>CM068965.1:67123906-67138540 GCA_035128595.1 Eptatretus atami | reverse complement strand
AGATTCAGAAGTATGTTAAGAAGTGAAGAGAATGGAAGCCGCATGTGAGCTGATTGGTAGTAACAGTGAGAGTAATCCGGACAGCGATAGCGAATGGACTTCATCAGAGAGAAATAAAAAGCGTAAAGTAGATGTTATGGGGAAAATAGCTCTAATGTCAGACAGACTTGCATAAGCGCAAGAAAGGGAGCAGCACTTGCCGCAACATGCATGAACACGACTAATATTCCCGTGGCTGACACCAAACATATCAGTGACATCGGCCTGGCGCAAAGGCAGACAGAAACGACTACAGCAGTCAGAGAAAGTCAAAACTGACTTCACATGTCCAGAATTTCTAGTTGTGCACTGGGATGGTAAGATCCTGAAAGTCAAAGGTGGGAAATCCTCCGAAAGATGCTGTTAATGTATCTGGTACCAACGATGACAAAACGAAGTTCCAGAAGCTGTTGGGTGTACCAGAAATTCCAGACAGTACCGGTTCTTCACAGGAGTTCGCAGTTAGTAACTTGCTGTCGGCTTGGCAAGTAGAAACCAATGTAACTGGTTTAGTATTCGATACTACTGCCTCGAATACCGGTCAATGGCGCAGTGCCTGTACTCTACTAGAAACTTATCTAGGAAAAGCTGTTCTGTGGCTAGCATGCCGCCATCATATATCAGAACTACACATTAAGCATGTTGTTGAAGTCATTACAGGGGACAGTACGGAACCAGGTATGAAATTATTCAAACACCTCGCAAAATCCTGGCCAATCTTGCAACCAAGCATCGACTAAAATAAGCTCAACAAATTTGATTGGGATGAGTGCTCGACTTGGATGAAAGAACAAGCAGAGGTGGTGCTACTGTGGGCAGTTGAGAAGCTTAAACGCAATACAATCCCGAGAGATGATTATAAGGAACTCCTACAGTTAGTTATAGTATGGTTATAGTATGTACACCTACAATATGGATACCAAGAAGCCCGGTCGTCAAAAAGGTTCCAGATCAAAGAGCGAACCTCCCCTGCATAAACTGCAAAGACCGCATAGAACAAACTCTTGTGCTCCAGCCCAATCTGCGCAATCCAGCTAAACGTATCTGCGCAATCCAGCTAAAGCCTATGGGCTATGTAGAGAACTTTCGGTTCGTACACCTGGCCCTGATCATCATGTCAGATGGATGAGCAAAGCGATCTACTTCCTAAAACTTTCATTGCTGGAGAAACAGTTTAGTATGGACACAAAGGAGAGGAACTGGGTGTACCTAATGTCAGAATATGTTGGAATTTTCTACGCAAAGTACTTCTTCCAGTCACCACTCAGTGCGGCGGCTCCATTGAATGACATCCGCTTCCTTCAACAAATGTTGAAGTACAGGCATATTTGACCACTCATGGCAGAAACTACCATAGAATCAATCAAAAACACCTATGGTACCTAACACCTCAGCTCGTCGTATTCTCATTAGCCGATGAAACTCTTTCTGCGAGCAAACGGGAGAGTTTAGCAAAGGTACTCTACGAAACACCAAGACCGACTCACGACCAGTTGAAGACTGGGAAACCACAGTTCCCTTCAATCGAAATTGACGAAGATGAAGATATCAATCTTGATAATCTCATCAACGAACAGTCATGGCTCATCTTTGACCTATTAGAATGTTATGACATTCTGGATTATGAATGGATGACAGAGGATGCTAGTAGCTGGTCCATGTCTGATGGCTATAACAAATTCGCAAACTACGTGAAAAATGTCCATGTTGTGAACCTAGCAGAGCGGGGTATCAAACTAATATCAGATTTCGACAAATCTCAAGATGAGGAACAAATTCAGGCATTGTTGCATGTTGTAGAATGGCATCGAGCTGCTTTTCTGGACTATACAAAGTCGACTCTGCAGAAGCTGACGTGTTGAGCCATACTCAGACTACTGTACTCTGGGACTACTGTACTCTGTGGTGGACTACTGTACTCAGATGTCGATGAACTCATATGATAATGTTCCAGTGTGTTAAATGCTTTCTTCTGAAATACGATAGACGATGTTATTGAATACCGTTGATTCTGTCGCTTCATTCGAGACCCGTTTGCTGTTTATTAATCTCAGGACATAGCTTCTTGAAGGAATAAACGCCTGAAATTGATTTAGTATCACACAAAAGATGGTTTCTGAGTTCAAAAACGAACTCTGTGCTATCTAAATCACATATCGGAAGCCTATGGGCAAAGCGTCACCTACCGTGTACCTCAAAATGGCTGATTTTTGGTCGCCATATTGGTTTTTCGCCATATTGGTTTTCTGAAACACATTGTTGTGAACAGAAATGAATTCAGCACCCTCGAAACCCCACAAAAGACTCATTACAAGCCATATCTGCGCACAATTTACGGCCACATACTGAAATCGAAAATCTTTGGCCGCCATATTGGGAAAAATGTCGGCTGGCGGTCATTTTTGGGAGGAAAATTCTGAAACTTGTGTAGTGGTGTTTTTGACCATAATTGACTCCTATGACGCGTATCCAACTTGGATATTTCGAAAAGTTATTTTTTGAAACGCCCTACTGTACATAATAAGTAGACGGTTGTAGTTCTTTTGTCGTGCTTTTGTTGCTGTATAATTGCATACGTGTTTTGCCTTGTTTAATTGCATACGTGCTTTATTATAGTAAATGTCCTTGTGTGAATGTAAACCAGTTCGTTGCGTCCATTCCCTCATTGAACTGCCCCATCTTGCACTCGGAATATAGTTGGTTTTTAAATAGCCGATAAATAGAATCGGGTCCGGCGAGGTCTGGCGATAATACCCGCTTGTTATCCAGAACGGAACGGACCGCTTAAGCGGTTCGTGTCCAAGCAGGCCTTCGCCGAGGTACGGTCCCTCGGTATGTTACCTGCGCGGGTACTTAGGTATATCGATATTCGGCGATTGACCATATTTCGCCGCGGGTAGAATACGGACTGGGCCGTGGTGGGATTAAAACCCACCCGTGACTGGTTTCTGGCGTTGTTCCAGAAAGTCACGACTGGATTGTCCGTTCGGTGGCGAAGCGACCGCTATTGGTTAGACGTGGTCGTTCGCACGCCGATGGGCGGGAATTCTACAACAATATATACAAGATGAGAGTTTTAGTAATGTATAGATTTCAAGAAAATAAAATATACTAAATGTTTGAGATTTTTAATAAATCTTTTCAAGAAAAAAAAAGATAGCTCCAGAAAAACTATCCGCTGAGGTTGTTTGCATTGATCAAATTCTCCCGAAGAGTACTTGACTGAATCGGGAATTGATTTTTTAATAATTTTTTTCATTGCCCGATTTTAACAAAACTTGATACTGCACACCGCAGGCGAATGGTGAGTAAGGTGGGCCGAAAATATTTGTGCTATCGTGTACCATTTTGGCTCTTTTCGGGAACATACATACACATACATACATATATACATATATACAAGATGAGAGTTTAGTATTATATAGATATAGATGGATCCAGATCTTCACAATAATCAAATCAATTCGTCCCTGTCACACCCCAACCTGTGTACCAAGTTTTGTCCGAATCCATCCATAACTTTTTGAGATATCCTAATCACAAACAGACAAACAAGGGTGAATACATAACCTCTGTCCACCTTTGGTCACAGAGGTAATGATGGGTTGGCACATTTGAAAGACTCTGAGGCCAAGACAACAGACACAGGGAAATGCTTTCCACAAATATGAGAATAAGGGGACTAATGAATACAGATGAGCCAGCCTGGACTTTGGGAGGGTGAGCAGGTGAGGTTTCTGGAGATGCAAGCAACTTGTATGACAGGAGGAGAAAGGCCAAATCGTGGCTCGTATAAAACAGACTCCACCAAATTTTCGCCAGTGAGAGCATGACAATCCTTGAAAATCAGCCTCCTGTTTTGAGTTTCCAGTGGTACGAAAGGTCTTGTTTTTGATTATTTCAAAAGGAGTAAGGTGGAAGCAGGACCCCCAACCCAGATTGGGGATCCACACTCAATGGAGCTTTATATGAAAGTCTGAGACACTGTGATGATTAACCAGTATGATGTTGTTGTTGTTCGTCTTTCGGCTGCTCCTGTTAGGGGTCGCCACAGCGGATCATCCGTTATGATCCGCATACTGATTTGGCATAGGTTTTACGCCGGATGCCCTTCCTGACGTAACCCTGGTCGCCTCTTACGACACAGGGATAAGGATTGGGTTTCGCCATGATTCCCGGCTGCCCTACACCCTCTCATAGCGCGGCCAGCGCAGAGCACCGTCCTCAAGCGATCCTCCAACCCAAGCCTCTGAGTAGCCGGATTACAGGAGCACGCCACTACGCCCGGTGATTAACCAGTATGATATCTTATGCAATTTATTTTGATTATACACTGTGATGAGCTCACTATGGCTCAGGAATGCCTTCGTTCTACATGAATACCCAGGTGGTTTCTCGAGAAAATACCCAGACAGCCTTTGCAGAGTGAAATAGCCATTTAGAGGCGTCCAATTAGATTTCTCAGTGCTGAGCGATTAAAGTTTGTAATTTTGTCCTTTTATTTCTGCAACAAAACAATGGGTTGCCTTGAGCAATAAATTGGGTCAAAGCTGTGATTATCTTTTTGTTTTGTTCTACAGTAGAGGGAAACATTTTTGACCAGTTTGATTAGCCTACAGCAGAATCTTTCAGGCTCTACATACATCACTACAATATGTTACAGTAGACAGTGATTTTTAAGATGTTCATGGATTTGGATAATTACTTTGAGGCTGCCCTCAATTTTTCATGGGCAATATCAGATACTCTTTTTTTAATACAAAGTCAAGGCTCGTGGAAGACTTGTCACTTTTATTGACATTAATGTTTCTGCCAAAGGCAATGGCTGTGCCATGACTGTTCATTGCAAGCCAACTGATTCACAGTTTTTCTGTGATGTTCATCTTCTGGCCCCATTTAGGCTCAATAAAGCATATGCTATTATTGCCAACTTATGTTTGTTTGTCTGTGCTCTATCCTTTGAAATGCAGAACGTCAAGCGGAGAGGAGGTGTGTACCATTTTTAGTCTTTGGTATGATTCTGATGGGGTTCAAACCGCGAACTTCCCTGACTCAGAATGGATGTTCGAACCATTACGCCACCGGATCTGGTTGTGGTTACTAAATGATCCTGAAACTGCCTCGATTTGTCCCTTTCTCCTCTTCTTTCTTTTAAAAAGCAAACAGGACAGCCTAGAGGTATGCACACTTGCCTCTGGGCTGTCTAGCCTGAGTTCAACTCTAAACTCACTGTAAACTGTCATCCTGGTGTTTTGTAGGCAGGTGGAAGCCTCAAATCGCACTCAGCTGTTGAATTAATCAAAGGATCATGAGTTGAAATCCATTCAACTGTTAAATTAATACCAGGTTGGGTTGACTGCATGTCATCCTTCCGAAGTCGGCAAAATGAATGCTGGCTTGCTGGTATCCTGTGTCGGAGTGCGACCTGTCCAGATTGTATCCAATAGCCAAGGAGACTGATTAGTCAGCACCAACGCTCTGTACAGAGTATCATCCAATAGGTGGATTTTTTGGATGCATGGAAGCCTCAATGCATCTCTCTGTCTTTGGATGGACGTTAAACTGGCCTCCCCATCTGCCAGAATTAGTCGGGGGACGTTAAAGATCCCACTTTTGTCCTTCATGAAGAGTAGATGGCTCGTGCTGACACCTGATGAAATTCCAACTTCCCTTCTCTAATCTACAAGGGGCACTGCTTTAGTGGCGTAGCCACACTCTCAGCTATGAATGAATGGAAATGGAATTCTTTAATGGAACACACGAAAGCAGAATGAATGGAATTCTTTAAAAATTGACCATAATCTGTGAAATCCCCAGTTTATAAAGGACCGTCTGACCTATCAGGAAGTGATCTTTCAGTGTTCATGAAGTTGCTGTTATACTGTGCTTTGTTAAAAGAATAACACCAACAAATTCTCATGACCAAAAAGCTTCCTTAAAATTACCAATCACTTTGACTACACTTCCATTAAATTATATACTGCATCACCTGCACTCTTGTGTTGTACATTGGGGAGGCAGGACGAAGACTTTGCGATCATTTCCATGCACTGGATGTGAGAACTAACAACAGTGATCTATTGAAAGTAATAGCTTGACATTTCAACTTCCAAGTCATTCTAGTCCTTTTCTTTGAACATAAAACACTCGTCTAACTGGTCGTTGGGACATTTGTTGCTTAAGCTGTAAGAAATGGTTTTTGACGTGCGTTTGTCGTTTTACAGTGCAATTGCGTTGGAAATGGTCCATAATTTGCCATTGCTATTTTCTCATACAGAACGACAAACGACTACTGTATATGATTGGTTTTATCGAAGCCGAAATGTGGAACTGCAATTATTGGAACTTGTTGATGGAGATCTGTCAGTAATTTTTCTGCTTCGCATGTTGTAGTTTCATGGAGCCATCGAATAAAACGGCTTCTGTACGAGACCCAAGGTTTCCTGTTATCTCATTTGTGCAGTGTTCTGCTGCTTCATAGCCTGATCCTTCACGGTCACACTTTGGGATATGGTTTTTGCATCGAAGAAGGTCACAATTGGGCCGTAAGGGTGTCGGTGGCAATATCACACATGAAATCATGGCTGGGAGAGGCCCAAGATATGTTATAAACAATCCATACACAGTCCACATATAATGTGATTGCTAGGAAATCGGACAAGCAATGAGATTCATCATTCATGTGTAATGAAGGCTCCTGCAAGCAGCTTTGTGAAGTAAAGATCGTTGCCGTTTACCTAGAGGCCTAGCAAGTCGACATGGCTTTGATCCGTTCATCTGAAGGAGATACGATAAGTGAAGAATGCCTTAATCACGTCGCATTTCCTCCAACCGTCTTGCAGTTTAATAGCGGCTGTTTCAAAATGTTATTGCACGTTGGACAGAATTGATTCAATCGTTTATGGTGATAAAAATATTTACATTGAGGAAGGTGTGCCCCCGTGAAAGCCATGATAACCTCATATACACTTCAACATGGACTTCACCCAAGGTGCAAATCTCACTTGGAGGAGGGGGGCAAGTTAATTTGCTATAACCTCCGTCGTATGACCCTTCGTCCTCCTGTCATGTTTGGTCGCTAGTGGATAAGTAACGACCGAATGTATCGCAGTCAAAAAAGTCAGACAGACCATCACCCATCCTTTGGGACCATACTCCATGGAGCATTGGTGCTGCCAAAGCAGTCTCCTGGGCTATTGGGCACAATCCTGGACAGGTTACCACCAACACAGGATACTCAAATGGCTCAATCATCCCAGCAAGCTGGTACTCATTTTGCCAAGTGGTACTCATTTTGCCAACCTCAGAAGGATGACAGGTTGGCAGGCTAAGTCACCCCACCTGGTATTAATTTAACAGACAAGCAGGATTTAACTCAGGACACTGGGATCCCAAATCCACCACTTTAAACCATGAAGCCAACACCAGGCATCAGACAGAGAGATGGACACCAAATTGCATATTTTAGTAAGGTTGGCACGTAAACACTCAGCAGAGTCAACCAATGTTTTCATTGACTTCATAATCTTAACCCAATTAATTATTTTTCATTTCTCAGCGTGTTGTTATTTTTTCCTTTTCAACACTCAATGTTAGCTGCAACTCATTTCCCACTGTGGTAAACATACCTGAGCAAATGTGATTGATAAAATGCATTGGTCACCAGCGACGTGACTAACAACTCTTTTCAAGTGATCATCAGAGGCAATGGCCGTTGAGGTGCTTGCCTTTCTTTGCAGTGAAGGTGCTAGCCTTCACTTGAGGTGCTCACCTTTCTTCTTCGTGGCATCGTCTCTTGCTCAAAAATTCTCTCAAATTGTTCACAAACGTTGCTGTCTAAAATATCCTTCCTTTTTCAGCCTCACTATTCATCGACCACACACTTCTCATCTTCAAATGAACGACTGCATCATTACGTAATGTAAGCACAAAGTTAGACCATTGCTAAACAGATCAATAAATCAGTTCATCCGATAGTTATTATATTACTGGAGAGTAAATCTGTTGTTGAGTCATCCGTGTAAGATAGATTAATTGCATACATGCGTGGAAATTAAGGAGCTAGCACTGCTTTGGGATAATCATGAACAAATTTGTTTAAGATTCTGTGTAAAATGGTTGTGCACTCATGGGGCCAAGCAAGATGTTCACTGTTCATCCATGACACACCTGACCACATTTGAGTCATTAGTTTCATCTCCTTTTTTGTGAGATCAATGGCATTTAAGCTCTCTGGAGAGAACCGCTTGGATGTGTTTTGAGCTGACTATAGTGTTTGGAATTTGTCAGGCTTTTTAATTATAAGCTTTTACTCTTTAGAAAATGTGTACATAATATTGCGAGATTATATATATATATACATGGAAATTTACAGGCGCAGACCAGGAATCAAATCCAGGCCCTCTGGCAAACTGTACCAGTGCTCTGCCATCTCAGCTATCTGGGTAACCACCAGCTGAGTAATGCAATTCTTCCACATATACAGGTGCCGCTCTCTTTCCCCACTGCTTCCGGGGCACTCGCTGCCAACCATAGGAGCAGCTTGGGTCTGCTCTCGAGAGGGTCTTCCTCCTGTAGGGGGACACATCCATGTCCGCTATTAAACACCACAGGGGGCAGAAAATATCATTAGAAATGAGCAGGATAGAACACTTGTATATGTGGAAGAATTGCGTTGCTTACCTGGTGGGTCACACAGATAGCTCAGATGGCATGGCAGAACACTGGATGGTTTGCTAGAGGACCTGGTTTGATTCTTAGTCTGGACCTGTAATTTTTCCACTATATTTATGATGTTCTATCCTGCTCATATTCTAATTATATATATGTATATATATATATATATAATATATATATATAATATATATTATATATACATTAATGTTGTCTTTATTATTGGCCAACCACACCTCCTGGTTGGTGCATCGCAAGACAGAGGTAATGTGTTAATTTGGCAGACAACTGATGTGCTGCACAGTTTGGTGCAATTTTGGATATTATGGGATGTGATCTCTGTCTTGCTGCTCCAGCAAGCTCGGGGATGTATTTCAATATACAGTGTGACCCCCAAAAACAGAACATACGATTTCATATGAAACTCCTCATTCATCAAACAAATGGCACAATTTTGAATTTGAGAACAGCATTACCTTTTGACTAGTGCCAGACAAACTGGTGGCTTGAACTTGTGCGTAAACATGACGTGCCATAATTTTCCACGGTGCTGCAGCACCTGGACTGACAGCAAATGGTTGAACTGTCATTCGCTGTAGGATAGCAGTTTTATTGATAATTGTGCTTTGTGTTCTTCAATGGTTTTGTGGCCTTTTCTGTAGAGTTTGTCCTTCAGATTTTTTTGATTTTTTTTTGGATACACTGACGAAGCTCGCATGAGAGCTAACGAGAGATAGCTGTATGAGAGATATCCCAAAGATAGAAATCTGGCACTGACAGATCTGGTGGTGTGGGGCCATTCAACGCAAGTCTTCGACTGATGGCAGTGTCACCGAAGTGCGTGCTGATCCAGTTGAGTGAGTCATTTTAATTATCAGGAGTGGCTCCATCCTGTTGACACAATTGTTCCCATCTCAAAACCCCTTGTGACTGCGAGGGCACTCCAAAATCGACCAATAACTTGGTGTAACATTTTGTATTGACAGTCAATGCCTTTCCTGTGTCGTCTACAACCAGAAAGGGCCGAAGATTCCAGGTTTACTGATTGTGACCCAGGCAGCGCATTTTTCTGAGTGGAGAGGTCGCTCGAGCACTAGATCGGTCAGTGTCGATCCCAGTATTTGCCAGTTCTTGGAGTTGACATCCCCATAAAGAAGTAAATGGACCTCATCATAAAATCAGACATTGTCAAGGAAGTTAGGCCTTTCTTAAATCTTGTCTGAAAACCACCAGCACATTGTCACTCTTTCTGCATATGAGATGCAGTCAGTTTGTGTTTAATCTGAATTCTGTATGGATACAAGTATCACATTGTGGAATAAGAATTATTCTCACTGATTCAAGTGAAATTCCAAGCTCTGGACTCCGATGCATGAAAGATTTCTAAGGGTCTCTGCCACTGAGTCACAAACAAAGTCAGTGTTCTCAGGAAGACCTTATATCTTGAGGAACATCCCTAATGTGTTGGTCCTCCACCACTTTCACTGTTGAGTTTGGCACAGGGGGCCTTTTTCTCTGAACTTTTTCCCCAGGAAAAATCCCCCAAGGATAAGTCTTTTGCCGAATTGTCCATGGCATCTTTAAAAATGGAAGAATCATTGCCACTTTTTTAGTCTGTCTTGTGTTTCACTCTACTTCAATCATCTGAGAAAAAATACAAGAGGTCATTAGTAAGACGGAAGATAATTAACCAAAAGGTGGGTGCCGTTTTTTTTGCGGGTCATCCTGTATGCACAGAGGTGGAATACTTTGAAACCTGATGTCTCTGTTCCACCTCCTGAAAGCCACCCACGTTGGAGATAGCAGCCAACAAAGCAACTAGCATGCACATACATGCACACTTAGACACGTGCGCATTTGCACACACACAGGTATGACGTGCACATGGAGGTGTATATTTTTAAGACCTGGTAGGTCTCGCATTCCATTTCCTAAACACCCACCCATGTGTGAAGATGGCAGCCAACACAGCAACTTGCATGCACACACACGCACACTTATACCCATGTGCATGTGCACACACACATCCATACACGCACACATGGAGGTGTATACTTAGAGATCTGGGAGGGCTCTGCTCCACCTTCTAAACCCGCATATGGAGATAACCAATGACACACACACACACACACACACACACACAACACAACACACCAATACACACACGTAGACCTTTCTATAATCACACAATTAAAGTTGTTTTGATAGCTACCCAGTGTGCATCACTTCACATCTAAAAGTTAAAAAGTTTCATGTCCAAGGGTTGATCATCAGAACCAAGGAGCCTGCACTGCATTGATTGTGGATTTGCATAGTCCATAACCAAAATATTTAACCTTTCAAGTAATCAATCAGGTTATGGATATCTCACAAGGACGAATTGACTGGATTTGGTGAAGATCCGGATCCAGATACGAGAATTCAGTGATTCTTCACCATTGAGAGATGGGCCAAAAACGATATATAAACACGATATCTCAAAAAGTTGTGGATGCTTGATGACAAAACTTGGTAGATGAGTTGGTAGAATGGGTAGGTGACAAGAACAAGCTGATTCGATTTGGGTTCAGGTCCAGGTCCGGATCCAGATCCAGATTTAGATCCGTCCTATCATTGGGATACAAAACGTAAACTGTTCAGCCTGGTGAATGTATGCACTCTATCCACTGAACTCTATAATATGGAGGAACTACCGGCTGATGAGAGTGTGTTTTATTGATGAGGCCACATGGCCACCATATTGGGACTCGCTAGCGACTGAAAGTTCCATCGTAAACAATACAAAATATTTTAATACCAGAATCGTTTTGCATAATAATTGCTGTTTACTAATGAAATAGACAATGAATGAATGATTGACAAGAGGCCAAACGTTGAAATTATAACTCAGATTCAGCTCCGCCTAAGTAAAGCTACACTGTGTCTAGGATTCCAGTTATATGTTAGACATCTAATTACCTGTGACATGACTTCCCCACAGCCAAAATATTGCTTGTTATTGCACCCAAATGCAACACATACCAGCATTGTGCGTGCCACCCTTGCAGTTTTGTGACTACCAAGATGGCTGTCGGTGACTTCAGTTTTTCAGCAAACCAGTGATCCAGTTATATTTAGATCAGTGGCTCCACCGAGTGCCGTTCAGTTTTAAATCGTGTTATCCTTCCTTGTTAGACGATGGACCTACTTGTGCTATAGAAAATAATCTGAGTATTAAATAATAATTTTGGACTTTTTTCCATTCTTGCTTTCCTCCTTTGAACCCACTAGTTGTACAACCGCATGTGCCGCAAGTATGGACCCAATCAGGGACCCACATTGGCAAGATTTGCAGCTTTACTTCACACAAGTACACGTACTGATACATGTACACAAACGGTTATTTTTATGAAACTGAAGGTGCATTTACTGCTTTATGGTGCATTTTCCATGGAAAGATATGAAGTCAAACAAGAGCAGGAATTGCTTTGCAATATATGCAATACCAAAAGTCAAAAAAAAGGGCAAACTATGTGAAAAATTGGCAGAAACTCCCTGAAACTCGAACTTGTTTGTAAGGTATGATAATAAATCCACGTACCGAAACTCCGTTGAATATGTTAAAGGGTATGGGAAAAAATAAGTCTGAAAAACCACAGGTGGGACGGACGGCGGATGGACATACGGAGAGCAAACCTATAGTCCCCTCCTGGTGAACCGGTAAGGGACTAATAATATACAGTATACCTCCAGTTGGAGTTGAAAATGAACCTGAATTGTGCTCTATATCATCACCATTCGACACAAATGATAAATTGCATTTTTGGCGGTCTGCGCTTCTTGTGGAAGATGCAAGATTTGAATGTAGTACAGGGGTGAAGCCCATTACGTAATTGGCCTCAAGCAAATGTATTGGCCATTTTACATGCCTGTGCATCCATACAACTAGTGTGAACAGTGTAGCATCCTGGGTGGAGGTGGATGCACGTAGCATGGAGAAAATGGCAATATGTGATCATCCACAAACATGCTTTTTTCTCTTTGAGTTTTGCAAGTTGTAAGTCTCATATGTTCTTTTCCTCGAGCGTTTGTAGAAGTTGGAGAAGGCTCTGTAGGTCATCGTATAGCAGGAAATTTCAAATGAAAACCACAAGTATCTTGGACCAAAGAACCTGGAAGGAGTGTATAAACTGGGGGTTGGTAAGAGGGGGTGGGGGTTGGGGTTGGTTGACTTTTCCTTCCATATCCTAATGTTCAAGGTGATAGTAAACGTTTTTTAAAAATGCAAAACTCAATTTTTCGTGATAGGATTCTGAACAGGACGTGATGCAGTAAAAGCCACTTTGGTCTCGGTGGTAAAGTGAGTCTGCAACTCCGAAGGGAACTGTCATGGACTTTCATCAACATGTTCTTCTTCATCAACCACGGCTCCGCGAAGCATCGGTCGAGTAGTAGTGAATCACACAGTGTGGTCCATCTGCCGTAATCACACTGCCAGCCATGTTATAGTACGCTCTGGTGTGCTTCCAAGTTTATGTCAGTTTAAATCGTTATACGTGTGCCATCAGCTTGCCAAAGCATTGGTGCATATTACTATAATGGAAATGAGTGTTGACAGTGCTGTGCATGGTGATATAAATTTCCATTATGAACGAACAAGACTTTGTTTAGGGTTGTAATTCTTTTCTGCTCAGGGACATGAACGTAACAATGATGCAACAATCAAACCTTGGTACGCAACAAATGTGGGAATGCCAACACTTTGTATGAGGGCCAATCTGGCACACTTGTCTCCACAAACATCTCGATCCAAGCACATTACAGGTCCTCACTTTACCCAGTGTGCCGTGAGTGAAAACATGCCAGGTGACAATCCAAAATGGAGCACCTCGCCATGATTAGAGCATTTAAATTGCATCAGATGTGGCAATAAATGTGAATTGTTGCTCCCAGCTTACCGGCTCAACGACAGAAGATCCATCCATCCATTGGTACCATACTCTGTACAGGCATCAGTGCTGCTCTGGCAGTCCCTGGGCGATTGGGCACAATCCTGGATGGGTCGCCATTCCGATGCAGGATACTCGAATGGTTCAATCATCCTTGCAAGCTGGTACTCATTTTGCCGACCTCGGAAGGATGACAAGCTGAGTCAACCCCACCTGGTATTAATTCATAGGAAAGTAGGATTTGAACTCAGGACCCGAGGATCCCAAGCACACCACCCCAACCATGAAGCAACACGAGGCATACAGAAGATGCCATTTGCATTTTTGCCCCTCTCCATCACCACGCCATTCAGAATCCCATGCGGGCACGGGCAACTTGCTTGTAAAGAAAAATCAAAATCGGTCTTAATGTATAATGAATAATCAGTGTGACCCACATTTGCCTTGAGAACTGCCTCAACGCCATTTTGCATTGAATTAATTAGTTATGGATTATATTGAGTCAATCTTTTCTCACCAGTGTTATAATGGACTCCAGAACACAGTCAGACTGCTCACTTAAATTTTTATCTTTCTCTCAATGTATTCATCATTCATTACCCCCGCCACCGAAGGTGGACGGATGTTTCACGCCTGTTTGTCTGTCTGTCTGGCTGAGAGCGGAGGGGGGGGAGGGCGAGGAGGGGTGTATCTCTACTTTTGTGAATGTCTGCAGCTGCATAGGAACCAGGGAAAGCTGTATGGGACAGGTCTGGCGCTTTCACCCCTCATGGCTTGGAGTCGTATAGTATCTGCTTTATAACCGAAAGGTTTTCAGTCACACATGTATGGAAGCTTGTCTTGAATCTTCTTGTCTCTTCACCCACCTTTTTCCATTCTTCTGCTGTCTCTCTTTTTTGTGTGACATCGATCCCTATAGCTATTCCTTTCTGTGACTTGTCCATTTGCTGTTGTAGATGAGCGTAATCAGTTTCCCAATCTTTTATTCCAGAGT
>CM068965.1:67109065-67123881 GCA_035128595.1 Eptatretus atami | reverse complement strand
ATTAGAAGAGCACTCATATATGCAAAGAGAATGTTAGAGAGGTGATGATGCACTCTGGAATAAAAAGATTGGGAAACTGATTACGCTCATCTACAACAGCAAATGGACAAGTCACAGAAAGGAATAGCTATAGGGATCGATGTCACACAAAAAGAGAGACAGCAGAAGAATGGAAAAAGGTGGGTGAAGAGACAAGAAGATTCAAGATGTTGAAGAAGTGAAGAGAATGGAAGCCGCATGTGAGCTGATTGGTAGTAACAGTGAGAGTAATCCGGACAGCGATAGCGAATGGACTTCATCAGAGAGAAATAAAAAGCGTAAAGTAGATGTTATGGGGAAAATAGCTCTAATGTCAGACAGACTTGCATAAGCGCAAGAAAGGGAGGCAGCACTTGCCGCAACATGCATGAACACGACTAATATTCCCGTGGCTGACACCAAACATATCAGTGACATCGGCCTGGCGCAAAGGCAGACAGAAACGACTACAGCAGTCAGAGAAAGTCAAAACTGACTTCACATGTCCAGAATTTCTAGTTGTGCACTGGGATGGTAAGATCCTGAAAGTCAAAGGTGGGAAATCCTCCGAAAGATGCTGTTAATGTATCTGGTACCAACGATGACAAAACGAAGTTCCAGAAGCTGTTGGGTGTACCAGAAATTCCAGACAGTACCGGTTCTTCACAGGAGTTCGCAGTTAGTAACTTGCTGTCGGCTTGGCAAGTAGAAACCAATGTAACTGGTTTAGTATTCGATACTACTGCCTCGAATACCGGTCAATGGCGCAGTGCCTGTACTCTACTAGAAACTTATCTAGGAAAAGCTGTTCTGTGGCTAGCATGCCGCCATCATATATCAGAACTACACATTAAGCATGTTGTTGAAGTCATTACAGGGGACAGTACGGAACCAGGTATGAAATTATTCAAACACTCGCAAAATCCTGGCCAATCTTGCAACCAAGCATCGACTAAAATAAGCTCAACAAATTTGATTGGGATGAGTGCTCGACTTGGATGAAAGAACAAGCAGAGGTGGTGCTACTGTGGGCAGTTGAGAAGCTTAAACGCAATACAATCCCGAGAGATGATTATAAGGAACTCCTACAGTTAGTTATAGTATGGTTATAGTAT
Source organism: Eptatretus atami (assembly GCA_035128595.1). Classification (NCBI taxonomy): domain Eukaryota; kingdom Metazoa; phylum Chordata; class Myxini; order Myxiniformes; family Myxinidae; genus Eptatretus; species Eptatretus atami. Next base: position 67,122,748 of record CM068965.1, on the reverse strand, counting down.
GTACACCTACAATATGGATACCAAGAAGCCCGGTCGTCAAAAGGTTCCAGATCAAGAGCGAACCTCCCCTGCATAAACTGCAAAGACCGCATAGAACAAACTCTTGTGCTCCAGCCCAATCTGCGCAATCCAGCTAAACGTATCTGCGCAATCCAGCTAAAGCCTATGGGCTATGTAGAGAACTTTCGGTTCGTACACCTGGCCCTGATCATCATGTCAGATGGATGAGCAAAGCGATCTACTTCCTAAAACTTTCATTGCTGGAGAAACAGTTTAGTATGGACACAAAGGAGAGGAACTGGGTGTACCTAATGTCAGAATATGTTGGAATTTTCTACGCAAAGTACTTCTTCCAGTCACCACTCAGTGCGGCGGCTCCATTGAATGACATCCGCTTCCTTCAACAAATGTTGAAGTACAGGCATATTTGACCACTCATGGCAGAAACTACCATAGAATCAATCAAAAACACCTATGGTACCTAACACCTCAGCTCGTCGTATTCTCATTAGCCGATGAAACTCTTTCTGCGAGCAAACGGGAGAGTTTAGCAAAGGTACTCTACGAAACACCAAGACCGACTCACGACCAGTTGAAGACTGGGAAACCACAGTTCCCTTCAATCGAAATTGACGAAGATGAAGATATCAATCTTGATAATCTCATCAACGAACAGTCATGGCTCATCTTTGACCTATTAGAATGTTATGACATTCTGGATTATGAATGGATGACAGAGGATGCTAGTAGCTGGTCCATGTCTGATGGCTATAACAAATTCGCAAACTACGTGAAAAATGTCCATGTTGTGAACCTAGCAGAGCGGGTATCAAACTAATATCAGATTTCGACAAATCTCAAGATGAGGAACAAATTCAGGCATTGTTGCATGTTGTAGAATGGCATCGAGCTGCTTTTCTGGACTATACAAAGTCGACTCTGCAGAAGCTGACGTGTTGAGCCATACTCAGACTACTGTACTCTGGGACTACTGTACTCTGTGGTGGACTACTGTACTCAGATGTCGATGAACTCATATGATAATGTTCCAGTGTGTTAAATGCTTTCTTCTGAAATACGATAGACGATGTTATTGAATACCGTTGATTCTGTCGCTTCATTCGAGACCCGTTTGCTGTTTATTAATCTCAGGACATAGCTTCTTGAAGGAATAAACGCCTGAAATTGATTTAGTATCACACAAAAGATGGTTTCTGAGTTCAAAAACGAACTCTGTGCTATCTAAATCACATATCGGAAGCCTATGGGCAAAGCGTCACCTACCGTGTACCTCAAATGGCTGATTTTTGGTCGCCATATTGGTTTTTCGCCATATTGGTTTTCTGAAACACATTGTTGTGAACAGAAATGAATTCAGCACCCTCGAAACCCCACAAAAGACTCATTACAAGCCATATCTGCGCACAATTTACGGCCACATACTGAAATCGAAAATCTTTGGCCGCCATATTGGGAAAAATGTCGGCTGGCGGTCATTTTTGGGAGGAAAATTCTGAAACTTGTGTAGTGGTGTTTTTGACCATAATTGACTCCTATGACGCGTATCCAACTTGGATATTTCGAAAAAGTTATTTTTTGAAACGCCCTACTGTACATAATAAGTAGACGGTTGTAGTTCTTTTGTCGTGCTTTTGTTGCTGTATAATTGCATACGTGTTTTGCCTTGTTTAATTGCATACGTGCTTTATTATAGTAAATGTCCTTGTGTGAATGTAAACCAGTTCGTTGCGTCCATTCCCTCATTGAACTGCCCCATCTTGCACTCGGAATATAGTTGGTTTTTAAATAGCCGATAAATAGAATCGGGTCCGGCGAGGTCTGGCGATAATACCCGCTTGTTATCCAGAACGGAACGGACCGCTTAAGCGGTTCGTGTCCAAGCAGGCCTTCGCCGAGGTACGGTCCCTCGGTATGTTACCTGCGCGGGTACTTAGGTATATCGATATTCGGCGATTGACCATATTTCGCGCGGGTAGAATACGGACTGGGCCGTGGTGGATTAAAACCCACCCGTGACTGGTTTCTGGCGTTGTTCCAGAAAGTCACGACTGGATTGTCCGTTCGGTGGCGAAGCGACCGCTATTGGTTAGACGTGGTCGTTCGCACGCCGATGGGCGGGAATTCTACAACAATATATACAAGATGAGAGTTTTAGTAATGTATAGATTTCAAGAAAATAAAATATACTAAATGTTTGAGATTTTTAAATAAATCTTTTCAAGAAAAAAAAAGATAGCTCCAGAAAAAACTATCCGCTGAGGTTGTTTGCATTGATCAAATTCTCCCGAAGAGTACTTGACTGAATCGGGAATTGATTTTTTAATAATTTTTTTCATTGCCCGATTTTAACAAAACTTGATACTGCACACCGCAGGCGAATGGTGAGTAAGGTGGGCCGAAAATATTTGTGCTATCGTGTACCATTTTGGCTCTATTTCGGGAACATACATACACATACATACATATATACATATATACAAGATGAGAGTTTAGTATTATATAGATATAGATGGATCCAGATCTTCACAATAATCAAATCAATTCGTCCCTGTCACACCCCAACCTGTGTACCAAGTTTTGTCCGAATCCATCCATAACTTTTTGAGATATCCTAATCACAAACAGACAAACAAGGGTGAATACATAACCTCTGTCCACCTTTGGTCACAGAGGTAATGATGGGTTGGCACATTTGAAAGACTCTGAGGCCAAGACAACAGACACAGGGAAATGCTTTCCACAAATATGAGAATAAGGGGACTAATGAATACAGATGAGCCAGCCTGGACTTTGGGAGGGTGAGCAGGTGAGGTTTCTGGAGATGCAAGCAACTTGTGTATGACAGGAGGAGAAAGGCCAAATCGTGGCTCGTATAAAACAGACTCCACCAAATTTTCGCCAGTGAGAGCATGACAATCCTTGAAATCAGCCTCCTGTTTGAGTTTCCAGTGGTACGAAAGGTCTTGTTTTTGATTATTCAAAAGGAGTAAGGTGGAAGCAGGACCCCCAACCCAGATTGGGGATCCACACTCAATGGAGCTTTATATGAAAGTCTGAGACACTGTGATGATTAACCAGTATGATGTTGTTGTTGTTCGTCTTTCGGCTGCTCCTGTTAGGGGTCGCCACAGCGGATCATCCGTTATGATCCGCATACTGATTTGGCATAGGTTTTACGCCGGATGCCCTTCCTGACGTAACCCTGGTCGCCTCTTACGACACAGGGATAAGGATTGGGTTTCGCCATGATTCCCGGCTGCCCTACACCCTCTCATAGCGCGGCCAGCGCAGAGCACCGTCCTCAAGCGATCCTCCAACCCAAGCCTCTGAGTAGCCGGATTACAGGAGCACGCCACTACGCCCGGTGATTAACCAGTATGATATCTTATGCAATTTATTTTGATTATACACTGTGATGAGCTCACTATGGCTCAGGAATGCCTTCGTTCTACATGAATACCCAGGTGGTTTCTCGAGAAAATACCCAGACAGCCTTTGCAGAGTGAAATAGCCATTTAGAGGCGTCCAATTAGATTTCTCAGTGCTGAGCGATTAAAGTTTGTAATTTTGTCCTTTTATTTCTGCAACAAAACAATGGGTTGCCTTGAGCAATAAATTGGGTCAAAGCTGTGATTATCTTTTTGTTTTGTTCTACAGTAGAGGGAAACATTTTTGACCAGTTTGATTAGCCTACAGCAGAATCTTTCAGGCTCTACATACATCACTACAATATGTTACAGTAGACAAGTGATTTTTAAGATGTTCATGGATTGGATAATTACTTTGAGGCTGCCCTCAATTTTTCATGGGCAATATCAGATACTCTTTTTTTAATACAAAGTCAAGGCTCGTGGAAGACTTGTCACTTTTATTGACATTAATGTTTCTGCCAAAGGCAATGGCTGTGCCATGACTGTTCATTGCAAGCCAACTGATTCACAGTTTTTCTGTGATGTTCATCTTCTGGCCCCATTTAGGCTCAATAAAGCATATGCTATTATTGCCAACTTATGTTTGTTTGTCTGTGCTCTATCCTTTGAAATGCAGAACGTCAAGCGAGAGGAGGTGTGTACCATTTTTAGTCTTTGGTATGATTCTGATGGGGTTCAAACCGCGAACTTCCCTGATCAGAATGGATGTTCGAACCATTACGCCACCGGATCTGGTTGTGGTTACTAAATGATCCTGAAACTGCCTCGATTTGTCCCTTTCTCCTCTTCTTTCTTTTAAAAAGCAAACAGGACAGCCTAGAGGTATGCACACTTGCCTCTGGGCTGTCTAGCCTGAGTTCAACTCTAAACTCACTGTAAACTGTCATCCTGGTGTTTGTAGGCAGGTGGAAGCCTCAAATCGCACTCAGCTGTTGAATTAATCAAAGGATCATGAGTTGAAATCCATTCAACTGTTAAATTAATACCAGGTTGGGTTGACTGCATGTCATCCTTCCGAAGTCGGCAAAATGAATGCTGGCTTGCTGGTATCCTGTGTCGGAGTGCGACCTGTCCAGATTGTATCCAATAGCCAAGGAGACTGATTAGTCAGCACCAACGCTCTGTACAGAGTATCATCCAATAGGTGGATTTTTTGGATGCATGGAAGCCTCAATGCATCTCTCTGTCTTTGGATGGACGTTAAACTGGCCTCCCCATCTGCCAGAATTAGTCGGGGGACGTTAAAGATCCCACTTTGTCCTTCATGAAGAGTAGATGAGCTCGTGCTGACACCTGATGAAATTCCAACTTCCTTCTCTAATCTACAAGGGGCACTGCTTTAGTGGCGTAGCCACACTCTCAGCTATGAATGAATGGAAATGGAATTCTTTAATGGAACACACGAAACGAATGAATGGAATTCTTTAAAAATTGACCATAATCTGTGAAATCCCCAGTTTATAAAGGACCGTCTGACCTATCAGGAAGTGATCTTTCAGTGTTCATGAAGTTGCTGTTAATACTGTGCTTTGTTAAAAGAATAACACCAACAAATTCTCATGACCAAAAACTTCCTTAAAATTACCAATCACTTTGACTACACTTCCATTAAATTATATACTGCATCACCTGCACTCTTGTGTTGTACATTGGGGAGGCAGGACGAAGACTTTGCGATCATTTCCATGCACTGGATGTGAGAACTAACAACAGTGATCTATTGAAAGTAATAGCTTGACATTTCAACTTCCAAGTCATTCTAGTCCTTTTCTTTGAACATAAAACACTCGTCTAACTGGTCGTTGGGACATTTGTTGCTTAAGCTGTAAGAAATGGTTTTTGACGTGCGTTTGTCGTTTTACAGTGCAATTGCGTTGAAATGGTCCATAATTTGCCATTGCTATTTTCTCATACAGAACGACAAACGACTACTGTATATGATTGGTTTTATCGAAGCCGAAATTGGAACTGCAATTATTGGAACTTGTTGATGGAGATCTGTCAGTAATTTTTCTGCTTCGCATGTTGTAGTTTCATGGAGCCATCGAATAAAACGGCTTCTGTACGAGACCCAAGGTTTCCTGTTATCTCATTTGTGCAGTGTTCTGCTGCTCATAGCCTGATCCTTCACGGTCACACTTTGGGATATGGTTTTTGCATCGAAGAAAGGTCACAATTGGGCCGTAAGGGTGTCGGTGGCAATATCACACATGAAATCATGGCTGGGAGAGGCCCAAGATATGTTATAAACAATCCATACACAGTCCACATATAATGTGATTGCTAGGAAATCGGACAAGCAATGAGATTCATCATTCATGTGTAATGAAGGCTCCTGCAAGCAGCTTTGTGAAGTAAAGATCGTTGCCGTTTACCTAGAGGCCTAGCAAGTCGACATGGCTTTGATCCGTTCATCTGAAGGAGATACGATAAGTGAAGAATGCCTTAATCACGTCGCATTTCCTCCAACCGTCTTGCAGTTTAATAGCGGCTGTTTCAAAATGTTATTGCACGTTGGACAGAATTGATTCAATCGTTTATGGTGATAAAAATATTTACATTGAGGAAGGTGTGCCCCCGTGAAAGCCATGATAACCTCATATACACTTCAACATGGACTTCACCCAAGGTGCAAATCTCACTTGGAGGAGGGGGGCAAGTTAATTTGCTATAACCTCCGTCGTATGACCCTTCGTCCTCCTGTCATGTTTGGTCGCTAGTGGATAAGTAACGACCGAATGTATCGCAGTCAAAAAAGTCAGACAGACCATCACCATCCTTTGGGACCATACTCCATGGAGCATTGGTGCTGCCAAAGCAGTCTCCTGGGCTATTGGGCACAATCCTGGACAGGTTACCACCAACACAGGATACTCAAATGGCTCAATCATCCCAGCAAGCTGGTACTCATTTTGCCAAGTGGTACTCATTTTGCCAACCTCAGAAGGATGACAGGTTGGCAGGCTAAGTCACCCCACCTGGTATTAATTTAACAGACAAGCAGGATTTAACTCAGGACACTGGGATCCCAAATCCACCACTTTAACCATGAAGCCAACACCAGGCATCAGACAGAGAGATGGACACCAAATTGCATATTTTAGTAAGGTTGGCACGTAAACACTCAGCAGAGTCAACCAATGTTTTCATTGACTTCATAATCTTAACCCAATTAATTATTTTTCATTTCTCACGTGTTGTTATTTTTTCCTTTTCAACACTCAATGTTAGCTGCAACTCATTTCCCCACTGTGGTAAACATACCCTGAGCAAATGTGATTGATAAAATGCATTGGTCACCAGCGACGTGACTAACAACTCTTTTCAAGTGATCATCAGAGGCAATGGCCGTTGAGGTGCTTGCCTTTCTTTGCAGTGAAGGTGCTAGCCTTCACTTGAGGTGCTCACCTTTCTTCTTCGTGGCATCGTCTCTTGCTCAAAATTCTCTCAAATTGTTCACAAACGTTGCTGTCTAAAATATCCTTCTTTTCAGCCTCATATTCATCGACCACACACTTCTCATCTTCAAATGAACGACTGCATCATTACGTAATGTAAGCACAAAGTTAGACCATTGCTAAACAGATCAATAAATCAGTTCATCCGATAGTTATTATATTACTGGAAGTAAATCTGTTGTTGAGTCATCGTGTAAAGATAGATTAATTGCATACATGCGTGGAAATTAAGGAGCTAGCACTGCTTTGGGATAATCATGAACAAATTTGTTTAAGATTCTGTGTAAAATGGTTGTGCACTCATGGGGCAAGCAAGATGTTCACTGTTCATCCATGACACACCTGACCACATTTGAGTCATTAGTTTCATCTCCTTTTTTGTGAGATCAATGGCATTTAAGCTCTCTGGAGAGAACCGCTTGGATGTGTTTTGAGCTGACTATAGTGTTTGGAATTTGTCAGGCTTTTTAATTATAAGCTTTTACTCTTTAGAAAATGTGTACAAATATTGCGAGATATATATATATATATACATGGAAAATTTACAGGCGCAGACCAGGAATCAAATCCAGGCCCTCTGGCAAACTGTACCAGTGCTCTGCCATCTCAGCTATCTGGGTAACCACCAGCTGAGTAATGCAATTCTTCCACATATACAGGTGCCGCTCTCTTTCCCCACTGCTTCCGGGGCACTCGCTGCCAACCATAGGAGCAGCTTGGGTCTGCTCTCGAGAGGGTCTTCCTCCTGTAGGGGGACACATCCATGTCCGCTATTAAACACCACAGGGGGCAGAAAATATCATTAGAAATGAGCAGGATAGAACACTTGTATATGTGGAAGAATTGCGTTGCTTACCTGGTGGGTCACACAGATAGCTCAGATGGCATGGCAGAACACTGGATGGTTTGCTAGAGGACCTGGGTTTGAATTCTTAGTCTGGACCTGTAATTTTTCCACTATATTTATGATGTTCTATCCTGCTCATATTCTAATTATATATATGTATATATATATATATATAATATATATATATAATATATATTATATTACATTAATGTTGTCTTTATATTGCCAACCACACCTCCTGGTTGGTGCATCGCAAGACAGAAGGTATATGTGTTTAATTTGGCAGACAACTGATGTGCTCACAGTTTGGTGCAATTTTGGATATTATGGGATGTGATCTCTGTCTTGCTGCTCCAGCAAGCTCGGGATGTATTTCAATATACAGTGTGACCCCCAAAAACAGAACATACGATTTCATATGAAACTCTCATTCATCAAACAAATGGCACAATTTTAATTTTGAGAACAGCATCTACCTTTTGACTACGTGCCAAGCACAACTGGTGGCTTAACTGTGCGTTACATGACGTGCCAAATTTGCCACGGTGCTGCAGCTACACTGGACTCGACAGGCAAATGGTTGAACTGTCATTCCACTGTAGGAATAAGCAAGTTTTATTGATAATTGTGCTTTGTGTTCTTCAATGGTTTGTGGCCTTTTCTGTAGAGTTGTCCTTCAGATTTTTTTGATTTTTTTTTGGATACACTGACGAAGCTCGCATGAGAGCTAACGAGAGATAGCTGTATGAGAGATATCCCCAAAGATAGAAATCTGGCACTGACAGATCTGGTGAGTGTGGGGCCATTCAACGCAAGTCTTCGACTGATGGCAGTGTCACCGAAGTGCGTGCTGATCCAGTTGAGTGAGTCATTTAATTTCAGGAGTGGCTCCATCCTGTTGACACAATTGTTCCCATCTCAAAACCCCTTGTGACTGCGAGGGCACTCCAAAATCGACCAATAACTTGGTGTAACATTTTGTATTGACAGTCAATGCCTTTCCTGTGTCGTCTACAAACCAGAAAGGGCCGAAGATTCCAGGTTTACTGATTGTGACCCAGGCAGCGCATTTTTCTGAGTGGAGAGGTCGCTCGAGCACTAGATCGGTCAGTGTCGATCCCAGTATTTGCAGTTCTTGGAGTTGACATCCCATAAAGAAGTAAATGGACCTCATCATAAAATCAGACATTGTCAAGGAAGTTAGGCCTTTTCTTAAATCTTGTCTGAAAACCACCAGCACATTGTCACTCTTTCCTGCATATGGATGCAGTCAGTTTGTGTTTTAATCTGAATTCTGTATGGATACAGTATCACATTGTGGATAAGAATTATTCTCACTGATTCAAGTGAAATTCCAAGCTCTGGACTCCGATGCATGAAAGATTTCTAAGGGTCCTCTGCCCACTGAGTCACAAACAAAGTCAGTGTTCTCAGGAAGACCTTATATCTTGAGGACATCCCTAATGTGTTGGTCCTCCACCACTTTCACTGTTGAGTTTGGCACAGGGGCCTTTTTCTCTGAACTTTTTCCCCAGGAAAAATCCCCCAGGATAAGTCTTTTGCCGAATTGTCCATGGCATCTTTAAAAATGGAAGATCATTGCCACTTTTTTAGTCTGTCTTGTGTTTCACTCTACTTCAATCATCTGAGAAAAAATACAAGAGGTCATTAGTAAGACGGAAGATAATTAACCAAAAGGTGGGTGCCGTTTTTTTTGCGGGTCATCCTGTATGCACAGAGGTGGAATACTTTGAAACCTGATGTCTCTGTTCCACCTCCTGAAAGCCACCCACGTTGGAGATAGCAGCCAACAAGAGCAACTAGCATGCACATACATGCACACTTAGACACGTGCGCATTTGCCACACACACAGGTATGACGTGCACATGGAGGTGTATATTTTAAGACCTGGTAGGTCTCCATTCATTTCCTAAACACCCACCCATGTGTGAAGATGGCAGCCAACACAGCAACTTGCATGCACACACACGCACACTTATACCCATGTGCATGTGCACACAACATCCATACACGCACACATGGAGTGTATACTTAGAGATCTGGGAGGGCTCTGCTCCACCTTCTAAACCCGCATATGGAGATAACCAATGACACACACACACACACACACACACACACAACACATACACACACGTAGACCTTTCTATAATCACACAATTAAAGTTGTTTGATAGCTTACCCAGTGTGCATCACTTTCACATCTAAAGTTAAAAAGTTTCATGTCCAAGGGTTGATCATCAGAACCAAGGAGCCTGCACTGCATTGATTGTGGATTTGCATAGTCCATAACCAAAATATTTAACCTTTCAAGTAATCAATCAGGTTATGGATATCTCACAAGGACGAATTGACTGGATTTGGTGAAGATCCGGATCCAGATACGAGAATTCAGTGATTCTTCACCATTGAGAGTGGGCCAAAAACGATATATAAACACGATATCTCAAAAAGTTGTGGATGCTTGATGACAAAACTTGGTAGATGAGTTGGTAGAATGGGTAGGTGACAAGAACAAGCTGATTCGATTTGGGTTCAGGTCCAGGTCCGGATCCAGATCCAGATTTAGATCCGTCCTATCATTGGGATACAAAACGTAAACTGTTAGCTGGTGAATGTATGCACTCTATCCACTGAACTCTATAATATGGAGGAACTACCGGCTATGAGAGTGTGTTTTATTGATGAGGCCACATGGCCACCATATGGGACTCGCTACGCGACTGAAAGTTCCATCGTAAACAATACAAAATATTTAATACCAGAATCGTTTTGCATAATAATTGCTGTTTACTAATGAAATAGACAATGAATGAATGATTGACAAGAGGCCAAACGTTGAAATTATAACTCAGATTCAGCTCCGCCTAAGTAAAGCTACACTGTGTCTAGGATCCAGTTATATGTTAGACATCTAATTACCTGTGACATGACTTCCCCACAGCCAAAATATTGCTTGTTATTGCACCCAAATGCAAACATACCAGCATTGTGCGTGCCACCCTTGCAGTTGTTGTGACTACCAAGATGGCTGTCGGTGACTTCAGTTTTTCAGCAAACCAGTGATCCAGTTATATTTAGATCAGTGGCTCCACCGAGTGCCGTTCCAGTTTTAAATCGTGTTATCCTTCCTTGTTAGACGATGGACCTACTTGTGCTATAGAAAATAATCTGAGTATTAAATAATAATTTTGGACTTTTTTCCATTCTTGCTTTCCTCCTTTGAACCCACTAGTTGTACAACCGCATGTGCCGCAAGTATGGACCCAATCAGGGACCACATTGGCAAGATTTGCAGCTTTACTTCACACAAGTACTACGTATGATACATGTACACAAACGGTTATTTTTATGAAACTGAAGGTGCATTTACTGCTTTATGGTGCATTTTCCATGGAAAGATATGAAGTCAAACAAGAGCAGGAATTGCTTTGCAATATATGCAATACCAAAAGTCAAAAAAGGGCATAACTATTGAAAAATTGGGAAACTCCCTGAAACTCGAACTTGTTTGTAAGGTATGATAATAAATCCACGTACCGAAACTCCTGTTGAATATGTTAAAGGGTATGGGAAAAAATAAGTCTGAAAAACCACAGGTGGGACGGACGGCGGATGGACATACGGAGAGCAAACCTATAGTCCCCTCCTGGTGAACCGGTAAGGGACTAAATAATATACAGTATACCCCAGTTGGAGTTGAAGAATGAACCTGAAATTGTGCTCTATATCATCACCATTCGACACAAATGATAATATTGCATTTTTGCGGTCTGCGCTTCTGTGGAAGATGCAAGATTTGAATGTAGTACAGGGGTGAAGCCCATTACGTAATTGGCCTCAAGCAAATGTATTGGCCATTTTACATGCCTGTGCATCCCATACAACTAGTGTGAACAGTGTAGCATCCGGGTGGAGGTGGATGCACGTAGCATGGAGAAAATGGCATATACTGTGATCATCCACAAACATGCTTTTTTCTCTTGAGTTTTGCAAGTTGCTAAGTCTCATATGTTCTTTTCCTCGAGCGTTGTAGAAGTTGGAGAAGGCTCTGTAGGTCATCGTATAGCAGGAAATTTCAAATGAAAACCACAAGTATCTTGGACCAAAGAACCTTGGAAGGAGTGTATAAACTGGGGGTTGGTAGGGGGGTGGGGGTTGGGGTTGGTTGACTTTTCCTTCCATATCCTAATGTTCAAGGTATAGTAAACGTTTTTAAAAATGAAAACTCAATTTTTCGTGGATAGGATTCTGAACAGGACGTGATGCAGTAAAAGCACTTTGGTCTCGGTGGTAAAGTGAGTCTGCAACTCCGAAGGGAACTGTCATGGGACTTTCATCAACATGTTCTTCTTCATCAACCACGGCTCCGCGAAGCATCGGTCGAGTAGTAGTGAATCACACAGTGTGGTCCATCTGCCGTAATCACACTGCCAGCCATGTTATAGTACGCTCTGGTGTGCTTCCAAGTTTATGTCAGTTTTAAATCGTTATACGTGTGCCATCAGCTTGCCAAAGCATTGGTGCATATTACTATAATGGAATGAGTGTTACAGTGCTGTGCATGGTGATATAAATTTCCATTATGAACGAACAAGACTTTGTTTAGGGTTGTAATTCTTTTCTGCTCAGGGATATGAACGTAACAATGATGCAACAATCAAACCTTGTATGCAACAAATGTGGGAAGCCAACACTTTGTATGAGGGCCAATCTGGCACACTTGTCTCCACAAACATCTCGATCCAAGCACATACAGGTCCTCACTTTACCCAGTGTGCCGTGAGTGAAAACATGCCAGGTGACAATCCAAAATGGAGCACCTCGCCATGATTAGAGCATTTAAAATTGCATCAGATGTGGCAATAAATGTGAATTGTTGCTCCCAGCTTACCGGCTCAACGAAGAAGATCCATCCATCCATTGGTACCATACTCTGTACAGTGCATCAGTGCTGCTCTGGCAGTCCTGGGCGATTGGGCACAATCCTGGATGGGTCGCCATCTCCGATGCAGGATACTCGAATGGTTCAATCATCTTGCAAGCTGGTACTCATTTTGCCGACCTCGGAAGGATGACAAGCTGAGTCAACCCCACCTGGTATTAATTCATAGGAAAGTAGGATTTGAACTCAGGACCGCGAGGATCCCAAGCACACCACCCAACCATGAAGCCAACACGGCATACAGAAGATGCCATTTTGCATTTTTGCCCCTCTCCATCACCACGCCATTCAGAATCCATGCGGCACGGGCAACTTGCTTGTAAAGAAAAATCAAAATCGGTCTTAATGTATAATGAATAATCAGGTGTGACCCACATTTGCCTTGAGAACTGCCTCAACCCATTTTGCATTGAATTAATTAGTTATGGATTATGATTGAGTCAATCTTTTCTCACCAGTGTTATAATGGACTCCAGAACACAGTCAGACTGCTCACTTAAATTTTTATCTTTCTCTCAAATGTATTCATCATTCATTACCCCCGCCACCGAAGGTGGACGGATGTTTCACGCCTCGTTTGTCTGTCTGTCTGGCTGAGAGCGGAGGGGGGGGAGGGCGAGGAGGGGTGTATCTCCTACTTTTGTGAATGTCTGCAGCTGCATAGGAACCGGGGAAAGCTGTATGGGACAGGTTCTGGCGCTTTCACCCCTCTGGCTTGGAGTCGTATAGTATCTGCTTTATAACCGAAAGGTTTTCAGTCACACATGTATGGAAGCTTGCTTTGTTTGAAAAGCATCTCTCGCTCCTTGAAACTTTTGGTATCTCGCCGGTCTTCTCTGTTACTTGTTCACTCCAGTTCTTGCCATGCATCATATAGTTCACGCACTTTCTTTTTTTATCTTTGCCGTTGGGATTATTATTTTGCAGCTTTCTCGTTCTGTACCTTTCTGTTTTTCAGAAAA
>CM068965.1:67052512-67098642 GCA_035128595.1 Eptatretus atami | reverse complement strand
CCTCGGACAGGATGCTTAGTCTCTCCCATTCCCCTCCAGAGAGGGAACATAGGGGTTGGGAGTAGGCTAGGTTGACAGGATAGGTTAGCCAGACAATGACGATAAAGGGGGTTAGGAGGCAATTATAAAGGGAAATAAAATAATAAAAATAAAGAGGGGCTAAATTTTGTTGTGTGTGTGGCAAATTAAGGAGTGGGTATGGACAGAGACAGGCAAAGGCAATAGAGTGGGGGGAGACAGTAGGCTAGGTCCGAGCCCGCTTTAGAACGGCCGGCACACCACGCACTCCTCCAGACCTGATGGAACCACACCAGAGGCCGCCAGCTTCACCTGCCGGCCTGTTGGCTGCAGCTGCCTGTTCTGCATGGGCTTGCCTTGCCATGCCTAGTTGCCTGCCTCTGCCATGACCCCATGCCTGCTGCCCTTGTTTGATTTGCCCCTGTGTCCATCCATCACCATGTGCGCCAGCACCATCCAGTTTTGCAAGGACTGCCTGCAGGCAGCCCGTGCTCCATCATCCTCATTTGTGTTTTGCGACATCTCCATCCATTCCGCTGCATCATTGAACTTCGAAATGACTTTACCTTCTCCCCTTTCACAGATCACAAGTCCTGGGCCATGGTTAAGTATGGATAAGTTGAGTGAAAATTGTAATACGTGGAACCTCACTGCATGTTTGTTTTAGCGCCGGGATTTTAGTTAAGTTGTCCGAATGAGTCGAGAGTTTGTTTAGTTAGTTACACAGCGCATTAGGTTATTTATTTTTGGGACACATAAAAGAAATGTCGCACTCAGGGATCCGAAGGTAGAACGTACTAGGGGAAAACTTACACATGCTGGTCACACGAAAATTGACGACTCGGGACGAGTCTGTAAAAAGGGGAGGGCGTAGTGTTACGAATTTGGGAATTCGATTGCACACAACATACAGGTTCCTTTAGTCAGCTATGTCATAAGTGCTTTCCTAGAAGCTCACCTTTCATTGTTTAAATGTTCAGAAATCGATTAGATGCGCTGCGGATCGATTTATAGTTGGGGAACGAACAATGGAGACATCCTCCCCCTCTTCTGCGAAGAGCAAGAAGAACCCTGCCGTCCCGTGACTCATGATGTCAAAAACTCCCTCCACCCATGGCTGAGCAGGGGATGGAGCATGAGGGAATGAGTCATGAGTCACGCCGGGAGCAGGGGAGGGTGGAAGAGGATAAGGAAGAGATCTTTTCTTTGTTCGTTTTTTGGCAGAGTTGGAGAAGGAGTAGAGAGTAGCCGTTCAGCAGACCTTCGGGCTCCTGTTTGGCTTGGGTTAGGGTTGAGGCCTTCGGAAGCTTTTTGCTTCGGCTGGCTCAGTGAGCTTCGGCTGCGGCCTGGCTCGAGAGGAGGCTTTTTGCTTTGATGGTTCGTGGCTTCGGCTCTGCTTGGCTCGGGAGAGCTTTTTACTTCGAGCTGCTTTGCTTGGAAGAGAGTTGAACTGGTCCTCGGCTCGAGCTGGCGAATGGTGGCTTCTTCTTCTTCTTGGTTCGTGGAGCACTTTGTTTCCATTTTGGTTCCCGCTTGTGCGACTCATCGACCTCTTCGTGGAGGTGGTTCCTCGGAAAGCGACGCATCGACGGGAAGGATCGGCGCCTCGTCTCACCAGCACGTGTTGAGAAGCTCGGAGATTCGCGGGAGCTCGGGAAGGATCACGGCGATTGGATCCAGCTCGCTCTCGCTGGAGCCCGGGCCGAACAACTTGAAAACCAACGAGGTGGAGAGGTTCGAGATAGGTTCTGGGTTCTCGCTCACCTGTCCTCCGAGCTGGAGCTCGTATTAAAGCCTCTGCCAATTTCTTGGGTGTGTGTGTGTGTGCGTACGTGTGTCCGTGGGCCCGTCTAATAAGTAGGAACTGCTGTTAAATGCAAGTGACTGTACATTAGGGCGTTTCAAAAACAACTTTTCGAAATACCCAAGTTGGCGACCCGTCATAGGAGTCATTATGGTCAAAACACCACTACACAAGTTTCAGTACAAATTTCCCTCCCAAAAATGGCCGCCGGCGGCCATTTTTCCCAATATGTCGGCCAAGATTTTCGTATTTCGGTATGTGGGCCGTAAATTGTGCACAGATATGGCTTGTAATGAGTCTTTTGTAGGGTTTTTTCGAGGGTCTGAATTCATTTCTGTTCACAACAACGTGTTTCAGAAAACAATATGGTGGAAAACAATAGGGTGGCCAAAATCAGCCATTTTGAGGTACACGGGAGGTGACGTTTGCCCATAGGCTTCCGATATGTCTAAATATGTTTCGACTATACAGAGTTCGTTTCTGAACTTGGAAATCGTTTAGTGGATCCATTTACTGATGTTTCTTCCAAGGGGTTTGAACGAATCTTTCACAAAGCCCTTTTCATCTGTATTCGGACAATAGAATGTTTACAGCCGCTTGAAACCGTTTCATGACACAATATTCCCTGTTCTCTCTCTATTTTCAGACTGACAAAGTACTTAGGAGCTTCATGGTACATGTGCACCTACAATATGGATACCAAGAAGCCCGGTCGTCCAAAAGGTTCCAGATCAAGAGCGAACTCCCCTGCATAAACTGCAAAGACCGCATAGACAAACTCTTGTGCTCCAGCCCAATCTGCGCAATCCAGCTAACGGTCTGAACGAATTATTGAAAAAAAGCAAGTTGACACGCCGCCACCTACACCAAGCACCAGTGCTGAAAGTACACCTAATAAGCCCAGGAACTTTTACCTAGTAGAAAATTCAATCGACGGATTTTCGTACTCGAAGCTACCGAACAAAAGCAAGTGCTCCGTAGGATTCTAGAATGGCATCATGTTCAGAAGTTGCCTCTTAAAACAGCTATCAAATGGACTGTAACGAACTGAGAGACGTCTGGAAGTACCACTTCGGTGTAGGTGTAATTTATGGTAAATTTTTCTGAAAAAACAGAAAGGTACAGAACGAGAAAAGCTGCAAATAATAATCCCAACGGCAAAGATAAAAAAAGAAGTGCGTGAACTATATGATGCATGGCAAGAACTGGAGTGAACAAGTAACAGAGAAGAACCGGCGAGATACCAAAAGTTTCAAGGAGCGAGAGATGCTTTTCAAACAAAGATTAGAAGACACACTCAATATATGCAAAGAAATGTTAGAGAGTGATGATGCACTCTGGAATAAAAAGATTGGGAAACTGATTACCTCATCTACAACAGCAAATGGACAAGTCACAGAAAGGAATAGCTATAGGATCGATGTCACAAAAAAGAGAGACAGCAGAAGAATGGAAAAAGTGGGTGAGGCAAGAAGATTCAAGAGCATTGAAGAAGTGAAGAGAATGGAAGCCGCATGGAGCTGATTGGGTAGTAACAGTGAGAGTAATCCGGACAAGCGATAGCGAATGGACTTCATCAGAGAGAATAAAAAAGCGTAAAGTAGATGTTATGGGAAAATAGCTCTAATGTCAGACAGGACTTGGCATAAGCGCAAGAAAGGGAGCAGCACTTGCCGCAACATGCATGAACACGACTAATATTCCCGTGGCTGAACAAACCACATATCAGTGACATCGGCCTGGCGCAAAGGCAGACAGAAACGACTACAGCAGTCAAGAAAAGTCAAACTGACTTCACATGTCCAGAATTTCTAGTTGTGCACTGGGATGGTAAGATCCTGAAAGTCAAAGGTGGGAAATCCTCCGAAAGATGCTGTTATATGTATCTGGTACAACGATGAAAAAACGAAGTTCCAGAGATGTTGGGTGTACCAGAAATTCCAGACAGTACCGGTTTTTCACAGGAGTTCGCAGTTAGTAACTTGCTGTCGCTTGGCAAGTAAAAACCAATGTAACTGGTTTAGTATTCGATACTACTGCCTCGAATACCGGCCGGTCAATGGCGAGTGCCTGTACTCTACTAGAAACTTATCTAGGAAAACTGTTCTGTGGCTAGCATGCCGCCATCATATATCAGAACTACACATTAAGCATGTTGTTGAAGTCATTACAGGGACAGTAACGGAACAAGGTATGAAATTATTCAAACACTCTCGCAAAATCCTGGCCAATCTTGCAACCAAGCATCGACTAAAATAAGCTCAACAAATTTGATTGGATGAGTGCTCGACTTGATGAAAGAACAAGCAGAGGTGGTGCTACTGTGGGCAGTTGAGAAGCTTAAACGCAATACAATCCCGAGAGATGATTATAAGGAACTCCTACAGTTAGTTATAGTATGGTTATAGTATGTACACCTACAATATGGATACCAAGAAGCCGGTCGTCAAAAGGTTCCAGATCAAGAGCGAACCTCCCCTGCATAAACTGCAAAGACCGCATAGAACAAACTCTTGTGCTCCAGCCCAATCTGCGCAATCCAGCTAAACGTATCTGCGCAATCCAGCTAAAGCCTATGGGCTATGTAGAGAACTTTCGGTTCCCGTACACCTGGCCCTGATCATCCATGTCAGATGGATGAGCAAAGCGATCTACTTCCTAAAACTTTCATTGCTGGAGAACAGTTTAGTATGGACACAAAGGAGAGGAACTGGGTGTCGTACTAATGTCAGAATATGTTTGGAATTTTCTACGCAAAGTACTTCTTCCCAGTCACCACTCAGTGCGGCGGCTCCATTGAATGAACATCCGCTTTCCTTCAACAAATGTTGAAGTACAGGCATATTTGACCACTCATGGCAGAAACTACCATGAGAATCAATCAAAAACACCTATGGTACCTAACACCTCAGCCTCGTCGTATTCTCATTAGCACGATAAACTCTTTCTGCGAGCAAACGGGAGAGTTTAGCAAAGGTACTCTACGAAACACCAAGACAGATCACGACCAGTTGAAGACTGGGAAACCACAAGTTCCCTTCAATCGAAATTGACGAAGATGAAGATATCATCTTGATAATCTCATCAACGAACAGTCATGGCTCATCTTTGGACCTATTAGAATTTATGACATTCTGGATTATAATGGATGACAGAGGATGCTAGTAGCTGGTCCATGTCTGATGGCTATAACAAATTCGCAAACTACGTGAAAAATGTCCATGTTGTGACCTAGCAGAGCGTGGTATCAACTAATATCAGATTTCGACAAATCTCAAGATGAGGAACAAATTCAGGCATTGTTGCATGTTGTAGAATGGCAGCGAGCTGCTTTCTGGACTATACAAAGTCGACTCTGCAGAAGCTGACGTGTTGAGCCATACTCGAGGACTACTGTACTCTGGGACTACTGTACTCTGTGGTGGACTACTGTACTCAGATGTCGATGAACTCATATGATAAGTTCCAGTGTTAAATGCTTTCTTCTGAAATACGATAGACGATGTTATTGAATACCGTTGATTCTGTCGCTTCATTCGAGACCGTTTGCTGTTTATTAATCTCAGGACATAGCTTCTTGAGGAATAAACGCCTGAAATTGATTTAGTATCACACAAAAGATGGTTTCTGAAGTTAAAAACGAACTCTGTGCTATCTAAATCACATATCGGAAGCCTATGGGCAAAGCGTCACCTACCGGTACTCAAAATGGCTGATTTTTTGGTTCGCCATATTGGTTTTTCGCATATTGGTTTTTCTGAACACATTGTTGTGAACAGAAATGAATCAGCAACCTCGAAAACCCCACAAAAGACTCATTACAAGCCTATCATGCGCGCACATTTACGGCCACATAACTGAAATCGAAAATCTTTGGCCGCCATATGGGAAAAATGTC
This sequence comes from Eptatretus atami, assembly GCA_035128595.1. Lineage (NCBI taxonomy): Eukaryota > Metazoa > Chordata > Myxini > Myxiniformes > Myxinidae > Eptatretus > Eptatretus atami. The sequence continues at coordinate 67,092,922 of CM068965.1, read as the reverse complement.
GGCTGGCGGTCAATTTTTGGGAGGAAAATTCTGAAACTTGTGTAGTGGTGTTTTTGACCATAATTGACTCCTATGACGCGTATCCAACTTGGATATTTCGAAAAGTTATTTTTGAAACGCCCTACTGTACATAATTAAGTAGACGGTTGTAGTTCTTTTGTCGTGCTTTTGTTCTGTATAATTGCATACGTGTTTTGCCTTGTTAATTCATACGTGCTTTATTATAGTAAATGTCCTTGTGTGAATGTAAACCTGTTCGTTGCGTCCATTCCCTCATTGAACTGCCCATCTTGCACTCGGAATATAGTTGGTTTTTAAATAGCCGATAAATAGAATCGGGTCGGCGAGGTCTGGCGATAATACCCGCTTAGTTATCCAGAACGGAACGGGACCGCTTAAGCGGTTCGTGTCCAAGCAGGCCTTCGCCGAGGTACGGTCCCGGTATGTTACCATGCCGCGGTACTTAGGTATATCGATATTCGGCGATTGACCATTATTTCGCGCGCGGAGAATAGGACTGGGCCGTGGTGGATTAAAAACCCACCCGTGACTGGTTTCTGGCGTTGTTCCAGAAAGTCACGACTGGATTGTCCGTTCGTGGGCGAAGCGACGCTATTGGTTAGACGTGGTCGTTCGCACGCCGATGGGCGGGAATTCTACAACAATATATACAAGATGAGAGTTTTTAGTAATGTATAAGATTTCAAGAAAATAAAATATACTAATTTTGAGATTTTTAATAAATCTTTTTTCAGAAAAAAAAGATAGCTCCAGCAAACTATACCGCTGAGGTGTTTGCATTGATCAAATTCTCCGAGAGTACTTGACTGAATCGGGAATTGATTTTTTAATAATTTTTTTCATTGCCCGATTTTAACAAAACTTGATACTGCACACCGCAGGCGAATGGTGAGTAAGGTGGGCCGAAAATATTTGTGCTATCGTGTACGCATTTTGGCTCTATTTCGGGAACATACATACACATACATACATATATACATATATACAAGATGAGAGTTTGAGTATTATATAGATATAGATGGATCCAGATCTTCACAATAATCAAATCAATTCGTCCCTGTCACACCCCAACCTGTGTACCAAGTTTTGTCCGAATCCATCCATAACTTTTTGAGATATCCTAATCACAAACAGACAAACAAGGGTGAATAACATAACCTCTGTCCACCTTTGGTCACAGAGGTAATGATGGGTTGGCACATTTGAAAGACTCTGAGGCCAAGACAACAGACACAGGGAAATGCTTTCCACAAATATGAGAATAGGGACTAATGAATACAGATGAGCCAGCCTGGACTTTGGGGAGGTGAGCAGGTGAGGGTTTCTTGGAGATGCAAGCAACTTTGTGGTTGTTATGACAGGAGGAGAAGGGCCAAATCGTGGCTCGTATAAAACAGACTCCACCAATTTTCGCCAGTGAGAGCATGACAATCCTTGAAAATCAGCCTCCTGTTTGAGTTCCAGTGGTACGAAAGGCTTGTTTTTTGATTATTTCAAAAGGAGTAAGGTGGGAAGCAGGACCCCCAACCCAGATTGGGGATCCACACTCAATGGAGCTTTATTATGAAAGTTGAGACACTGTTGATGATTCCAGTATGATGTTGTTGTTGTTCGTCTTTCGCTGCTCCTGTTAGGGTCGCCACAGCGGATCCACCGTTATGATCCGCATACGATTGCGCATAGGTTTTACGCCGGATGCCCTTCCTGACGTAACCCTGGTCGCCTCTTCCGACACAGGGATAAGGATTGGGGTTTCGCCATGATTCCCGGCTGCCCTACACCCTCTCATAGCGCGGCCAGCGCAGAGCCACCGTCCCAAGCGATCCTCCAACCAAGCCTCTGAGTAGCCGGATTACAGGAGCACGCCACTGACGCCCGGTGATTAACCAGTATGAATATCTTATGCAATTTATTTTGATTATACACTGTGATGAGCTCACTATGGCTCAGGAATGCTTCGTTCTACATGGAATACCCAGGTGGTTTCTCGAGAAAATACCCAGACAGCCTTTGCAGAGTGAAATAGCCATTTAGAGGCGTCCAATAGATTTCTCAGTGCTGAGCGTTAAAGTTTGTAATTTTGTCCTTTTATTTCTGCAACAAAACAATGGGTTGCCTTGAGCAATAAATTGGGTCAAAGCTGTGATTATCTTTTTGTTTTGTTCTACAGTAGAGGGAAACATTTTTGACCAGTTTGATTAGCCTACAGCAGAATCTTCAGGCTCTACATACATCACTACAATATGTTACAGTAGAGCCAGTGATTTTTAAGATGTTCATGGTTTGGATAATTACTTTGAGGCTGCCCTCAATTTTTCATGGGCAATATCAGATACTCTTTTTTAATACAAAGTCAAGGCTCGTGGAAGACTTGTCACTTTTATTGACATTAATGTTCTGCAAAGGCAATGGCTGTGCCATTGACTGTTCATTGCAAGCCAACTGATTCACAGTTTTCTTGATGTTCATCTTCTGGCCCCCATTAGGCTCAATAAAGCATATGCTATTATTGCCAACTTATGTTTGGTTTGTCTGTGCTCTATCCTTTGAAATGGCAGAACGTCAAGCGGAGAGGAGTGTGTACCATTTTAGTCTTTGGTATGATTCTGATGGGGTTCAAACCGCGAACTTCCCTGACTCAGAATGGATGTTGAACCATTACGCCACCGGATCTGTTGGTGGTTACTAAATGATCCTGAAACTGCCTCGATTGTCCTTTCATCCTCTTTCTTTCTTTTAAAAAGCAAACAGGACAGACTAGAGGTAGAACACTTGCCTCTGGGCTGTCTAGCCTGAGTTCAACTCTAAACTCAACTGTAAACTGTCATCCTGGTGTTTTGTAGGCAGGTGGAAGCCTTAAATCGCACTCAGCTGTTGAATTAATCAAAGGATCATGAGTTGAAAATCCACTCAACTGTTAAATTAATACCCAGGTTGGGTTGACTGCATGTCATCCTTCCGAAGTCGGCAAAATGAAATGCTGGCTTGCTGGTATCCTGTGTCGGAGTGACGACCCTGTCAGGATTGTAATCCAATAGCAGAGACTGATGTCAGCACCAACGCTCTGTACAGAGAATCATCCCAATAGGTGGATTTTTTGGATGCATGGAAGCTCAATGCATCTCTCTGCTCTTGGATGGACGTTAAACTGGCCTCCCCAACTCAGCCAGAATTAGTCGGTGGACGTTAAATCCCACTTTGTCGCTTCATGAAGAGTAGATGAGCTCGTGCTGACACCTGATGAAATTCCAACTTCCTTCTCTACATCTACAAGGGGACTGCTTTAGTGGCGTAGCCACACTCTCAGCTATGAATGAATGGAATGGAATTCTTTAATGGAACACAACGAAACGAATGAATGGAATTCTTTAAAAATTGACCATAATCTGTGAAATCCCCAGTTTATAAAGGACCGTCTGACCTATCAGGAAGTGATCTTTCAGTGTTCATGAATTGCTGTTATATCTGTGCTTTGTTTAAAAGAATAACACCAACACAAAATTCTCATGACCAAAACTTCCTTAAAATTACCAATCACTTTGACTCAACTTCCATTAAATTATATACTGCATCACCTGCACTCTTGTGTGTACATGGGGAGGCAGGAGAAGACTTTGCGATCATTTCCCACTGGATGTGAGAACTAACAACAGTGATCTATGAAAGTAATAGCTTGACATTTCAACTTCCAAGTCATTCTAGCCTTTTCTTTGAACATAAAACACTCGTCTAACTGGTCGTTGGGACTTTGTTGCTTAAGCTGTAAGAAGAGGTTTTGACGTGCGTTTGTCGTTTTACAGTGCAATTCGTGGTTAGGAATGGTCATAATTTGCATTGCTATTTTCTCATACAGAACGCACAACGACTACTGTATATGATTGGTTTTTATCGAAGCCGAAATTGTGAACTGCAATTATGGAACTTGTTGATGGAGATCTGTCAGTAATTTTTTCTGCTTCGCATGTTGTAGTTTCATGGAGCCATCGAATAAAACGGCTTCTGTACGAGACCCCACAGGTTTCCTGTTTATCTCATTTGTGCAGTGTTCTGCTGCTCATAGCTGATCCTCGGAATGAGGATATGGTTATGCATCGAAGAAGGTCACAAATGGGCCGTAAGGGTGTCGGTGCGCAATATCACACATGAAATCATGGCTGGGAGAGGCCCAAGATATGTATAAAACAATCCATACACAGTCCACATATAATGTGATTGCTAGGAAATCGGACAAGCAATGAGAAATTCATCATTCATGTGTATGAAGGCTCCTGCAAGCAGCTTTGTGAAGTAAAGATCGTTGCCGTTTACCTAGAGGGCCTAGCAAGTCGACATGGCTTTGATCGTTCATCTGAAGGAGACGATAAGTGTAGAATGCCTTAATCACGTCGCATTTCCTCCAACCGTCTTGCAGTTTAATAGCGGCTGTTTCAAAATGTTATTGCACGTTGGACAAATTGATCAATCGTTTATGGTGATAAAAATATTTACTTGAGAAGGTGTGCCCCCCGTGAAAGCCATGATAACCTCATATACACTTCAACATGGACTCACCAAGGTGCAAATCTCACTTGGAGGAGGGGCAAGTTAATTTGCTATAACCTCCGTCGTATGACCCTTCGTCCTCCTTCATGTTTGGTCGCTAGTGGATAAGTAACGACCGAATGTATCGCAGTCAAAAAAGTCAGACAGATCATCCATCCTTTGGGACCGTACTCCATGGAGCATTGGTGCTGCCAAAGCAGTCTCCTGGGCTATTGGGCACAATCCTGGACAGGTTACCTCCAACACAGGATACTCAAATGGCTCAATCAACCAGCAAGCTGGTACTCATTTTGCCAATGGTACTCATTTTGCTAACCTCAGAAGGATGACAGGTTGGCAGCAAGTCAACCCACCTGGTATTAATTTAACAGACAAGCAGGATTTTAATCAGGACCTGGGATCCCAAATCCACCACTTTAACACATGAAGCCACAACACAGGCAATCAGACAGAGAGATGGACACCAAATTGCATATTTTAGTAAGGTTGGCACGTAAACACTCAGCAGAAGTCAACAACAATGTTTTCATTGACTTCATAATCTTAACCCAATTTAATTATTTTTTCATTCTCGTGTTGTTATTTTTTCCTTTTTCAACACTCAATGTTAGCTGCAACTCATTTCCCCACTGTGGTAAACATACCCTGAGCAAATGTGATTGATAAAATGCTTGGTCACCAGCGACGTACCTAACAACTCTTTTCAAGTGATCATCAGAGGCAATGGCCGTTGAGGTGTTGCCTTTCTTGCAGTGAAGGTGCTAGCCTTCACTTGAGGTGCTCACCTTTTTCTTCGTGGCAATCGTCTCTTGCTCAAAATTCTCTCAAATTGTTCACAAACGTTGCTGTCTAAAATATCCTTCCTTTTTCAGCCTCACTATTCATCGACCACACATTCTCATCTCTTCAAATGAACGACTGCATCATTACGTAATGTAAGCACAAAGTTAGACCATTGCTAAACAGATCATAAAATCAGTTCATCCGATAGTTATTATATTACTGGAGTAATTCTGTTGTTGAGTCATCGTGTAAGATAGATTAATTGCAACATGCGTGGAATTAAGGAGCAGCACTGCTTTGGGATAATCATGAACAAATTTGTTTAAGATTCTGTGTAAAAATGGTTGTGCACTTCATGGGGCCAAGCAAGAATGTTCACTGTTCATCCATGACACACCTGACCACACTTGAGGTACATGTTCATCTCCTTTTTTGTGAGATCAATGGCATTTAAGCTCTCTGGAGAGAACCGCTTGGATGTGTTTGACTGACTATAGTGTTTGGAATTTGTCAGGCTTTTTAATTATAAGCTTTTACTCTTTAGAAAATGTGTACAATAATTGCGAGATATAATATATATATATACATGGAAAATTTACAGGCGCAGACCAGGAATCAAATCCAGGCCCTCTGGCAAACTGTACCAGTGCCTGCTCTCTCAGCTATCTGGGTAACCACCAGCTGAGTAATGCAATTCTTCCACATATACAGGTGCCGCTCTCTTTCCCCCACTGCTTCCGGGGCACTCGCTGCCAACCATAGGAGCAGCTTGGGTCTGCTCTCGAGAGGGTCTTCCTCCTGTAGGGGGACACATCCATGTCGCTATTAACACCCACAGGGGGCAGAAAATATCATTAGAAATGAGCAGGATAGAACACTTGATATATGTGGAAGAATTGCGTTGCTTACCTGGTGGGTCACACAGATAGCTCAGATGGCATGGCAGAACACTGGATGGTTTGCTAGAGGACTCGGTTTGAATTCTTAGTCTGGACCGTAATTTTTCCATATAATTATGTGTTCTATCCTGCTCATTTTTAATTATATATATATATATGTATAATTAATTTATAATTACATAATAATATTACTATTGTATATACATATTACTATATATGTATATTACTAATTATTATTATCGTATTATATACAAGTTGTCTTTATTGTGCCCAACACAACACCTCCTGGTTGGTGCATCGCAAGACAGAGGTAATGTGTTTAATTTGGCAGACAACTGATGTTGCTCACAGTTTGTGCAATTTTGGATATTATGGGATGTGATCTCTGTCTTGCTGCTCCAGCAGCTCGGGGATGTATTTCTCAATATACAGTGTGACCCCCAAAAAACAGAACACATACGATTTCATATAGAAATCCTCATTCATAAACAAATGGCACAATATTTGGCACAGATTCACCTTGAATAGGCCAGGACACTGTGCTTAACTGTGGTTACATGACGTGCCCCAAATTTTGCCACGGTGCTGCAAGCACACTTGGACTCGACAGGCAAATGGTTGATTACTGATGCATTCACTGTAGGAATGAAGCAAGTTTTATTGATAATTGTTGCTTTTGTGTTCTTCAATGGTTTGTGGCCTTTTCTGTAGACGTTGTCCTTCAGATTTTTTGATTTTTTTTTGGATCACTGACGAAGCTCGCATGAGAGCTAACGAGAGATAGCTGTATGAGAGATATCCCCAAAGATAGAAATCTGGCACTGACAGATCTGGTAGTGTGGGGCCCATTCAACAGCAAGTCTTCGACTGATGGCAGTGTCACCGAAGTGCGTGCTGATCCAGTTGAGTGAGTCATTTAATTGTCAGGAGTGGCTCCATCCTGTTGACACAATTGTTCATCTCAAAACCCCCTTGTGACTGCCGAGGGCACTCCAAAATCGACCAATAACTTGGATGTAACATTTTGTATTGACAGTCAATGCCTTTCCTGTGTCGTCTACAAACCAGAAAGGGCCGAAGATTCCAGGTTTACTGATTGTGACCCAGGCAGCGCATTTTCTGAGTGGAGAGGTCGCTCGAGCACTAGATCGGTCAGTGTCGATCCCAGTATTTGCAGTTCTTGGAGTTGACATCCCATAAAGAAGTAAATGGACCCTCATCATAAAATCAGACATTGTCAAGGAAGTTAGGCCTTTCTTAAATCTTGTCTGAAACCACCAGCACATTGTCACTCTTTTCTGCATATGGATGCAGTCAGTTTTGTGTTTAATCTGAATTCTGTATGGATACAGTATCACATTGTGGATAAGAATTATTCTCACTGATTCAAGTGAAATTCCAAGCTCTGGACTCCGATGCATGAAAGATTTCTAAGGGTCCCTGCCACTGAGTCACAAAAGTCAGTGTTCTCAGGAGACCTTATATATCTTGAGGACATCCCTAATGTGTTGGTCCTCCACACTTTCACTGTTGAGTTTTGCCCACAGGGCCTTTTTCTCTGACTTTTTCCCCCAGGAAAAATCCCCAGGATAAGTCTTTTGCCGAATTGTCCATGCATCTTTAAAAATGGAAGATTCATTGCCAACTTTTTTAGTCTGTCTTGTGTTTCACTCTACTTACATCATCTGAGAAAAAAATACAAGAGGTCATATTAGTAAGACGGAAGATAATTAACCAAAAGGTGGGTGCCGTTTTTTTTGCGGGTCATCCTGTATGCACAGAGGTGGATACTTTGAAACCTGATGTCTCTGTTCCACTCCTGAAAACCACCCACGTTTGGAGATAGCAGCCACAAGAGCAACTAGCATGCACATACATGCACACTTAGACACGTGCGCATTTGCCACACACACAGGTATGCACGTGCACATGGAGGTGTATATTTTAAAGACCTGGTAGGTTCTGCATTATTTCCTAAACACCACCCATGTGTGAAGATGGCAGCCAACAACAGCAACTTGCATGCACACACACGCACACTTATACCCATGTGCATGTGCACACAGAACATCCATACACGCACACATGGAGTGTATACTTAGAGATCTGGGAGGGCTCTGCTCCACCTTCTGAACCCGCATATGGAGATAACCATGACACACACCACACACACACACACACACAAACACATACACACACGTAGACCTTTCTATAATCACACATTAAAGTGTTTTGATAGCTTACCCAGTGTGCATCACTTTCACATCTAAAGTTAAAAAGTTTCATGTCCAAGGGTTGATCACTCAGAACCCAAGGAGCCTGCACTGCATTGATTGTGGGATTTGATAGTCCATAACCAAAATATTTAAACCTTTCAAGTAATCAATCAGTGTTATGGATATCTCACAAGGACGAATTGACTGGATTTGGTGAAGATCCGGATCCAGATACGAGAATTCAGTGATCCTTCACCATTGAGAGATGGGCCAAAAACGATATATAAAGCACGATATCTCAAAAAGTTGGTGGATGCTTGATGACAAAACTTGGTAGATGAGTTGGTAGAATGGGTAGGTGACAAGAACAAGCTGATTCGATTTGGTTCAGGTCCAGGTCCGGATCCAGATCCAGATTTAGATCTTCCTATCATTGGATAACAAAACGTAAACTGTTAGCTGGTGAATGTATGCACTCTATCCACTGAACTCTATAATATGAGGAACTACCGGCTGATGAAGAGTGTGTTTTATTGATGAGGCCACATGGCCACCATATGGGACTCGCTACCCCGACTGAAAGTTCCATCGTAAACAATACAAAATATTTAATACCAGAATCGTTTGCATAATAATTGCTGTTTACTAATGAAATAGACCAATGAATGATGATTGACAAGGAGCCAAACGTTAAAATTATAACTCAGATTCAGCTCCGCCTAAGTAAAGCTACACTGTGTCTAGGATTCCAGTTTATATGTTAGACATCTAATTACCTGTGACATGACTTCCCCACAGCCAAAATATTGCTTGTTATTGCACCCAATGCAACACATACAGCATTGTGCGTGCCACCTTGCAGTTGTTGTGACTACCAAGATGGCTGTCGGTGATTCAGTTTTTCAGCAAACCAGTGATCCAGTTTATATTTAGATCAGTGGCTCCACCGAGTGCCGTTCCAGTTTTAAATCGTGTTATCCTTCCTTGTTAGACGATGGACTACTTGTGCTATAGAAAATAATCTGAGTATTAAATAATAATTTTGGACTTTTTTCCATTCTTGCTTTCCTCCTTTGAACCACTAGTTGTACAACCGCATGTGCCGCAAGTATGGACCCAATCAGGGACCACATTGGCAAATTTGCAGCTTTACTTCACACAAAGTACACGTATTGATACATTACACAAACGGTTATTTTATGAAACTGAAGGTGCATTTACTGCTTTATGGTGCATTTTCCATGGAAAGATATGAAGTCAAACAAGAGCAGGAATTGCTTTGCAATATATGCCCAATACCAAAAGTCAAAAAGGGCAAACTATTTGAAAAATTGGAGAAACTCCCTGAAACTCGAACTTGTTCTGTAAGGTATGATAATAAATCCACGTACCGAACTCCGTTGAATATGTTAAAGGGTATGGGAAAAAATAAGTCTGAAAAACCACAGGTGGGACGGACGGACGGATGACATACGGAGAGCAAAACCTATGTCCCCTCTGGTGAAACCGGTAAGGGACAAATAATATACAGTATACCTCCCAGTTGGAGTTGAAGAATGAACCTGAAATTGTGCTCTATATCATCACCATTCGACACAAATGATATATTGCATTTTTAGCGTCTGCGCTTCCTTGTGGAAGATTCAAGATTTGAATGAAGTACAGGGGTGAAGCCCATTATCGTAATTGGCCTCAAGCAAATGTATTGGCCATTTTACATGCCTGTGCATCCATACAACTAGTGTGAACGTGTAGCATCCTGGTGGAGGTGGATGCACGTAGCATGGAGAAAATGGCATATCGTGATCACACCAAACATGCTTTTCTCTTTTTGAGTTTTGCAAGTTGAAGTCTAATATGTTCTTTTCCTCGAGCGTTGTAGAAGTTGGAGAAGGCTAGGTCATGTATCGCAGGAAATTTCAAATGAAAACCACAAGTATCTTGACCAAAGAACCTTGGAAGGAGTGTATAAACTGGGGGTTGGTAAGGGAGGGGGTGGGGGTTGGGGTTGGTTGACTTTTCCTTCCATATCCTAATGTTCAAGGTGATAGTAAACGTTTTTAAAAATGCAAAACTCATTTTTCGTGATAGGATTCTGAACAGGACGTGATGCAGTAAAAGCCACTTGGTCTGTGGTAAATTGAGTCTGCAACTCCGAAGGGAACTGTCATGGACTTTCATCAACATGTTCTTCTTCATCAACCACGGCTCCGCGAAGCATCGGTCGAGTAGTAGGAATCACACAGTGTGGTCATCTGCCGTAATCACACTGCAGCCATGTTATAGTAGCGCTCTGGTGTGCTTCCAAGTTTAGTCAGTTTTAAATCGTTATACGTGTGCCATCAGCTTGCAAAAGCATTGGTGCATATTACTATAAGGAATGAGTGTTGACAGTGGTGTGCATGGTGATATAAATTTCCATTATGAACGAACAAGACTTTGTTTAGGGTTGTAATTCTTTTCTGCTCAGGGAATGAACGTAACAATGATGCAACAATCAAACCTTGTATGCAAAAATGTGGGAATGCCAACACTTTGTATGAGGGCCAATCTGGCACACTTGTCTCCACAAACATCTCGATCCAAGCACATACAGGTCCTCACTTTACCCAGTGTGCCGTGAGTGAAAACATGCCAGGTGACAATCCAAATGGAGCACCTCGCCATGATTAGAGCATTTAAATTGCATCAGATGTGGCAATAAATGTGAATTGTTGCTCCCAGCTTACCGGCTCAACGAAGAAGATCCATCCATCCATTGGTACCATACTCTGTACAGGCATCAGTGCTGCTCTGGCAGTCTCCTGGGCGATTGGGCACAATCCTGGATGGGTCGCCACTCCGATGCAGGATACTCGAATTGGTTCAATCATCCTTGCAAGCTGGTACTCATTTTGGCCGACCTCGGAAGGATGACAAGCTGAGTCAACCCCACCTGGTATTAATTCATAGGAAAGTAGATTTGAACTCAGGACTCGAGGATCCCAAACACCACCCAACATGAAGCAACACCAGGCATACAGAAGATGCCATTTGCTTTTTGCCCCTCTCCATCACCACACGCTCAGAATCCCATGCGGCACGGGCAACTTGCTTGTAAAGAAAAATCAAAATCGGTCTTAATGTATAATGAATAATCAGTGTGACCCACATTTGCCTTGAGAACTGCCTCAACTCCATTTTGCATTGAATTAATTAATTTATGGATTATGATTGAGTCAATCTTTTTCTCACCAGTGTTATAATGCACTCCAGAACACAGTCAGAACTGCTCACTTAAATTTTTATCTTTTCTCAATGTATCATCATTCATTACCCCCGCCACCGAAGGGGACGGATGTTTCACGCCGTTTGTCCTGTCTGTCTGGCTGAGAGCGGAGGGGGGGGAGGAGCGAGGAGGGGTGTATCTACTACTTTTGTGAATGTCTGCAGCTGCATAGGAACCAGGGAAAGCTGTATGGGACACGGTCTCTGGCTCTTTCACCCCTCTGGCTTGGAGTCCATAGTATCTGCTTTATAACCGAAAGGTTTTCAGTCACACATGTATGGAAGCTTGCTTATCTTACCTGATTGAATGCCGCGAATGAGGGACGAAACCCGTCGGTGCTGGCATGTTTCTATGTAATTGTGTAGCCTCTGAATTAATCTTCATAACTAGGCGCTGTGAACATCTACTCTTCAGGAGCGCAAGACATTACGTGCATTGTGGGCAGTGTGTTATGAGTTTCGTCTCAAAGTCGGAGACGACATTATTCCATATATATATAATATAGAATATAATAATATATATATATATATATATATTATATATATATATATATATACTAATATATATTATATATATAATATGGTAAGGGTCACATAATTTGATATTTTCAAGAGTTCCAAACTGGCGGTGGAAACAGTTTCGATCTGATCCTGCTAGTGCTGTTACCTTATCTGCTCAGGCACTTCTTTCCTGTCCTGTATCTAGCATCCCTTCTTCCTGCTGCCTGTATTCGTTCCTTCATTATTTTCTCCATACCTCCTTGGGATTCCAGCTCCTTTGCTTCATTACTGTGTCAATGACACCCTTTGTGATTTCGCTCTTGCATGAGCCTCGATAATCTGTTACATTTTTTTTTTTGATAACCATGCAACGACCTGTCACTGCATACGCATTAGAACTTGAGATGAATTCTCAACCACATGCATATATTCATTCAACTGCTGCTGAAAAACGCTCCTGCAATCTAGACCACTCAAGTGCAACTGTTTCAATGCAGCGTGAATGAGGTACAAAAGACAAGATGGAATTAACCCTTTCAGTGTCGAAGCATGTCAGTCATGCCATTATGAATACAGGTAGTGAAATTTTTACGGTCAACAATTCAATACGGCTATTACTTTTCTGGCGGAATAACATTTTAGGAGAGATTATTGAAACGAAAGGTAAAGAAAAAAGGAAGGTGAAATAATAATTTGCCTGATCGAGAAGAGAGGAGAAGCAGTATCAATGTTGTTTGGAATGACATGGTGAGTTTATGCGCAGACGTTTATCAGTTACGTGAAATCATATCGACGAAATTCGAGACAAATGTAGTTACAATATGAGCTGGTTTTATTTGTATTGATGGTCGAATATTTTCTGGGGTCCGAGTACGTGAGTTCAGCTTACTGGATATGCTTTTTTTTCCGATTTTATTGGAAACAGCACAAATGGCAGGTTTCACATTATTGCTTCTGGGGGCGAAAGAAGCAGATGCTTTAATACACTGGTGATTAAAGGCTAGTGAGATTTTCTTATCTTTTTTTTTAAATTCAGTTTAACATTCACACGTTGAGGAATGAAAATTTTCCAATTTCAGTCTCAAAACTATAAACGCAGTTCCATTTCTAAAACATATGACTTGTGGTTGTGTCTGACTTGGAGAAACTAAACGGCATGCTTAACTTACTTCCATGTAAACACACCACACACACAATACATCGATCTCGTGGTGCATGTTTCTGTCTACGGCTGTCGCTGATGCGTCAATCAAGTTGATGAAAACTAGTTTGGCAAGTGAGGGGCGGCAATGTAGCATTGGATTCTCATGTAATTGCTCGCTGGACCTTCTTGACAGAGTTTGCAGCTGTAGAGGAACTGGGTAGGGTTTGAAACAGCAAAGGGCTTACTTGTGCAGCTTCATGGTTGCTTTTGCAGCTTCTTTGGCAGGAGAGCAAGGGGGACAGGGTTTTGATCCTAAATGGTGTTGCAACGCTTTTTAGGCTGATATTTTATGCATCCAGAAATAATATTAACAAATATGCAAGGTGTTGGTTATGTAAAAAGCAGTTTCTTGGTCTGGGTTCAAGCTTAATTGGGCTGCCACTCACATGGTTCCCGCAATGATTGTGCAGGAACTTTTTTTATATTTGTTCAGCGTGCCGGTGAAGTCCGCCTGCTCTTCTTTAAGGATACATGAGATCTTCAGCGTTCAGCCAACTAATGATCAACAGACGGACACCAGTCAACGTTCATACCGTGGGAGTTGCAACAACCACCTTGGAAAAAATTTACACTTAGTTTTTTTTTAAAACCGTGTCAAAATTCTAATGTTCAACAATTAAAGTTACATTTACACTTCAAGAAGTTGAATTTAAACCCAACTAAAATAATTTCATCAATTTGTGTGACGTTTCACGTGATTGAAACTTGACATGTTAACTGAATTGCATCTAATTATTCTGGCTTGCTTGTGATTTTCGGGAACATTTTCTGCATATTTGTGTATCAAACAAGTCCATAAGAAGTTTGAAGATAATAAGTTAGAAAAGTTTTTTTTTTTTAATTAGAGTAGCTTCGGTAAGGTTTCTTTGGCTTCTGCTCACCCAGCACAAAACGACTGACGCGTGCGAGTGTGATTTTAAAACTCCTCATTAAGTGCACTGAGTGGTTCCACAGTAACAAGAAAAAAATGGCATTGATGTTTGTTTGTGGCTCTCTCTGATGAGCTCGTCCATCAGACCATAATGTGTGGGGGTTTCAAACCCTAGACAAATCATGTGGAAACGATGGTATTCCAGCCAGCGTCCCATACTTAGCTCATGACAAGATTTAAAATTTACTATACTCGAATAAACGACTGGCCTCCTGTAGTCGTATTAGACATACCGGGCAAACGTAAGAAGGAATGTTTTTGATTGGCATTCTTTTCATTGCTATCGTTCAATTCACCAATAAAACACCACTGAATGAACAGGTCGGGCTACTTGGCCATTCAGAAAGCTTATTTAATTGATATAAATCAATATCTTGACCTTCAAATCAGGATGGATGGAGAGACTGTTGAATTGTCAGCTGGCAATTCTAGTTTATGAGACACCAGCGCATGCAAACGCATCCTAAACAATTACAAAAATAAGTTGTCATTGGCAACGTTGTTTACCTGCAAGGTCAACTACCATGATGCTCAGTGATTGAAGTCAGATCTTTCTTGAGAAAAAAATTGCCCTGTTTCAATTACTCATAATCTTATTTGAAAATGTCATCGGGTTGATGGAATCTATTTTCTTGGTAAACAGTGTTTAAACAGCATCGCAGTGATTGAATCTTCACTTTGCCGAGTACATAATGCGGGCAGATGCGGAATGTTCTCTCATCATCAGTTGTGGTGGCATGATGAGGCAAGATCTAAAACTATATCTCTCTGTGCAACTGTCATTTTCCTCTCTAAAGCAGTTAAACGTCTCTCAGGACAACCTCTCATTCCTGCTCATATTCCGACATTTCACTCAATTGTGCTTGGATGTAATGGGAGTTGCACTTTTCATAGTTAGGGATAAAGTTGCCTTTATAACCCTCATCTGCAGAGGAAAGTTCGCCTGCCATAACTATGTGTTTCAACATTTGGTAACGATTTTGTAAAAATGCATTCAAGATTTTCAAAACTCGAATACATTTGCTAATCATTTGTCCTTGATCAACTCTCGCTGAATGTGTTGCAGTGGAAGTACTTATAGGTATGGCCGTATATGGCAAATGCCCTGGGCGCCCTTGAAGTGGGGGCGCCCTGAGCAGGACTCGGTCCTCGCTGTTCAAGAATAGAATATTGAATTGAAAGACGTCAGAGTAAAAGAGATGAATGCTGATGAAAATTTGAGAGACGCTGGTCAACCAGCCAAGGAGGAAATGGAAACGAGTCATGAAGGCAGTATTAATTAAGCAGAACACTCGACGTCTCAGAGAAATGGACGAAAGGTTCGCTCGTTTGCAACGACACTGATGCGCAAATTTGGGTTTCCCTTTCGATGTCGAGGGGCTGTGTTACGGCACCGACAGTAATGAACCTTTAAAGAAGAAGTGCGAAATTTGGGCGAGTTGTACAGCTCTGAATGTTGAATGGACAGCAGCTATAATGAAGAAATTTGGATTGCATGAACTGTTTGCTATCAAGTTTGGGCCACAATAAATATCAAGGCTGAAGAGCTTCTTGAATTATTGTTCAGTATGGAGATGAGAGCATCTTCCCCGATCTTCCGCATTGCTATTCAGATAATGCTTAGACTCGCAGTTTCCATCGCCAGCTGTGAAGATCATTCAGCAAGTTAAACTAATACTTTTGTATGTTGAGAGCCTCCCATGGGTTCGGCAGACTCTGTGATTTGCTCTGCTGAGTACGAAGAGAGAAACTGAAAAAACTGACTTTGCAGCACTCATAGACAAATTTTTGTATCAGTGGAAAAAGGAAAGGAAGGTGCAGTTTGTAATTTCACTTAGCCAAACCCACGCCTCGCGCGAAAGTTTCTGAGTGAGGGTTTCGTGAAGGACGTCAATATACCAGTGTTTCACAATGTGATTTATAGAATTTCTTTACATACAATGTTTCTTGTTTACATTTTTTGGTTGTCAAATGCACCTTCTGAGGTAGTCAGCAGGTTGCAGAAGAGGTTTTACATTGCAGACGCTGTTTCTGGGAGTGGCATTCACGCCTCTCGGCGGTGACGGTCTGTGCAACGCAGAGTAATGACAATCAGCGAATGACCGATGATGTCATGACGTCATTAACGCCTTTCAGCGGTGACATCCACACTTCGCCATGCAAACAGAATGTAAAAAATAGAAATCGCAAAAAATTCACAACCTGTCCGCGGCACGATCACACACCCATGCTCTGTTTCATTAGACCACAGAGCACCCGCATGGAGAAGGACAATCGTCCAGCAGTTTTTGGAGGAGGATACGTCCATAAAATAATGGCTTAGCGATATTACATATAATAATGTAGTGCCATAATTTGTTCATTAAAAGATTAACGAGCTTGGGTTTGTTATTTTTGAGCTGATAATTAGGTAAACGTTATTAAAAGATGAGTGTCAGATGTTTTGGACGGGGGGCATTTCAGTGCTTGCATAGGCGCTATTTTCCGGAGATATGCCCCTGATGCGTTGCCAAATAAAATGCTGAATCAAAAGTTCGGTGATTATGCTCGTGGGTGTATCGGATAGCTGTTGTCCCCGAAACTCGCAGTTTCCTATCGTGTCGGTGTTCTTCCTTTGTGATAAGCTGGAGCAGAGGGGCACATATTCCTCCCCTTTGATACTTGTATGCTCAAAATGGTGGCCAAGCAGAAGTCAGGTCAAAATTTTCCAGTGTTTTAATGGTCTCAACAGCATATGGCAATTCAGAGGCTGACATAAATGTGTACATGCCTGGATTGGCTCAATGGTTAGGGTGGTGGGCTTGGGATCCTATGATCTTGAGATCAAATCCATTCAGCCGTTGAATTAATAACACATGGAGTTCACTCTGCCTATAATCTTCTGAGGTTCAGCAAATGAGTGCCAGCTTGCTTGAAGGAGTGGTGACCTATCCGAGGAGACTGCTTAGGCAGCACCAATATTCTGCATAGAGGTATGGTCCCAATGGATGGATGGATAAACGTGTGTTGTCGGTCTTGAACAGAATATCATCATTTCAAATGAAGAACCGCATCTTCATTCTCCAAAAATAAAAGGTGGAGTCTCCCTCTGAAATTTCAACACCAAATTTTAAAGTTCTATGTCAGACACCAAAAATTATTTTCTGACAAGTAATTAATCAAAGATGGACTGAAAACTTAATATTTACCAAAAGCACTTGCAATTGAAATTGGTGCAGATTTGGCCAACAATGTGCAAGAGACAATTTTTGGCCCAATGAAGCCTCAGAATGGCCTCCTCAGAGTTCAGCGATCTACTAAGGTGAGTCCAGCGGCCTACAACGAGCGAAGGGATGGATGGTGTGAAGGGGTACATCTCCTCACTACCCTAACATTTATTAACCTGAAACTACCCCGGGGCTTTCAAAAGCACCTCACACTTTTAAACTATGGGTTCTAAAAACCATGATTCCTGTCGCCTCTTTTGGTGTCCATTATAAATTTGAGCCTTGCCCTCAAATTTTCATTCGTGCCCTCGCACAATTTCCTGGCTGGGCAAGCGTGGCTCAACTGGCAGGAATCCCCTCTGCCACGAACTCTACCTGGCACCCCCAGGCCCGCAGGCTGCCTCCGAGCCTACTGCTCCTATCAACAGGGGGGTTGCCCTCTTCTGGCATTGCCCCCTCTGATGCCCAACTGTGGCGTGTTGATGCCCCAGGTCCCTTTCCTAGGGTCGCCCGTGCCCATCCACTACCCCGTGGCATTCTGGCGTACGGGTCCCCGTTCCGACGGGTCGCCCGTGCCCACCTACACTAACCCGGCCTCTCTTGGGCCCTTGGCCTACCTGGCCGACTAGTCCGGTGCCCGGGTCTCCACTAAGCAAAAACTCACCTTTCACAGCCACGCTCGACCAAGCCGGTCCATAACTCCTGCACCCTCCAAACGGGTTTTCGTGTTTTTTTTCTTTCTCTCGACACCAACAAACAAAAACGACCTCCCTGTTAGTTAAATTTGATTAACCACTAGCCTAACATTAAACTGACCCGGGGGTCACTTGGGTGGGAAATCACTCCTCCCCCCAACCAGTCATTCCCGCACCATGCATAACCACATTCGCTCCATCACACACTTGGGCCCCACTGTCCTAACACTCATTCCTCACACGCTACCTTCGATTTCGCGCAACTCACACCAAAACTCCACACTGCCATCCTTTCTAACTTAAATCCCTGACTAACTCGTGCTCCCTCGTCATCCCTAAATCAATGCACCTTCTTTACATCTACTGTGCTAGCTACGTCTCCCACTACAAACATTTTCAGTCTGTCCATTGTCTCCAAAAAATCCTAACAATTCCCATTTCCTAAATCTAAACTGAAATCCCTCTAACTAATCATTCCACGGGCTCCATGAGGAAACAAACCCATGTCCCAAAGCCGGTCTAAACTATTTGCTAACCCATCCCCCTAAACAGTTACTTCTCTGTGCCCCTTGACAGGGGGGGTCTTCCACCCCTTGCCAAGGATCCTGTTCACCGAATGCAGGCTTGCTTTTTTTTATATTCGCGCAGCACCACGCGCGGCAACTCGCAACCTGCGCTTTTTTACTCCCGTGACGTCTGGCAACTGTTCGCCAGCATCTCGTCCCTCCTCGGACGGTACCATCCGGCAGGGATTTCCTTCTGCCGGCATTCCAACCTGCACACGCATCACCCTACGCATCAAAAACAGCCTCGCGTTTTCGAGGGGTTCCCACGCGAGCACATGGCTCTGCTCGTCGGAGCTTCACACACGCTCGCCTGGAGGAACCCGCTCCGGTCCAAATCCCATGTACAGCCTACCTTCCTGTCCGTCGCGGGATCGGCTAATCACCGCTGCGTTTACGACCGGCTTCACTCCCGCGCAGGCGTGCATGTGCCGGCCTCGTGCGTCGCACAGCACGGACCCCCGCGCGCGCTGCCTTGCAAACCCGGCACGGTTTCTCAAACTTCAGCTACGGCCCTTCGGCCTTGTCACCGTCAGGCATGTCTTCGTCGCACTCGTCGCGCACAACTTCCACGTGCCACGACACTCACACACTCAACATGACCATCACAACCGGGACATGCGCGTTTGCATGTTCGCGCATGCCAACCGGCCATCTCCCTCACATTACAGCGACCTCACACCCCCGCTGTCTCTCTCACACACACGCTGTTCTTCCACCGCTCGGTTTTCTCTCACCACGTCGAAACCAAACACGCTGATTACGCTCGCACACTCTGTTCCTTTCCACACCGGTGTTTCCTTTACACACGGCGTGCTGGAGGCACGCATTTCAGCACACTCGCTACCACCGGCACACATATACTCACACACGGCGGTTCCCTCACACACGGGAATCGCTTACAGCAACGCCTAACACTCACGCTATGCGTGCTTCCCAGCATGCATTTCGGTCACTCCGTACACACACCACACAACCGGGACGACGCATGCTGAGAATTGCGTTCACAACAAGGGTTCCGGGCTTTCATACCCCACAAGCTCATGTGCACCCGTTTTCCAACAGCACTCGCCCCTCCTACCTCTTAAAGCTCGACCGGACCCACCTGGTCGAGATCCGCTTCAAAAGGAGCATAGCGCCCTCCCCCTTGGTCCTGGAGGAGGCTATCCGGCCTGCTTGGCAGCACCGGGTCATGACCACACTTCCTCAAGCTCCCGCCTCATCGTCCCTCCACTACCTCATGGTGTGTGTCGTCTTTACTTCGTGTTTATCGTGTAGTCTCTCCTCTTACCGTTCCTACCTCCCGTGTCTCTGGTTATTCTTTTATTATTTCCGTCGTCTCTACGTGTTTGCCATACACATCTCCGTCACCCATTTAATTTTCCCTCTGTTTGTCACCGTCACTTTCTCTGTCAACTGGCACGAGTCTCGTCTTACACGTCCGCCCGATTACTTTGTCCTCCACCTGCGGGGCCGACACATGTTCCACACTCCCCCTCCAGCTCGTCGCTCCAGCACGTTGGCGCCGCATTTTGAGCTCCCACTGCCCGCGTTTTGCTCCTCGCATACTGCCTCACTGCCTTTTGCCCAGCCTGGAGATTCCCGCTCGATGCGCTGCAAATCTCACCCCGCAGTTTGGCATATCTCATCCATGTTGTTTATTTCTCCTCATTTCTTTGCGTTCTTTCAAATTCTGGCTTCATTCGGTTTTCATTTCGCTTTCATTCCCATCCTTTTTGTTCCCTTTCATTTTTCATCTTGTTGCATATTGTTTCCATGTCGCTTTATTATCTTGCAAGCACTTTCATCCATTTCGCTTCCCATGCCATCCATCTTTGCCAGCAAAATTAACAATACCTGGAGCATAATGGGAAGTGTCCCTGCATGGTGATTTCGCCCCGGGCCATAGATTCCACAAACATTTCTAATCTCTATTTATTACCCCCTGGCTCCCGTTCCGCCCTTGACCGCCATTTTTGCCTTCTCGAATAATTTAAAAGCTTCGTAATTTGGGGGAACGGAGGGTCGCATCGCCACCCTTGGTCCGATTCCCGTTAATTTAGTTTTGGAGGGGAATGAATCTGTATCCCACTCCTGACACCAGTGTTGTAAATTCCCACCCGTCGGCGTGCGAACGACGCGTGTAATCAATAGCGGTCGCTTCGCCCACCGAACGGACAATCCAGTCGTGAACTTTCTGGAAACAACGGCCAGAATAACCAGTCACGCCGGACGGGGTGGGTTTTTTAATCCCCACATGGCCGCAGTCCGTATTCTAACCCGCGCGAAATAGGGTCAATCGCCGAATATCGATATACCTAAGTACCCGCCGCGGTAACCTACCGAGGGACCGTACCTCGCGAAGGACTGCTTGGACACGAACCGCTTAAGGTCCGTTCCGTTCTGGATAACCGACGGCGTATTATCGCAGACCTCGCCGGACCCAGATTCTATTTATCGGCTATTTAAAAACCCAACTATATTCCGAGTGGCAAATGGGAGTTTCAAATGAGGGAATGGACGCAACGAACAGGTTTACATTCACCACAAGGACATTTATTATAATAAAGCACGGTAGCAATTATAGCAAGGCAAAACACGTATGCAATTATACAAGCAACAAAGCAACGACAAAAGACTACAACCGTCTACTTATTATGTACAGTCACTTGCATTTAACAGCAGTTCCTACTTATTAGACGGGCCACGGACACACGTACGCACACACACACCACCCAAGAAATGGTGGCAGAGGCCTTTAATAACGAGGCTCCAGCTCGGAGGACAGGTGAGCTGAAA
Organism: Eptatretus atami; assembly: GCA_035128595.1. Classification (NCBI taxonomy): domain Eukaryota; kingdom Metazoa; phylum Chordata; class Myxini; order Myxiniformes; family Myxinidae; genus Eptatretus; species Eptatretus atami. The sequence goes on along the minus strand of CM068965.1, from coordinate 67,071,295 downwards.
CCCAGAACCTTATCTCGAACCTCTCCACCTCGTGTGGTTTTCAAGTTGTTCGGACCGGGCTCCAGCGAGAGCGAGCTGGATCCAATCGCCGTGATCCTTCCCCGAGCTCCCGCGAATCTCCGAGCTTCTCAACACGTGCTGGTGAGACGAGGCGCCGATCCTTCCCGTCGATGCGTCGCTTTCCGAGGAACCACCTCCACGAAGAGGTCGATGAGTCGCACACAAGCCGGGAACCAAAATGGAGAACAAAGTGCTCCACAACAAGAAGAAGAAGAAGCCACCATTCGCCAGCTCGAGCCGAGCACCAGTTCAACTCTCTTCCAAGCAAAGCAGCTCGAAGTTAAAAAGCTCTCCCGAGCCAAGCAGAAGCCGAAGTTCACAGAACCATCAAAGCAAAAAGCCTCCTTCCGAGCCAGGCCGCAGCCGAAGCTCACTGAGCCAGCCGAAGCAAAAAGCTTCCGAAGGCCTCAACCCTAACCCAAGCCAAACAGGACCCCGAAGGTCTGCTGAACGGCTACTCTCTACTCCCTTCTCCAACTCTGCCAAAAAACGAACAAAGAAAAGATCTCTTCCTTATCCTCTTCCCCCTCCCCCTGCTCCGGCGTGACTCATGACTCATTCCTCATGCTCCATCCCCGCTCAGCCATGGGTGGGAGGAGTTTTTGACATCATGAGTCACGGGACGGCAGGGTTCTTCTTGCTCTTCGCAGAAGAGGGGGAGGGACTGTTCTATTGTTCGTTCCCCAACTATTAAATCGATCCGCAGCGCATCTAATCGATTTCTGAACATTTAAACAATGAAAGTGAGCTATCTAGGGAACAAGCACTTATTGACATAGCTGACTAAAGGAACCTGTATGTTGTGTGCAATCGAATTCCCAAATTCGTAACAATATGCATGTATGTATGTATGTTCCGAAAATACAGCCGAAACGGACAAGATAATGCAAAAATTTAGGGCCACATTACTCATCATTACCCTGCGGTGTGCAGTATCAAGTTTCCTTCAAATCGGGCAAGAAAAAAAAATATTAAAATTCAATTTCCGATTCAGTCAAGTACTCTTCAGGAAATTTGATCAATGCAGACAAAACCTCAGCGGTATAGTTTTCGCTGGAGTTTTTTTTTTTGAAATGATTTTTTTTTATCAACCCAATCACAACAGGAACCCAACGGGTTTTCAACGGGTCATCTACTATATTACTAAAACTCTCATATTGGTATATATGCATGTAATGTGTATGTTCCGAAATACATCCAAAACGGTACACGATAGCGCAAAAAATTCTTCAGCGCAACCTAACTCAACATTCACCCTGCAGTGTGCAGTAATCAAGTTTTGTTAAAATCAGACAACTGAAAAATAATTTAAAATCAATTTCCGATTCAGTCAAGTACTCAACGGGAAGAATTTGATCAAGGCAAATAACCTCAGCGGTATAGTTCGCTGGAGCTATCTTTTTATTTTCTTGAAATGATTTATTGAACAAATTCTTTAACATTTATATATTTTTATTTTCTTTGAATGATTTATTAAAAAATCTCAAACATTTAGTATAGACATAGAAGAATTTTTTTTAAGCATAAAATAAACACCATTTTTTATCTAATACTTCAGTGTTCATTCTATCTATCTATCTATCTATCTATCTATATATACTAAAACTCTCACCTTGTATGTATGTATGTATGTTCCCCAAAAACAAAGCCAAAACGGTACAAACGATAGCAAAAAAAATTTGCCCACTACGCACCATTTCTCCTGCGTGTGGCCAGTATCAAGAGTTCGTTCAACACTCGGCAAACGAAAAAAATTATAAAAAAATCAATTCCCGATTCATCCAAATAAAGTTCGGGAGTATTTTATCAATGAAAAACCTCAAGCGCAAAGTCGCCCTGGAGCTAATCTTCTTTTTTGTTTTCTTTTTCTTTCTTTTTGACAATGATTTTTTTATCAACCGCTGTCAACGGGAACCCAACGGGGTTCACGGGTCGTTAGTATATTTACTAAAACTCTCATCTTGTATATATGTATGTTATGTATGTTAGCAGAATACAGCCAAAACGGTAACACGATAGCACAAATTTTTAGGGCCAACTTACTCACCATTCCGCTGTGGTGTGCAGTAATCAAGTTTCGTTCACCATCTAGCAACGAAAAAAATATAAAAAAATCAATTCTGATTCAGTAAAGTACTCTTCGGAGTTTTGATCAATGCAAACAACGCTCAGGCGTATAGTTCGCTGGAGCTATCTTTTATAATTCTTGAAATGATTTATTAAAAAATCTCAAACATTAGTATCCGCAAAGAATGATTTATTTTTAAAGCATAAAATAACATCGCCATTTTGAATTCTAATACTCCATGTTCATCTATCTATCTATATATTACTAAAACTCTGCATCTTGTAAGTATGTATGTGTGTATGTTCCCGAAATACAGCCAAAACGGTACAGGATAGCGCAACATTTTCGGTCCACCTTACTCAACCATTCTCCTGCGGTGTGCCGTATCAAGTTTTGTTCAAACCGGGCAAAAAAAAATTGTTTTAAAAAAAAAATCCATTCCGATTCGTCAAGTTTTGGTATGAGGACAATCCATAAAGCACAAGGAAATAAACCATGGAGAAATGGTGTTGATATACCTTCGCGAAACCGGTTGGCTCGATATGATGGACTCTGAGGTAAATCGCTCAATTTTCTTCAAGTTAAAATGTTGGAGCCACTAAATAATATTAAAATTTTGTGTCTTTTTGTTTTTTTCATCAACGCGCGTAAACAACAGGAACCTAACGGTTCACGGGTTTGTCTAGTATACTATAATTTAAAAAAAAGGTGATTTTTTACGCATTGGAGAGACGGGCAAAAACGATATATAGCATGATAATTTCAAAATGTTTGTAACATGGGTTATGAACACAACTAGGTGGATGAGTTGGGTAAGGCTGACAAGACAAGCCGATTCGATTTGGTTAAGGTCAGGATTCAGATGCCGGCCTATCAGTGGGATACAAAACGTAAACTGTTCAGCCTCGTGGAGGTATGACCCCTGCCGAGTACCGTTATAGTTACCTCTATATCACTCATTATATCCAATGATCTCTTCTACCATGCTGATTCTTTCCATTCTGTTTCAACATCTCCAGACTGTTGTTACTTGCCTTACTCCTTCTTCTCCTTGTGGATGTCGACCACCCCCTCCCCCTTGGCCATCCTTATGGTAGTTTGTGAAAGAATAAAAGACCTTTATCTGGAATAAAAGACTTTTGACAAAAAAAACACCAAATATCGAAAACTCAGACCTATGCACTTTAAACCAATTAGAAAAAAAAATTAAAATAATAGAAGGTTTTTGAAAGTCCCCCAAAAGGCAATTTCGGTTCTATTGTTTCAAGTAAATAATTCAAATTGAAAGTAAAATAACGGTTTTAAAGATTCCAGGAAAACTTTTTTTCAGATGTTTAGCAGCGTTTCTATTCTGCAGTGTCTTTTTAACACCCACCCTTATTTAACACATTACATTAGTCATTTGTGTCTGTTGTTTGGTGTCCTTTATGATCTCCCTTAAAACAGTAAGTTTTCCTGTTGGAGTGATTTTCAATTTTGTTTGACTGCCAGACAGTAAAATACTGTCTCACTCCTGTCTGCACATGTGTGATTAGATTCAGGAAAAAAATTTAGAGACAAAGTACTACACTAAACCTGGCAAGTTCGTTTTCCATTTCTTGTTCCGATTTGTGTTCAAAATATAAACATTCACTTGAAATACGTTATTTTTCGATCATAAACTGACGTTTATAGACAGACAGACAGACAGACAGACAGACCAATAGTGAACAACTGTATTAACCCCCCACTTTCGCTTTTGCATGCACGGGGTAATGAGCTCTACATCAGAGATACAGGGTCGAGACTGGGTAATCATTTTGTGAACATATGATGTGAGAACTAACATCACATATATCATGAAAAGCAACCTTGACACTTACAAAGTTCTGACTCTCACCAGAGGAGTGAAAACACAGCTTGGTGTCTCTGACTCCTGTGATTTGCTTTTCAACGCAGGAAGCAACAACCTGTGGACATGGAAAGGCCCAGATAACTTGTTTTTTTTCAAACTCAGTGCATGTACTGTACTGTATATCCCAACAGAATGAATGGATGTTTTTCCACTTCCCAAATTCCTTATCCCCCCCAAAATGTTTTTTTAAACCATTTACGCATTGTTTTTCCATATATCTATTTTTTATTGTCCACTCTTCCTTTCTCTACTTTTTCCTCTTCTTTCAATATCCTTCTAACCAAACAACTCCTTTCTCTGTTCCTCTTTTATGTATCATTAATCCATGGTGTTCAATAAAAACACACAACCCAAAGTTGTTTGATACCTTTTTTAAATTTTCCATTGAACAACATGAAACTTGCAATAAAATCTTTGTAATATGCGAATAAAGTACAGAAAAATGAAACAGTGAATTTCAGAAGACAGTTTGACAAAACTTGGTTCTAAAATGGTACCCTCCTGCTGCAGCAGGCACAACATTGGATCGTACTGTGAAGTTGTCGATAACTCCAGCTGCATTCCTGACCGGAATAGGTTTGATGTTGGTGGCAATTGCATTTTGAGCTCGTCAATAGTCTTCGGTGTTTCGGGTACACTCGATCCTTCAGGTGACCCCAAGATAAGAGTCAGGTGGGTTGAAGTCCAGGAGAATGGGGCGCCCATTCAACATTCATCCTTCTCAGGACGATTCGATCACTGATTTTGTTGAAGCCCTGTATCGATCCTGTTGGAAGTGTGAGGTGGTGGCTCATCTTGTGAAACGCATTGCATAGCCTGTCAATGTGGCCTTTCTCGCTAATTACAACCCAGAACTTCTGGGATAACTTTCAGTTACCAGTCAGTGGTTATGTTTACTGATTTCCCTTCTTCATCTTGAAACCACAAAGGCCCATGATGTCAGATTGCTTATGGCACCAATTGCAGTGCATTTCTGGGCTGTGTAACGGCCTGTCAATAACCTCATCAGGGAACTAGAACCCAAAACACGTTTGTTTTTAGAGTAACATGGCCACTTGAAAAGAAAAGTTGTCCTTGCAAAAAACCACACATTACTCAGAAAATTTTTAATCTCGACACATTTTTTCCTCAAGCCCCATTCAAACATCGTCACAATGAAGTGTTTATCAAATTGTCTGTTAGTTTTTGCTTCACTTGTATGCGATGGCGGGTTAATTTTAGTCCTGCTTCATAATTATTTGTGTACTTGATAAAGATAAGTTCAATACTTGAGATCGATGATGCAGCGATTTCCTGGGGCTCCTCAAAAACCTGCTTCACGGATCGCTTTCAATGTTCCTCATGATCTTGGCAGTCCTCAGGTGACCAGACTTTTGAGCAATTAATATTTTGTACTGTCTTGTGGACTTAAACGCTCTCTATCAATTGAAAAAATAGCAGATTTATCTGGGGCTAAATCTGCTCCTAACCTTTTTCTGAATGTGTTTGAGTGTTTAATGACTTTGTGGCAAAGTAAGACTGCACAATAAAGATCAATTGGTCCCATGGCATCTTCAAAATTAACAATATGACTCTCTGATGTTTGCTGTTTTTTCATCCAAATGATGCTCATACAAACCTGCAAATCAAAAATAATTGCATAAAAAAATATTCACGTAACTTTAATAGGGTTGTTGTTTTTTAAACACTGTACTACGTTAATGGCAAACTCATTTGGTCTTCGCTCCTTGAATTTCCACCTTTATACTTCAATCTTTGACTTCTGCCAGGACTATGGACACCATCCCCAAGACCTTTGATTCAGTCGATTGCTTTATAATCTCCATCTTGTACATTCTATTATCTTGCTTTGATGAATGGCCAAACGTACTCATCAACTTTTATTTGATGAAATCCATTGTAATATCTGTCTCCAGATGCGGACCAAAAGCCTTCACAGATACTAATATTCTACTGGTATACAGTTCGACTGGTTAATTGATAATTAGCATTTCTTTGTAGCTGGATTTAAAAATCTGTAGACCCTTGCAACACGACGGGCTCTCAGATCAAGGGTTAAAATGATCGACTTGATCTGTTCCAGAGACCAACCGGAAGGTTTTATAACTCCGCATTAATCATAAAATCCAATGAAACTTTTTCGCATTGTAATTGCAATTTATCAAGGGTAGAACTGCCTTCCATTTTTTATTCTTCCAATCATAGCGATAATGATTACCTTATGGTGGTGTTTCAATAATTGCTGATGCAAGGTAGTTCTTCAGATATTGTGAAGGAGTGCCTTGATATATTAAGGATCTCATCACATCCTTCTCCTTTCTAATAAATGTTGAACTTCAATTTCTATAAATTAATGTTTTGACTCTTTTGAAAATCTGAAGCTTTGCAACCTATTATTTTGGTGTTTTGTTCCTTCGTTCCATTTGGGTTACCATTTGTATTGGCAAGGAAGGGGTATCAAGATTTGTATTTTAAAGTTTATATCATGGCAAGTCAGGAGCCTGCTCCCGGTTCGTACATCGTGGCTTCTCGATAATAATCGTAATAAAAAATTTATTTGCTTGGCAGTAAAGATAGACAGTGCATCAAACAAATTGCAATACTTATGGCCAGCTAATTTGTAGTCTCGTTCTTTGTGCAAATTTGAGCCACATTTTGTGGGCGAAAATCAAAGTGTTATGTCCCCTTTGAAAAGCCACTGTGCAAGACAAGATTGTCTGTAGCATGACGATGGCTGCTGTTTTTTGATGAACTGATCTTGGAGAGGATATTTTAAACACTTTAAGACTGGTAAATGTTATCCAACACTTGGGTAAGAATGCTGATAAGACACATTGTGAAGCTAACCATGAAAAATTAAAAAACAGATTCCTTTGTACCAAACGATGCATGAGTTAAGTTGGTGTCTCTACCTGCGTGGTTTGTTCTTTCCATGTCCGGATCTCTTGGAATATATGTCCATGGTAACAGTCGCTAAGTACAGAAGCATAAATTAAGCAAAAAAGATTACTCGAGAAAAATGATAACGGCATAATAACAGTGGTGTATCCTTCTTTTGAGTGCAATATTTGATGGGGAATCAATACAAAATTTAATCTGTTGGTTACATCATTAATGAGGTTTGGCTATCCCATTGTTAGACTGGTGTTGGCTTGGTGGTTAGTGTGCGTGGCCTGGATCTCAGGGTCTGAGTTGGAGCCCTGCTGGCCACTGAATCAACACAGGTTTGGTTTCTCAGCCTATTCATCCTTCTGAGATTGGTGGAAATTAGTAAATCAGTTGGTACTGATATCGGGCACAGCATCGTGGCAATAGTTTCACCACAACAAAATGATAGACTACGAACAGCATGCGCCATATGCAAAAGAAAGAAGAAGCTATCACATAGATACAGCAAGAATTTTAGAAATTTTGGCCAAGTACTGGTTGCACAGTGGATTATCATTTTTTCATCAAAAGGTCACGATGGGATTTTTTTACTTCAACACCCATAGTAAATGGAAATCACAAGCCATTTCTGGAATATAAACTAATGTACAACAAGTAGAGGAGAATTGCTGCAAGCAATTGGGTAGCTGCAACTAATGAAGAAGTTAATCATTGGAATCTGACTGATATTGATGAATTTACAAGTGTATCTGGGTTTCCAGAGACAACCTGGTGGTCTTAAGTTCAGCTAGATGTTACGAAGAAAACACCAATTCAAATCCATTTAAGATGAACTTTTCCGAAGACACGTTTACAGTTGGGGTGACACTCACAAATATGTATGTGGAGGAGAAATTCTTACCATAAACGTGGCATAAAAAAACCATTTATGTAATTCGATCACGAACCTGTCCAATATCTTTTTCTTGGGCAACTGACCAAACATTCAATTGGTGCTCCTTTCCTCCACAACCTTGGGAAAAAAAAATTCACCCATTTGGAAAACAGGGCCAAGCTCTCGATATCTCACGAACCCGAGACAAAATATATAATGCGAATAGCACCATAATGTTCATGTAAACATTTTTGACAACACATAGGTTAGTGTTTTAATAATCTATGTTTCAGGAATTATTATTGAATGTCAGTTTGGACAAGTCTTCCTGATCACCCTTCTTCTGCAACAGGGTTGCCTTAATCTCCAACCATACCAGCAGAAAGTCTTTTCAAAAGAATATCAGACACTGGTGATGAACACTACTTGGGAGATCATCATCGGGACGCCCTGTTGACTGCCAAAATCCTTAACAGCAGCCGACAATTCTCCAGGCTAACAGGTTCCTCCAAAAGCTTAGATTCAGGAAGTTTAAGAAACATATCATTTGGCCCAGTGAAGATCGTTCTGGATAAGTACAATCATGCTGTCTCCCTTTTGCAATCATGATGATGCACTGTTGAACTCTGGTCTGAAGAAAATGGAACAATGAGAAAGAACAGCACCAACTGGATCATGACCAATTCCATGGAATTGCAACAGCATAATTTTCCAGTGGGTCTACCGCCAGAATGGTGTTGAACTGGAAGAGCTTTGCCACAGTTTAACCATGTCAACAAGCAACATGACGAATGAACTATTTCTATGAGTCATCATAAATACAACAGAGAGCTCAAAACCTAAGCCTTTTGGATAACCATACAGAGCTAAGAATGTTTCATCGTACAACACAGCCACAAGCTTTAAGTTCACAGTCAGGGACCCTCGATGGTAGAGGTGGATGGCCACACTCGCTCCTGGGTTTTCAGAGAGAGTCTCGACTGTTTTCATACACTAGTGCCGATTTGACTAAGTGACAGGCCCTACCTTTGCCAGAACTCCGTGGCGTCGTCCAGAAGGTCCTAAGAATGACAAGCCATTGTTTAGGAGATATCAGAACCTCATCATTAAAACCTCAGCCCCAATAAACTCACATCAATAGCCTTCCTGGATGGGCCAGAAGAACTCAGGAATGAAATTAAAACAAATTTAAAGATGTAAGGGTTCAAGGGGGGGGGGGATAAAAAAGGAGGGTATCAACCTACCTCATGCCTGCAGCTATGTCAGAACAAAGGATATAAAATATACACATACAACACAAATCAAAAATAACGGAAAACTATAAAGAGCAATCAGAGGTTTCAGACCCTACCAGGACTTGTTTTGTGGTGGCAGAAAAAATACAGTAATGGAAGATTTTACTGAATGAAAGGTCAATTGAATGACAATAACAGTTTAAAAAGGTAAGAAGGGTGTAAAGATCTGAAGGGTCTAAAGGGTTTATACTGTAAATGGGTATAAGGGGTAAGAGATAGAAGGGGGTTCTAAAGCATTTAAAGGTCTAAAAGGTATGTCCCAATAGAAACATAATTACGATGTAGTTAATAGATGTAGACAACAGTCCAATAATATGTAATTAACAGACTACTCAATTGCATTTGTACGTAATTAATAGATGAACTGGAACTCACATTCAATGGTACCTAATTAATAGACGTATGACATTCCGATGGTACATAATTACTAGATGTACTCACGTACCATTATTACCATGTACCATTATCAATATCATCATAATACCATTATCAACATTATCATTTTCAAATATTGTCAATATTATTTTCATGATCATTATGGACCATTATCATTATCATTATAATTATCATGTTTCAGAATCATGATGTACAATTATCATTATTATAACCATTATTTTAATCATGATAATTATTTATGTACCATTATCATTGATCACTATGTGGCAATTATCATTATGTGTCATTATTATCATTATGTAAACCATTATCATTACTATTACCTGAGAATTAATGTGTCATGAACAAGATCAGCTATGTACCCATTATCAGTGGTCATTATGTACAATACCCTTAATCCCCACATTGTCATTATCATTATCAGTTTTCATTATTATCATTATCCATTATGGGACTTCCGTTTTTGGGTTTCTGAAGCGACGGCAGGTCCTCTTCAGGGCTCCTCTGCTGACGATCTAAAAGTGAAGTTTCCGTCGTTTATCTTGTCCTGTTTTATCTGTTTATTTCTCACCTACAATGTTTACTGTGTGTTCCTAGTTTCGGTTTTGGTTTCAAAAATCGTGCCATATTGTGAGTTTTCATCGACTTGTCTTACCGGTTGCTTGAGGCCATCTTGGTGTACGATGCGTTTTTATTTGTATTTTCTCCTCCAATTAACCTTCAATTCCTCATCTTCCCCACCTTCCCACGTCCCCCAATCTCCTCTCACTAACACTGTGTTTCTTGTCTTGAATCCAAAACATAAAAAACCAAAAACAAACAAAAAAAAGTACCTGACGGTCCTGATCCTTCTTCTACTCTTTTTCTTGCCTCCTTCGCCAGCAACACCATCTTTATTTTCTACTTGAGCTGCCCCACTCTTCGCCACTACTTCACAATTTCTTCCTACAACCTACCATTCCCGAATCTTACTATCTTTCAAAAATACATCAAAATTAATAATTTCCCTTGATCCTTTCGATCTATACATTCCTGTAACCACCTGTCTTCTCCCCCTCTTCCTGATTTTTTCATCGACCAGCAGCTTCAATTCTGCGTTTCCGTTGTAAATTCCCCACACACCTCCACACCCACACACCTACTTTTGCCGGAAAGACTTCCAATAGCCACATGCCTTCCTCGAACCAACGTGATCTGTTTTTCACCCCCTGCGTTTACCGATCCAAATTCACCATTTCACGTTCACGATTTTTTTCTACAACATTCCATGACCTAATCTGATGAAAACTCTCTCAAACAATATATAATAATAATAATAATAATAAAAAACTGATCTCTTATAATGCTTCAAAATCTTCCTCTTTCACACGTGTAGTACTCTAACGGTATCTATTCACTACTCTTCTACTATTTCAAAAACTGCTCTCATTCGACCTCTCCTTCATACCTTGGCCTAAAAAATCCAACTGTTACAGCGTTTTCCTCTCCATTCTTCTGAATTCCCTTTATTGCATCAATCAAAGAACATGTCTTTAATCGCATTTCTGACCTAAAATACAAAACGCCCAGTTTTGGTATGAATATTTTTGCTTCTCAACCATTCTTTTTTCCAACTCAGTGCCAACTTAAACCCTCTCTCAAAGCACCATCACATTCTTCTCCGCTCCAAAAACTCCCTCTCACCTTTCTCAAAAAAACTTCCCATCATCTTTCTCCCTCACTCTCCACTCACCTTCTTCCCCACATCACCCCCCTCACTCACCCTTCTCAAAGTGCCCCCTCCCTCTCATCCACAAAAGCTGTGCCTCCTTCCACTGCCCTCTCACCTCAATCTCATCACTCCAACCTCCTCAAATCTTCAACTGCCTTTCTCCCCCTCTTTGCCCCCGCTTTCCCCCAGCATCCACAGAGCCTTTTTCTCCTCTCATCCGGCCCCTCCCGTAGCTATTCTGGCAAACCCCCACACTCATTCAACAAGTCTCCTTACCTCGCCCCTCCTCCCCCCCCCTCCCTCACATCTCCTGCACTCCAAAGCCCCCTCCCCTCGCCTCTTCAATTCACAGTGGAACTCAATATCCGGGGCCTTCGCTCCAACTCAACAGACTTTCACACAGGTAGCCACTGACAAACCAGACATACTCTGCTGAACAGAAACTTCCTTCCTTCAAGACATCTCCAACTCCCAAGTATCTCTCCCTGGTTATTCCTTCCTCCGGTATGAGACAGAACTGATTCCTCGTCCTGGCTGGACGAAGTTGCTTTTCTCATCAAAGACTCTATTCATCACTCTCCTTGCACTGCCCTCAACTCTCCCACACTCCCAGGAATACTTCTGGCACGGCTTTCCCCTCCACTCCCACCTCCATGTTTTATGTCTACTGTATCGTCCCATCAAACAGTGATGACTCCATTTACACCTCAACTATCCTTGAAAACATGGACCAACTTTCTCTTCTCTCATTGAAACTCTCTCTTCCTCATATGTTGGTGACTTCAATTGTCATCAGGCCCAGTTGGCTGGGTATGGGTACCTCTCCCAACCTGTCCATGGCCAGCTTCAGCAAAGCTTTCTGCGACTCATTGGACTGACTCAATCGGTCAATTTTCCCCCACCCGGATCTCATCCAATGGTACTCCATCTCTTTCTGGATCATGATTTGACAAATTTCCCTGACAATATCTGCCTGCTCTTCCTTCGCTCCAATCGGTTCTTCGACCCCGTCCTTGTCAAAGTAGACATCTCCTCTGGCTATTATCAGAGAACGCACCTCACCGCGGCGAGTCTGGCATTTCATCAAGCGCGACTGGCAGGGTCTCCAAGCAGCCATCAAACTTCTAGACTGATCTTCCATCGCTATTTCTCCAACATCAACTCTCCTGGAAATTCTTTCCAAAGAAACTTGCTCTCCCTCATGCACAGATTTATATCCCTCTCGTCGTCAGTTTGTCCTACCCTTCGTCCCACCTTGGTTTACTGAAGTTGTGCGCAAGGCAGATGTCTGAAACAAACTTGTCTTTTCCTCATGGAAAGCAAACCAACTGAGGGTAATCTCAGTTCCTTCCATAAAGCTCGGAACAAGTGTGTATCTACCCTCAGGAGAGCCAGAAAACAAAATCTTTCTAAGCTTAATCTGATACTCTCAAACCCTTCTCCTCCTCTCAAATCCTGGTGGCGTCTAATCAGTCTGTTTCTCTGGTGAATGTTCCCCTCCATCTCCTCCCTTACCTCAAAATGGCTGCACTGCTGACAACCGCACGTGAAAGGCCTGAATGCCTAACTCGGTGTTTGCATGGAAATCTTGTGTCCAAAACCCATCACTTTCCTCTTTCCACCTTACCCAGTTCGCACCCAACTGTCCCTGGACTTGGTCCTTTTCTCCTGACAAGGTGGAGAGCTTGCGTCAAACTCGACTCAGATTCTGCAACCAGTCAGATGGTATCAGCCTACGTGCCCTAAAAACCTGCTCTCTATGCTTGCTCACCCTCTCGTTTGCGCAAGGTCATCTTGCCATCTGCTTTGGAAATCAGCAAACATTACTGCCCTGCCATAAAAAGGTGCCAAAAACAAATTCCCTGGCACACACAGACCAATCAGCCTTCTCCCAATCATACAGCAAGGTTATGGAAATCCATTCATCGCTTCAGAATTAAATCCTTTTACCTCTTTCTCCAAATTGGCCCTGAAATTTCCGATCAATCAATTTGGTTTCCGACCAGGTCACTGTACCCTGGATATTCCTGCCTTCTGCTCTCCCTAACAATGATGGAGGTCCTCAATCGCCGACATGAATCAGATCCATATCCCGCGAGACATATCGTGCGCGTTGCTTTTGACATGGTCTGGCACCCTGCCCTGCTCACCAAAACTCTCTTCCTATGGTATCCAAGGCCATCTCCATTCATGGCTTGCAGACTTCCTCTCTGAACGCAGTCACCGTGGTGGCCCTAAATGGAGTTCTTTCATCCCCTCTTCCTGTTCCAGGCTGGAGTTCCTCACGGGAGGCAGCGTTCTGGGCCCTGTTTTCATCAACGATCTCTCTGACTCTCTGGAAAATCTCTTTTATCTCTTTGCTGATGACTCCACCCTTCTGCCCGGTTTCCCCCCTTTTGGGGGGGGTGGTGAAAAAAAATCCCCCCCCAAGACGCGGCCAGCAGCAGCTTCATCCCTCACTGCAGATCTAGATAAAATCACAAAACTGGGTCACACGTGGACAATGTCTCTCAATGCGGACCAAATCTCACACTCTCACTATGTCTCTCCGGAAGGAACCATTTGGCAACCCACCCCCAATTCACTTTCCTCCACATCCTTGGAAGAAGTCCTTTCTTTCAAGCTTCTGGGGTCCCTTTCACTATCTGCCATGATCTTTCTGGGAAAGCCACATTTCCAACCTGGCCTCCAAAGCCAGTCCGCCGCTGGGAATCCTCCGTCATGAAAGTCTTCTTGGCCCATGTGAGCTCCTGACCACATACAAGCTTTCGTCTGCAGACCTGATGGCGTACTGCTCTCCCCTCCTGGCAAAGGTGCTCCGCTCCCACCCTTTTCTCAGCTTCAACGCTGTGGAAACCAAGGCAATTTCGGATCTTTGGTATCTCCCGCATGAGGCTGAAGTATTTGGGCTCTGCACTCTCTCACCAACAGGCAGTCCGGTGGTCTTTCTGTCTTCTACCGTCTCCTCTTCCGGTCTCGCCCCCTCCATGCTGTGTCCTGGCCGATTTGTCCCCACCCATATTTCCGCAGGGGCTCAAGGTCGCCAACAACCCCTTCTGGTAAAAAACCAAAAATCATGATGCACTGCTCACCTTCACTCTTTCATTCCCTCTTTTTCCCACCTTTGGAATAAACCCTCACTCTGTTCAATCCCTTTTTCCCTCCAGTGCCTTCAAAACAGCTGTTCACCACCACCTCTTATCGTCCCCATCCAAATCCTCGGATCATATTTGCCCCCCGTTAATCCACCCCAAACCCTACTTCCTTCAAATCCCTGCTTTTCCTTCCTGAAAGACCCTGTCCTGGCCGCATCTTGTATACCCCGGTATAATGTCCCATCTTGTACACTCCGTGTTCCCACCCCATCCCCTCTACCTTCCGCAGCTCTCCTAATGTCTCTGTTCCCCACTGTTTTGTCCTTTCCAACTCCGGCCCCTCTTTTGTCAATGCCCCTTTGCTGTGCGTTGTGTGTTAGCCTCTCATACGAGCCTCGAGAGGGTATTACAAAAAAAACAACAGCATCAGTACCATTATAATTAACCATTATATCATAACACTATTGCTACATATAATTATCCATTTTCCCATTAACATTCTCATTTCAGTTGGTGTGTATTAATAGACAAACCTCACGTTTTCCGTACGAACAGATAGACAAACTGATTAAAATGCAATGGCCTCTTCCCCTGCAAGGAAGGGTAACAACAACAAAGAAAAAAGAAACAAAACAAGAACCACAACAAGGTCCAAATGACAATGCCAATCCAGAAATGAGGATAAATCCCCCAAAAAGCCATTTCTCTGCAAAACCAAATGCAAGCTGTAAATCGACAGAAAAGACAAAATAGCTTTTAAGCAAGGCTTTTAGCTTGGTCTGTACATTCTTGCATCCTTCAACCCTACATTGTCTGAAGGGTACTGAACAAATGCAACATGTCATCAGTGATGTCAGATAATTGACAAACTCACGGGAACGTTCTAGAGGGCCCGTACCAAAGGTCACATGAGCAATTAGTGGATATATCACTAGTGTTCCCACAATACATTGTGACAAAATGGCATTCAACAACATGTCGTTTTTCACCAACTGCAGTGATTGAATTCCTCTGTGAAGGAAACGACTCAGCTGCAGATATCTATGGTCAATTGAGTCAGGTGTATGGAGGATACCTGCAAGGGCACGGGCATTGTCAGGAGTGGGTGAAAACTTCAACAACAGGGACGATAGCGACCTTGGAACATCAGAAACGTTTGTTCCCGTTGGATTCCCCCCATTTGCTCACTAGAGGAACACAAAACCCATACATATGGATGTGGTTATCACAGTTTTCTTCAATGAACAGTGCTGCCGAGGCGATGATTCCTGTTTCAGCAAAACGTGGAACTGGTGATGAAGCTGGTTTCCACCATTTATCAAACCAGAAACCAAGCACAAAAGCATGGAATGGCATTACTCTATGTATGTAACTAGGAGGGCACTCGGTGGAGTGCATACTTCGCCACGTAATTTGCCTGGAATCATGAGAACATATCAGCCGAATACATTTTTTGAAACATCATGCCATATAATCGTTTTTGGCCCGATCTCTCAACCGGTGAAAGATTCACTTGTAAAATTAAATAATTAACGTGTCCAGATCCGGATTTGGATCTTTCAACCAAATCAAATCAATTTGTCGTGTCACCTGTCCACCAAGTTTCATCCAAATCTCCGCAACTTTTTGAGATATGTGCTATATATTATTTTACCCTATCTCTCAATGGTGAAGAATCCACTTAAAAAAATTCAAGTGACAGATCCGGATCTTGAATCTTCACCAAAATCTAATCAGTTCGTCCTTGTCACAACACCCAACCTGAACAACGCAGAATTTCATCCGGATTCACGCACACTTTTTTTAAGATATCCTGCACACAGTCAGCAGACAGACAGAGACAAAACAGACACAAATAAAAAAACAGACAGAGAGGGGTGAAAACGTAACCTCCTTCACCTTCGGTGGCAGACGTAAAAAGAGGAAGGCCAAAAGATTATCCTCCACTGGCAAAGTTATGTGAACCATCTTCCTGGATGCCTGAGGGATGCATACTGCTTGATTGGCCTGCCCAAAGGGGAAACCTTCAACGCAGCTCGCTACGTTAGACTCTAAGAAACTGAAACGTGCCACTTCTAAAACAGTGCCCAATGAAAAAAGCTTGTCATATTCAACATGACAACGCTAGACCTGCACACTGCACGTTGACATTGAAACGAAATCTCAAACATAGGCTGGCAAAGTGCTCTCGCCACCCCTGTACTGTCTGGTCCTTGGCCCCCTCGGACTAGCATCTGTTCGGTGCCTTGAAAGATCACGATGAGAGGCCAGCACTATGAAAAACGACGAGGCTAAATGCAGTGTCTTAGCGGTTGTGAGTGTTTGGAACGCGACTTCTACGCAGTGAGATTTTGAAGCTCGTGGCAGCACTGGCAGAAAATGAATGATCATTCTGGGAATTTTGTGGAAAAGTAATGTGGTATGTACTCGTTACGGTTGAGCAAATATCAGTTTTTTAACATGTACCTTGATTTACTGGACAATAAACATGCTCATGACTTTTGTATGACCCTCCAGTGCAATCAAGACACTTCTTTTCAAACCATGAAACAACATGGCAAATTACTTTTTCCAGGTTGTACTAATACCGGCAGGTAATGTACAACCAAGTAATGTTGCATCCACCAAGCTCATAACAGTAACTGAGGTGGGTTTCAGAGAAGCTTTTTGCCTGAAACAACATTTGCCAAATGCATGTTCTTCAACATCCCACAGGCTCATCCTTGTTTCACAGTGAGTGGCCAAAATAATGCAGTTTGGTTCAAACTGAATAAGAAGGCAGTTAGGCCCCAGGAGGGTTATATAATAAGCATGTTGCTTGCTACAATTTGGCGATCGAAGAATTATGGATTCAAAAAAAGTCACATATATTTTCAGCACAATCTGAAGAAGCAAGCTGCCCATTAATTAACTGGTGGTTTCCTGCCACTTGTGCTGGGGAGTTTTTAGACCTAATGTGTACACTACAAACACAGTAATGGACAACGCTCACTTTGGGAAGTGCTGGAGTCCTGCCAGTACATAACTTTGCGAGATATGTTGAAACGCATGAGTGATTCGGGTTGATGAGGTGCAGAAGCCACATATTCCTCAACGCATTAAGTCTGCCATGTATGTCAACGAGAGTGCGTACAGAATAAATGCTGCTCGAAGACAATATGGTGTCTGATGTATCAAGTTGAAAAGTTAAATGTAAAGAGAATTCTGTTAATCAGCAGTGAAATATACCAAAAGGTCTGAATGAGCAGTCAGTAAGTTAACTCCAATATCAATCACCATTCACCAGACAGTGCTGCTTTTAATGTGCAAAGTCGAGGCTCATGGAAGAGCGAGAACATGGAACGGAGCAAGCCCACATGAGAATGAGAAGAACATATGAAAGGGGGAATGCATGAACAGTAAGTATAAGGATACAGAGAAGGACTTCAAGCCACCTCAGTGCAGGACAAGGCCACAGATGGGACAACTGAGAATATTGGCCTGGGGAACAATCGAGATCAAAGGGAATGGGGGAGGAATACAGGGGTGAACAAGCTTGATACAAGTTCAAGCACAGCTAAAGGCTGAAGGGAAGAACTGGGGATGAAAACAGAAATGGAACAAAACGTGAAAAAGATGGTGAGGGAGGAGGGGTGGGTTGGAAACACAATGAACCAGGAAAGGAAGGGTGGGCTTGGGGAGGTCTTACTGAGGGTAGAAAAGAAAAATAGTGTGGATGGGGGACTGACCGAAAGTGGTGGTGGACAGCCATCTTGAGACGCTTGAGGGACATTGAGATTTAACAGACTGAAGGAAGTTTGGTTCCACAGGAGAGGAAAAGGGAACAAAAGAGTTGCAGGTGTTTCAAAAGATCTGTTACAACGTACTAAATGAGAGGCCAAAACGACTTTATAACAGAACAGTGGAAGCATTTAATGAGCAATGTTCTCTAATCGTTCTCATGTTCGATAAAAAAAGGTGCCTTCAAAAAGGAGGCAAACAAGCCCAAATCCACAGAAGGCAGCTCCATTTGAATGTTTAACTATGTTGCACAAGTAATCTTTGTCTGTTTGACAGATTTGCCCATAGTCCATTTGCCAAGAAAGGAATAACTTGTTGGTCCTCAAAGTGTAATGGGGTTTTATGGTGGTTTCTTGTTTCACAGGCATGCATAGACAAAATTAAGCTTGGTTGCCCGGATGGCAACCATGGGGAAAATCTGTTATTTTTGCGCAAAATAGCAAGGATGGCCGTCATCGACCGGGCTGAAAAAATATAACTTTTTAGGTAATGAACTTAAAATTACACATGGACCATCTTTTCCATATAATTTTGGCACGAGGAATCGATATTTAACCTTATTTTTGTGATTAGAAGCTAAATTTTTGAGGTCAATGTTCGAGTTCCTGGCAATTGTTTTGCCATGTGAGGTTACAATTTTTGATGACAACGAGGTCACTATTCGACAACTGGACGCTACATACGACAATTAATGGTGAGTTACTTAAATTCATTGTTTTGA
>CM068965.1:67039219-67052487 GCA_035128595.1 Eptatretus atami | reverse complement strand
CCAAAAATTGCTCTTGCACATTGTTGGCCAAATCTGCACCAATTTTCAATTGCAAAGTTGCTTTGGTAAATATTAAGTCTTCAGTCCCATCTTTGATTAATTACTTGTCAGAAAATAATTTTGGTGTCTGACATAGAACTTTAAAATTGGTGTAAATTTCAGAGGGAGACTCCACCTTTTATTTTGGGATATGAAAGATGCGGTTCTCATTTGGAAATGATGATATTCTGTTCAAGACCGACAACACACGTTTATCCATCCATCCATTGGGACCATACTCTATGCAGAATATTTGCGTCTGCCTAAAGCAGTTCCTCGGATAGGTCACCACTCCTATCAAGCAAGCTGGCACTCATTTTGCTGAACCTCAGAAGATTATAGGCAGAGTGAACCCCATTGTTATTATTCAACGGCTGAATGGGAATTTGATCTCAAGATCATAGGATGCCCAAGCCCACACCCTAACCATTGAGCCAATCCAGGCATGACACATTTGATGTGCAGCCCTGAATGCCCATATGCTGTTGAGACCATTTAAAACACTGCGAAAATTTTTGACCTGACTTCTGCTTGGCCACCATTTTGAGCATACAAGTATTCAAGAGGGGGGAATATGTCCCTCTGCTCCAGCTTATCCACAAAGGAGAAACACCGACACGATAGAAACTGCGAGTTTCGGACAACAGTATCCTGATACACCCACGAGCATAATCACGAACTTTTGATTCATGCATTTTATTTGGCAACGCATCAGGGGCATATCTCCGGAAAATAGCGCCTATGCAAGCACTGAAATGGCACCCCCGTCCAAAACATCTGACACTCATCTTTTAGATAACGTTTACCTAATATCAGCTCAAAAATACAAACCCAAGCTCGTTAATCTTATGAACAATTATGGCATACATTATTATATTAATATGCTAAGCCCATTATTTTATGGACGTATTCTCCTCCAAAACTGCTGGACGATTGTCCCATTTCCTCCATGCGGTGCTCTGTGGTCTAATGAAACAGAGCATGGGTTGATGTAGAGTCGTGCCAGCGGACAGGTTGGAATTTTTTGCGATTTCTATTTTTTAATTCGTTTGCATGGCGAAGTGTGGATGTCACCGCTGGAAAGGCGTAATGACGTCATGACATCATCGGTCATTCGCTGATTGTCATTACTCTGCGTTGACAGACCGTCACCGCCGAGAGGCGTAATTGCACTCCCAGAAACAGCGTCTGCAATGTAAAACCTCTTCTGCAAACCTGCTGACTACCTCAGAAGTGCATTTGACAACCAAAAATGTAAACCAAGAAACATTGTTATGTTAAAGAAATTCTATAAATCACATTGTGAACACTGGAATATTGACGTCCTTCACGAAACCCTCACTCAGAAACTTTCGCGGCGAGCGTGGGTTTGGCTAGTGAAATTACAAACTGCACCTTCCTTTCCTTTTTCCACTGATACAAAAATTTGTCTATGATTGCTCCAAAGTCAGTTTTTTCAGTTTCTCTCTTTCGTACTCAGCAGAGCCAAATCACAGAGTCGTGCCTGACCCATGGGAGGCTCTCAAATACAAAGTATTAGTTTTAACTTGCTGAATGATCCTTCACAGCTGGCGATGGAAACTGCGAGTTAGCATTATCTGAATAGCAATGCGGAGATCGAGGGAAGATGCTTCATCTCCATACTGAACATAATTCAAAGAAGCTCTCAGCTCTTGATATTTATGTTGGCCCAACTTGATAGCAAACATTCATGCATCCAAATTTCTTCATATAGCTGCTGTCCCATTCAACATCAAGAGCTGTACAACTCGCCCAATTTCGCACTTCTTCTTTAAGGTTCATACTGTCGGTGCCGTAACACAGCCCCTCGACATCGAAAGGGAACCCAAATTTGGCATCAAGTGTTCAGTTGCAAAACGATGCGAACCTTTCGTCCATTTCCTGTGAGACGTCGAGTGTATCTGCTTAATAATACTGCTTCATGACTCGTTTTCCATTTCCTCCTTGGCTGGTTGACCAACGCGTCTTCTCAATTTTCATTCAGCATTCACTCTCTTTTACTCTGACGTCTTTCAACTTCAATATTCTATTCTTGAACAGCGAGGACCGAGTCTGCTCAGTGGCGCCCCCACTTCAAGTGCGCCCAGGGGCAGTTGCCATACGTGCCATACCTTATAAGTACTCGCACTGCAACACATTCAGCGGAGTGATCAAGGACAAATGATTAGCAAATGTATTCGAGTTTTGAAAATCTTGAATGCATTTTTACAAATCGTTACCAAATGTGAAACACATAGTTATGGCAGGCGAACTTTCCTCTGCAGATGAGGTGTTATAAAGGCAACTTTATCCCTAAACTATGAAAGCTGCAACTCCCATTACATCCAAGCACAATTGAGTGAAATGTCGGAATATGAGCAGAATGAGAGGTTGTCCTGGAGAGACGTAAACTGCTTTAGAGAGGAAAATGACAGTTGCACAGAGAGAATAGTTTTAGATCTTGCCTCATCTGCCACCACAACTGATGATGAGAGAACATTCCGCATCTGCCCGCATTATGTAACTCGGCAAATGAAGATTCAATCACTGCGATGCTGTTTAAACACTGTTTACCAGAAAATAGATTCCATCAACCTGTATGACATTTCAAATAAGATTATGAGTAATTGAAACAGGGCATTTTTTCTTCAAAGAAAGATCTGACTTCAATCACTTGGAGCACTCATGGTAGTTGACCTTGCAGCGTAAACAACGTTGCCAATGACAACTTATTTTTGTATTGTTTAGATGCGTTTGCATGTTGCTGGTGTTCATCAAACTAGGAATTGCCAGCTGACATTCAACCAGGTCTCTCATCCATCCTGATTTGAAGGTCAAGATTAGTTGATTATATCAATAAATAAAGCTTTCTGAATGGTCCAAGTAGCGACCTGTCATTCAGTGTGTTTTATTGTGAATTGAACGCGATAGCAATGAAAAGAATGCAATCAAAAACATTCTCTCTTACGTTTGCCCGCGTATGTCTATACGACTACAGAGGCCAGTCGTTTATCCGAGTATAGTAAATTTTAAATCTTGTCATGAGCTCAAGTATGGGACAGGCTGGCTGGAATACCACAGTTTCCACATTGATTTGTCTAGGGTTTGACCCCCACACATATGGTCTGATGGACGAGCTCATCAGAGAGCAGCCACAACAAACATCAATGCCATTTTTTTCTTGTTACTGTGGAACACTCAGTGCACTTAATGAGAGTTTTAAAATCACTCCGCCAGGTCAGTCGTTTTGGCTGGTGAGCAGAAGCCAAAGAAACCTTACCGAAGCTACTCTAATTAAAAAAAAAAACTTTTCTAACTTATTAATCTTCCAACTTCTATGGACTTGTTTGATACACAAATATGCAGAAAATGTTCCCGAAAAATCACAAGCAAGCCAGGAATATTAGATGCAATTCAGTTAACATGTCAAGTTTCAATCACGTGAAACGTCACACAAATTGATGAAATTATTTAGTTGGGTTATAAATTCAACTTCTTGGAAGTGTAAATGTCAACTTTAATTGTTGAACATTAAATTTTACACGGTTTAAAAAAGACTAGTTGTAAATTTTTCCCAATGGGTGGTTGTTGCAAAACTCCCACGGATGAACCGTTGAACTGGATGTCCGTCCTGTTGACATTAGTTGGTGAACGGCTGAAGATCTCATGGTATCCTTAAAGAAGAGCAGGCGGACTATCACCGGCACGCTGAACAAATTAAAAAAAGTTCCTGCACAATCATTGCGAGGAACCATGTGAGTGGCAGCCAATTAACAGCTTGTAACCCAGACCGAAGAAACTGCTTTTACATAACCAACATCTGCTATTATATGTTATTTTATTTGACTTGCATATAATATCAGCCTAAAAGCGTTGCAACACCATTTAGGATCAAAACCCTTGTCCCCCTTGCTCTCCTGCCAAAGAAGCTGCAAAGCAAGCCATGAAGCTGCACAGGTAAGCCCTTTCTGTTTCAAACCCTACCCAGGTTCCTCTACAGCTGCAAACTTCTGTTCAAGAATGGTCCAAGCGAGCAATACATGAGAATCCAATGCTACATTGCCCCCCTCACTGCCCAAACTAGTTTCATCACTTGATGACGCATCAGCGACAGCGTAGACAGAACATGCACCACCGATGATCGATGTATTGTGTTGTGTGTGTTTACATGAAGTAAGTTAAGCATGCCGTTTATTTCCCAAGTCAGACACAACCACAAGTCATATGTTTTAGAATGGAACTGCGTTATAGTTTTGAGACTGAAATGGAAATTTTCATTCCTCAACGTGTGAATGTAAACTGAATTTAAAAAAAAGATAAAAAATCTCACTAGCCTATATCACAGTGTATTAAAGCATCTGCTTCTTTCGCCCCCAGAAGCAATAATGTGAAACCTGCCATTTGTCTGTTTCCAATAAAATCGGAAAAAAAAGCATATCCAGTAAGCTGAAACTCACGTACTCCGGACCCCAGAAAATATCGACCATCATACAAATAAAACCAGCTCATATTTTAACTACATTTGTGCTCAGAATTTTCTCGATATGATTTCACGTACTTGATAAACGTCTGCCGCATAAAACTCACCATGTCATTCCAAACACATTGAATACTGCTTTCATCTACATTCTCGATCAGGCCAAATATTATTTCACCTTCCTTTTTTCTTTACCTTTCGTTTCAAATATCTCTCCTAATAATTTATTCCGCCAGAAAAGTAATAGGCCGTATTGAATTGTTGACCGTAAAAATTTACTTACCTGTATTCATAATGCAATGACTGACATGCTTCGACACTGAAAGGGTATTCCATCTGATCTTTTGTACCTCATTCACGTGCATTGAAACAGTTGCACTTGGAGTGGTCTATAGATTGCAGGGAGCGTTTTTCACAGCAGTTGAATGAATATATGCATGTGTTGAGAATCATCGATCTCAAGTTCTAATGGTATGCAGTGACAGGTCGTGCATGGTTATAAAAAAAAAAATGTAACAGATATCGAGGCTCATGCGAAGAGCGAAATCACAAAGGGTTCATTGACACAGTAATGAAGCAAAGGAGCTGGATCCCAAGGAGGTATGGAGAAAATAATGAAGGAACGAATACAGCAGCAGGAAGAAGGGATGTAGATACAGGACAGGTATAAGAAGTAGCCTGAGCAGATAAGTAACAGACTAGCAGGATCAGATCGAAACTGGTATTCCACCGCCAGTTTTGGAACTCTTGAAAATATCAAATTATGTGACCCTACCATATATATATTATATATATATTAGTATTATATATATATAATATAATATATATATATAATATATATTATTATATTACTATATATATATATATATGATAATGTCGTCTCCGACTTTGAGGACGAAACTCATAACACACTGCCCACAAGCACGTAATGTCTGCGCTCCTGGAAGATGATGTCACAGCGCCTAGTTATGAAGATGTAATTCAGATGGCTATCACAATTACATTAGAAACATGCAGTCACCGACACGGTTTCGCCCTCATTCGCGGCATTCATCAGGGTAAGATAGCAAGCTTCCATACATGTGTGACTGAAAACCTCCTTCGGTTATAAAGCAGATACTATGGCGACTCCAAGCCACGAGGGGTGAAAGAGCCAGAACCGTGTCCCATACAGCTTTCCCTGGTTCCTTATGCAGCTGCAGACATTCACAAAAGTAGTAGATACACCCCTCCTCGCTCCTCCCCCCCCTCCTGCTCTCAGCCAGACGACAGAACAAACGGGCGTGAAACATCCGTCCACCTTCGGTGGCGGGGTAATGAATGATGAATACATTGAGAAAAGATAAAAATTTAAGTGAGCAGTCTGACTGTGTTCTGGAGTGCATTATAACACTGGTGAGAAAAGATTGACTCAATCATAATCCATAAATTAATTAATTCAATGCAAAATGGAGTTGAGGCAGTTCTCAAGGCAAATTGTGGGTCACACTGATTATTCATTATACATTAAGACCGATTTTGATTTTTCTTTACAAGCAAGTTGCCCGTGCCGCATGGGATTCTGAACGCGTTGTGGTGATGGAGAGGGGCAAAAAGCAAATGGCATCTTCTGTATGCCTGGTGTTGCTTCATGTTGGGTGGTGTTTGGATCCTCGAGTCCTGAGTTCAAATCCTACTTTCCTAGAATTAATACCAGGTGGGGTTGACTCAGCTTGTCATCCTTCCGAGGTCGGCCAAAATGAGTACCAGCTTGCAAGATGATTGAACCATTCGAGTATCCTGCATCGGGAGTGGCGACCCATCCAGGATTGTGCCCAATCGCCCAGGAGACTGCCAGAGCAGCACTGATGCACTGTACAGAGTATGGTACCAATGGATGGATGGATCTTCTTCGTTGAGCCGGTAAGCTGGGAGCAACAATTCACATTTATTGCCACATCTGATGCAATTTTAAATGCTCTAATCATGGCGAGGTGCTCCATTTGGATTGTCACCTGGCATGTTTTCACTCACGGCACACTGGGTAAAGTGAGGACCTATATGTGCTTGGATCGAGATGTTTGTGGAGACAAGTGTGCCAGATTGGCCCTCATACAAAGTGTTGGCTTCCCACATTTTTGCATACAAGGTTTGATTGTTGCATCATTGTTACGTTCATATCCCTGAGCAGAAAAGAATTACAACCCTAAACAAAGTCTTGTTCGTTCATAATGGAAATTTATATCACCATGCACAGCACTGTCACACTCATTCCATTATAGTAATATGCACCAATGCTTTGGCAAGCTGATGGCACACGTATAACGATTTAAAACTGACTTAAACTTGGAAGCACACCAGAGCGTACTATAACATGGCTGGCAGTGTGATTACGGCAGATGACCACACTGTGTGATTCCCTACTACTCGACCGATGCTTCGCGGAGCCGTGGTTGATGAAGAAGAACATGTTGATGAAAGTCCATGACAGTTCCCTTCGGAGTTGCAGACTCAATTTACCAGCAGACCAAGTGGCTTTTACTGCATCACGTCCTGTTCAGAATCCTATCACGAAAAAGTGAGTTTTGCATTTTTTAAAAAACGTTTCCTATCACCTTGAACATTAGGATATGGAAGGAAAAGTCAACCAACCCCAACCCCCACCCCTCCCTACCAACCCCCAGTTTATACACTCCTTCCAAGGTTCTTTGGTCCAAGATACTTGTGGTTTTCATTTGAAATTTCCTGCGATACGATGACCTAGCCTTCTCCAACTTCTACAAACGCTCGAGGAAAAGAACATATGAGACTTACAACTTGCCAAAACTCAAAGAAGAAAAAGCATGTTGTGGTTGATCACGGATATGCCATTTTCTCCATGCTACGTGCATCCACCTCCACCCAGGATGCTACACTGTTCACACTAGTTGTATGGATGCACAGGCATGTAAAATGGCCAATACATTTGCTTGAGGCCAATTACGATAATGGGCTCACCCCTGTACTTCATTCAAATCTTGCATCTTCCACAAGAAGCGCAGACCGCTAAAAATGCAATATATCATTTGTGTCGAATGGTGATGATATAGAGCACAATTTCAGGTTCATTCTTCAACTCCAACTGGGAGGTATACTGTATATTATTTGTCCCTTACC
This sequence comes from Eptatretus atami, assembly GCA_035128595.1. Lineage (NCBI taxonomy): Eukaryota > Metazoa > Chordata > Myxini > Myxiniformes > Myxinidae > Eptatretus > Eptatretus atami. The sequence continues at coordinate 67,044,836 of CM068965.1, read as the reverse complement.
GGTTTCACCAGAGGGGACTATAGGTTTTGCTCTCCGTATGTCATCCGTCCGTCCGTCCCACCTGTGGTTTTTCAGACTTATTTTTCCCATACCCTTTAACATATTCAACAGGAGTTTGGTACGTGGATTTATTATCATACCTTACAGAACAAGTTCGAGTTTCAGGGAGTTTCTCCAATTTTTCAAATAGTTTGCCCTTTTTGACTTTTGGTATTGGGCATATATTGCAAAGCAATTCCTGCTCTTGTTTGACTTCATATCTTTCCATGGAAAATGCACCATAAAGCAGTAATGCACCTTCAGTTTCATAAAATAACCGTTTGTGTACATGTATCACTATACGTAGTACTTTGTGTGAAGTAAAGCTGCAAATTTGCCAATGTGGTCCCTGATTGGGTCCATACTTGCGGCACATGCGGTGTACAACTAGTGGTTCAAAGGAGGAAAGCAAGAATGGAAAAAAGTCCAAATTATTATTTAATACTCAGATTATTTTCTATAGCACAAGTAGGTCCATCGTCTAACAAGGAAGGATAACACGATTTAAAACTGGAACGGCACTCGGTGGAGCCACTGATCTAAATATAAACTGGATCACTGGTTTGCTGAAAAACTGAATCACCGACAGCCATCTTGGTAGTCACAACAACTGCAAGGTGGCACGCACAATGCTGGTATGTGTTGCATTGGGTGCAATAACAAGCAATATTTTGGCTGTGGGGAAGTCATGTCACAGGTAATTAGATGTCTAACATATAAACTGGATCCTAGACACAGTGTAGCTTTACTTAGGCGGAGCTGAATCTGAGTTATAATTTAACGTTTGGCCTCCTGTCAATCATTCATTCATTGTCTATTTCATTAGTAAACAGCAATTATTATGCAAAACGATTCTGGTATTAAAATATTTTGTATTGTTTACGATGGAACTTTCAGTCGGGGTAGCGAGTCCCATATGGTGGCCATGTGGCCTCATCAATAAAACACACTCTCATCAGCCGGTAGTTCCTCCATATTATAGAGTTCAGTGGATAGAGTGCATACATTCACCAGCTGAACAGTTTACGTTTTGTTATCCAATGATAGGAAGATCTAAATCTGGATCTGGATCCGACCTGGACCTGAACCCAAATCGAATCAGCTTGTTTTGTCACCTACCCATTTACCAACTCATCTACCAGTTTGTCATCAAGCATCCACCAACTTTTTGAGATATCGTGCTTTATATATCGTTTTTGGCCCCACTCTCAATGGTGAAGAATCACTGAATTCTCGTATCTGGATCCGGATCTTCACCAAATCCAGTCAATTCGTCCTTGTGAGATATCCATAACACTGATTGATTACTTGAAAGGTTAAATATTTTGGTTATGGACTATCAAATCCCACAATCAATGCAGTGCAGGCTCCTTGGGTTCTGAGTGATCAACCCTTGGACATGAAACTTTTAACTTTCAGATGTGAAAGTGATGCACACTGGGTAAGCTATCAAAACACTTTAATAGTGTGATTATAGGAAAGGTCTACGTGTGTATATGTGTGTGTGTGTGTGTGGTGTGTGTCATGGTTATCTCCATATGCGGGTTCAGAAGGTGGAGCAGAGCCCTCCCAGATCTCTAAGTATACCTCCATGTGTGCGTGTATGGATGTTCTGTGTGCACATGCACATGGGTATAATGTGCGTGTGTGTGCATGCAAGTTGCTGTGTTGGCTGCCATCTTCACACATGGGTGGGTGTTTAGGAAATAATGCAGACCTACCAGGTCTTAAAAATATACACCTCCATGTGCACGTGCATACCTGTGTGTGTGGCAAATGCGCACGTGTCTAAGTGTGCATGTATGTGCATGCTAGTGCTCTTGTGGCTGCTATCTCCAACGTGGTGGCTTTTCAGGAGTGGAACAGAGACATCAGGTTTCAAAGTATCCACCTCTGTGCATACAGGATGACCCGCAAAAAAACGGCACCCACCTTTTGGTTAATTATCTTCCGTCTTACTAATATGACCTCTTGTATTTTTTCTCAGATGATTGAAGTAGAGTGAAACACAAGACAGACTAAAAAAGTTGGCAATGAATCTTCCATTTTTTAAAGATGCATGGACAATTCGGCAAAAAAGACTTATCCTGGGGGATTTTTCCTGGGGGAAAAAGTCAGAGAAAAAGGCCCTGTGGCAAAACTCAACAGTGAAGTGGTGGAGGACCAACACATTAGGGATGTCCTCAAGATATTAGGTCTTCCTGAGAACACTGACTTTGTGACTCAGTGGGCAGAGGACCCTTAGAAATCTTTCATGCATCGGAGTCCAGAGCTTGGAATTTCACTTGAATCAGTGAGAATAATTCTTATCCACAATGTGATACTGTATCCATACAGAATTCAGATTAAACACAAACTGACTGCATCCCATATGCAGAAAGAGTGACAATGTGCTGGTGGTTTCAGACAAGATTTAAGAAAGGCCTAACTTCCTTGACAATGTCTGATTTTATGATGAGGGTCCATTTACTTCTTTATGGTGATGTCAACTCCAAGAACTGCAAAATACTGGGATCGACACTGACCGATTCTAGTGCTCGAGCGACCTCTCCACTCAGAAAAATGCGCTGCCTGGGTCACAATCAGTAAACCTGGAATCTTCGCCCTTTCTGGTTTGTAGACGACACAGGAAAGGCATTGACTGTCAATACAAAATGTACATCCAAGTTATTGGTCGATTTTGGAGTGCCCTCGGCAGTCACAAGGGGGTTTTGAGATGAACAATTGTGTCAACAGGATGGAGCCACTCCTGACAATTTAAATGACTCACTCAACTGGATCAGCACGCACTTCGGTGACACTGCCATCAGTCGAAGACTTGTGTGAATGGGCCCCACACTCACCAGATCTGTCAGTGCCAGATTTCTATCTTTGGGGATATCTTCTCATACAGCTATCTCTCGTTAGCTCTCATGCGAGCTTCGTCAGTGATCCAAAAAAAAATCAAAAAAATCTGAAGGACAACGTCTACAGAATAAGGCCAAAACCATTGAAGAACACAAAGCAACAATTATCAATAAAACTTGCTTACTTCCTACAGTGAATGCAGTCAGTAATCAACCATTTGCCTGTCGAGTCCAGTGTGCTTGCAGCACCGTGGCAAACATTTGGGGCACGTCATGTAACGCACAGTTAAGCACAGCTGTCTGGCCTATTCAAGGTGAATCTGTGTCAAATATTGATGCCATTTGTTTATGAATGAGGATTCTATATGAAATCGTATGTGTTCTGTTTTTTGGGGGTCACCACTGTATATTGAAATACATCCCGAGCATGCTGGAGCAGCAAGACAGAGATCACATCCCATAATATCCAAAATTGCACAAACTGTGAGCAACATCAGTTGTCTGCCAAATTAAACACATTACCTCTGTCTTGCGATGCACCAACCAGGAGGTGTGTTGTGTTGGGCACAATAAAGACAACATTAGATTATATTATATATACTATATATATATAATTAGAATTATACATATATAGTAATTATGTAATATACAATTAGTAATTATGTATTATGTAATTATACAATGGTAATTATACATATATATATATATAATTAAAAATGAGCAGGATAGAACACATAAATATATGGAAAAATTACGGTCCAGACTAAGAATTCAAACCCGCGAGTCCTCTAGCAAACCATCCAGTGTTCTGCCATGCCATCTGAGCTATCTGTGTGACCCACCAGGTAAGCAACGCAATTCTTCCACATATACAAGTGTTCTATCCTGCTCATTTCTAATGATATTATTCTGCCCCCTGTGGTGTGTTAATAGCGACATGGATGTGTCCCCCTACAGGAGGAAGACCCTCTCGAGAGCAGACCCAAGCTGCTCCTATGGTTGGCAGCGAGTGCCCCGGAAGCAGTGGGGGAAAGAGAGCGGCACCTGTATATGTGGAAGAATTGCATTACTCAGCTGGTGGTTACCCAGATAGCTGAGAGGAGCAGGCACTGGTACAGTTTGCCAGAGGGCCTGGATTTGATTCCTGGTCTGCGCCTGTAAATTTTCCATGTATATATATATATATATCTCGCAATTATTGTACACATTTTCTAAAGAGTAAAAGCTTATAATTAAAAAGCCTGACAAATTCCAAACACTATAGTCAGTCAAACACATCCAAGCGGTTCTCTCCAGAGAGCTTAAATGCCATTGATCTCACAAAAAAGGAGATGAAACAATGACCTCAAAGTGTGGTCAGGTGTGTCATGGATGAACAGTGAACATTCTTGCTTGGCCCCATGTGTGCACAACCATTTTTACACAGAATCTTAAACAAATTTGTTCATGATTATCCCAAAGCAGTGCTAGCTCCTTAATTCCACGCATGTATGCAATTAATCTATCTTACACGATGACTCAACAACAGAATTACTCCCAGTAATATAATAACTATCGGATGAACTGATTTTATGATCTGTTTAGCAATGGTCTAACTTTGTGCTTACATTACGTAATGATGCAGTCGTTCATTTGAAGAGATGAGAAGTGTGTGGTCGATGAATAGTGAGGCTGAAAAAGGAAGGATATTTTAGACAGCAACGTTTGTGAACAATTTGAGAGAATTTTGAGCAAGAGACGATTGCCACGAAGAAAAAGGTGAGCACCTCAAGTGAAGGTAGCACCTTCACTGCAAAGAAAGGCAAGCACCTCAACGGGCCATTGCCTCTGATGATCACTTGAAAAGAGTTGTTAGGTCACGTCGCTGGTGACCAATTGCATTTTATCAATCACATTTGCTCAGGGTATGTTTACCACAGTGGGGAAATGAGTTGCAGCTAACATTGAGTGTTGAAAAGAAAAAATAACAACACGTAGAATGAAAAAATAATTAAATTGGGTTAAGATTATGAAGTCAATGAAAACATTGTTGTTGACTCTGCTGAGTGTTTACGTGCCAACCTTACTTAAAATATGCAATTTGGTGTCCATCTCTCTGTCTGTTGCCTGGTGTTGTGGCTCATGTGTTTAAAGTGGTGGATTTGGGATCCCAGTGTCCTGATTCAAATCCTGCTTGTCTGTTAAATTAATACCAGGTGGGTTGACTTAGCCTGCCAACCTGTCATCCTTCTGAGGTTAGCAAAATGAGTACCAGTTGGCAAAATGAGTACCAGCTTGCTGGTTGATTGAGCCATTTGAGTATCCTGTGTTGGAGGTAACCTGTCCAGGATTGTGCCCAATAGCCCAGGAGACTGCTTTGGCAGCACCAATGCTCCATGGAGTACGGTCCCAAGGTATGTGATGGTCTGTCTGACTTTTTTGACTGCGATACATTCGGTCGTTACTTATCCACTAGCGACCAAAATGACAGGAGGACGAAGGGTCATACGACGGAGGTTATAGCAAATTAACTTGCCCCCCTCCTCCAAGTGAGATTTGCACCTTGGTGAAGTCCATGTTGAAGTGTATATGAGGTTATCATGGCTTTCACGGGGGGCACACCTTCCTCAACGTAAATATTTTTATCACCATAAACGATTGAGTCAATTCTGTCCAACGCTGCAATAACATTTTGAAACAGCCGCTATTAAACTGCAGACGGTTGGAGGAAATGCGACGTGATTAAGGCATTC
>CM068965.1:67006135-67039119 GCA_035128595.1 Eptatretus atami | reverse complement strand
TACACTTATCGGTCTCCTTCAGATGAACGATCAAAGCCATGTCGACTTTGCTAGGCCCTCTAGGTAAACGCAACGATCTTTACTTCACAAAGCTGCTTGCAGGAGCCTTCATACACATGAATGATGAATTTCTATTGCTTGTCCGATTTCCTAGCAATCACATTATATGTGGACTGTGTATGGATTGTTTATAACATATCTTGGGCCTCTCCCAGCCATGATTTCATGTGTGATATTGCCACCGACACCTTACGGCCCAATTTGTGACCTTCTTCGATGCATAACCATATCCAATGTGCTTTCCAGGATCAGCTATGTAGCAGCAGAACACTGCACAAATGAGATAAACAGGAAACCTGGTGGGGTCTCGTACAGAAGCCGTTTTATTCGATGGCTCCATGAAACTACAACATGCGAAGCAGAAAAAAATTACTGACAGATTCTCCATTCAACAAGTTCCATAATTGCAGTTCACAATTTCGGCTTCGATAAAAACCAATCATATACAGTAGTCGTTGTGCGTTCTGTATGAGAAAATAGCAATGCAAATTTGATGAGCCATTCTTAACCGCGTAATTGCACTGTAAAACGACAAACGCACGTCAAAACCTTTTCTTACAGCTTAAGCAACAAATGTCCCAACGACCAGTTAGACGAGTGTTTTATGTTCAAAGAAAAGGACTAGAATACTTGGAGTTGAAATGTCAAGCTATTACTTTCAGTAGATCACTGTTGCTAGTTCTCACATCCAGTGCATGGAAATGATCGCAAAGTCTTCATCCTGCCTCCCCTATGTACAACACAAGAGTGCAGGTGATGCAGTATATAATTTAATGGAAGTGTAGTCCAAAGTGATTGGTAATTTTAAGGAAGTTTTAGTCATGAGATTTTGTGTTGCTGTTATTCTTTTAACAAAGCACAGCATATAACAGCAACTTCATGAACACTGAAAGATTCACTTCCTGATAGGTCAGACGGTCCTTTATAAACTGGGGATTTCACAGATTATGGTCAATTTTTAAAGATTCCATTCTCATTCTTTCGTTGTGTTCCATTAAAGAATTCCATTCCATTCATTCATAGCTGAGAGTGTGGCTACGCCACTAAAGCAGTGCCCCTTGTAGATGTAGAGAGGAAGTTGGAATTTTCATCAGGTGTCAGCACGAGCTATCTACTCTTCATGAAGCGACAAAGTGGGATTTAACGCCACCGACTAATCTGGCTGAGTTGAGGCCAGTTTAACGTCCATCCAAGACAGAGAGATGCATTGAGGCTTCCATGCATCCAAAAAATCCACCTATTGGGATGATCTCTCTGTACAGAGCGTTGGTGCTGACTATCAGTCTCCTTGGCTATTGGATACAATCCTGACAGGGTCGCCACTCGACACAGGATACCAGCAAGCCAGCATTTCATTTTGCCGACTTCGGAAGGATGACATGCAGTCAACCCAACCTGGGTATTAATTTAACAGTTGGAGTGATTTTCAACTCATGATCCTTTGATTAATTCAACAGCTGAGTGCGATTTGCGGCTTCCACCTGCCTACAAACACCAGGATGACAGTTTACAGTTGAGTTTTAGAGTTGAACTCAGGCTGACAGCCCAGAGGCAAGTGTTCTACCTCTAGTCTGTCCTGTTTGCTTTTAAAAGAAAGAAAGAGGAGAAAGGACAATCGAGGCAGTTTCAGGATCATTTAGTAACCACCAACCAGATCCGGTGGGTAATGGTCAACATCCATTCTGAGTCAGGGAAGTTCGCGTGTTTGAACCCCATCAGAATCATACCAAAGACTAAAAATGGTACACACTCCTTCCGCTTGACGTTCTGCATTTCAAAGGATAGAGCACAGACAAACCAAACATAAGTTTGGCAATAATAGCATATGCTTTATTTGAGCCTAATGGGGGCCAGAAGATGAACATCAAGAAAACTGTGAATCAGTTGGCTTGCAATGAACAGTCAATGCACAGCCATTGCCTTTGCAGAAACATTAATGTCAATAAAAGTGACAAGTCTTCCACGAGCCTTGACTTTGGTATTAAAAAAAGAGTATCTGATATTGCCCATGAAAAATTGAGGCAGCCCCTCAAAGTAATTATCCAAACCATGAACATCTTAAAAATCACTGGGCTCTACTGTAACATATTGTAGTGATGTATGTAGAGCCTGAAGATTCTGCTGTAGGCTAATCAAACTGGTCAAAAATGTTTCCCTCTACTGTAGAACAAAACAAAAAGATAATCACAGCTTTGACCCAATTTATTGCTCAAGCAACCCATTGTTTTGTTGCAGAAATAAAAGGACAAAATTACAAACTTTAATCGCTCAGCACTGAGAAATCTATTGGACGCCTCTAAATGGCTATTTCACTCTGCAAAGGCTGTCTGGGTATTTTCTCGAGAAACCACCTGGGTATTCCATGTAGAACGAAGCATTCCTGAGCCATAGTGAGCTCATCACAGTGTATAATCAAAATAAATTGCATAAGATATTCATACTGGTTAATCACCGGGCGTAGTGGGCTGCTCCTGTAATCCGGCTACTCAGAGGCTTGGGTTGGAGGATCGCTTGGGACGGATGCTCTGCGCTGGGCCGCGCTATGAGAGGGTGTAGGGCAGCCGGGAATCATGGCGAAACCCCAATCCTTATCCCTGTGTCGAAGAGGCGACCAGGGTTACGTCAGGAAGGGCATCCGGCGTAAAACCTATGCCAATCAGTATGCGGATCATAACGGTGGATGATCCGCTGTGGCGACCCCTAACAGGAGCAGCGAAAGACGAACAACAACAACATCATACTGGTTAATCATCAACAGTGTCTCAGACTTTCATAATAAAGCTCCATTGAGTGTGGATCCCCAATCTGGGTTGGGGGTCCTGCTTCCCACCTTACTCCTTTTGAAATAATCAAAAACAAGACCTTTCGTACCACTGGAAACTCAAAACAGGAGGCTGATTTTCAAGGATTGTCATGCTCTCACTGGCGAAAATTTGGTGGAGTCTGTTTTATACGAGCCACGATTTGGCCTTTCTCCTCCTGTCATAACACCACAAAGTTGCTTGCATCTCCAGAAACCCTCACCTGCTCACCCTCCCAAAGTCCAGGCTGGCTCATCTGTATTCATTAGTCCCCTTATTCTCATATTTGTGGAAAGCATTTCCCTGTGTCTGTTGTCTTGGCCTCAGAGTCTTTCAAAGTGTGCCAACCCATCATTACCTCTGTGACCAAAGGTGGACAGAGGTTATGTATTCACCCTGTTTGTCTGTTTGTGATTAGGATATCTCAAAAAGTTATGGATGGATTCGGACAAAACTTGGTACACAGGTTGGGGTGTGACAGGGACGAATTGATTTGATTATTGTGAAGATCTGGATCCATCTATATCTATATAATACTCAAACTCTCATCTTGTATATATGTATATATGTATGTATGTTGTATGTATGTTCCCGAAATAGAGCCAAAATGCGTACACGATAGCACAAATATTTTCGGCCCACCTTACTTCACCATTCGCCTGCGGTGTGCAGTTATCAAGTTTTGTTAAAATCGGGCAATGAAAAAAATTATTTAAAAAATCAATTCCCGTTTCAGTCAAGTACTCTCGGAGAATTTGATCAATGCAAACACCTCAGCGTTATAGTTTGCTGGAGCTATCTTTTTTTTCTTGAAAAAAGATTTATTAAAAATCTCAAAATTAGTATATTTTATTTTCTTGAAATCTTATACATTACTAAAAACTCTCATCTTGTATATATTGTGTAGAATTCCCGCCCATCGGCGTGCGAACGACCACGTCTAAACCAATAGCGTCGCTTCGCCACCGAACGGACAATCCAGTCGTGACTTTCTGGAACAACGCCAGAAAACCAGTCACGGGTGGGTTTTAATCCACCACGGGCCCAGTCCGTATTCTCCCGCGCGCGAAATAATGGTCAATCGCCGAATATCGATATACCTAAGTACCCGCGCATGGTAAACATACCGAGGGACCGTACCTCGGCGAAGGCTGCTTGGACACGAACCGCTTAAGCGGTCCGTTCCGTTCTGGATAACTAAGCGGGTATTATCGCCAGACCTCGCCGACCCGATTCTATTTATCGGCTTATTTAAAAACCAACTATATTCCGAGTGCAAGATGGGCAGTTCAATGAGGGAATGGACGCAACGAACAGGTTTACATTCACACAAGACATTTACTATAATAAAGCACGTATGCAATTAACAAGGGCAAAACACGTATGCAATTATACAGAACAAAAGCACGACAAAGAACTACAACCGTCTACTTAATTATGTACAGTAGGGCGTTTCAAAAATAACTTTTCGAAATATCCAAGTTGGATACGCGTCATAGGAGTCAATTATGGTCAAAAACACCACTACACAAGTTTCAGAATTTTCCTCCCAAAAAATTGACCGCCAGCCGACATTTTTCCCTATGGCGGCCAAAGATTTTCGATTCAGTTATGTGGCCGTAAATTGTGCGCGCATATGGCTTGTAATGAGTCTTTTGTGGGGTTTTCGAGGGTTGCTGAATTCATTTCTGTTTCACAACAATGTGTTCAGAAAAACCAATATGGCGAAAAACCAATATGGCGAACCAAAAAATCAGCCATTTGAGTACACGGTAGGTGACGCTTTGCCCATAGGCTTCCGATATGTGATTTAGATAGCACAGAGTTCGTTTTTGAACTCAGAAACCATCTTTTGGTGTGATACTAAATCAATTTCAGGCGTTTATTCCTTCAAGAAGCTATGTCCTGAGATTAATAAACAGCAAACGGGTCTCGAATGAAGCGACAGAATCAACGGTATTCAATAACATCGTCTATCGTATTCAGAAGAAAGCATTTAACAACTGGAACTTATCATATGAGTTCATCGACATCTGAGTACAGTAGTCCACCACAGAGTACAGTAGTCCCAGAGTACATAGTCCTCGAGTATGGCTCAACACGTCAGCTTCTGCAGAGTCGACTTTGTATAGTCCAGAAAAGCAGCTCGCTGCCATTCTACAACATGCAACAATGCCTGAATTTGTTCCTCATCTTGAGATTTGTCGAAATCTGATATTAGTTGATACCACGCTCTGCTAGGTCACAACATGGACATTTTTCACGTAGTTTGCGGAATTTGTTATAGCCAATCAGACATGGACCAGCTACTAGCATCCTCTGTCATCCATTATAATCCAGAATGTCATAAATTCTAATAGGTCCAAGATGAGCCATGACTGTTCGTTGATGAGATTATCAAGATTGATATCTTCATCTTCGTCAATTTCGATTGAAGGGAAACTGTGGTTTCCCAGTCTTCAACTGGTCGTGATCTGGTCTTGGTGTTTCGTAGAGTACCTTTGCTAAAACTCTCCCGTTGCTCGCAGAAAAGAGTTTATCGGCTAATGAGAATACGACGAGCTGAGGTGTTAGGTACCATAGGTGTTTTTGATTGATTCTATGGTAGTTTCTGCCATGAGTGGTTCAAATATGCCTGTACTTCAACATTTGTTGAAGGAAGCGGATGTCATTCAATGGAGCCGCCGCACTGAGTGGTGACTGGGAAGAAGTACTTTGCGTAGAAAATTCCAAACATATTCTGACATTAGGTACACACCCAGTTCCTCTCCTTTGTGTCCATACTAAACTGTTCCTCCAGCATGAAAGTTTTAGGAAGTAGATCGCTTTGCTCATCCATCTGACATGGATGTCAGGGCCAGGTGTACGGGAACCGAAAGTTCTCTACATAGCCCATAGGCTTTAGCTGGATTGCGCAGATACGTTTAGCTGGATTTGCGCAGATTGGGCTGGAGCACAAGAGTTTGTTCTATGCGGTCTTTGCAGTTTATGCAGGGGAGGTTCGCTCTTTGATCTGGAACCTTTTGACGACCGGCTTCTTGGTATCCATATTGTAGGTGTACATACTATAACCATACTATAACTAACTGTAGGAGTTCCTTATAATCATCTCTCGGGATTGTATTGCGTTTAAGCTTCTCAACTGCCCACAGTAGCACCACCTCTGCTTGTTCTTTCATCAAGTCGAGCACTCATCCCAATCAAATTTGTTGAGCTTATTTTAGTCGATGCTTGGTTGCAAGATTGCCAGGATTTTGCGAGTGTTTGAATAATTTCATACCTGTGTTCCGTACTGTCCCCTGTAATGACTTCAACAACATGCTTAATGTGTAGTTCTGATATATGATGGCGGCATGCTAGCCACAGAACAGCTTTTCCTAGATAAGTTTCTAGTAGAGTACAGGCACTCCGCCATTGACCGGCCGGTATTCGAGGCAGTAGTATCGAATACTAAACCAGTTACATTGGTTTTTACTTGCCAACGCGACAGCAAGTTACTAATGCGAACTCCTGTGAAAAACCGGTACTGTCTGGAATTTCTGGTACACCCAACATTCTTCTGGAACTTCGTTTTTTTCATCGTTGGCTACCAGATACATTATAACAGCATCTTTCGGAGGAATTTCCCACCTTTGACTTTCAGGATCTTACCATCCAGTGCACAACTAGAAATTCTGGACATGTGAAGTCAGTTTTGACTTTTCTGTGACTGCTGTAGTCGTTTCTGTCTGCCTTTGCGCCAGGCCGATGTCACTGATTGTGGTTGTCAGCCACGGGAATATTAGTCGTGTTCATGCATTGTTGCGGCAAGTGCTGCTCCCTTTCTTGCGTTATGCAAGTCCTGTCTGACATTAGAGCTATTTTCCCATAACATCTACTTTACGCTTTTTTATTCTCTCTGATGAAGTCCATTCGCTATCGCTTGTCCGGATTACTCTCACTGTTACTACCCAATCAGCTCACATGCGGCTTCCATTCTCTTCACTTCTTCAATTGCTCTTGAATCTTCTTGCTCTCACCCACTTTTTCCATTCTTCTGCTGTCTCTCTTTTTTGTGACATCGATCCCTATAGCTATTCCTTTCTGTGACTTGTCCATTTGCTGTTGTAGATGAGGTAATCAGTTTTCCCAATCTTTTATTCCAGAGTGCATCATCACTCTCTAACATTTCTTTGCATATATTGAGGTGCTTCTAATCTTTGTTTGAAAAGCATCTCTCGCTCCTTGAAACTTTTGGTATCTCGCCGGTTCTTCTCTGTTACTTGTTCACTCCAGTTCTTGCCATGCATCATATAGTTCACGCACTTCTTTTTTATCTTTGCCGTTGGGATTATTATTTGCAGCTTTCTCGTTCTGTACCTTTCTGTTTTTCAGAAAATTTACCATAAATTACACCTACACCGAAGTGGTACTTCCAGACGTCTCTCAGTTCGCTTACAGTCCATTTGATAGCTGTTTTAAGAGCAACTTTCTGAACATGATGCCATTCTAGAATCCTACGGAGCACTTGCTTTTGTTCGGTAGCTTCGAGTACGAAAATCCGTCGATTGAATTTTCTACTAGGTAAAAGTTCCTGGGCTTATTAGGTGTACTTTCAGCACTGGTGCTTGGATGTAGGTGGCGGCGTGTCAACTTGCTTTTTTTCAATAATTCGTTCAGACCGTTTAGCTGGATTGCGCAGATTGGGCTGGAGCACAAGAGTTTGTCTATGCGGTCTTTGCAGTTTATGCAGGGAGGTTCGCTCTTGATCTGGAACCTTTTGGACGACCGGGCTTCTTGGTATCCATTATTGTAGGTGCACATGTACCATGAAGCTCCTAAAGTACTTTGGTCAGTCTGAAAATAGAGAGAGAACAGGGAATATTGTGTCATGAAACGGTTTCAAGCGGACTGTAAACATTCTATTGTCCGAATACAGATGAAAAGGGCTTTGTGAAAGATTCGTTCAAACCCCTTGGGAAGAAACATCAGTAAATGGATCCACTAAACGATTTCCAAGTTCAGAAACGAACTCTGTATAGTCGAAACATATTTAGACATATCGGAAGCCTATGGGCAAACGTCACCTCCCGTTGTACCTCAAATGGCTGATTTTTGGCCACCTATTGTTTTCCACCATATTGGTTTTCTGAAAACCGTTGTTGTGAACAGAAATGAATTCAGCACCCTCGAAAAAAACCCTACAAAAGACTCATTACAAGCCATATCTGTGCACAATTTACGGCCCAACATACCGAAATCGAAAATCTTTGGCCGACATATGGGAAAAATGGCCGCCGGCGGCCATTTTTGGAGGGAAATTCTGTACTGAAACTTGTGTAGTCGTGTTTTGACCATAATTGACTCCTATGACGGGTCGCCAACTTGGGTATTTCGAAAAAGTTGTTTTGAAACGCCCTAATGTACAGTCACTTGCATTTAACAGCAGTTCCTACTTATTAGACGGGCCCACGGACACACGTACGCACACCACACACACACCCAAGAAATTGGCAGAGGCCTTTAATACGAGCTCCAGCTCGGAGGACAGGTGAGCGAAACCCAGAACCTTATCTCGAACCTCTCCACCTCGTTTGGTTTTCAAGTTGTTCGGCCCGGGCTCCAGCGAGAGCGAGCTGGATCCAATCGCCGTGATCCTTCCCGAGCTCCCGCGAATCTCCGAAGCTTCTCAACACGTGCTGGTGAGACGAGGCGCCGATCCTTCCCGTCGATGCGTCGCTTTCCGAGGAACCACCTCCACGAAGAGGTCGATGAGTCGCACAAGCCGGGAACCAAAATGAGAAACAAAGTGCTCCACGAACAAGAAGAAGAAGAAGCCACCATTCGCAGCTCGAGCCGAGGACCAGTTCAACTCTCTTCCAAGCAAAGCAGCTCGAAGTAAAAAGCTCTCCCGAGCCAAGCAGAGAGCCGAAGCTCACGAACCATCAAAGCAAAAAGCCTCCTTCTCGAGCCAGGCCGCAGCCGAAGCTCACTGAGCCAGCCGAAGCAAAAAGCTTCCGAAGGCCTCAACCCTAACCCAAGCCAAACAGGGCCCGAAGGTCTGCTGAACGGCTACTCTCTACTCCTTCTCCAACTCTTGCCAAAAAACGAACAAAGAAAAGATCTCTTCCTTATCCTCTTCCACCCTCCCCTGCTCCGGGCGTGACTCATGACTCATTCCCTCATGCTCCATCCCCTGCTAGCCATGGGTGGAGGGAGTTTTTGACATCATGAGTCACGGGACGGCAGGGTTCTTCTTGCTCTTCGCAGAAGAGGGGGAGGATGTCGTCCATTGTTCGTTCCCCAACTATTAAACGATCCGCAGCGCATCTAATCGATTTCTTGAACATTTAAACAATGAAAGTGAGCTATCTAGGGAACAAGCACTTATTGACATAGCTGACTAAAGGAACCTGTATGTTGTGTGCAATCGAATTCCCAAATTCGTAACATACGCCCTCCCCTTTTTACAGACTCGTCCCGAGTCGTCAATTTTCGTGTGACCAGCATGTGTAAGTTTTCCCCTAGTACGTTCTACCTTCGGATCCCTGAGTGCGACATTTCTTTTATGTGTCCCAAAAATAAATAACCTAATGCGCTGTGTAACTAACTAAACAAACTCTCGACTCATTCGGACAACTTAACTAAAATTCCCGGCGCTAAAACAAACATGCAGGTGAGGTTCCACGTATTTACAATTTTCACTCAACTTATCCATTACTTAACCATGGCCCAGACTTGTGATCTGTGAAAGGGGAGAAGGTAAAGTCATTTCGAAGTTCAATGATGCAGCGGAATGGATGGGATGGTCGCAAAACACAAATGAGAGATGATGGAGCACGGGCTGCCTGCAGGCAGTCCTTGCAAAACTGGATGGTGCTGGCGCACATGGTGATGGATGGACACAGGGGCAAATCAAACAAGGGCAGCAGGCATGGGGTCATGGCAGAGGCAGGCAAACTAGGCATGGCAAGGCAAGCCCATGCAGAACAGGCAGCTGCAGCACAACAGGCCGGCAGGTGAAGCTGGCGCCTCTGGTGTGGTTCCATCAGGTCTGAGGAGTGCGTGGTGTGCCGGCCGTTCTAAAGGCGGGCTCGGACCTAGCCTACTGTCTCCCCCCACTCTATTGCCTTTGCCTGTCTCTGTCCATACCCACTCCCTTAATTTGCCACACACACAACAAAATTTAGCCCCTCTTTATTTTTATTATTTTTATTTCCCTTTTATAATTGCCTCCCTAACCCCCTTTATCGTCATTGTCTGGCTAACCTATCCTGTCAACCTAGCCTACTCCCAACCCCTATGTTCCCTCTCTGGAGGGGAATAGGGAGAGACTAAGCATCCTGTCTCGAGGCCAATGAAGCCTCAGAATGGCCTCCTCAAGAGTTCAGCGATTCTACTAAGGTGAGTCCAGCGGCCTACAACGAGCGAAGCGATGGATTGGTGTGAAGGGTACATCTCCCTACTACCTAACATTTATTTACCTGAAACTACCCCGGGGCTTTCAAAAGCACCTCACACTTTTAAACTATGGGTTCTAAAAACCATGATTCCTGTCGCCTCTTTTGCGTGTCCATTATAAATTTGAGCCTTGCCCTCAAATTTTCATTCGAGCCCTCGCACAATTTCCTGGCTGGGCAGCGTGGGCTCAACTGGCAGGAACTCCCCCTCTGCCGCAACTCTAACCATGGCACCCCCAGGCCCGCAGGCTGCCTCCGAGCCTAGCTGCTCCCTACAACATGGGGGGTTGCCCTCTCTGGCATTGCCCCCCTCTGATGCCCATGTGGCGTGTTGATGCCCCAGGTCCCTTTCCGAGGGTCGCCCGTGCCCACTACACTACCCCCGTGGCATTCTGGCGCTACGGGTCCCCGTTCCGACGGGTCGCCCGTGCGCCACCTACACTAACCCGGCCTCTCTTGGGCCCTTGGCCTACCTGGCCGACTAGTCCGGTGCCGGGTCGCCACTAAGCAAAAACTCACCTTTCCACAGCCACGCTCCCAAGCCGGTCCATACTCCTGCACCCTCCAAACGGGTTTTTCGTGTTTTTTCTTTTCTCGACACCAACAAACAAAACGACCTCCTGTTAGTTAATTTGATAACCCCTAGCCTAACATTAAACTGACCCGGGGTCACTTGGGTGGGAATCACTCCTCCCCCCAACCAGTCATTCGCACCATGCATACCACATTCGCTCCATCACACACTTGGGCCACTGTCCTACACTCATTCCTCACACGTCCTTCCATTTCGCAACTCACACCAAAACTCCACACTGCCATCCTTCTAACTAAATCCCTGACTAACTCGTGCTCCCTCGTCATCCCTTAAATCAATGCACCTTCCTTTACTCTACGTAGCTAAGCTACGTCTCCACTACACATTTTCAGTCTGTCCATGTCTCCAAAAAATCCAACAATTCCCATTTCCTAAATCTAACTGAAATCCTCTAACTAATCATTCCACGGGCTCCATGAGGAAACAACCCATGTCCCATGAAGCCGGTCTAACTATTGCTAACCCATCCCCTAACTAGTACTTCCTGTGCCCCTTGACAGGGGGGGTCTTCCACCCCTTGCCAAGGATCCTGTTCACCGAAGCAGGCTTGCTTTTTTTTATATTCGCGCAGCACCACGCGCGGCAACTGCGCAACCTGCGCTTTTTACTCCCGTGACGTCATGGCAACTGTTTCGCGCATCTCGTCCCTCCTCGGACGGTACCATCCGGCAGGGATTTCCTTCTGCCGGATTCCAACCTGCAGCCACGACATCACCCTCGCATCAAAAACAGCCTCGCGTTTCGAGGGGTTCCACGCGAGCACATGTGCTCTGCTCGTCGGAGCTTCACACACGCTCGCCTGGAGACCCGTCCGGTCCAAATCCATGTACAGCCTACCTTCTGTCGTCCGCGGGATCGGCTAATCCACCGCGTGCGTTTACGACCGGGCTTCACTCCCGCAGGCGTGCATGTGCCGGCCTCGTGCGTCGCACAGCACGGACCCCCGCGCGCTGCCGTGCAAACCCGGCACGGTTCTCAAACCAGCTACGGCCGCTACTCGGCCTTTGTCACCGTCAGGCACTGTCTTGTCGCACTCTCGCGCACAACTTCCACGTGCCACGACACTCACACACCTCAACATGACATTCACACCGGGACATGCGGTTGCATGTTCGCGCATGCCACGCCATCTCCCTCACATACAGCGACCTCACACCCGCTGTCTCTCTCAACACACGCTGTTCCTTCCACCCTCGGTTTTCTTCTCGACACGTCGAACCAAACACGCTGATTACGCTCGCACACTCTGTTCTTTCCACACTCGGTGTTTCTTTTACACACGGCGTGCTGGGGGCACGTCATTTCAGCACACTCGCTTACGCACACCATCACACACAACTGCACGGTCCGGTTCCCACACAGGGAATCGCTTCAGCAACGCCATAACACTCACGCTATGCGTGCTTCCCAGCATGAATTATCGGTCACTCCGTATCACACACCACACAACCGGGTCGACGCATTGCTGAGAATTGCGTTCCAACAAGGGTTTCCGGGGCTTTCATACCCCCATAGCTCATGTGCACCCGTTCCAACAGCACATCGCCCTCTACCTCTTAAGCTCGACCGGACCCACCTTGGTCGAGATCCGCTTTCTAGGAGTCATAGGCGTCCCTCGCCCTTGGTCCTGGAGGGGCTATCGGACCTGCTTGCAGCCTTGGTCATGACACACTTCCTCAAGCTCCCCCTCATGTCCTCCACTACCTCATGAGTGTTGTGTCGTCTTTCTTCGTGTTTTCGTGTAGTCTCTCCTTACCAGTTTCCTACCTCCGTGTCTCTGGTTATTCTTTTATTATTTCCGTCGTCTCTACGTGTTTGCCATACACATCTCCGTCACCCATTTAATTTTCCTCATGTTGTCACCGTCACTTTCTCTGTCAACTGCACGTAGTTCGTCTTTACACGTCCGCCCGATTACTTTTGTCCTCCACGCTGGGGGCCCGACACATGTCCACACTCCCCCTCCAGCTCGCTCGCTCCAGCACGTTGAGTCGCGCGCATTTTGAGTCCCACTGCCGCGTTTTGCTCCTCGCATACTGCCTCACTTGCCTTTTCCAGCCTGGAGATTTCCCGTCGATGCGCGTGCATCTCACCCCGCAGGTTTTGGCATATCTCATCTGTTGTTTTATTCTTCCTTCATTTCCTTTGCGTTTTCTTTCAAATTCGGCTTCATTTCGTTTTCATTTATCGCTTTGCTTCCCATCCATTTTTGTTCCTTTCATTTTTCATCTTGTTTGCATATTTGTTTCCATGTCGGCTTTATTATCTTGCAAGCACTTTCATCCATTTCGTTCTCCATGCCATCATTCTTTGCCGCAAAATTAACTACCTGGTCAGCATAATGGGAAGTGTCCCTGCCATGGTGATTTTCGCCCCGGGCCATAGATTCAAAACATTTCTAATCTCTATTTATTACCCCCTGCTTCCGTTCCGCTCTTGCCGCCATTTTTGCCTTCTCGGAATAATTTAAAGCTGCGTAATTTGGTGGGAACGGAGGGTCGCATCGCACACCCTTGGTCCGGAGTTGGGCCCGTTCGTAATGGTTAGTTTGTGGAAAGGGGATGAATCTAGTATCCCACTCCTGACACCAGTGTTGTAAATTCCCACCCGTCGGCGTGCGAACGACGCGTGTAATCAATAGCGGTCGCTTCGCCCACCGAACGGACAATCCAGTCGTGAACTTTCTGGAAACAACGGCCAGAATAACCAGTCACGCCGGACGGGGTGGGTTTTTTAATCCCCACATGGCCGCAGTCCGTATTCTAACCCGCGCGAAATAGGGTCAATGACCGAATATCGAATATACCTAGAGTACCCCCAGCGGTAACCTACCAGAGGGACGTACCTCGGCGCAAGGCTGCTTGGACACGAACCGCTTACAGGGTCCGTTCCGTCTCCTGGAATAACCGAGCGGCGGTATTATCGCCAGACCTACGCCGGACCCAGATTCTATTTATCGGCTATTTAAAAACCCAACTATATTCCGAGTGGCAAATGCGGAGTTTCAAATGAGGGAACATGACCATACGAAACAGGTTTACATTCACACAAGGACATTTATTATAATAAAGCACGTAGCAATTACACAAGGCAAACACGTATCAATTATACAAGCAACAAAGCAACGAACAAAAGACTACAACCGATCTACTTGATTATGTACAGTCACTTGCATTTAACAGCAGTTCCTACTTATTAGACGGGCCCACCGACACACGTACGCACACACACACCCAAGAAAATGGTGGCCAGAGGCCTTTAAAATACGAGCTCCAGCTCGGAGGACAGGTGAGCTGAAACCCAGAACCTTATCTCGAACCTCTCCACCTCGTGTGGTTTTCAAGTTGTTCGGACCGGGCTCCAGCGAGAGCGAGCTGGATCCAATCGCCGTGGTCCTTCCCCGAGCTCCCCGCGAATCTCCGAGCTTCTCAACACGTGCTGGTGAGACGAGGCGCCGATTCCTTCCCGTCGATGCGTCGGCTTTCCCCGCAGGAACCACCTTCCACGAAGAGGTCGATGAGTCGCACACAAGCCGGGAACCAAAATGGAGAACAAAGTGCTCCCACCAACAAGAAGAAGAAGAAGCCACCATTCGCCAGCTCGAGCCGAGCACCAATTCCACTCTCTCCAAAGCAAAGCAGCTCGAAGTAAAAAGCTCTCCCGAGCCAAGCAGAAGCCGAAGCTCACGGAACCATCAAAGCAAAAAGCCTCACTTCCGGCCAGGCCAGCCAGCCGAAGCTCACTGAGCCAGCCGAAGCAAAAAGCTTCCGAGGCCTCAACCCTAACCCAAGCCATAACAGGACCCGAAGGTCTGCTGAACGGCTCACTCTCTACTCCCTTCTCCAACTCTGCCCAAAAACGAACAAGAAAAGATCTCTTCCTTATCCTCTTCCCCCTCGCCCCGCTCCGCGTGACTCATGACTCATGCATCATGCTCCATCCCCCGCTCAGCCACGGGTGGGAGGAGTTTGTTGACATCATGAGTCACGGGACGCAGGGTTCTTCCTCCTTCGCAGAAGAGGGGGAGGAGTCTGTCATTTGTTCGTTCCCCTAACCTATTAAATCCATCCGCAGCGCATCTAATCGATTTCTGAACATTTAAACAATGAAGTGAGCTATCTAGGGAACAAGCACTATTGACATAGCTGACTAAAGGAACCTGTAATGTTGTGTGCAATCGAATTCCCAAATCGTAACAATATGCATGTATGTATGTATGTTCCGAAAATACAGCCGAAACGGACAAGATAATGCAAAAATTTAGGGCCACATTACTCATCATTACCCTGCGGTGTGCAGTATCAAGTTTCCTTCAAATCGGGCAAGAAAAAAAAATATTAAAATTCAATTTCCGATTCAGTCAAGTACTCTTCAGGAAATTTGATCAATGCAGACAAAACCTCAGCGGTATAGTTTTCGCTGGAGTTTTTTTTTTTGAAATGATTTTTTTTTATCAACCCAATCACAACAGGAACCCAACGGGTTTTCAACGGGTCATCTACTATATTACTAAAACTCTCATATTGGTATATATGCATGTAATGTGTATGTTCCGAAATACATCCAAAACGGTACACGATAGCGCAAAAAATTCTTCAGCGCAACCTAACTCAACATTCACCCTGCAGTGTGCAGTAATCAAGTTTTGTTAAAATCAGACAACTGAAAAATAATTTAAAATCAATTTCCGATTCAGTCAAGTACTCAACGGGAAGAATTTGATCAAGGCAAATAACCTCAGCGGTATAGTTCGCTGGAGCTATCTTTTTATTTTCTTGAAATGATTTATTGAACAAATTCTTTAACATTTATATATTTTTATTTTCTTTGAATGATTTATTAAAAAATCTCAAACATTTAGTATAGACATAGAAGAATTTTTTTTAAGCATAAAATAAACACCATTTTTTATCTAATACTTCAGTGTTCATTCTATCTATCTATCTATCTATCTATCTATATATACTAAAACTCTCACCTTGTATGTATGTATGTATGTTCCCCAAAAACAAAGCCAAAACGGTACAAACGATAGCAAAAAAAATTTGCCCACTACGCACCATTTCTCCTGCGTGTGGCCAGTATCAAGAGTTCGTTCAACACTCGGCAAACGAAAAAAATTATAAAAAAATCAATTCCCGATTCATCCAAATAAAGTTCGGGAGTATTTTATCAATGAAAAACCTCAAGCGCAAAGTCGCCCTGGAGCTAATCTTCTTTTTTGTTTTCTTTTTCTTTCTTTTTGACAATGATTTTTTTATCAACCGCTGTCAACGGGAACCCAACGGGGTTCACGGGTCGTTAGTATATTTACTAAAACTCTCATCTTGTATATATGTATGTTATGTATGTTAGCAGAATACAGCCAAAACGGTAACACGATAGCACAAATTTTTAGGGCCAACTTACTCACCATTCCGCTGTGGTGTGCAGTAATCAAGTTTCGTTCACCATCTAGCAACGAAAAAAATATAAAAAAATCAATTCTGATTCAGTAAAGTACTCTTCGGAGTTTTGATCAATGCAAACAACGCTCAGGCGTATAGTTCGCTGGAGCTATCTTTTATAATTCTTGAAATGATTTATTAAAAAATCTCAAACATTAGTATCCGCAAAGAATGATTTATTTTTAAAGCATAAAATAACATCGCCATTTTGAATTCTAATACTCCATGTTCATCTATCTATCTATATATTACTAAAACTCTGCATCTTGTAAGTATGTATGTGTGTATGTTCCCGAAATACAGCCAAAACGGTACAGGATAGCGCAACATTTTCGGTCCACCTTACTCAACCATTCTCCTGCGGTGTGCCGTATCAAGTTTTGTTCAAACCGGGCAAAAAAAAATTGTTTTAAAAAAAAAATCCATTCCGATTCGTCAAGTTTTGGTATGAGGACAATCCATAAAGCACAAGGAAATAAACCATGGAGAAATGGTGTTGATATACCTTCGCGAAACCGGTTGGCTCGATATGATGGACTCTGAGGTAAATCGCTCAATTTTCTTCAAGTTAAAATGTTGGAGCCACTAAATAATATTAAAATTTTGTGTCTTTTTGTTTTTTTCATCAACGCGCGTAAACAACAGGAACCTAACGGTTCACGGGTTTGTCTAGTATACTATAATTTAAAAAAAAGGTGATTTTTTACGCATTGGAGAGACGGGCAAAAACGATATATAGCATGATAATTTCAAAATGTTTGTAACATGGGTTATGAACACAACTAGGTGGATGAGTTGGGTAAGGCTGACAAGACAAGCCGATTCGATTTGGTTAAGGTCAGGATTCAGATGCCGGCCTATCAGTGGGATACAAAACGTAAACTGTTCAGCCTCGTGGAGGTATGACCCCTGCCGAGTACCGTTATAGTTACCTCTATATCACTCATTATATCCAATGATCTCTTCTACCATGCTGATTCTTTCCATTCTGTTTCAACATCTCCAGACTGTTGTTACTTGCCTTACTCCTTCTTCTCCTTGTGGATGTCGACCACCCCCTCCCCCTTGGCCATCCTTATGGTAGTTTGTGAAAGAATAAAAGACCTTTATCTGGAATAAAAGACTTTTGACAAAAAAAACACCAAATATCGAAAACTCAGACCTATGCACTTTAAACCAATTAGAAAAAAAAATTAAAATAATAGAAGGTTTTTGAAAGTCCCCCAAAAGGCAATTTCGGTTCTATTGTTTCAAGTAAATAATTCAAATTGAAAGTAAAATAACGGTTTTAAAGATTCCAGGAAAACTTTTTTTCAGATGTTTAGCAGCGTTTCTATTCTGCAGTGTCTTTTTAACACCCACCCTTATTTAACACATTACATTAGTCATTTGTGTCTGTTGTTTGGTGTCCTTTATGATCTCCCTTAAAACAGTAAGTTTTCCTGTTGGAGTGATTTTCAATTTTGTTTGACTGCCAGACAGTAAAATACTGTCTCACTCCTGTCTGCACATGTGTGATTAGATTCAGGAAAAAAATTTAGAGACAAAGTACTACACTAAACCTGGCAAGTTCGTTTTCCATTTCTTGTTCCGATTTGTGTTCAAAATATAAACATTCACTTGAAATACGTTATTTTTCGATCATAAACTGACGTTTATAGACAGACAGACAGACAGACAGACAGACCAATAGTGAACAACTGTATTAACCCCCCACTTTCGCTTTTGCATGCACGGGGTAATGAGCTCTACATCAGAGATACAGGGTCGAGACTGGGTAATCATTTTGTGAACATATGATGTGAGAACTAACATCACATATATCATGAAAAGCAACCTTGACACTTACAAAGTTCTGACTCTCACCAGAGGAGTGAAAACACAGCTTGGTGTCTCTGACTCCTGTGATTTGCTTTTCAACGCAGGAAGCAACAACCTGTGGACATGGAAAGGCCCAGATAACTTGTTTTTTTTCAAACTCAGTGCATGTACTGTACTGTATATCCCAACAGAATGAATGGATGTTTTTCCACTTCCCAAATTCCTTATCCCCCCCAAAATGTTTTTTTAAACCATTTACGCATTGTTTTTCCATATATCTATTTTTTATTGTCCACTCTTCCTTTCTCTACTTTTTCCTCTTCTTTCAATATCCTTCTAACCAAACAACTCCTTTCTCTGTTCCTCTTTTATGTATCATTAATCCATGGTGTTCAATAAAAACACACAACCCAAAGTTGTTTGATACCTTTTTTAAATTTTCCATTGAACAACATGAAACTTGCAATAAAATCTTTGTAATATGCGAATAAAGTACAGAAAAATGAAACAGTGAATTTCAGAAGACAGTTTGACAAAACTTGGTTCTAAAATGGTACCCTCCTGCTGCAGCAGGCACAACATTGGATCGTACTGTGAAGTTGTCGATAACTCCAGCTGCATTCCTGACCGGAATAGGTTTGATGTTGGTGGCAATTGCATTTTGAGCTCGTCAATAGTCTTCGGTGTTTCGGGTACACTCGATCCTTCAGGTGACCCCAAGATAAGAGTCAGGTGGGTTGAAGTCCAGGAGAATGGGGCGCCCATTCAACATTCATCCTTCTCAGGACGATTCGATCACTGATTTTGTTGAAGCCCTGTATCGATCCTGTTGGAAGTGTGAGGTGGTGGCTCATCTTGTGAAACGCATTGCATAGCCTGTCAATGTGGCCTTTCTCGCTAATTACAACCCAGAACTTCTGGGATAACTTTCAGTTACCAGTCAGTGGTTATGTTTACTGATTTCCCTTCTTCATCTTGAAACCACAAAGGCCCATGATGTCAGATTGCTTATGGCACCAATTGCAGTGCATTTCTGGGCTGTGTAACGGCCTGTCAATAACCTCATCAGGGAACTAGAACCCAAAACACGTTTGTTTTTAGAGTAACATGGCCACTTGAAAAGAAAAGTTGTCCTTGCAAAAAACCACACATTACTCAGAAAATTTTTAATCTCGACACATTTTTTCCTCAAGCCCCATTCAAACATCGTCACAATGAAGTGTTTATCAAATTGTCTGTTAGTTTTTGCTTCACTTGTATGCGATGGCGGGTTAATTTTAGTCCTGCTTCATAATTATTTGTGTACTTGATAAAGATAAGTTCAATACTTGAGATCGATGATGCAGCGATTTCCTGGGGCTCCTCAAAAACCTGCTTCACGGATCGCTTTCAATGTTCCTCATGATCTTGGCAGTCCTCAGGTGACCAGACTTTTGAGCAATTAAT
Organism: Eptatretus atami; assembly: GCA_035128595.1. Lineage (NCBI taxonomy): Eukaryota > Metazoa > Chordata > Myxini > Myxiniformes > Myxinidae > Eptatretus > Eptatretus atami. Next base: position 67,019,510 of record CM068965.1, on the reverse strand, counting down.
ATTTTGTACTGTCTTGTGGACTTAAACGCTCTCTATCAATTGAAAAAATAGCAGATTTATCTGGGGCTAAATCTGCTCCTAACCTTTTTCTGAATGTGTTTGAGTGTTTAATGACTTTGTGGCAAAGTAAGACTGCACAATAAAGATCAATTGGTCCCATGGCATCTTCAAAATTAACAATATGACTCTCTGATGTTTGCTGTTTTTTCATCCAAATGATGCTCATACAAACCTGCAAATCAAAAATAATTGCATAAAAAAATATTCACGTAACTTTAATAGGGTTGTTGTTTTTTAAACACTGTACTACGTTAATGGCAAACTCATTTGGTCTTCGCTCCTTGAATTTCCACCTTTATACTTCAATCTTTGACTTCTGCCAGGACTATGGACACCATCCCCAAGACCTTTGATTCAGTCGATTGCTTTATAATCTCCATCTTGTACATTCTATTATCTTGCTTTGATGAATGGCCAAACGTACTCATCAACTTTTATTTGATGAAATCCATTGTAATATCTGTCTCCAGATGCGGACCAAAAGCCTTCACAGATACTAATATTCTACTGGTATACAGTTCGACTGGTTAATTGATAATTAGCATTTCTTTGTAGCTGGATTTAAAAATCTGTAGACCCTTGCAACACGACGGGCTCTCAGATCAAGGGTTAAAATGATCGACTTGATCTGTTCCAGAGACCAACCGGAAGGTTTTATAACTCCGCATTAATCATAAAATCCAATGAAACTTTTTCGCATTGTAATTGCAATTTATCAAGGGTAGAACTGCCTTCCATTTTTTATTCTTCCAATCATAGCGATAATGATTACCTTATGGTGGTGTTTCAATAATTGCTGATGCAAGGTAGTTCTTCAGATATTGTGAAGGAGTGCCTTGATATATTAAGGATCTCATCACATCCTTCTCCTTTCTAATAAATGTTGAACTTCAATTTCTATAAATTAATGTTTTGACTCTTTTGAAAATCTGAAGCTTTGCAACCTATTATTTTGGTGTTTTGTTCCTTCGTTCCATTTGGGTTACCATTTGTATTGGCAAGGAAGGGGTATCAAGATTTGTATTTTAAAGTTTATATCATGGCAAGTCAGGAGCCTGCTCCCGGTTCGTACATCGTGGCTTCTCGATAATAATCGTAATAAAAAATTTATTTGCTTGGCAGTAAAGATAGACAGTGCATCAAACAAATTGCAATACTTATGGCCAGCTAATTTGTAGTCTCGTTCTTTGTGCAAATTTGAGCCACATTTTGTGGGCGAAAATCAAAGTGTTATGTCCCCTTTGAAAAGCCACTGTGCAAGACAAGATTGTCTGTAGCATGACGATGGCTGCTGTTTTTTGATGAACTGATCTTGGAGAGGATATTTTAAACACTTTAAGACTGGTAAATGTTATCCAACACTTGGGTAAGAATGCTGATAAGACACATTGTGAAGCTAACCATGAAAAATTAAAAAACAGATTCCTTTGTACCAAACGATGCATGAGTTAAGTTGGTGTCTCTACCTGCGTGGTTTGTTCTTTCCATGTCCGGATCTCTTGGAATATATGTCCATGGTAACAGTCGCTAAGTACAGAAGCATAAATTAAGCAAAAAAGATTACTCGAGAAAAATGATAACGGCATAATAACAGTGGTGTATCCTTCTTTTGAGTGCAATATTTGATGGGGAATCAATACAAAATTTAATCTGTTGGTTACATCATTAATGAGGTTTGGCTATCCCATTGTTAGACTGGTGTTGGCTTGGTGGTTAGTGTGCGTGGCCTGGATCTCAGGGTCTGAGTTGGAGCCCTGCTGGCCACTGAATCAACACAGGTTTGGTTTCTCAGCCTATTCATCCTTCTGAGATTGGTGGAAATTAGTAAATCAGTTGGTACTGATATCGGGCACAGCATCGTGGCAATAGTTTCACCACAACAAAATGATAGACTACGAACAGCATGCGCCATATGCAAAAGAAAGAAGAAGCTATCACATAGATACAGCAAGAATTTTAGAAATTTTGGCCAAGTACTGGTTGCACAGTGGATTATCATTTTTTCATCAAAAGGTCACGATGGGATTTTTTTACTTCAACACCCATAGTAAATGGAAATCACAAGCCATTTCTGGAATATAAACTAATGTACAACAAGTAGAGGAGAATTGCTGCAAGCAATTGGGTAGCTGCAACTAATGAAGAAGTTAATCATTGGAATCTGACTGATATTGATGAATTTACAAGTGTATCTGGGTTTCCAGAGACAACCTGGTGGTCTTAAGTTCAGCTAGATGTTACGAAGAAAACACCAATTCAAATCCATTTAAGATGAACTTTTCCGAAGACACGTTTACAGTTGGGGTGACACTCACAAATATGTATGTGGAGGAGAAATTCTTACCATAAACGTGGCATAAAAAAACCATTTATGTAATTCGATCACGAACCTGTCCAATATCTTTTTCTTGGGCAACTGACCAAACATTCAATTGGTGCTCCTTTCCTCCACAACCTTGGGAAAAAAAAATTCACCCATTTGGAAAACAGGGCCAAGCTCTCGATATCTCACGAACCCGAGACAAAATATATAATGCGAATAGCACCATAATGTTCATGTAAACATTTTTGACAACACATAGGTTAGTGTTTTAATAATCTATGTTTCAGGAATTATTATTGAATGTCAGTTTGGACAAGTCTTCCTGATCACCCTTCTTCTGCAACAGGGTTGCCTTAATCTCCAACCATACCAGCAGAAAGTCTTTTCAAAAGAATATCAGACACTGGTGATGAACACTACTTGGGAGATCATCATCGGGACGCCCTGTTGACTGCCAAAATCCTTAACAGCAGCCGACAATTCTCCAGGCTAACAGGTTCCTCCAAAAGCTTAGATTCAGGAAGTTTAAGAAACATATCATTTGGCCCAGTGAAGATCGTTCTGGATAAGTACAATCATGCTGTCTCCCTTTTGCAATCATGATGATGCACTGTTGAACTCTGGTCTGAAGAAAATGGAACAATGAGAAAGAACAGCACCAACTGGATCATGACCAATTCCATGGAATTGCAACAGCATAATTTTCCAGTGGGTCTACCGCCAGAATGGTGTTGAACTGGAAGAGCTTTGCCACAGTTTAACCATGTCAACAAGCAACATGACGAATGAACTATTTCTATGAGTCATCATAAATACAACAGAGAGCTCAAAACCTAAGCCTTTTGGATAACCATACAGAGCTAAGAATGTTTCATCGTACAACACAGCCACAAGCTTTAAGTTCACAGTCAGGGACCCTCGATGGTAGAGGTGGATGGCCACACTCGCTCCTGGGTTTTCAGAGAGAGTCTCGACTGTTTTCATACACTAGTGCCGATTTGACTAAGTGACAGGCCCTACCTTTGCCAGAACTCCGTGGCGTCGTCCAGAAGGTCCTAAGAATGACAAGCCATTGTTTAGGAGATATCAGAACCTCATCATTAAAACCTCAGCCCCAATAAACTCACATCAATAGCCTTCCTGGATGGGCCAGAAGAACTCAGGAATGAAATTAAAACAAATTTAAAGATGTAAGGGTTCAAGGGGGGGGGGGATAAAAAAGGAGGGTATCAACCTACCTCATGCCTGCAGCTATGTCAGAACAAAGGATATAAAATATACACATACAACACAAATCAAAAATAACGGAAAACTATAAAGAGCAATCAGAGGTTTCAGACCCTACCAGGACTTGTTTTGTGGTGGCAGAAAAAATACAGTAATGGAAGATTTTACTGAATGAAAGGTCAATTGAATGACAATAACAGTTTAAAAAGGTAAGAAGGGTGTAAAGATCTGAAGGGTCTAAAGGGTTTATACTGTAAATGGGTATAAGGGGTAAGAGATAGAAGGGGGTTCTAAAGCATTTAAAGGTCTAAAAGGTATGTCCCAATAGAAACATAATTACGATGTAGTTAATAGATGTAGACAACAGTCCAATAATATGTAATTAACAGACTACTCAATTGCATTTGTACGTAATTAATAGATGAACTGGAACTCACATTCAATGGTACCTAATTAATAGACGTATGACATTCCGATGGTACATAATTACTAGATGTACTCACGTACCATTATTACCATGTACCATTATCAATATCATCATAATACCATTATCAACATTATCATTTTCAAATATTGTCAATATTATTTTCATGATCATTATGGACCATTATCATTATCATTATAATTATCATGTTTCAGAATCATGATGTACAATTATCATTATTATAACCATTATTTTAATCATGATAATTATTTATGTACCATTATCATTGATCACTATGTGGCAATTATCATTATGTGTCATTATTATCATTATGTAAACCATTATCATTACTATTACCTGAGAATTAATGTGTCATGAACAAGATCAGCTATGTACCCATTATCAGTGGTCATTATGTACAATACCCTTAATCCCCACATTGTCATTATCATTATCAGTTTTCATTATTATCATTATCCATTATGGGACTTCCGTTTTTGGGTTTCTGAAGCGACGGCAGGTCCTCTTCAGGGCTCCTCTGCTGACGATCTAAAAGTGAAGTTTCCGTCGTTTATCTTGTCCTGTTTTATCTGTTTATTTCTCACCTACAATGTTTACTGTGTGTTCCTAGTTTCGGTTTTGGTTTCAAAAATCGTGCCATATTGTGAGTTTTCATCGACTTGTCTTACCGGTTGCTTGAGGCCATCTTGGTGTACGATGCGTTTTTATTTGTATTTTCTCCTCCAATTAACCTTCAATTCCTCATCTTCCCCACCTTCCCACGTCCCCCAATCTCCTCTCACTAACACTGTGTTTCTTGTCTTGAATCCAAAACATAAAAAACCAAAAACAAACAAAAAAAAGTACCTGACGGTCCTGATCCTTCTTCTACTCTTTTTCTTGCCTCCTTCGCCAGCAACACCATCTTTATTTTCTACTTGAGCTGCCCCACTCTTCGCCACTACTTCACAATTTCTTCCTACAACCTACCATTCCCGAATCTTACTATCTTTCAAAAATACATCAAAATTAATAATTTCCCTTGATCCTTTCGATCTATACATTCCTGTAACCACCTGTCTTCTCCCCCTCTTCCTGATTTTTTCATCGACCAGCAGCTTCAATTCTGCGTTTCCGTTGTAAATTCCCCACACACCTCCACACCCACACACCTACTTTTGCCGGAAAGACTTCCAATAGCCACATGCCTTCCTCGAACCAACGTGATCTGTTTTTCACCCCCTGCGTTTACCGATCCAAATTCACCATTTCACGTTCACGATTTTTTTCTACAACATTCCATGACCTAATCTGATGAAAACTCTCTCAAACAATATATAATAATAATAATAATAATAAAAAACTGATCTCTTATAATGCTTCAAAATCTTCCTCTTTCACACGTGTAGTACTCTAACGGTATCTATTCACTACTCTTCTACTATTTCAAAAACTGCTCTCATTCGACCTCTCCTTCATACCTTGGCCTAAAAAATCCAACTGTTACAGCGTTTTCCTCTCCATTCTTCTGAATTCCCTTTATTGCATCAATCAAAGAACATGTCTTTAATCGCATTTCTGACCTAAAATACAAAACGCCCAGTTTTGGTATGAATATTTTTGCTTCTCAACCATTCTTTTTTCCAACTCAGTGCCAACTTAAACCCTCTCTCAAAGCACCATCACATTCTTCTCCGCTCCAAAAACTCCCTCTCACCTTTCTCAAAAAAACTTCCCATCATCTTTCTCCCTCACTCTCCACTCACCTTCTTCCCCACATCACCCCCCTCACTCACCCTTCTCAAAGTGCCCCCTCCCTCTCATCCACAAAAGCTGTGCCTCCTTCCACTGCCCTCTCACCTCAATCTCATCACTCCAACCTCCTCAAATCTTCAACTGCCTTTCTCCCCCTCTTTGCCCCCGCTTTCCCCCAGCATCCACAGAGCCTTTTTCTCCTCTCATCCGGCCCCTCCCGTAGCTATTCTGGCAAACCCCCACACTCATTCAACAAGTCTCCTTACCTCGCCCCTCCTCCCCCCCCCTCCCTCACATCTCCTGCACTCCAAAGCCCCCTCCCCTCGCCTCTTCAATTCACAGTGGAACTCAATATCCGGGGCCTTCGCTCCAACTCAACAGACTTTCACACAGGTAGCCACTGACAAACCAGACATACTCTGCTGAACAGAAACTTCCTTCCTTCAAGACATCTCCAACTCCCAAGTATCTCTCCCTGGTTATTCCTTCCTCCGGTATGAGACAGAACTGATTCCTCGTCCTGGCTGGACGAAGTTGCTTTTCTCATCAAAGACTCTATTCATCACTCTCCTTGCACTGCCCTCAACTCTCCCACACTCCCAGGAATACTTCTGGCACGGCTTTCCCCTCCACTCCCACCTCCATGTTTTATGTCTACTGTATCGTCCCATCAAACAGTGATGACTCCATTTACACCTCAACTATCCTTGAAAACATGGACCAACTTTCTCTTCTCTCATTGAAACTCTCTCTTCCTCATATGTTGGTGACTTCAATTGTCATCAGGCCCAGTTGGCTGGGTATGGGTACCTCTCCCAACCTGTCCATGGCCAGCTTCAGCAAAGCTTTCTGCGACTCATTGGACTGACTCAATCGGTCAATTTTCCCCCACCCGGATCTCATCCAATGGTACTCCATCTCTTTCTGGATCATGATTTGACAAATTTCCCTGACAATATCTGCCTGCTCTTCCTTCGCTCCAATCGGTTCTTCGACCCCGTCCTTGTCAAAGTAGACATCTCCTCTGGCTATTATCAGAGAACGCACCTCACCGCGGCGAGTCTGGCATTTCATCAAGCGCGACTGGCAGGGTCTCCAAGCAGCCATCAAACTTCTAGACTGATCTTCCATCGCTATTTCTCCAACATCAACTCTCCTGGAAATTCTTTCCAAAGAAACTTGCTCTCCCTCATGCACAGATTTATATCCCTCTCGTCGTCAGTTTGTCCTACCCTTCGTCCCACCTTGGTTTACTGAAGTTGTGCGCAAGGCAGATGTCTGAAACAAACTTGTCTTTTCCTCATGGAAAGCAAACCAACTGAGGGTAATCTCAGTTCCTTCCATAAAGCTCGGAACAAGTGTGTATCTACCCTCAGGAGAGCCAGAAAACAAAATCTTTCTAAGCTTAATCTGATACTCTCAAACCCTTCTCCTCCTCTCAAATCCTGGTGGCGTCTAATCAGTCTGTTTCTCTGGTGAATGTTCCCCTCCATCTCCTCCCTTACCTCAAAATGGCTGCACTGCTGACAACCGCACGTGAAAGGCCTGAATGCCTAACTCGGTGTTTGCATGGAAATCTTGTGTCCAAAACCCATCACTTTCCTCTTTCCACCTTACCCAGTTCGCACCCAACTGTCCCTGGACTTGGTCCTTTTCTCCTGACAAGGTGGAGAGCTTGCGTCAAACTCGACTCAGATTCTGCAACCAGTCAGATGGTATCAGCCTACGTGCCCTAAAAACCTGCTCTCTATGCTTGCTCACCCTCTCGTTTGCGCAAGGTCATCTTGCCATCTGCTTTGGAAATCAGCAAACATTACTGCCCTGCCATAAAAAGGTGCCAAAAACAAATTCCCTGGCACACACAGACCAATCAGCCTTCTCCCAATCATACAGCAAGGTTATGGAAATCCATTCATCGCTTCAGAATTAAATCCTTTTACCTCTTTCTCCAAATTGGCCCTGAAATTTCCGATCAATCAATTTGGTTTCCGACCAGGTCACTGTACCCTGGATATTCCTGCCTTCTGCTCTCCCTAACAATGATGGAGGTCCTCAATCGCCGACATGAATCAGATCCATATCCCGCGAGACATATCGTGCGCGTTGCTTTTGACATGGTCTGGCACCCTGCCCTGCTCACCAAAACTCTCTTCCTATGGTATCCAAGGCCATCTCCATTCATGGCTTGCAGACTTCCTCTCTGAACGCAGTCACCGTGGTGGCCCTAAATGGAGTTCTTTCATCCCCTCTTCCTGTTCCAGGCTGGAGTTCCTCACGGGAGGCAGCGTTCTGGGCCCTGTTTTCATCAACGATCTCTCTGACTCTCTGGAAAATCTCTTTTATCTCTTTGCTGATGACTCCACCCTTCTGCCCGGTTTCCCCCCTTTTGGGGGGGGTGGTGAAAAAAAATCCCCCCCCAAGACGCGGCCAGCAGCAGCTTCATCCCTCACTGCAGATCTAGATAAAATCACAAAACTGGGTCACACGTGGACAATGTCTCTCAATGCGGACCAAATCTCACACTCTCACTATGTCTCTCCGGAAGGAACCATTTGGCAACCCACCCCCAATTCACTTTCCTCCACATCCTTGGAAGAAGTCCTTTCTTTCAAGCTTCTGGGGTCCCTTTCACTATCTGCCATGATCTTTCTGGGAAAGCCACATTTCCAACCTGGCCTCCAAAGCCAGTCCGCCGCTGGGAATCCTCCGTCATGAAAGTCTTCTTGGCCCATGTGAGCTCCTGACCACATACAAGCTTTCGTCTGCAGACCTGATGGCGTACTGCTCTCCCCTCCTGGCAAAGGTGCTCCGCTCCCACCCTTTTCTCAGCTTCAACGCTGTGGAAACCAAGGCAATTTCGGATCTTTGGTATCTCCCGCATGAGGCTGAAGTATTTGGGCTCTGCACTCTCTCACCAACAGGCAGTCCGGTGGTCTTTCTGTCTTCTACCGTCTCCTCTTCCGGTCTCGCCCCCTCCATGCTGTGTCCTGGCCGATTTGTCCCCACCCATATTTCCGCAGGGGCTCAAGGTCGCCAACAACCCCTTCTGGTAAAAAACCAAAAATCATGATGCACTGCTCACCTTCACTCTTTCATTCCCTCTTTTTCCCACCTTTGGAATAAACCCTCACTCTGTTCAATCCCTTTTTCCCTCCAGTGCCTTCAAAACAGCTGTTCACCACCACCTCTTATCGTCCCCATCCAAATCCTCGGATCATATTTGCCCCCCGTTAATCCACCCCAAACCCTACTTCCTTCAAATCCCTGCTTTTCCTTCCTGAAAGACCCTGTCCTGGCCGCATCTTGTATACCCCGGTATAATGTCCCATCTTGTACACTCCGTGTTCCCACCCCATCCCCTCTACCTTCCGCAGCTCTCCTAATGTCTCTGTTCCCCACTGTTTTGTCCTTTCCAACTCCGGCCCCTCTTTTGTCAATGCCCCTTTGCTGTGCGTTGTGTGTTAGCCTCTCATACGAGCCTCGAGAGGGTATTACAAAAAAAACAACAGCATCAGTACCATTATAATTAACCATTATATCATAACACTATTGCTACATATAATTATCCATTTTCCCATTAACATTCTCATTTCAGTTGGTGTGTATTAATAGACAAACCTCACGTTTTCCGTACGAACAGATAGACAAACTGATTAAAATGCAATGGCCTCTTCCCCTGCAAGGAAGGGTAACAACAACAAAGAAAAAAGAAACAAAACAAGAACCACAACAAGGTCCAAATGACAATGCCAATCCAGAAATGAGGATAAATCCCCCAAAAAGCCATTTCTCTGCAAAACCAAATGCAAGCTGTAAATCGACAGAAAAGACAAAATAGCTTTTAAGCAAGGCTTTTAGCTTGGTCTGTACATTCTTGCATCCTTCAACCCTACATTGTCTGAAGGGTACTGAACAAATGCAACATGTCATCAGTGATGTCAGATAATTGACAAACTCACGGGAACGTTCTAGAGGGCCCGTACCAAAGGTCACATGAGCAATTAGTGGATATATCACTAGTGTTCCCACAATACATTGTGACAAAATGGCATTCAACAACATGTCGTTTTTCACCAACTGCAGTGATTGAATTCCTCTGTGAAGGAAACGACTCAGCTGCAGATATCTATGGTCAATTGAGTCAGGTGTATGGAGGATACCTGCAAGGGCACGGGCATTGTCAGGAGTGGGTGAAAACTTCAACAACAGGGACGATAGCGACCTTGGAACATCAGAAACGTTTGTTCCCGTTGGATTCCCCCCATTTGCTCACTAGAGGAACACAAAACCCATACATATGGATGTGGTTATCACAGTTTTCTTCAATGAACAGTGCTGCCGAGGCGATGATTCCTGTTTCAGCAAAACGTGGAACTGGTGATGAAGCTGGTTTCCACCATTTATCAAACCAGAAACCAAGCACAAAAGCATGGAATGGCATTACTCTATGTATGTAACTAGGAGGGCACTCGGTGGAGTGCATACTTCGCCACGTAATTTGCCTGGAATCATGAGAACATATCAGCCGAATACATTTTTTGAAACATCATGCCATATAATCGTTTTTGGCCCGATCTCTCAACCGGTGAAAGATTCACTTGTAAAATTAAATAATTAACGTGTCCAGATCCGGATTTGGATCTTTCAACCAAATCAAATCAATTTGTCGTGTCACCTGTCCACCAAGTTTCATCCAAATCTCCGCAACTTTTTGAGATATGTGCTATATATTATTTTACCCTATCTCTCAATGGTGAAGAATCCACTTAAAAAAATTCAAGTGACAGATCCGGATCTTGAATCTTCACCAAAATCTAATCAGTTCGTCCTTGTCACAACACCCAACCTGAACAACGCAGAATTTCATCCGGATTCACGCACACTTTTTTTAAGATATCCTGCACACAGTCAGCAGACAGACAGAGACAAAACAGACACAAATAAAAAAACAGACAGAGAGGGGTGAAAACGTAACCTCCTTCACCTTCGGTGGCAGACGTAAAAAGAGGAAGGCCAAAAGATTATCCTCCACTGGCAAAGTTATGTGAACCATCTTCCTGGATGCCTGAGGGATGCATACTGCTTGATTGGCCTGCCCAAAGGGGAAACCTTCAACGCAGCTCGCTACGTTAGACTCTAAGAAACTGAAACGTGCCACTTCTAAAACAGTGCCCAATGAAAAAAGCTTGTCATATTCAACATGACAACGCTAGACCTGCACACTGCACGTTGACATTGAAACGAAATCTCAAACATAGGCTGGCAAAGTGCTCTCGCCACCCCTGTACTGTCTGGTCCTTGGCCCCCTCGGACTAGCATCTGTTCGGTGCCTTGAAAGATCACGATGAGAGGCCAGCACTATGAAAAACGACGAGGCTAAATGCAGTGTCTTAGCGGTTGTGAGTGTTTGGAACGCGACTTCTACGCAGTGAGATTTTGAAGCTCGTGGCAGCACTGGCAGAAAATGAATGATCATTCTGGGAATTTTGTGGAAAAGTAATGTGGTATGTACTCGTTACGGTTGAGCAAATATCAGTTTTTTAACATGTACCTTGATTTACTGGACAATAAACATGCTCATGACTTTTGTATGACCCTCCAGTGCAATCAAGACACTTCTTTTCAAACCATGAAACAACATGGCAAATTACTTTTTCCAGGTTGTACTAATACCGGCAGGTAATGTACAACCAAGTAATGTTGCATCCACCAAGCTCATAACAGTAACTGAGGTGGGTTTCAGAGAAGCTTTTTGCCTGAAACAACATTTGCCAAATGCATGTTCTTCAACATCCCACAGGCTCATCCTTGTTTCACAGTGAGTGGCCAAAATAATGCAGTTTGGTTCAAACTGAATAAGAAGGCAGTTAGGCCCCAGGAGGGTTATATAATAAGCATGTTGCTTGCTACAATTTGGCGATCGAAGAATTATGGATTCAAAAAAAGTCACATATATTTTCAGCACAATCTGAAGAAGCAAGCTGCCCATTAATTAACTGGTGGTTTCCTGCCACTTGTGCTGGGGAGTTTTTAGACCTAATGTGTACACTACAAACACAGTAATGGACAACGCTCACTTTGGGAAGTGCTGGAGTCCTGCCAGTACATAACTTTGCGAGATATGTTGAAACGCATGAGTGATTCGGGTTGATGAGGTGCAGAAGCCACATATTCCTCAACGCATTAAGTCTGCCATGTATGTCAACGAGAGTGCGTACAGAATAAATGCTGCTCGAAGACAATATGGTGTCTGATGTATCAAGTTGAAAAGTTAAATGTAAAGAGAATTCTGTTAATCAGCAGTGAAATATACCAAAAGGTCTGAATGAGCAGTCAGTAAGTTAACTCCAATATCAATCACCATTCACCAGACAGTGCTGCTTTTAATGTGCAAAGTCGAGGCTCATGGAAGAGCGAGAACATGGAACGGAGCAAGCCCACATGAGAATGAGAAGAACATATGAAAGGGGGAATGCATGAACAGTAAGTATAAGGATACAGAGAAGGACTTCAAGCCACCTCAGTGCAGGACAAGGCCACAGATGGGACAACTGAGAATATTGGCCTGGGGAACAATCGAGATCAAAGGGAATGGGGGAGGAATACAGGGGTGAACAAGCTTGATACAAGTTCAAGCACAGCTAAAGGCTGAAGGGAAGAACTGGGGATGAAAACAGAAATGGAACAAAACGTGAAAAAGATGGTGAGGGAGGAGGGGTGGGTTGGAAACACAATGAACCAGGAAAGGAAGGGTGGGCTTGGGGAGGTCTTACTGAGGGTAGAAAAGAAAAATAGTGTGGATGGGGGACTGACCGAAAGTGGTGGTGGACAGCCATCTTGAGACGCTTGAGGGACATTGAGATTTAACAGACTGAAGGAAGTTTGGTTCCACAGGAGAGGAAAAGGGAACAAAAGAGTTGCAGGTGTTTCAAAAGATCTGTTACAACGTACTAAATGAGAGGCCAAAACGACTTTATAACAGAACAGTGGAAGCATTTAATGAGCAATGTTCTCTAATCGTTCTCATGTTCGATAAAAAAAGGTGCCTTCAAAAAGGAGGCAAACAAGCCCAAATCCACAGAAGGCAGCTCCATTTGAATGTTTAACTATGTTGCACAAGTAATCTTTGTCTGTTTGACAGATTTGCCCATAGTCCATTTGCCAAGAAAGGAATAACTTGTTGGTCCTCAAAGTGTAATGGGGTTTTATGGTGGTTTCTTGTTTCACAGGCATGCATAGACAAAATTAAGCTTGGTTGCCCGGATGGCAACCATGGGGAAAATCTGTTATTTTTGCGCAAAATAGCAAGGATGGCCGTCATCGACCGGGCTGAAAAAATATAACTTTTTAGGTAATGAACTTAAAATTACACATGGACCATCTTTTCCATATAATTTTGGCACGAGGAATCGATATTTAACCTTATTTTTGTGATTAGAAGCTAAATTTTTGAGGTCAATGTTCGAGTTCCTGGCAATTGTTTTGCCATGTGAGGTTACAATTTTTGATGACAACGAGGTCACTATTCGACAACTGGACGCTACATACGACAATTAATGGTGAGTTACTTAAATTCATTGTTTTGA
>CM068965.1:66987161-67002972 GCA_035128595.1 Eptatretus atami | reverse complement strand
TACACACCACTGAAATGAGAATGTTAATGGAAAATGATAATTATATGTAGCAATAGTGTTATGATATAATGGTAATTATAATGGTTACTGATGCTGTTGTTTTTTTTGTAATACCCCTCTCGAGCTCGTATGAGAGGCTAACAACACAACGCACAGCAAAGGGCATTGACAAAAGAGGGGCCGGAGTGGAAAAGGACAAAATCAGTGCGGCAACAGAGACATTAGGAGAGCTGCGCGAAGGTAGAGGGGATGGGGTGGGAAACACGGAGTGTACAAGAGGACATTATACACGGGGTATACAAGATGGCGGGCCAGGACAGGGTCTTTCAGGAAGGAAAAGTCAGGGATATTGAAGGAAGTGGGTTTGGGGTGGATTAAACGGGGGCAAATATGATCGAGGATTTGGATGGGGACGATAAGAGGTGGTGGTGACACTGTTTTGAAGGCACTGGAGGAAATAAGGGGGGCGGAAGAACAGGTTGAACAGAGGTGGAGGGGGTTTATTCCGAAAGGTGGAAAAAAAGGGAATGAAAGAGTGAAGGTGAGCACGTGCATCATGATTTTTTGCTCGTATCCATTTTACCAGAAGGGGTTGTTGCGACCTTGAGCGCCCTGCGGAAATATGGTGGGACAAATCGCAGGACACAGCATGAGGGGCGAGACCGGAGAGGAGACGGTTAGAAGACAGAAAGCACCACCGGACTGCCTGTGTGAGAGAGTGAGAGCCCAAATACTCAGCCTCATTGCGGGAGATACCAAAGCATCCGAAATTGCCTTGGTTTCCACAGCGTTGAAGCTGAGAAAAGGGTGGGAGCGGAGCACCTTTGCCCAGGAGGGTGAGAGCCAGACCCATCAGGTCTGCCAGACGAAAAGCTTTGTATGTGGTCAGGAGCTCACATGCCAAGGAAACTTTCATGACGGAGGATTCCCACGCGGCGGACTGGCTTGGAGGCCAGGTTGGAAATGTGGCTTTCCCAGAAAGATCATGGCAGTGTGAAGGACCCACGAGCTTGAAAGAAAGGACTTCTTCCAAGGAATTGTTGAGGAAAGTGAATGGGGGTGGGGGTTGCCCAAATGGTTCCTTTCCGAGAGACATACGTGAGAGTGTGAGATTTGTTCCGCATTGAGAGACATGTCTCACGTGTTGACCAGTTTTGTGATTTTATCTAGATCTGCACGTGAGGGATGAAGCTGCTGCTTGCCGCGTCTTGGGGGGATTTTTTTCACACCCCCAAAGTGGGAAACCGGGCAGAAGGGTGGAGTCATCAGCCCAAGAGATAAAAGAGATTTTCCAGAGGTCAAGAGATCGTTGATGAAAAACAGGGGCCCAGAATCGCTGCCTCCCTGAGAACTCACAGCCTGAACAGGAAGAGGGGATGAAAGAACTCCATTTAGGGCACTCACGGTGACTGCGTTCAGAAGAGGAAGTCTCAAGCCATGAAGGAGATGGCCTTGATACCATAGAAGAGAGTTTTGGTGAGCAGGGCAGGTGTGCCAGACCATGTTCAAAAGCAACGCACGATATGTCTCCGGGATATGGATCTGATTTCATGTCCGGCGATTGAAGGACCTCCATCCATTGTAGGGAGAGCAGAAGGCAGGAATATCCAGGGTACAGTGACCTGGTCGGAAACCAAATTGATGATCGGGAAATTCAGGGCCAATTGGAGAAAGAGGAAGGATTTAATTTCTGAAGGCGGATGATGGATTCCATAACCCTTGCTGTATGAGTGGGAGAAGGCTGATTGGTCTGTTGTGCAGGGAATTTGTTTTTTGCACCTTTTTAGGCAGGGCAGTAATGTTGCTGATTTCCAAGCAGATGGCAGATGACCTTGCGCAAACGAGAGGGTGAGCAAGCATTAGAGAGCAGGTTTTTAGGGCACGTAGGCTATACCATCTGACGGTGCAGAATCTGAGTCGATTTGACCAAGCTCTCCACCTTGTCAGGAGACAAAGGACCAAGTCCAGGGACAGTTGGTGCGACTGTAAGGTGAAAGAGAGAAAGTGATGGGTTTTGGACACAAGATTTCCAGCAAACACCGAGTTTAGCATTCAGCCTTTTCACGTGCGGTGTAGCATGCAGCCATTTTGAGGTAAGGGAGGAGATGGAGGGGAACATTACCGAGAAACAGACTTGATTAGAGCCACCAGGATTTAGAGGAGGAAGAGGGTTTGAGAGTCAGATTAAGCTTTAGAAAGATTTGTGTTTTCTGGCTCTCCTGAGGGTAGATACACACTTGTTCCGGCTGTCTATGGAAGGAACTGAGATTACCCTCAGTTGGTTTGCTTGTCCATGAGGAAAAGACAGTTTGTTTCAGACATCTGCCTTGGCACAACTTCAGTAAACCAAGGGTGGGACGAAGGTTAGGACAAACTACGACGAGAGGGATATAAATCTGTGCATGGGGAGAGCAAGTTTCTTTGGAAAGAATTCAGGATGAGTTGATTTGGAGAAAGTAGCTGATGGAAGATCAGTCTAGAAGTTTATGGCTGCTTGGAGACCCTGCCAGTCGGCTTGAGTGAAATGCCAAGACTCGCCGCGGTGAGGTCGTTCTCTGATAATAGCAGAGGAGATGTCTACTTTGACAAGGACGTGGTCAGAAGAACCGATTGGAGCGAGAGGAAGAGAGCAGATATTGTCAGGGAAATTTGTCAAATCAGAATCCAAAAGAGATGAGTACCATTGGATGAGATCCGGGTGGGGGAAAATTGACCCGATTGAGTCAGCCCAATGAGTCGCAGAAAGCTTTGCTGAAGTGGCCATGACAGGTTGGAAGGTACCCATACCCAGCCAACTGCCTGATGACAATTGAAGTTCACAACATAGAGAAGAGAGAGTTTCAATGAGAGAAGAGAAAGTTTGGTCCATGTTTGTCAGATAGTTGAGGTGTAAATGGAGTCATTCACTGTTTGATGGGACGATACAGTAACATAAAACATGTGAGGTGGGAGTGGAGGGGAAAGCCGTAGCCAGAAGTATTCCTGGGAGTTGGGAGAGTTAGGGCAGTGCAAGGAGAGTGATGAATAAGAGTCTTTGTGAGTAAGGAAGCAACTCGTCCAGCCAGACGAGGAATCAGTCTGTCATACCGGAGGAAGGAGTAACCAGGAGAGATACTTGGGAGTTGGAGATGTCTTGAAGGAAGGAAAGTTTCTGTTCAGCGATTAGTCTGGTTTGTCAGTGGCTACCTGTGTGGAAAATCTGTGAGGTTTGGAGCGAAGCCCCGGATATTGAGTCCACTGTTAATTGAAAGGCGAGGGGAGGGGCTTTGGGTGCAGGAGATGTGAGGGAGGGGGGGGGAGGAGGGCGAGGTAAGGAGACTTGTTGAATGAGTGTGGGGTTGCCAAGAATAGCTACGGGAGGGGCCGGATGAGAGGAGAAAAAGGCTCTGTTGGATGCTGGGGGAAAGGGTGGGCAAGAGAGGGGGCAGAAAGGCAGTGAAGATTTGAGAGGTGGAAGTGATGAGATTAGGTGAGAGGGCAGTGGAAGGAGGAGCAGCTTTGTGAGAGAGAGGGCGGGGGCACTTTGAGAAGGGTGAGTGAGGGGGGTGAGTGGGGAGAAGGTGAGTGAGAGTGAGGAGAAAGATGATGGGAAGTTTTTTGAGAAAGGTGAGAGGGAGTTTTGGAGCGGCAGAAGAATGTGATGGTGCTTTGAGAGAGGGTAACGTTGGCACTGAAGTTGGAAAAAAGAATGGTTGATGGAAGCAAAATATTCATACCAAAACTGGGCGTTTTTGTAATTTTAGGTCAGAAAATGCGATTAAAGGACATGTTCTTTGATGAATGCAATTAAAGGGAATTCAGAGAATGGAGAGAAAACGCTGTAACAGTTGGATTTTTTAGCCAAGTATGATAGGAGAGGTCGAATTGAGAGCAGCTTTTTGAATTAGTAGAAGGAGTAGTGAATAGATACCGTTAGAGTACTACACGTGTGAAAGAGGAAATTTGAAGCATTATAAGAGATCAGTTTTTTATTATTATTATTATTATTATTATTGTTTGAGAAGATTTTCATCAGATTTAGGGTCATGAATGTTGTAGAAAAAATCGTGAAGTGAATGTGAATTTGGATCGGTAAACGCAGGGGTGAAAACAGATCACGTGGTTTCCGAGAGAAGCATGTGCTATTGGAAGTCTTTCGGCAAAAGTGGTGTGTGTGTGAGGTGTGTGGTGAATTTACAACGTAAACGCAAATGAAGCTGCTGGTCGATGAAAAATATCAGGAAGGAGGTGGAGAAGACAGGTGGTTACAGGAGATGTATAGATCGAAAGGATCAAGGGAAATTTTAATTTTGATGTATTTTTGAAAGATAGTAAGATTCGGAATGGTTGGTTGTAGGAAGAAATTGTTGAAGTAGTGGCGAGAGTGGGCAGCTCAAGTAGAATAAAGGATGGGTGCTGGCAGAAGAGGAGAAAAAAGAGAAGAAGAAGGATCAGGACTCGAGGTACTTTTTTTTGTTTGTTTTTGGTTTTTTTTGTTTTGGATTCAAGAACAAGAAACACAGTGTTTATGAGAGGGATGGGGGACGTTGGGAAAGTGGGGAAGATAGGAATTGAAGGTAAATGGGAGAAAATACAAAAAAAACGATCGTACACCAAGATGCCTCAAGCAAACCGGTAAGACAAGTCGATGAAAACTCACAATATGGCACGATTTTTGAACAAAACCGAACTAGGAACACACAGTAAACATGTAGGTGAGAAATAAACAGATAAAACAGGACAGATAACGACCGGAAACTTCACTTTTTAGATCGTCAGCAAGAGCCCTGAAGAGAACCTGCCGTCGCTTCAAACCCAAAACCGGAAGTCCCATAATGATAATGATAATAATGAAATGATAATGATAATGACAATGTGGGGATAATGTATTGTACATAATGACCACTGATAATGGTACATAGTGATCATTGTTCATGACACTAATTCTCATGTAATAGTAATGATAATGGTACATAATGATAATAAATGACACATAATGATAATTGCACATAGTGATCAATGATAATGGTACATAAATAAATTATCATGTAATATAATGGTAATAATAATGAAATTGTACATCATGATTCTGAAACATGATAATTATAATGATAATATAATGGTCCATAATGATCATGAAAAATAATATTGACAATATTGAAAAATGATAATGTTGATAATGGGTAATTATGATGATATTGATAATGGTACATGGTAATAATGTACGTGAGTACATCTAGTAATTATGTACCATCGGAATGTCAGTACGTCTATTAATTAGGTACCATTGAATGTGAGTCCAGTTCACTATTAATTACGTACAAATGCAATTGAGTACGTCTGTTAATTACATATTATTGGACTGTGTCTACATCTATAACTACATCCGTTAATTATGTTCTATTGGGACATACCTTTTAGACCTTTAAATGCTTTAGACCCCCTTCTATCCTCAACCCCTTATACCCATTTGACAGTATAAAACCCCTTTAGACCCTTCAGATCTTTTACACCCTTCTACCTTTTAAACTTTTATTGTCATCAATGACCTTTCATTCAGTTAAATCCTTTCCATTACTGTATTTGCCACACAAAACAAGTCCTGGTGAGGGTCTGAAACCTCTGATTGCTCTTTATAGTTTTCCGTTATTTTGATTTGTGTTGTATGTGTATATTTATATCCTTTGTTCTGACATAGCTGCAGGCCATGAAGGTAGGTTGATACCCTCCTTTTATCCCCCCCCCCTTGAACCCTTACATCTTAAATTTTTTTAATTCATCCTGAGTCTTCTGTCCCATCCAAGGAAGGCTATTGATGTGATGTTTATTGGGGCTGAGGTTTTAATGATGAGGTCTGATATCTCTAAACAATGGCTTGTCATTCTTAGACCTCTGGACGACGCACGGAGTTCTGGCAAAGGTAGGCTGTCACTTAGTCAAATCGGTCACTAGTGATGAAACAGTCGAGACTCTCTCTGAAAACCCAGGAGCGAGTGTGGCCATCCACCTCTACATCAGGGTCCCTGACTGTGAACTTAAAGTGTGGCTGTGTTGCTACATGAACATTCTTAGCTCTGTATGGCTTATCCAAAATGGCTTAGGTTTTGAGCTCTCTGTTGTATTTATGATGACTCATAGAAATAGTTCATTCAGTCATGTTGCTTGTGACATTGTAAACTGTGGCAAAGCCTCTTCCAGTCAACACCATTCTGGCGGTAGACCACTGGAAATTATGCTGTTGCAATTCCATGAATTGGTCATGATCCAGTTTGTGCTGTTCTTTCTCACTTGTTCCATTTTCTTCAGACCAGAGTTCAACAGTGCATCATCATGATGTGGCAAAGGGGAGACAGCATGATTGTACTTATCCAGAACGATCTTCACTGGGCCAAATATATGTTTCTTAATCTTCCTGAATCTAAGCTTTTGGAGGAACCTGTTAGCCTGGAGAATTTCGGCTGCTGTTAAGGATTTTGGCAGTCAACAGGGTCCCGATGATGATCTCCCAAAGTAGTTTCATCACCAGGTCTGATATCTTTTGAAAAGACTTTCTGCTGGTATGTTGGAGTTAGAGGCAACCCTGTTGCAGAAGAAGGGTGATCAGGAAGACTTGTCCAACTGACATTCAATAATAATCCTGAACATAGATTATAAAAACACTAACCTGATGTGTTGTCAAAATGTTTACATAACATTATGGTGCATTCGCATTATATATTTTGTCTGCGGTCGTGAGATATCTGAGAGCTTGGCCCTGTTTCAAATGGTTATCAGTTTGTGGAGGAAAGGAGCCACAAATTGAAGTTTGTCAGTTTGTCCCAAGAAAAGATATTGACAGGTTCGTGATCGAATACATAATGGTTTTTTATGACCAGTTTATGGTAAGAATTTCTCCTCCACATACATATTTGTGGTGTCACCCCAACTGTACAACGTGTCTTCGAAAGTTCATCTTAAATGGATTTGAACTTGTGGTTTTTCCGTAACATCTGAGCTGAACTTAAGACCACCAGTTGTCTCTGGAACCCAGATACACTTGTAAATTCATCAACATCAGTCAGATTCCAATGACTTAACTCTCTCATTAGTTGCAGCTACCCAATTGCTTGGCAATCCTCTACTCTTTTGTACCATAGTTTATATTCAGAAATGGCTTGTGCATTCCATTTACTATTGGGTGTGGAGTAAAAATCCCATCGTGACCTTTTGATGGAAAAGATAATCCCACTGTGCACCAGTACTTGGCAAAATTCTAAATTCTTGCTGTATCTATGTGATAGCTTCTTCTTCTTTTTGCATTATGGCAGCATGGCTGTTCAGTAGCTATCATTTTTGTTGTGTGAAACTATGCCACTGATGCTGTGCCCCGATATCAGTACACTGATACTAATTTCACCAATCTCAGAGGATGATAGGCTGAGACAACCAAACCTGTGTTGATTCAGTGGCCAGCAGGGCTCCAACTCAAGACCCTGAGATCCAAAGCCAGCACACTAACCACCAAGCCAACACCAGTCTACAATGATAGCCAAACCTCATTAATGATGTAACCAACAGATTAAATTTGTAATGAATCCCCATCAAATATGCACTCAAAAGAAGGATACACCACTATTATGCGTTATCATTTTTCTCGAGAATCTTTTTTGCTTAATTTATGCTCTGTACTTAGCGACTCGTACCATGACTATAAATTCCAAGAGATCCGACATGAAAGAACAAACCACGCAGGTAGACACAACTTACTCATGCATCGTTGGGTACAAAGGAATCCTGTTTTAATTTTCATGGTAGCTTCACAATGTTTTCTTATCAGCATTCTTACCCAAGTGTGAAACATTTACCAGTCTTAAAGTGTTTAAATAATCCTCTCCAAGATCAGTTCATCAAACAGCAGCCATCGTCATGACTACAGACATATCTTGTCTGCACAGATGCTTTTCAAAGGAACATAACACTTTGATTTTACGCCACAAAAATGTGGCTCAAATCTTGCACAAAGAAAGAGACTACAAATTAGCTTGCCATAAGTATTGCAATTGTTTGATGCACTGTCTATCTTTTTACTGCCAAGCAAATAATTTTTTATTACAGATTATTATCGTATGAAGCCACGATGTACGAACGGGAGCAGGCTCCTGACTGCCATGATATAAACTTTAAAATTACAATCTTGATACCCCTTCCTTGCCCAATACAAATCGTAACCCAAATGGAACGAAGGAACAAAACACCAAAATAATTAGCTTGCAAAGCTTCAGATTTCAAAAGAGTTCAAACATTAATTTATAGAAATTGAAGTTCAACATTTTAGAAAGGAGAAGGATGTGATGAGATCCTTAATATATCAAGGCACTCCTTCACAATATCTGAAGAACTACCTGGATCAGCAATTATTGAAACACCACCATAAGGATAAATCATATATCGCTAGATTGGAAGAATAAAAAATGGAAGGCAGTTCTACCCTTGATAAATATGCAAAACAATGGAAAAGTTTCATTGGATTTTATGATTAAATCGGAGTTATAAAACCTCCAGGTTGTCTCTGGAACCCAGATGCAAGTCGATCGATTTAACCCTTGATCTGAGAGCCCGTCGTGTTGCAAGGGGTCTACAGATTTTAAATCAGTCTACAAAGAAATGCTATTATCAATTAACCAGCTGAACGTATACAGTAGAATATTAGTATCTGTGAAGGCTTTTGGTCCGCATCTGGAGACAGAATATACAATGGATTTCATCAAATAA
Source organism: Eptatretus atami (assembly GCA_035128595.1). Taxonomy (NCBI): domain Eukaryota; kingdom Metazoa; phylum Chordata; class Myxini; order Myxiniformes; family Myxinidae; genus Eptatretus; species Eptatretus atami. Next base: position 66,994,242 of record CM068965.1, on the reverse strand, counting down.
AAGTTGATGAGTACGTTTGCCATTCATCAAAGCAAATAATAGAATGTACAAGATGGAGAATTATAAAGCAATCGACTGAATCAAAGTCTTGAATGGTGTCCATAGTCCTGCAGAAGTCAAAATTGAAGTATAAGAGTGAAAAAATTCAAGGAGCGAAGACCAAATGAGTTGTGCCCATTAACCTAGTACAGGGTGTTTCATAAAAACATACAACCCTATTAAAGTTACGTGAAATATTTTTTTTATGCAATTATTTTTTGATTGCAGTTTTATGAAGCATCTCATTGGATGAAAAAACAGCAAACATCAGAGAGTCATATTGTTAATTTTGAAGATGCATGGACAATTGAATCTTTATTGTGCAGTCTTACTTGCCACAAAGTCATTTAAACACTCAAACACATTCAGAAAAAGGTTAGAGAGCAGATTAGCCCCAGATAAATCTGCTATTTTTTCAATTGATAGAGAGGTTTAAGTCCCACAAGACAGTACAAAATATTAATTGCTCAAAGTCTGGTCACCTGAGGACTGCAAGATCATGAGGAAACATTGAAGCGACCGTGAAGCAGTTTTGAGAGCCCCAGGAAATCGCTGCATCATCGATCTCAAGTATTGAACTTATCTTTATCAAGTACACAAATAATTATGAAGCAGGAACTAAAATTACCCGCATCGCATACAAATGAAGCAAAAACTAACAGACAATGATAAACAACTTCATGTGACGATGTTTGAATGGCTTGAGAAAAAATGTGTCGAGATTAAAATTTCTGAGTAATGTGTGTTTTTTGACAAGGACAACTTTTCTTTTCAGTGCCATGTTAACTCAAAAACAACGTGTTTTGGGTTCTAGTTCTCCTGATGAGGTTATTGAAAGGCCGTTACACAGCCAGAAATGCACTGAATGGGCCCATAAGCAAATCTGACATCATTGGGCCTTTGTGGTTTCAAGATGAAGAAGAAATCAGTAAACATAACCACCTGAACGTACTTGAAAGTTATCCAGAAGTTCTGGTTGTATTAGCGAGGAAGGCCACATGACAGGCTATGCAATGGTTTCAGCAAGATGAGGCCACACCTCACACTTCCAACAGATCGAACAGGGCTCAACAGAAATTCAGTGATCGAATCGTCCGAGAAGGAATGAATGTTGAATGGGCGCCCCATTCTCCGGACTTCAACCCACCTGACTCTTTATCTTGGGGTCACCTGAAGGATCGAGTGTACCACGGAACACCGAAGACTATTGACGAGCTCAAAATGCAATTGCCACCAACATCAAACCTATTCCGGTTCAGAATGCAGCTGATTATCGACAACTTCACCAGTACGATCCATTTGTGCCTGCTGCAGCAGGGTGCCATTTAGAACAAGTTTTGTCTCAACTGTCTTCTGAAATCACTTGTTCATTTTCTGTACTTTATTCTGCATATTACAAAGATTCTTATGTGCAAGTTTCATGTTGTTTCAATGGAAATTTAAAAAGTATCAAAACAACTTTCGGTTGTGTTTTTTTATAAACACCATGTATAAATGATACAATAAAAGAGAACAGAGAAAGAGTGTTTGTAGAAGGATATTGAAAGAAGAGAAAAGTAGAGAAAGGAAGAGTGGACAATAAAAAATAGATATATGGAAAAACAATGGGGAAATGGTTAAAAAAACAATTTGGGGGATAAGAGAATTTGGAAGTGGAAAAACATCCATTCATTCTGTTGGGAAGTACATACAGTAATGCACTGAGTTTGAAAAAAACAAGTTATCTGGGCCTTTCCATGTCCACAGGTGTGCTTCTGTGAAAAGCAAATCCACAGAGTCAGAGACACCAAGCTTGTTTTCACTCCTCTGGTGAGAGTCAGGAACTTTGAAGTGTCAAGGTGTGCTTTCATGATATATGTGATGTTAGTTCTCACATCCAATATGTTCACGAAAAATGATTCCCAGTCTCGACCCTGTATCTCTGATGTAGAGCTCATTACCCCTGCATGCAAAGCGAAAAGTGGGGTTAATACAGTTGTTCACTATTCGTCTGTCTGGTCTGTCTGTCTGTCTATAAACGTCAGTTTATGATCGAAAAAAACGTAATTTCAAGTGATGTTTATATTTTGAACACAAATCGGAACAAGAAATGGAAAACGAACTTGCAGTTTAGTAGTACTTTGTCTCTATATTTTTTCCTGATCTAATCACACATGTGCAGGACAGGAGTGAGACATATTTTTACTGTCTGGCAGTCAAACAAAATTGAAAATCACTCCAAACAGGAAACTTACTGTTTTTAAGGAGATCATAAAGGACACAAACAACAGACACAATGACTTAATGTAATGTGTTAAATAAGGTGGTGTAAAAGACACTGCAGAAACGCTGCTAAACATCTGAAAAAAAGTTTTCCTGGAATCTTTAAAACCGTTATTTTACTTCAATTGAATTATTTACTTGAACACAATAGAACAGAAATTGCCTTTTGGGGACTTTCAAAAACCTTCTATTATTTTTTTTCTAATGGTTTAAAGTGCATAGGTCTGAGTTTTCGATATTTGGTGTTTTTTTGTTCAAAAGCTCTTTTTATTCCATATAAAGGTCTTTTATTCTTTCACAAACTACCAAAGGTATGGCCAAGGGGGAGGGGTGGTCGACATCCACAAGGAGAAAGGAGTAAAGCAAGTAACAACAGTCTGGAGAATGTGAAACAGAATGGGAAAGAATCAGCATGGTAGAAGAGATCATGGATATACAATGAGTGAAGTATAAGAAGGTAACTATAACGTACTCGGCAGGGTGCATACCTCCACGAGGCTGAACAGTTTACGTTTTGTATCCCACTGATAGCCGGATCTGAATCCTGACCTTAACCAAAATCGAATCGGCTCTTTCTTGTCACCTACCCAACTCATCCCCTAGTTTTGTCATAACCCATGGACAAACATTTTGAAATATCATGCTATATATCGTTTTTGGCCCTGTCTCTCAATGGTGAAAAATCACTTTTTTTAAATTATAGTATACTAGACAACCCGTGAACCCGTTAGGTTCCTGTTGGTTACACGGTTGATTGAAAAAACAAAAGGACACAAAATTTTAATATTATTTAGTGTCAAACTAACTTGAAGAAAACTTGAGCATTTACCTCAGGAGTCATCATTCGGCAACCGGTTTCGCGAGGATATCAACACATTCTCCATGGGTTTATCCTTGCCTTTATGGATTTCATACCAAAACTTGACTGAATCGGGAATGGATTTTTTTTTTAAAACAATTTTTTTTTGCCCGGTTTGAACAAAACTTGATACGGCACACCGCAGGAGAATGGTGAGTAAGGTGGCCGAAAATGTTGCGCTATCCTGTACCGTTTTGCTGTATCGGGAACATACACACATACATACATACAAGATGAGAGTTTAGTAATATATAGAAATAGATAATAACATGGAGTATTAGATCAAAATGGCGATGTTTATTTTATGCTTAAAAATAAATCATTCTTTGTCGATACTAATGTTTTGAGATTTTTTAATAAATCATTTCAAGAATATAAAAGATAGCTCCAGCGAACTATACCCTGAGGTTGTTTGCATTGATCAAATACTCCCGAAGAGTACTTTACTGAATCAGGAATTGATTTTTTTATATTTTTTTCGTTGCTAGATTTGAACGAAACTTGATACTCACACCACAGGCGAATGGTGAGTAAGTTGGCCCTAAAAATTTGTGCTATCGTGTACCGTTTTGGTGTATTTCTGCTAACATACATACATACATATATACAAGATGAGAGTTTTAATAACTATACTAGACGACCCGTGAACCCGTTGGTTCCCGTTGACAGCGGTGTATAAAAAAATCATTCAAAAAGAAAGAAAAAGAAAACAAAGAAGAAGCTCCAGCGAACTTTGCCCTGAGGTTGTTTCATTGATAAAATACTCCCGAACTTTATTGTGACTGAATCGGAATTGATTTTTTTATAATTTTTTTCTTTGCCGATGTTGAACGAACTTTGATACTGCACACGCAGGAGAATGGTGCGTAGGTGGGCCAAATTTTTTTGTGCTATCGGTGTACCGTTTTGGCTTGTTTTGGGACATACATACATACATACAAGGTGAGAGTTTTAGTAATATATAGATAGATAATAGATAGATAGATAGATAACACTGAAGTATAGATAAAAATGGTGGTTTATTTTATGCTTAAAAAAAATTCTTCTATGTCTATACTAAATGTTGAGATTTTTTAATAAATCATTTCAAGAAAATAAAAATACTAAATGTTAAAGAATTTTCATAAATCATTTCAAGAAAATAAAAAGATAGCTCCAGCGAAACTATACCGCTGAGGTATTTGCCTTGATCAATTCTCCCTTGAGTACTTGACTGAATCGAAATTGATTTTTAAATATTTTTTCATTGTCTGATTTAACAAAACTTGATACTGCACACTGCAGAGTAATGTTGAGTTAGGTGCGCTGAAAATTTTTGCGCGGTATCGTGTTACCGTTTGACTGTATTTCCTGGAACATACACATACATGCATATATATCAATATGAGAGTTTAGTAATATAGTAGATGACCCGTGAACCCGTTGGGTCCTGTTGTGATTGGGTTGATAAAAAAAATCATTTCAAAAAAAAAAACTCCAGCGAACTATACCGCTGAGGTGTCTGCATTGATCAAATTCTCCTGAAGAGTACTTGACTGAATCGGGAATTGATTTTTATATTTTTTTTTCTTTGCCCGATTTGAGGAAACTTGATACTGCACACCGCAGTGAATGATGAGTAATGTGGCCCTAAATTTTTGCATATCTTGTCCCGTTCGGCTGTATTTTGGAACATACATACATACATGCATATTGTTACGAATTTGGAATTCGATTGCACACACAACATACAGGTTCCTTTAGTCAGCTATGTCATAAGTGCTTGTTCCCTAGATAGCTCACCTTCCATTGTTTAAATGTTCAGAAATCGATTAGATGCGCTGCGGATCGATTTAATAGTTAGGGAACGAACATAGAGACATCCCTCCCCCTCTTCTGCGAAGAGGAAGAAGAACCCCCTCCCGTGACTCATGATGTCAACAACTCCTCCCACCCGTGGCTGAGCGGGGATGGAGCAGATGCATGAGTCATGGTCGGCCGAGCGGGGGAGGCGAGAGAAGATAAGGAAGAGATCTTTTCTTTTGTTCGTTTTTGGCAGAGTTGGAGAAGGGAGTAGAGATAGCCGTTCAGCAGACCTTCGGGTCTGTTTGGCTTGGTTAGGGTTGAGGCCTGCGAAGCTTTTGCTCGGCTGGCTCAGTGAGCTTCGGCTGGGCTGGCTCGGAAGTGGAGGCTTTTTGCTTTATGGTTCAGTGAACTTCGGCTTCTGCTTGGCTCGGGAGAGCTTTTCTTCGAGCTGCTTTGCTTGGAAGAGAGTTGAATGGTCGCTCGGCTCGCGCTGCGAAGGTGGCTCTTCTTCTTCTTGGTTTGTGGAGCCTTTGTTCTCCATTTTGGTTCCCGGCTTGGTGCGATCATCGACCTCTTCGTGGAGGTGGTTCCTCGGGGAAGCACGCATCGACGGGAAGGATCGGCGCCTCGTCTCACCAGCACGTGTTGAGAAGCTCGGAGATTCGCGGGAGCTCGGGAAGGATGCACCGGCGATTGGATCCAGCTCGCTCTCGCTGAGCCCGGGTCCGAACAACTTGAAAACCACACGAGGTGGAGAGGTTCGAGATAAGTTCTGGGTTTCAGCTCACCTGTCCTCCGAACTGGACCCGTTATTAAAGGCCTCTGCCACCATTTCTTGGGTGTGTGTGTGCTACGTGTGTTCGTGGGCCCTCTAATAAGTAGGAACTGCTGTTAATGCAAGTGACTGTACATAATAAGTAGAGGTTGTAGTTCTTTGTCGTGCTTTGTTGCTTGTATAATTGCATACGTGTTTTGCCTTGTTTAATTGCATACGTGCTTTATTATAATAAATGTCCTTGTGTGAATGTAAACCTGTTCGTTGCGTCCATTCCCTCATTGAAACTGCCCCATCTTGCACTCGGAATATAGTTGGTTTTAAATAGCCTAAAGTAGATCGGGTCGGCAGGCTGGCGATAATACCCCGCTCGGTTATCCCAAAGAACGGACCGCTTAAGCGGTCGTTCCAAGCAGGCCTTCCCAGGTACGTCCCTCGGTACGTTACCCGCGCGAGTACTTAGGTATATCGATATTGCGATTGACCCTATTCGCCGGGTAGAATACGGACTGGTGGTGGTTAAAAACCACCCCGTCCGACTGGTTTCTGGCGTTGTTCCGAGAAAGTCACGACTGGATTGTCCGTTCGGTGGGCGAAGCGACCGCTATTGTTAACGCGGTCGTTCGCACGCCGAGGTGGGAATCTTACAACACTGGTGTCAGGAGTGGGATACAGATTCATCCCCTCCCAAACTAAATTAACGGGAATCGGACAAGGGTGTGCGATGCGACCCTCCGTTCCCCCAAATTACGAGCTTTAAATTATTCCGAGAGCAAAATGGCGGTTCAAGGCGAACGGGGCAGGGTAATAAAAGAGATTTAGAAATGTTTGAATCTATGGCCCGGGGCGAAAATCACCATGCAGGACACTCCCATTATGCGCCAGGTATTGTTAATTTTGCTGGCAAAGATGGATGGCATGGGAAGCGAAATGGATGAAAGTGCTTGCAAATAATAAGCGACATGGAAACAAATATGCAAACAAATGAAAAATGAAAGGGAAACAAAATGGATGGAATGCAAAGCGAATATGAAAACGAAATGAAGGCGAATTGAAAGAAAACGCAAAGGAAATGAAGAAAAATAAAAACAACATGGATGAGAATATGCAAAACTGCGGGGTGAGATGCACGCATCGAGCGGAATCTCCAGGCTGGGCAAAAGGCAGTGACGGCAGTTGCGAGGAGCAAAACGGGCAGTGGACTCAAAATGGCGGCGCCACGTGCTGGACGAGCGAGCTGAGGGGGTGTTTCGCCTTGAACCGCCATTTTGCTTCTCGGAATAATTTAAAGCTCGTAATTTGGGGGAACGGAGGGTCGCATCGCACACCCTTGGTCCGATTCCCGTTAATTTAGTTTGGAG
>CM068965.1:66960082-66972092 GCA_035128595.1 Eptatretus atami | reverse complement strand
GTCATGCCCCCTTGCTGTGCGTTGTGTGTTAGCTCTCATACGAGCCTCGAGAGGGTATACAAAAAAAACAAAACATCAGTACCATTATAATTACCATTATTATCATAATCACTATTGCTACATATCATTATCATTTCCATTAACATTCTCATTTCAGTGGTGTGTAATTAATAGACAAACTCACGTTCCGTACGAACAGATAGACAAACTGATTAAAATGCAATGGCCTCTCCCCTGGCAAGGAAGGGTAACAACAGACAAAGAAAAAAGAAACAAAACAAGAACCACAACAAGGTCAATGGACAATGCCAACCAAAATGAGGATAAAATCCCCCAAAAAGCCAATTTTCTCTGCAAAACCAAATGCAAGCTGTAAATCGATCAGAAAGACAAAATAAGCTTTTAACAGCAAGGCTTTTAGCTTGGTCTGTACATTCTTGCATCCTTCAACCTACATTGTCTGAAGGGTACTGAACAAATGCAACATGTCATCAGTGATGTCAGATGAATTGACAAACTCACGGGAAACGTTCTAGAGGGCCGTACCAAAGGTCATGAGCATTAGTGGATATATCACTAGTGTTCCCACAATACATTGTGACAAAATGGCATTCAACAACATGTCGTTTCACCAACGTGCAGTGATTGAATTCCTGTGAAGGAAACGACTCAGCTGCAGATATCTATGGTCAATTGAGTCAGGTGTATGGAGATACCTGCAAGGGCACGGGCATTGTCAGGAGGTGGGTGAAACACTTCAACAACAGGAGACGATAGCGACCTTGGAACATCAGAAAGTTTGTTCCCGTTGGATTCCCCATTTGCTCACAGAGGAACACAAAAACATACATATGGATGTGTTATCACAGTTTCTTCAATGACATGCTGCCGAGTGCGATGACTTCCTGTTCAGCATCGTGACTGGTGATGAAAGCTGGTTCCACCATTTCAAACCAGAAACCAAGCACAAAAGCATGGAATGGCATTACTCTATGTATGTAACTAGGAGGGCACTCGGTGGAGTGCATACCTTCGCCACGTAATGCCTGATCCATGAGAACATATCAAGCCGAATACATTTTTGAAACATCATGCCATATATCGTTTTTGGCCCGATCTCTCAACGGTGAAGATTCACTTGTAAAATTAAATAATTATCGTGTCCAGATCCGGATTCGGATCTTCACCAAAATCAAATCAATTTGTCGTGGTCACCTGTCCACCAAGTTTCATCCAAATCCGTCCGCAACTTTTTGAGATATCGTGCTATATATTATTTTAGCCCTATCTCTCAATGGTGAAGAATCACTTAAAAAATTCAAGTGGACAGATCCGGATCTTGATCTTCACCAAAATCTAATCAGTTCGTCCTTGTCACACACCCAACCTGACAACCAAATTTCATCCGGATTCACGCACAACTTTTTTTAGATATCCTGCACACAGTCAGACAGACAGACAGAGACAAACAGACAAATAAACAAACAGACAGAGAGGGGTGAAAACGTAACCTCCTTCACCTTCGGTGGCAGACGTAAAAAGAGGAAGGCCAAAAGATTATCCTCCACTGGCAAAGTTATGTGAACCATCTTCTGGGATGCTGAGGGATGCATACTGCTTGATTGCCTGCCCAAAGGGGAAACCTTCAACGCAGCTCGCTACGTTCAGACTCTCAAGAAACTGAAACGTGCACTTCTAAAAAAGTGCCCAATGAAAAAAGCTGTCATATTTCAACATGACAACGCTAGACCTCACACTGCACGTGTGACATTGAACGAAATCTCAAAACATAGCTGGAAAGTGCTCTCCCACCCCTGTACTGTCTGGTCTTGGCCCCCCTCGGACTAGCATCTGTTCGGGCCCTTGAAAGATCACATGAGAGGCCAGCACTATGAAAACGACGAGGCTAAATTGCAGTGCTTAGCTGGTTGTGAAGTGTTGGAACGGACTTCTACCGCAGTGGGATTTTGAAGCTCGTGCAGCACTGGCAGAAATGTATGGATCATTCTGGGAATTTTGTGGAAAAGTAATGTGGTATGTCTCGTTACGGTTGACAATATCAGTTTTTTAACATGTACCTTGGTTTTACTGGACAATAAACATGCTCATGACTTTTGGTATGACCCTCGTGCAATCAAGACACTTCTTTTCAACCATGAAACAACATGGCAAATTACTTTCAGGTTGTACTAAATACCGGCAGGTAAAATGTACACCAAGTAATGTTGCAATCCACCAGCTCATAACAGTACTGAGGTGGGTTTCAGAGAAGCTTTTTGCCTGAAACACATTGCCAAGTGCCATGTTCTCAACAATCCCACAGGCTCATCCTTTGTTTACAGTGAGTGAGCCAAAAATAATGCAGTTTGGTTCAAAACTGAATAAGAGGCAGTAGGCCCCAGGAGGGTTATATAATAAGCATGTTGCTTGCTACAAGTTTGCGATCGAAGGATTATGGATTCAACAAAAGTCACATCAAATTTTCAGCATCATCTGAAGAAGCAAGCTGCCCATTAATTACTGTGTTCCTGCCAATTGTGCTGGGGAGTTTTAGACCTAATGTGTACACTACAACACAGTAATGGACAACGCTCACTTTGGGAAGTGCTGGAGTCCTGCCAGTACATAACTTTGCGAGTATATGTGAAACGCATGAGTGGATTCGGGTGAGAGGTGCAGACAGGCCACATATTCCTCAACCATTAAGTCTGCATGTATGTCAACGAGAGTGCGTACAAATAAATGCTGCTCGAAGACAATATGGTGTTCTGATGTATCAGTCTGAAAAGTACAATGTAAAGAGATCTGTAATCACAGTGAAATATACCAAAAGGTCTGAATGAGCAGTCAGTAGTTAACCCAATATCAATCACCATTCACCAGACAGTGCTGCTTTTAATGTGCAAAGTCGAGGCTCATGGAAGAGCGAGAACATGGAATGGAGCAGCACATGAGAATGAGAAGAACATAGTGGAAAGGGGGGAATGCATGAACAGTAAGGTATAAGGATACAAGAAGGAACTTCAAGCAACCTCAGTGCAGGACAAGGCCACAGAGGGACACTTTGAGGAATAATTGGCATGGGGAACAATGAGATCAAAGGGATGGGGAGGATACAGGGGTGAACAAGCTGGATACAAGTTCAAGCACAGCTAAAGGATGAAGGGAAGAACTGGGGATGAAACAGAAATGGAACAAAAAGGAAAAAGATGGTGAGGGAGGAGGGGTGGGTGGAAACACAATGACCAGGAAAGGAAGGGGTGGGCTTGGGGAGGCTTACTGAGGGTAGAAAATCAAAAAATGGTGGATGGGGGATGACCGAAAGTGGTGGTGGACAGCCATCTTGAAGCGCTTGAGGGAACATTGAGATTTAACAGACTGAGGAAGTTGGTTCCACAGGAGAGAGAAAAGAGGAACAAAAGAGTGCAGGGTGTTTCAAAAGTCTTGGTACAACGTACTAAATGAGAGGAAAAACGACTTTATAACAGAACAGTGAACGGCATTTAATGAGCATGTTCTCTAATAGTTCTCATGTTCGATAAAAAAGGTGCCTTCAAAAGAGGCAAACAAGCCCAAAATCCACGAGGCAGCTCCATTTGATGTTTAACTGATGTTGCACAAGTAATCTTTGTCTGTTTGACAGATTTGCCATAGTCCATTTGCCAGAGAAGTAACCTTGTTGTCCTCAAAAGTGTATGGTTTTATGGTGGTTTCTTGTTCACAGGCATGCATAGACAAAATTAAGCTTGGTTGCCCGGATGGCAACCATGGGAAATCTGTTATTTTTGCGCAAATACAAGATGGCCGTCATCGACCGGGCTGAAAATATAACTTTTTAGGTAATGAACTTAAAATTACACATGAGACATCTTTTCCATATAATTTTGGCACGAGGAATCGATATTTAACCTTATTTTTGTGATTAGAAGTAAATTTGAGGTCAATGTTCGAGTTCCTGGCAATTGTTTGCCATGTGAGTACATTTTGAATGACAACGAGGTCACTATTCTGACAACTGGACGCTCACATACGACATTAATGTGAGTTACTAATTCATTGTTTTGTTTGTTACTAACTAATTCAACTTCTTTGTTGCTGGTCACCATCACTATGCGCTTACATCACCTCACCTTCTGGAAATGCGCTATCTGCTGCCACCAGATGCCAAGTCAGAGCTCATATCAGGTGCTTTTTGTGTCGTCACCAGGAAGGCATTTGATGTGTTGAGCTCTGATCAGTTCGGTGAACAAACTGCTATATTAATTGGCAAGGGTGGCCTCAAGAGGTATGACTTTCTCCAGAGATGGTAGCAGAGTGGATCGATTCCTTTCCTGTCACTGCCTACATCTCAGATACATGTAGCACATCTACCCTGACTCCTCACAGGACAATGAAGACCAAGTGAGAGAAAAGGACACAAGAATCGGACCACGTCACAAGGAGGAGGGGAAGAAGAGAGAGAACTTGATGCAGATGATAGGCGCCGGATTTTACTTGAATTGTCGAATGTGTCTTCTCTCTTGAGAATCACTCACCACATCTGTACAACATTGCCAATGGTCGAATTGCTCCCTGAGAAGCTGAAGTGAATGTTGAGGATTCCGTGGTTATAGGTCAGAAAATGTTGGAGAGTTCCATGCATCCCTTCCAGGTGATTCCATGCAACCATCTCATGCCACATCAAGACAATGGAGCACTTACAGAAAGGAGTGAATTGGGGACAAGACGTCTTGATCTAGAAACCATCTTCCTCAGGCTGCTGACTATTGGACAGCAAAGACAAATGGACTAGGACCTATCTTCCAGTTTGAGCTCTGCGCAGTACCCCCCTCACTGATTGATGAATATGGGTGCTTAAGGAAAAGCAACAAAGCACCACTGGCACACAAACTCTGTGTTCAGGCACAACAGCCTCTGCAACCAGATGTTCCATTGTTGACGCAGACAACTTCTCTATCATATTGTCTGGCCTTTCAGGGGAACTATGTCAGTCTTAGTTGAGTCCATCAAGACAAGGCTGTCTACCATTGCTGGTCAGAAGATCTTGGTCTTTGACAAATATTATGTGTTTTCGCAAAGGACCATACGAGTGAGGCGTGCTGGCATTGTTCTCAACTATGACCTCAGAATAAACACCCCCTGCCTAGTCGAGATGCCATCCTGAAAAACAAGCAGAACAAGTTACAGCTGTCCAAGGTTTTGAGTACCTATACTTTGGTGAAGGAGTTACTGTGGAGAGCCGTAGCCATGGTGCGTTCAACCATGATGAAGCAGACATTACAATGATCTCACACCTGCTCATGGCTGCTGAATGTAATGCAAGAGTGATACGTATCCTCTCTGATGACACTGATGTTTGTATGATTGGTTTACTGGGTTTACCAGCGCAACATCCAGGCCACAGTGCAGATGGAAAGGTGGGATGGAGCAATTTGGGATATCAACACCAGCTGTGACCAGCTCTGGCCCCAAGTGTCTGCAGCTTTTGGGAATGCACTACATCACTGGCTCAGATACCACGTCATCACCATACGGCAAGGGCAAGTGTCAGCCCTGAAGACACTGAGAGCTGGCAACTTCCCTGTGTTTGTACTCCGCACTTGGCGAGCTGAACGCAAGCCATGAACAGCTCATGGAAGCAGGGCGGACATTCTTCTGTGCCCTGTATGGTCAGCCAGAAGGTACCACGATGAGTGAGATGAGGTACTATATGTACACACGGAAGTCTGGCAAGCCCCTCAAGCTCCTGGTATTACCTCCAACTGAGATCAATCTCTTCCTACATTTTGCGTGCACATCTACAGACAGTACTTGCAAAATCAGCTGATCAGCAGGCCCCACCTGAACTTGACATTACAAAATATGGATGGGACATCAGAGATGGAATCCCAGTGCCAGCAACTTCTGCTATTCCACCAGCCCCTTTGGATCTCATGGATGTTGTGCGGTGTGGATGCAAAGCAGAGGGGAAGGCCTGCAGTACTGCAAGTTGCAGTTGTCACCATGCAAAGACTCCTGCACGCTATACTGCACTTGTGGTGCAGTGACAAGTGCTTCAACCCACACAAGACTGTGGAGGACAGTGAAAGTGAAGTGGAAGAAGGGAGTGTCGAAGCATAACTGGAAAGAGATGAGGATACGAAGGGGACGAGTACAATGAAATGGATGAACAATACGTAAGTTGTCTACTGGCTGTATTGCCTCTGTTCCTAATATATCCAATATGATGACATGACAATGTGTATGCTTCTGATTATCAACATACGTTTGTAACCATTCATGACTTCACTTTGCATTTGTTGCATAATTTTCAGCAGAAAATAGTCATGGACATTTCATGTGAACCTCTATTTATTCCTGAACGTAAAATAAACCCAAAATTGAATCCTCATGTCAAAATCGTATGGAAAAGAGGTATTACACAGGATTATATGTTGACCGATTAAACTTAGCCCCATCGTCTGACCTGTAGCGGCCATCTTGAATTTATACAAATTACAGGAGTTCCCCAAGGTAGCCACCCCGGCAACCACACCTGAATATTATTAATGGACCCATGTTATGCCAAACAATCATAAACCATACACTTTCCACATCAACAAGATTGACAATGGAACACATAATAACGGCAAATGGACTACCAGGCTGAGGCCTCCAGATTGGAGGTGACACTTTGGCGCAGGACTTTATGTCCATTGGAAATCGGGAGAGTGCTCATCACGTTCCACATATATTATATTATATATATATATATATATATATATATATATGTATTAATATATATATATCCATCCATCCATCCATTGGGACCATACACCATACTCTGTGCAGAGCGTTTGTGCTGCCTAAGCAGTCTCCTTGCTATTGGGTAATACTGGACAGGTCGTCACTCTGACACAGGATACCAGCATGCTGGCACTCATTTGCCAACACTTGGAAGGTTGACAGGCAGAGTCAACCCCACAAGTATTAATTCAACAGCAGACTGGGATTTGAATCAGGAACCAAGGATCCCAAGCCCACCACCCTCACCATGAAAGCAACACCATGCTTACATACATGCATACAATGTATATTATATATATATATATATATATATATATATATATATATATATATGTATATAGTAGTCAGAGGACAGATGTGGAGGATCTCACAATGGGGCTCCCTGAGAAATGACATCAGAGAGAAGGATCACCCAAATGTCAATTTACTGAGTGTGATGATGCTTAACCCACTACTGATCGTTGTACGAAGGTATAAGTCAGCCTGAGGTGCTTAAATAAGAAGCAGAGGACGTGGCAAAGCAGATGTCACTGAAAAAGTGCAAGGCCATGCACAAATGCATGCGTTATCAACAATGTATTGGTATTGTATGTGGGCTATTTCTGGGTTGGTGCTCACTGGGAGGAGAAGGGGGCAGGTCTTTCCAACAGTGAATGCTTAAAAAAAAAAAAAAATTGTAAAAAAAAAAAAAAATATGCTTCAAAAAAACCAAACATTGTCAGGGCTCATACAAGAGCTAACACAGAACATATGACAAGGGGAGCAGGAGACAAGAGGGTTGGAGAGGGAATAACAAAACAGTGCGAACAGAGCATGAGGAGATTTGTGGAAGGGAGAGGGATGGGGCGGGATACACGAGGTAAACAAGATGGACAGACAGGACTTTCAGGAAGGATAGCAGGGAATTTGAAGAGGTGGGTTGGGGAGGATTATGGGGGTAGAAAAGATGAAGGTTTTGGACGGGGGAAGATATGAGATGGTGGTGAACAGCTGTTTTGAAGACCTGGATGGTGGAGTGGGATTGAAGAGAGTGTGGGAGTTTGTTCCAGAGGTGGGGAAAAAGGGGAATGAAAGAGTGAAGGTGAGCAGTGATTCTAGATTTTGTCATTTTCACTCGAAGGGGTTTTTTGTCAGACCTTGAGTGCCCTGCAGAATTACAGAGGGGACAGAGCACAGGCAGAGCAGGGGGCAGCAAGTCCGGAGAGGAGATGGTAGAAGACAGAAAGACCACCTGCCTGCTGTGAAAAAATGAAAGACCCAAAGACAACTTCATCGTGGTAGATACCAATGATACTAAGAGCCTTGGTTTCCACAGCATGAAGCCGAAATAGGTGTGAGGCACGAGCACCACCCCAGAGGGGAGAGCAGTACTCCATCAGGCTGTGGATTAAAGCTTTGTATGTGGTTAGAAGCTCAGGTGTGCCAAGGAAGGACTTTGCATGATGGAGGATGCCCAGTCGGCGACGGCTTGGAGGCCAGCTTGGAAATGTGGCTTTTCCAGGAAAGATCATGGCAGATAATGAGGCCCAAAAGCTTGACTGAAAGGACTTCTTAAAGAGAATTGTTGAGAAAGTAGATGGGGGGGGGGGTTCCAGACGGTCCTTTCGGAGAGACTTGGTGAGGGTGTGAGATTTGTAAAGATTGAAAGACATGCTCCAAGTGTTTGACAAGCTTGTGATTTTATCCAGGTTTGCAGATAGTGAAGAGGCAACTGAGTGCCAATCTGAGGGATGAGAGATGGTTTGGCAGAGGGTGGAGTCATCAGCAAAGAGATAAAGAGGATTTTCCAGAGAGTCGGAGAGATCATTGATGAAAACCAGAAAAAGAACAGGGCCCAGAACACTGCCTTGAAGAACTCCAGCCTGGACATGAAGAGCTGAGAGAGGGCCATTAAGAGCCACGCGTTGACTGTGACAGGAGAGGAAGTCTGCGAGCCATGAGTGGAAATTGCCTTGAAGCCATAAGAAGAGAGTTCAGTGAGCAGTGTGGGATGCCAGACCATATTGAAAGCTCGTGATACGTCAAGGGAGATCATCTCATGTCTGATATTGAGTACCTCCATCCATTGTTGGGAAAGCAGAAGCAGCATGCTCAGCATAGAGTGACCTCGTCTGAATCCAAATTGTTGATCGGAATTCAGGCCATTGGAGAAAAGGAAATATTTAATGTCAGAATCGATGATAGATTCCATGACCTTGCTGAAGATTGGGAGCAGGCTGATTGGTCTGCCGTTGCAGGGATTAGTTTTTGCACCTTTTATATGCCGAGCGGTGATGTTTGCTAATTCCCAGGCAGATGGCAGATAGCTTTGAGCAAATAAGAGGGTGAATAGATCAGAGAGAGAAGGGGTGAGCAAGAGCAGCAAAGCAGGTTTTCAGGACACATTGGCTGATGCTGTCTGGACCGGTTGCAGAATCTGAGTTAAGGTTTGACAGCAAACACTCCACCTTGTCAGGAGAAAAGGACACAGAGTTGAGGAACAGCTAGCTGTGACTGGATAAGGTGGGTGCAGAAAGCAATGGGTTTGGGACACAAGATTTTGAAGCAAACATAGAGTTTAGGTATTCAGGCTTTTCACGAGCAGTGTCAGCTGTGCAGCCATTTGAGGTTAGGCAGGGGGTAGAGGGTGAACATACACCAGAAACGGACTTAACTAGATGCCACCAGGATTTGGAGGAGTGAGACAGGTTTGAGAGTTCAGACTTGAGATTAGAAAGATGTTGTTTCCTGGCTCTTCTGAGGGGAGACACACATCTGTCCCAAGCTTTGTGGAAGGAACTGAGATTGCCTTCAGTTGGATTTGCCTTCCATGAGGCGAAGGCAAGTTGTTTCCAGACAACTTCCTCGCCACAAGCTTCAGTGTACCATGAGCGGAAGGAAGGGTCGGACAACTAAAGACGAGATGGGATAAATCTGTGCATGAGAGAGCAAATTTGTTTGAAAAAATTCCGAGGATTAGTGGATGTCAGAGAAAGTAGAGATGCGAGTCCAGTCTCAAAGTTTTATGGCTGCTTGAAGTTCTTGAGTGAAATGTCAGACTCGTCGGCGCTGAGGTGGTTTTCCAATAATATGCCAGAGAGATGACCACTTTAACAAGCATATGGGCAGATGAACCGATGGGAGCAGAAGAAGAACAGCAGACATGAGCAGGGAAAATGGTCAAAAGTAAATCCAAAAGAGATGCAGTACCATTGGCTGAGATCCTGGTCAGGAAGATGACAGATTGCGTCAGTTCCAATGAGTCGCACAATTCCTTTGCTGAAGTGCCATGACAGGTGAGAGAGGTACCCACTCCCAGCCAACTGGCCTGATGACAATTGAAGTCACCACATATGAGGAGGAGTGAGTTGGGATGAGTGGATAGAAGTTGGTCTTTGTTATCGGCGAGCGAGATGTAAATGGAGTCATCACTGTTTGGTGGACGGTCTAACACATATGTATATGTATATAGTGGACGGTGGACGAGAGCAACAAGAGGTTGGAGTGGAGGAGAAGCCATAGCCAGTGGAATTCTTGGGGTTGTGGTGGAGTGAGGGCATGCATGTGGAGTGAGGAATAGAGTTTTTGATGAAGAGAGCAACTCCGCCACTTGGACGAGGCTCAGGTCTATCATACCGGAGGAGGGAGTAACTATGGAGAGAAACTAAGGAGTCAGAGTCGTCTTGAAGGAGGAAAGTTTCTGTTAAGCAGATTATGTCTGGTTTGTCAGTGGCAACCTGTGTGGAGAGATCTTTGAGTTAAGAGTGAAGGCCTCAGATGTTTGAGGACCACACTGTTAAGGAAGAGGGAGGGAAGAAGGCTTTGGGTGCAGAGGAAGGGAGGGAAGGGGAGGGTGAGGATGAGGGAGGGGAGGGTGAGGTAGGGAGAGGAAGGGAGAGTTGTTGATAGTGTGTAGGAGATTGCATAAGAGCTAGGGGAGAAGGCTGGATGGGGAGGAGGACAAAAGATGAGGTGGTGAATGGATGAAGCACAATGAGGAGCAATAAGAGAGGGGACAGAGGGAAGTAGGAGATTGGAGGAGGTGGAGGAATGAGCTGGAAGAGAGAGAGAACGAGGGTGGGGGAAGGAGGCAGCTTTGTGATGTGGGGGGGGGCAGCTTTGCTAAGGGGAGTGAAGGGGAGATTTGAATGGGAGGGCGAGGGGGATATTGAGGGAGAAGGGTGAGAGTGGAGAATTGAGGGAAAAAGGATGAGGGCAGGGGGGGGAATTGAGGGAGAAAGGTGGTGGGCAGCTTTTGAAAAAGTTGAGGGGAATC
This sequence comes from Eptatretus atami, assembly GCA_035128595.1. Taxonomy (NCBI): domain Eukaryota; kingdom Metazoa; phylum Chordata; class Myxini; order Myxiniformes; family Myxinidae; genus Eptatretus; species Eptatretus atami. Next base: position 66,961,051 of record CM068965.1, on the reverse strand, counting down.
TTGGAGGGGAAGAAAGTGAAGTTTGCTTTGAAGAGGAGGAGGCAGCTGATTTGTGAGGGAGGGGTGAGAGGGAAGCTTTGAGAGTGAAGGGACACAATGAGAGCAGGCAGAGCCTTGGGGCAGGAGGGAGAAGTAGATGGGAAAGGGAAGGATGAGACTAGGTAGTGGTATTGTAAAGATCGGAGCGATTGGGGAAAGGAACAAGATTCGAGGAGGAGGGAAGAAGGGGAAGTGTAATGAGAGGAGAGAAAGAGCATGTTTGAAATGTTGAGGATTGTACTGAATGAGAGTGAGATATCTGTTAGGTTGGAACGGAGCCCACAGATGTTTGAACACCATACAGTTTGGGATACCAAGGAGATGCCTGTTAGTAAACAGAGAGCAGTGGAGAAGTGCTGAGAGCTGAGGTAGAATGGGGGCGGGGGGGGGGCATAGATGGGAAAGTTAGAAGAATGCAGATTTAAGGAGGTGGGGTGAATTTGTACTAAAGTTTGAAAAAAAGAATTATTGATGGAAGATGAACATGCATTGCAAAATGGGATTTTAAAAATTTGTATGTTAGAGATACATTTAAGTACGTTGCAGGATGGACGAAATACAGGAGAGTTAAGAGAATGGAGAAAGGAAGTGTTGTAACCGATTGAATTTTTCGACATGGGATGAAAGAAAGGTCAAATTGAACTTAGGCTTTTGAAGAAGAAGAATAGGGCAGAAAGTGGAAGATGAAACATTGTAAAAGACCCTTTTTAACATTAGGGAATAGGGGGCAGAGTAAATGAAGAGTTTGAAGAAAAGGTCGTGAAGGTGTCTGGTGAATAACTTCATGATCAAAGTGGAATTGGAAGGTGGATTGGCAAAGAAGAGAAGGAAGAGGAGGTAGAAGAAGTCATGTAGTTACGGAAGATATAAGGTGAGAAAGGAATGTATATATATATATATATATATATATATATATATATATATATATAT
>CM068965.1:66943536-66958158 GCA_035128595.1 Eptatretus atami | reverse complement strand
ATTGATAACAATGTATATTATATATATACTTATTATATATATAATATATATATATATATGTATATATAGTATAGTCAGAGGACAGATTGTGAGGATCTCAACAATGGGGGGCTCCCTGAGAAATGACATCAGAGAGAAGGATGCACCCAAATGTCGAATTTACTTGGTGTTGCATGAGCTAACCCACTACTGATGTTTGTACGAGGGGTATAAGTCAGCCTGAGGTGCAAATAGAAGCAGAGGACGTGGAAAGCAGATTGTCACTAAGAAAAAGTGCAAGGCCATGCACAAATGCTATGAGTTATCAACACATGTAAATTGGTATGTATATGGGGCTATTTTCTGGGTTGGTGCCACTGGGGAGAAGGGGGCAGGTCTTTCCTAAACAGTGATGCTTAAAAACAAAAAAAAATTTGTAAACAAAAAAAAAATAATGCTTCAAAAAACCAAACATTGTCAAGGCTCATACAAGAAGCTAACACAGACATTATACAAGGTCGCAGCAGGAGACAAGAAGGGTGGGAGAGGGAATAACAAAACAGTTGCGGCAACAGAGCATGAGGAGATTTGTGGAAGGGAGAGGATGGGCGCGGGATACAACGAGGTAAACAAGATGGACACGACAGGTACTGCTTATCAGGAAGAGATAAGCAAGGGAATTTTGAAGGAGGGGGGTTTGGGAGGGTTTAATGGCGGTGAGAAAAGATGAAGGGTTTTGGACGGGGAAGATATGAGTGGTAGGTAGACAGCTGTTTGAAGACCTGGATGGTGGAGTGGGATTGAACGAGAGGTGGGAGTTTGTTCCAGAAGGTGGGAAAAAGGGGAATGAAAGAGTTGAACGGTAGAGCAGTGATTCTAGATTTTTTGTCATTTTCACTTCGTAAGGGGTTTTTTGTCAGACCTTGATGCCTGCAAGAATTACAGAGGGGACAGCAGCACAGAGCAGAAGCAGGGGCAGCAAGTACCGGCAGAGAGATGGTTAGAAACAGAAGACCACTGGCTCTGTGGAAAAAATGAAAGACCCAAAGACAACTTCATCGTGGTAGATACCAATGATACTAAAGAGCCTGGTTTCCACAGCATGAGCCGAATAGGTTGTGAAGGCACGAGCACCACCCCAGAGGGGTAGAGCAGTTATCCATCAGGGCTGTGAGTAAAACTTTGATATGTGGTTTCATAGAAGCTCAGGTGTGCCAAGGAAGGACCTTTGATGATGGAGGATCCCAGTCGCGACTGGCTTTGGAGCCCCAGCTTGGAAATGTGGCTTTTCCAGAAAGATCATGGCAGATAATGAGCTCCAAAAGCTCTGGACTGAAAGGAACTTCTTAAAGACGAATTGTGAGAAAGTAGATGGGCGGGGGGGGCGTTCAGAACGGTCCTTTCGGAGGAGACTTTGGTGAAGAGGTGTGAGATTTTGGTAAGATTGAAAGACCATGCTCCAAGTGTTGACAAGCTTGTGATTATCCAGTATTGCCAGATAGTGAGAGGCAACTGAGTGCCAACTTAGGGATGAAGAGCATGGTTTGGCAGAGGGTGGAGTTCATCAAGCAAGAGATAATGAGGATTTCCAGAGAGTCGGAGAGACATTGATGAAACCAGAAAAAGAACAGGGCCCAGAACACTGCCCTTGAGAACTCCAGCCTGGACATGAAAGAGCTGAGAGAGGGCCATTAAGACCATCGCGTTGACTGTGACACGGAGAGGAAGTCTGCGAGCCTATGAGTGGAAATCTCTCTGCCTGAAGTAAGAACGATTGATATCTGAGCAGTGTGGGATGCCAGACCATATTGGAAAGCTCGTGATACGTCAAGGGATCAATCTCATGTCTGATATTGAAGTACCTCCATCCATTGTTGGGAAAGCAGAAAGCAGCAGTCTCCAGCATAGAGTGGGACTTCGTTCTGAATCCAGAATTGTTGATCGGAATTCAGGCCATTGGTGAGAAAGGCAAATATTTAATTCAGAAATCGATGATAGATTCCATGACCTTGCTGAAGATTGAGGAGGCAGGCTGATTGGTCTGCGTTGCAGGGATTAGTTTTTGCACCTTTTATATGCACGAGGTGATTGTTTGCTAATTCCCAGGCAGATGGCAGATAGCTTTGAGCAATAAAATGAGGTACGACTCATAGACAAAGAGGGAAACAGAGAGAGAGGGGTGAGAAGAGCAGCAAAGCAGTTTTCAGGACACATTCGGCTATGCTGTCCTGGACGGTTTGGCAGAATTCTGAGTTAAGGTTTGACAAAGCAAAACACTCCACCCTTGTCAGGGAGAAAGACCACAGAGGTTGAGGTAATTTTCTACTATGCTGTTGACTGAGTATTCAGCGATGGAGTGCAGAACAATGGTTTTGGACACAAGAATTTGGCAACCTCAAACCTGATAGATATATATGAGCCTCTCATTCAGGCCTTCATTCATACTGAGCAGTGCACGCCTAGTGCAGCCATTGAGGTTAGCAGGGGGGTAGAGGGTGAACATACACCAGAAACGAGAACTATAACTAGATGCCACGCAGGATTTGGAGAGAGTGAGACAGGGTTTGAGAGTTTCAGACTTGAGATAGAAAGATGTTAGTTTCCTGGCTCTTCTGAGGGAGAACAACATCTGTCCCCAAGCTTTGTGGAAGGAACTGAGAATTGCCTTCAGGTGGATTTGCCTTCCATGAGGCGAAAGGCAAGTTGTTTCCAGACAACTTCCTCGCCACAAGCTTCAGTGTACGCAATGAGCGGAAGGAAGGGTCGGAAACTAATAGACGAGTTGGGATAAATCTGTGCATGAGATAGAGAGCAAATTTGTTTGGAAAAATTCCGAGGATTAGTGGATGTCAGAAAGAAAGTAGAGATGCGAGTCCAGTCTCAAAGTTTTTTACTGCTGCCTTGAAGTTCTTTTGAGTGAAAATGTCAACCGTCGGCGCTGGAGGTGGTTTTCCAATAAGTTAGCCTAGAGAGATGACCACTTTAACAAGCATATGGCAGAGTAACCGATGGGAGCAGAAGAGAACAGCAGACATGAGCAGGGAAAATGGTCAAAAGTTAAATCCAAAAGAGATGCGTACCATTGGCTGAGATCCTGGTCAGGAGATGACAGATTGCGTCAGTTTCCAATGAGTCGCACAATTCCTTTGCTGAAGTGCCATGACAGGTGAGACGAGGTTACCACTCCCAGCAACTGGCCTGATGACAATTGAAGTCACACATATGAGGAGGAGTGAGTTGGGATGAGTGAGATAGAGTTGATTCTTTGTTATCGGCGAGCGAGATGTAAAATGGAGTCATCACTGTTTGGTGGACGGCCTAACACATATGTATATGTATATGTGGACGGTGGACGAGAGCAACAAGAGTTGGAGTGGAGAGAAGCCATAGCCAGTGGAATTCTTGGGGTGTTGGTGGGGAGTGAGGCATCATGTGGAGTGAGGAATAGAGTTTTTGATGAAGAGAGCAACTCGCCACTTGACGAGCCAGGTCTACATACCGGAGGAGGGTAAACTATGAGAGAAACTAAGGAGTCAGAGTCGTCTTGAAGGAGGAAAGTTTCTGTTAAAGCAGATTATGTCTGCGTTTTGTCCAGTGGCAACCTGTGTGGAGAGATTCTTGAGTTAACGAGTGAAGGCCTCAGATGTTGAGACCCACACTGTTAAGGAAGAGGAGGGAAGAAGCTTTGCGGTGGCAGAGGAAGGACGGAAGGGACGAGGGTTGGGATGAGGGGGGGGAGGGTGAGTAGGGAGAGGAAGGGAGGAGTTGGATAGTGTGTAGGAGATTGCATAAGGAGCTAGGGAGAGAAGGCTGGATAGAGGCCAGAGGAGGACAAAAGATGGGTGGGTGAATGGAGTGAAGCACAATGAGAGAGAATAAGAGAGGGGACAGAGGAAGTTAGGAGAATTGGAGAGGTGGAGATGAGCTGGAAGAGAGAGAGAGAGGTGGGGAAGGAGGACAAGCTTCTGTGGATCGTGGGGGGGGCAGTTTGCTAAGGTGGAGTGAAGGGGTTTTTGTATTGTATCTTGAATCGAGAGGCGAGGGGGATATTGAAGGGAGAAGGGTTAGGTGGAGAATTGAGGGAAAAAGGATGGGGCAGGGGGGAATTGAGGAGAAAGTGGTGGGGGGGCAGCTTTCTGAAAAAAGTTGAGGGGAACTTGGAGGGGAAGAAAGTGAAGTTTGCTTTGAAGAGGGAGGAGCACTGATTTGTGAGGGAGGGGTGAGAGGGAAAGCTTTTGAGGTGAAGGGACACATGAGAGCAGGCAGAAGCTTGGGCAGGAGGGAGAAGTAGATGGGGAGAGGGGAAGGTGAGCAGAACTAGGTAGTGGTATTGTAAAGTCGGAGCGATTGGGGGAAGGAACAAGATTCAGAGGAGAGGAAAAGGGAAGAAGGGGAAGGTAATGAGAGGAGAGAAAGAGCATGTTTGAAATGTTGAGGATTATTGTACTGAATGAGAGTAGAATATCTTGTTAGCGTTTGGAAACGGAGCCCACAGATGTTTGAACACCATTACAGTTTTGGGATACCAGAGAAATGCGCTGTTAGTAAAACACGAGAGCAAGTGAAGAAGTGCTGAGAGCTGAGGTTAGAATGGGGGGCGGGGGGGGCAAGATGGGAAAGTTAGAAGAATTGCAGAATTTAAGGAGGTGGGGTGAATTTGTACTAAAGTTGAAAAAAAAGAATTATTGATGGAAAGATGAACATGCATTGCAAAATGGGATTTTAAAAATTTGTATTGTTAGAGATACATTTAAGTCACGTTGAGGATGGACGAATAACAGGGAGTTAAGAGAATGGCAGAAAGGAAGTGTTTGTAACCGATGAAATTTTCGACATGGGATGAAAAGAAAGGTCCAAATTGAACTTAGGCTTTTGAAGAAGATAAGAATAGGGCAGAAAGTTGGAAGATGAATACATGTAAAACCCTTTAACATTGAGAATAGGGGGCAGAGTTAAATGAAGAGTTTGAAAAAAAGGTGTGAAGGTGTCTGGTGTGAATAACTCAGTGATCAAAGTGGAATTGGAAGGTGATTGGCAAGAGAAGAGAAGGCAAGAGGAGGTAGAGAAGTCATGTAGTTACGGAAGATATAAGGTGAGAAAGAATGTATACATATTATATTATATATATATTATATATATATATATATATATATATACATACATACAAACATTCATTGAAATATATATGATATATATAACATATACATATAGTGTTATACATATATGTTATATTACATGTATGTATATGTAATGTATATATGATATAATATATTATATATAAATATATATGTATAATATATATGTATATATGTTATATATTATGTATATATACTATATATATATACATACATACATATACATAACATGTATATATACATATTATATATATATATATTATATGATATATAATACATATATTTGTTGTGGGCAGGGTCGATGTGGAGATGACCACTTAGGTGGGGAAAGTTGCGTCGTCTCGCCACCAAAACTCCCGGAATGTCGGCAGTTCGCTCAGATAACATCCGCGAGGCCGGCGGATCATTTAACCGACCGTGGTCGCCAATATCTCAACCGCGTAGCCGTAGGGGTGGTATTGTTCATATTAACAATTTACTAATTAACTACGCAATTTCGACTACCGGGGAAACCAATGCCCACGGCACGTCTTGCTCGAACCGGGGTCACTCTACGACTGTGTGGTAGAGTTTGCTACAACCGACTACAACTCCGGTTCGGGTGCAGCCGAGCCAGGAAATGCCAAAGCCGTGCTGGCTGGAATGAACGGATTATCGGGGATAAACCCCGCCTAAACTCAGATCCGAAACCATGCTGACCAATTCAGAAGGGACAGAAACGGACTGCGAATATTTCTAACAAGTTTTATTTACAGTATATGAAGATACACAAAGCAAGACTTAACGCGAATATACAGAAGTATTTACAATGATCCAACAACACTTTTCAGATTCTACTTAAAGATTGGTCCACAGCGCAGAACACATCACAAAAAATGAAAAGAAACCCAGAGTCTTTATTGGACCGCCTCGGCAGCCAAGGAGAGAGCAAGCTGGGGGGCAGAGTTCGGTGGTGACCTTGCCCATCGGAGGATAGGGCATGCCTCACGTTGCCGGCACCTGCGATGGTCGCGTGGTTTGGTCCCCAGTCGCACGTGTGGGACCTCGAGGTTCGTGGTGGAGCTCGGTGGGAATGGCCGTGGTCCACGGAGGGGTCGGGGTCAGTCTTACCCTCCTTTAGAGGCGTAGGGGACACATTCGCCACCTCGATACCCACCAAAAACTCTTAAAGAACTTTTAAAAGACTCTCCTAGACCCCCAAATGACTCTCCAACACTCAAAGAAGACCCTCCAAGACCTCAAAAAGACCACCCAGACCTCAAAAAACCACCTCTCTCAGAGAGTGCTCGGGAATCTATCGATCTCCCTCAGCGGGGAGGGGCCTTGGTGAACACACCTTGCTGTCCACCCTGATTGGACAGGTCCTACGGCCCACCTTTCCAGGGCGGGGCCTTGGCTCCTGCCGGGGGAAACCCCAGCCACTCCTCCACGCGGCCCACACTCGCACGATTACAGCATCAACGCTATGACGGCCCCTGCCGGGAAACCCCAGCCAGTCTTCCCGCGGGTTCATACTTGACGAGTAACAGTATCAATGTTGCACAGCCGTCGTGCAAGAGTTACAACGTTTGTGGAAGGAACATGGTGGAAGCAGCAAGAAACGGCTGCAAGACCCTGCCTGGCAAGTCAGAGTGCTTGTAGACAGCAGGGGGTAGTGGATCATGATGGGGAATGAATGGTTATTCGGTTGTTCGTTGGAAGGTTCGTTGGATGTAAAGATTTAATAACCTAACTAAAAGAAATCGCAACGCACGCTTTTAATTCTCCCACGAGACAAAAGGAAAGGGATCTGACTACACACATACTTAACGACAGAACTGACTTTTGGGACATCTGTATGTTGAATGCAAATGGTTTCCAGATCCGTAATAATAATATATATACTATATTATTATACTTACATATATATACATATATATGCATATAGGAGATATATTTATATATATTATACATATATATACTATAGATATATATACATATATACATATAATACTTATACATTAGTATATATACTATATGTATATATATATATATACTATATATATATATTATATATATATATATTATATATTATATATATAAACACTAGACAACCTGTGAACCCGTTTGGGTTCCCGTTGTGATGAGCGGTTGATGAAACAAAATAAGGACAAATGTGTCCAAGAGCCGCGTCATAAAGTTTTGTCTTCACAGCAGAAGAAGGAAGAAGAAGAAGAAGAAGAAGAAGAAGAATGCGGAGCTCTCTTAGAGCCAGAGTTCGCAACGCGACGCGGCTAATAAAGGTTTTGTCTTCAGCAGAAGAAGAAGAAGAAGAAGAAGAAGAAGAACAACGCGGAACTCTCTTAGAGCCAGCGTTCGCAACGCGACGCGGCTAATAAAGGTTTTGTCTTCACCAGAAGAAGAAGAAGAAGAAGAACAAGAAGAAGAACAACGCAGAACTCTCTTAGAGCCAGCGTTCGCAACGCGACACGGCTAAAAAGACACAAAATTTTAAAATAATTTAGTGGTCAAACTTTCACTTGAAGAAAATTTGAGCATTTACCTCAGGAGTCATCGTTCGGCCAACCAGTTTCTCGAGGTATATCAACACATTCTCCATGGTTTCTCCTTGCGCTTTATGGATCGTCATACCAAAACTTGACTGAATCGGGAATTGATTTTTTATGAATTTGTTTCGTTGCCCCATTTGAATGAAACTTGATACTGCACACTGCAGGCGAATAGTGAGTAAGGTGGCCCTAATTTTTTTGCGCTATCATGTACCGTTTTGGTTGTATTTCGGGAACATACATACATACATACATACATTCACACATACATACATATATACAAGATGAAAGGTTTTATATATATATATATATATATATATATATATATATATATATATATATATATATAATTAGACCCCTCCCACGCTTCTCCAACCAAAGTAGTTGCATAAAGCAACCCAAGAGGACTTACATTGGTTCGAGGAGTGTGGGAGGGGTCAATCATTTAAATAATTTCAGCCACCTGTGTGTCGTCGATTAGGTGAGAGCTGATTGGCTAATCCTCCATTCACAGGTGAGAGATATGGGTGGGTCTTTATATATGTATGTACAGTATATATATATATATATATATATATATATATATATATATATATATTATATATATATATATATTTTTTGATATTTTAAGACAGGTGAGGTTGCATTAAGTGCTTTGCTGGATGGGTTGAGGTGAGGGATTTGTCAGACAATGGGAATTTGTTTAAGAGATTGTGTTTTGGCTTGGTTGTATTTGGCTAACAGCTTGGTTGTGTTTGGGGGTTTGTCGATGGCAGGCATCAGCATTAATGAGGGTGAGCAGGTGCAGGTTGTATGGAGTGTGTGGGTGATGGTGTAAGTGCAAAGTGTGCTATCTGCAGTGGGGTGTGGGGGGGGGGGCAGGCGACAGACTGAGTATGAATGGTGTGGACATCAATGTTGGGGCGGTGGGGAGGGTGGGAGTGTGGGTGATGGTGCAGTTGCTCAGTGTGGGGGTATAGTTGCGATGGGTAATGACAATGTTGGGGATGTTTCACGTGAGGCAATAGCGGTGGAGTTGCTGTTGGTGTGGTCAGTGTTATGGGGATGCTGCTAGTGCACACAAAGGTTATGCTGCAGTTGATGTGGACATTGATTTGGGTTATTTGGTGGAGATGGGACAGAGGGAGGACATGCAGACTTTTTGGTTTGGATGAAGCTGCAGATGATGTGGACATTGATTTGGGTATTTGGTGGAGATGGGACGGAGGGAGGACATGCAGACGTTTTGGTGGGGATGAAGCTGTTGGGTATGTGCACTCTCAATTTTGTGCCAGGATTCGAAAAAAAATAGCATTTTGTGTTGCTTCAGAGAAAGGGGGGTGGGGGGTGATGGATATAACCGGCTTATTTGGTGACGTATTGGTGATGGTGGAGGGACTTTGGTTGTGGTGCATTTGGATGGTAATGCTCTGGGGTGGTTTATTCTGAGGAGATGAAGGCTCTGCACAAGACGTTAGGTAATTGATTCAGGGGAAGGGGTTGCAATGTGATTTTTTTTTCCAGGATTCTCCCGAGAATTGGTGGCGGTGTAAACTTCGTTAGAAGAGCAACGAACCTTAACCTGTGGTGGAAGGGATCGTGCAGGGAATAGTTTTGGGTTTGGGAAACTGTGAAATGTATTTCATGGTCATTGTGACTTTTTCAGACCAATGGGCATACATTTAACAGAAAGGGGGCGATGATGTTTGCAGTGGTAATGAAAAGGAAATTTAGCCTTTTTTAGGCTGGAAGGGAATTGAGAGGCTGTGGCGGAGGGAACTGTGGCAGAATATATGATTTATATGTCTTGGTCACACAAAATAATTCAAGGTATGGAAGGGTTGAAAACTTTTTTTTATTCATGGCAGGAGTTTGAACAATAAAATGGAAGAGCTTGAAACTAAAGTAGATAGTGAAGGGTGTGGCGTCATTGCAGTAAGCGAGACGTGGTTTAATGAGGAGTCAAACAGGAGGACGAGGATTGCGGCTGCAAGATGTAGAGGTGTGATGGAAAAGGGAAAATAGAGTTGGGTGTCGAAATGTGGGTAAAAGTCAACACATTAAGGAGGTTAATGAAGATGATTCTGTGTTGATTGAGATAAGAGATTGTAAGGATAGTTAGATACTTGTAAGGTGTGTCTACTTAGCTCATGGTATGAGGGAGAAGCAGGAAAGAAGGGTTCTTGAAAAATTCAGAAAGACCTATGGAAAAGTAAGAGTGTTGATTTTGTGGGATTTTAGGGATAGATTCGATCCAGAAATGGGGGAACAAGAGCTGAGGAAGATTTTCTGTGGTGTGGTGTTAGATTATTTTAAAAGCAATTATCCCAATATGGTGGAATGGTGGTGGAGATAGGAAAACATCTGGGGACATGTGACCATAACATAGTGCGTGCAACTCTATTGTGGAGATGTAGAATTCGTGATCGTGGAATAAGGCTGTTAGATTTCAGGAAGGAAAACATTGACGTTATGAGGAGAGCGTTCGTTGCTCTAGATTGGGAAAAGCTAATGAGTGGGCAGCCTGCACAAGAGAAATGGATAATCTTTAAGCAAATAAGCAAATGTGTAGGGTGAAGAGTAATTATGTTCCAGTGAGGTGTAAAGGTAGAAGTAGTAAGAGACCATGGTGGCTGAGCATGGAGGTAAGCATTGCGATTACAGATTATTATTATTATTACATTGTATGCAGCCTGTGGCTGCTGGTTGCATCATTGCTGGGAGTGCAGTTCTGCCGCTGATGCGGATGCCCCTGTTCCCCTAATTCCCCTTGTTACCAATAAGCTGGTACTCATTTTGCCAACCTCGGAAGGATAACAGTTTGAGTCAACCCACCTGGTGTTATTTTGACAGCACGACAGGGGCTCAAACTCAAGACCCTAAGATGTTAAGCCAGCAACCTTATCCATTAAAAGCCAACACCAGGCGGCAATTATAGATAAACTGAAGGCATTCGTTAAGCACAAAATAACGGGACTAGAGTCCAGTTCACACGAGTACAGGAGTTATTTCAGAAAATAACTCACAGTCCAAGCAAAAATATGAAAAGTATATGCTAAAAATATGAAACATAACTGTAAGACATTGCTTCAGTATATAAGAGGTAAAGAACAGGATAAGACACTGTGAGTGTGGGGAATAGCACAGGAGAATTGGTGGATGATGAGGGTGAGATTGCAGGGTTAGTAAACGGTTTCTTTTTGCATCGACATTTACACCGAAACAATCAGGGGAACTTCCAATCGCTGAGATATCTATCTCTGGGGTGAGCAAGGGCTTTTGCAAGAGATTTATTCAAGAGTCGAGGAAGAGATGACATGGCTAAAAACAATTAAGGGATGACAAAGCTCTGATGCCAGGTAATATGCATCCAGGACTATGAGAGGTGACAGAGCAGTTAAGCATGTTATTAGTGGATATCTTTAACAGAACTTTGGAGTCAGGACAGGTACCAGAGGATTGGAGAATAGCAAATGTAACACTGTTATGATTAAAAAAAAAATATAATATATATATATATTTATAAGGTCTAAGGCTCATCATGGAGCTGCTCTCTCTCTCTCTCTCTCTCTCTCCTCTCTCTCTCTCTCTCTCTCTCTGATCTGAGGGGAAGTGCCATCACTTCCAGGGGTACTCTGGGTTCAGCAATGTCACCACAATGGTGCCGCCTTGTTCACCACACTGAGTGGGGCATTTCCTCAGGAGGAATTTCCTTCTCCCTATAGATGCCAACCACTGCGGATTGTCCATGCTCTATCCTTTTAAATGCTGAGCATCAAGCAAGGAGGCAGGACATACCATTTTTATAGTCTTTGGTACAACTCGGCCAGGGTTTGAACCACCGACCTTCCAGACTCGGAACGGACATTCTAACCATTACACCACTGGGTCTGGTTTAATAAAGAATCCCGAGAAGAATTGGGAACTATAGACCTGTTTAATAGCTTGAATTCAGTTGTGCGAAAGGTGTTGAAGACTAATAATTATAAGCAACAGAAAGGGAAACATTTGAATAGATGCACACTAATTAATGCTAGTCAGCATTGAGTTACCAAAGGGAGATCATGTTTAACAAATTTATTGGAGTTCTACAAAGTCGTTTCTGATTAGGTGGATGAGGGAAATGAAGTGGATGTAATATATCTATACTTTCAGAAGGTATTTAATAAGGTACCACACAGAGGCTGTTAGCTAATATGAGGGTTTGTGGAGCGGCTGATAGAGTAGCCAACTGGATTGAAAACAGCCCTGTGTGTGGGTGAGGGTGAGTGTTCACAGAATTGACACCCTGGCCTCCATTGCAAAGACATGATTAGAACCATGACTGTGACAATGGTGAGTCCTGAGGTTCTGAACAGAATTAACTGTGATATCTGATGAGGAGTGCACTTGATATTCAACACCAGAGTCATATTGTTTGACATGTTTGGTATTTTTGACTGATCTCGTGAATGTTTTTAAGGACTTTGTACTTCTATTGTGTGCCAACCACACCACAGTCATACCTTTTTTTCTGGAAGATGAACATGATGGATAGTTCCACCTCGATTTAGATTTTCTGCTCATGATTTAGGCCTCCACTTCGACATGGGTTAATCGAAATGTAAGCACAAAACAGTTTCATATTTCTTTGCTTTGATAATTTTCATCCACCTCATCTGATTGTGCTCTTCATGGTAATCAGGACAGGCCAGCTAACTGGCTTGGTGATATTAGTACATATATATATATATATATATATATATATATATATATAGGTTGAAAAAGTGTGTCTGTGTGTGTGTTTGTCTGTGACCTATGCACGGAAAGTACTGGACTGATCCTCACCAAACTTCACTGCTGACAGAACGTGTACCCGGGAGTGTCCCGATGTAAAATAATTGTACTTCCGACTTGCGGTTTCCGAATTATGACGTCATCACCTGATTTCGTAACGTTAATTTTTCAAGTTCAGCCGATTGACATGGGGCCAACGCCATTTGCAATAGAATGAAAAAATAATGCAACAGTCAGTTGAAGACAATGACTTCCGACTTCCCGGTTTCCGAATTATAACGTCATCACCTGATTGCGTAACGTTAATTTTTTAAGTTCAGCCGATTGACATGGGACCAACGGAATTTGCTAGAGAATGAGAATTAATTAAGTCGCAAATGATGACATGAAACCAGCCTCACATTGTTGAGGCATTATGGTTTTTTATCTGATGCGGCAATAAACTTAACATTTTTGAACTCGAGTCTTCTGCATAGAAAACATGGCGGGGAAAATATAATATTATAGTGGTGATGAAAAAAATAATAATGGTGGCAGCCTCTACAATTTTACATATTAACTTTTGACATATACTCCTTCAGACCCGCTGTCATCCACGGGATTCCTGTGCGGAGCACGGGTATCCCTGCGAGTTATTAATAAAACAAGGTTATTTCATCACAGAAAATGACATTTCTGCACCACTGTGTCACCAAAATATACATTTTATAACCCCATATTGTGCAATGGCTGATTAGCAATGCTTATTAATTATCTCCTTGGGTCTATCATTGTCTAATTAACCCCACTGAAACCTTTTACTTCTTCTGAATTCGGCAGTTCCTCATCGTTACCATATCGCTTGGCAGCCATTTTGTAAGATGGCTGCCACTGTAGGCAGGGGCCAAATCTGCAATGTCTTAATATCCAGATCTGATCCATAATATATCCATCTATCTCTGTGCCAAACTTTGTGCTTTATCACAAAATGCACAATGGGTTTGCGATGGCGCTCCACCATGAGGAGCGGCTGAAGGAGACAGTTTATACATTAGAAAGAGGCGACTATGAGGAGATTTGATTGAGATGTTTGAGATCATGAACAATGGAAACCAAATAAGTGCAGACGAGTTTTTAAGCAGAATGGACACTGGCAGGAACATGGGCCACAGTTTCAGAATATAGAACAGAAGAGTTGGGACAGTAGTTCCCTTCCCTTCATGTTTTTCCCCTTTTTGGCTGATGGTTGCATCATTGGTTAGGGTCATGTCGATGCTGCTGATGCAGTACCCCCTATTACCAGTACGCTGGTGCTCATTTTGCCAACCTCAGAAGAATGACAGGCTGAGTCAACCTCCTGGTGTTAATTCAGCAGACAACGGGGCTCAAACACAGTACCCAAGGATCCAAAGCCACCACACTAACCACTAAGCCAACGCCAGGCTGGAACTGTAGTAAGGCAGTAGTCTTTCACTCAGAGTGTAGACAATGTATACAATAATCTCCTTACAAAGGCCGTGACAGCAGAAATAGTACGTCGTTTTAAAATTGAGTTTGATAGGAATCTAAAAGTAAGGGGTACTTTGATATTAGCATGAATGCACAGGCTTGATGGGACTAATGGCCTCCTCTTGCATTGGATTTCCTTGTATATCCTGTAGTGACAGTGGGGCCACAGTTGGATACAACAAGCAAGGGAATTGGCTAACAACAAAAGTGGACAGGGAAGAGGGGAGGAAATACAGTCACCTGCAAGTAAGAGCATTGAGTAAGGTAGTGTGAAAAGGAGGTAAAAATATACAGGTAAGAATGGGGTATGACATGAAATGGTGGTGCATCACTTACTTGAAGCTCTGAACTGGAGAGTGGGTTTGAACCATCTCTGGAAGGCATTTCCATAAATGGGAGAAAAGAAGAACAAAAGAGTGGAGAATTTGTGAATTAGTGCATTTTGAGAATTGACCAGGAGGGTGTCACTGGAAGAATGTGTGCATCCTGGAGGAGCTGGGGAAGATTGGAGACAAAGAAAGCCGAGGGAACTAGACCAGAGAAGTGGTAAAAAGCAGAAAGGCCAACAACTTGTCTGTGATGTGAGAGCAACAGGCCGTAATGGTGCTTCATCCTCTATGGCATGGTACTTCATCCTTTCTCTCTGCCTGTCATCCTTCCGAGGTCGGCAAAATGAGTACCAGCATGCTGGTATC
>CM068965.1:66914853-66927800 GCA_035128595.1 Eptatretus atami | reverse complement strand
GAGGATTTGCATATCAGGTCACTGAATTCAATGAATAAGTATTTTTGAGGTCGACATAGGCCAAATTGCTAAATTTGTCAATTTTAATCCGATTGACTTGAAATTTGAAGATGATTTGCATATCAGGTCACTGAATTCAATGAACAAGTATTTTTGAGGTCGACATAGGCAAAATTTCTAAAATTGTCAATTTTAATCCGATTGACTTGAAATTTGAAGATGATTTGCATATTTAATCATTGAATTCAACCACCAATGATTTTAAAGGTCAAATTTGTTTTATGCATTTCGGAAGTATTGTGCTATGCATGACATCTTTCTTGTTTGTTTGTTTGTTTGGTTGTGGATGGAATTGGACAAAACTTGGTGGGCAGGTTGGGGATGTAACAAGGAAGGATTGATTCGATTCTGTTGAAGCTCTGAACCCAGATCTGAGAATTTTTAAAGTGCTTCTTCACCATTGAATGATGGGGCGAAAATTATATATAGCATGACATTTGAAAAAGTTTTGGACGGATTCGGACGAAATTTGGTGGATGAGTTGGTTAGTTGACAAGGACAAGCCAATTCAATTTTATTTCAGTTCCGAATCTAGATCCATCCTATAAGTGGGATACAAAACGTAAACTAATCATCCTGGTGGAGGTATGCGCTCTACCGAGTGGCCGTTCTAGTTTCTATGTGTGCTGGTTTATATGGCAAAATAGTCAAGGAAGCCCTCAGGAATGCCGAAAGATGTTTTCTTCTTCACCCAATTTTTTATTGATGGTAGCTCCTTCTTTTTCACCTCCTTGCCTCGCTATGGAAACACATTGACATTGCTCCCCCCTCCCCCACCCCTCTCCATTTTTGCCATTGATTTGAGCCGATATGCCAGTTGTGATGTGGAGGGATGGTGCTGTGTAAAGGGGAGCAGGACCTCTTCTCCCCTGAGCCTACATATATGTGTCAGGAGGGTCTGCATGGGGGGATTGGAGTTCAGGGAGAAAAAAGACGAGGGGAGGCAGAGTTTAAATAACCCCGAGTGTTAATAAATAAAAGAGTGGAGAGTTGGTGAAGTGAAGAAAGGCAGACAGTTGAGAATCGCTTGCCAATTTTGGTTGAGAATCTGTTGAAAAGGGTGAGAAAACCATTGAGTAAAAGACGTTGAGCGAGTTTGTTCATTCATTCGTGAAAAGGCCGTGCTGCCTGCATGCCTGCCAGCATCACTGCTCACAAGCCTGCAAGAACTGCCGACTTGAACCGGGATTCTCGAAGAGATTGTGGCATGGAGCTGCCACATTGCTAGGCCAGTCTAGGTGCCAGGGATGTCCATCTAGAGATTTCATTTCTTGTCTTCCAATTTGTATTTTTTATGTACCTCAAGTACTCATTACGTTATTATTAACCTCCGCCATCGAAGATGGATGGAGGTTACTGTTTTCACCCCTTTCTGTTTGTTTGTTTGTTTGTTTGTTTGTTGTTTGTGAACAGTATTACGGAAAAACTCCTCGACGGATTTCGACGAAACTTGGTGGGGGGGTTAGGTCTGGTCAAGGATCATGCCATTCGATTTTGGACTTGGTCCAAAATCCAATATGGCGCGCTATGGCGGCCAATTTGAAAAAATATTTGAATTTTTTTTTTTTTGCTTTCTACATGTTTTAAGTGATTTCCAACCCCCCCCCCCCAAAAAAAAATTGTTAGACAAAAAAAATTTTGCAACTTTTTTTTCAACAAAATTTCGATTTTTTTTTTTGCATTTCTACATGTTTTAAGTGATTTCCACCCCCCCCAAAAAAAAAATTGTTAGAGAAAAAAAAATTTAGCAATTTTTTTCAACAAAATTTCGACTTTTTTTTTTGCATTTCTACATGTTATAAGTGATTTCCAACAAAACATGCCAAAATTATAATTGCGGCTGATTTTGAACTTCAGGTGGATATACCCACGTAAATCAATTTTTCTAAGGAATCTAGCTAGTTATGACGAATGAATTAAGTATGTAAAAGTTAAAAGGGAAAGGGAAAGTTGCAAACTATAACTCTGTGAGCACTGTTGACGTCAAATTGAATGAATAGGATATCAGGTTCACTTGAGTGACCTAGCAGTATTGGCGGCGGAGGTTTTGCACTCTACGAGTGCTCCCCTCTAGTTGTATCTTGCAACAATCTTTCCATCCCCTATGCCTGTTATTTGCAGATTTTGTTGTTGGGAGTGGAATTTGGAACTATTAGTGCATTTGCATGCAGTTTGAATTGTCTTTTCAATTTTTTTTTTGTCGTTCTGAATCTAGTAAAGGCTCATGGTAGAGCTAGACCACTGAAGGGATCAGGATGCAACAGATCAACAGAACAGGAGGAGAGAGAGAGAGAGAGAGAGAGAGAGAGAGAGAGAGAGAGAGAGAGAGAGAGAGAGAGAGAGGGGGGGGGGAGGGGGGGAGAACACCAACAGCAGGGACAATATAGGGAGACTTGGACAAATAAAGGATGTAGGGGTAATGAAGGGTAGGGGAATTTATGGAGGGACAAGATGGGTGCAGAAGCAAACTCTCAGAAAGGAAACACTTGTAAATCTCGAAGTAGGTGGGCTTGACGGTTGCGGGGGGGGGGGGGGGTGCTTAGCTGGGGTAGAAAGATCCATGGTTTTGGATTGGGGATGATCTGAGATGGTGGTGAAGAGCTGTCTTGAAGACTCAGAGGGAAGAATGAAATTGAAGAGAATGTGGAAGTTGGTTCTATAGATGGGGAAAAAAGAGGAACAAATGAGTGCAGGTGAGTAGTGATTATGGATTTTTGGCATTTCACCAGAAGGGAGTTGAAGGTAGAGCACATGCACCCTGAAGAAACCTGCAGGAGTGGGTAGGGAGACATCTATAAATTGCACATGTACTTCGCTTGGAATTGTAAATTGAAAGTTTTTTTTCTAAAGCGATGGTGGAGAAGAAGGTATCTGCACCAGAGAGTGAGATGGAAGAGGGGGTAGTGACACCAGCTACACAAATGATAGAGCAGAGAACATGCAGGTAGATTATTGAATACCAGTTGTTGGTACCTAAATGAGAAGTGGGCTGATGTTGCTATCGCCGAGTTTACAAAAGACCAGCACAGGGGCATAAAGAAAATGCTAGCTAAACTTGAGGCCGAATATGCTATTAAGGTGGTGATGGCCCAAAACAAGACAAGATATCAGAGGGGTTGGACCAAGACAGCCACTTCAACACCATCCAGCAGGGGGGTGAAATTCAGTGGAGGGATGGGGGAGGGTGCTGTGGATGTAACCAACCAGTGAGAGATCTGGAGAAGACATCTATGTCTACACACCTATGGAACGAAGGAGGATTTTGAGGTAGGCCGTCTATGGGAGAGTCAGTAATATTGTCAGAGGTGCTGATGCCTGAAATATTCCAACTATAAACAGTATGAAAGACTATAACAGACACAAAGACAAGAGGCAGAGATAAAGTTGGACATCATGGAAGGATTAGCCATAGAGATAGACCCATAAATACGGGCAGAATTAAAGAGCAGAACTGCTGGAAGCACAGTTAGACTGTGAAGACAGTGACAGTCGAGTCAGTGGTAGCAGTGGAAGTAAACACATAAACATACTTGGACACAGAAGCAGAAGTAGGGGCAGGTATAGGTGGTAAATATGGGTGTGAAGAAGGAGAAAAATAGCAAGGAGTAGGTGGCGAGATTGCAGTCCTGTGTGGCATGGGTAAAGACTGAGATCATGACTTTCAGGAACCTGGGCAAAATTCAGTAAAAGGAGACTGTTTGGAGCAATGATAAGAAGGAGAAGTCAGAGTAGGGACGTGAAGCAATAATTTGAGGTGTCCACCAGGTTGAGAGATCATGTTCAGATGAGTGGAATGGCCACCGGGCATCTATCTCACCCCAGAGGAAGACAGAAAATGTGGTGAGGGGGGATCTGGATGAAAGCAGAAGGGGTTACTACTATTTTGCATGATTGTTGTGTGCCAAAATTATTCAGTGAATACTGTCGTTGCCCCAGTATGGTGTGCACATATCTGCTGGTATCCTCTCTCAACATTAGTTGAGATATTTGTCCTCAATACCTATGATTCTAGTGCCTGGGTTGTGCTGAAAGCCGCATCAGCATCACAACTTGCCATATTAACAAGCAAGGGAAAGAACAAACAGAAAAAGAGGAGACAGAGGGGAAGAAATGCAGTAATCTGTAAGTAAGAGGATTACATTAGGTATGGTTAATGGGGGCATTGATATGATCCTGGATAGAGATGAGGAATGACATGAGATGGTTATGTAACACCAACTTGATTTGGAGGCAAGTTGTCATCCGGTGATTAAAGAACAAACTTGAGAGTGTTTCCCCGTTATGCAATTCCACCCACATACAACACATTTACCTGAAATTTGGAGATGACCTCGGTGCTTGTTTATAAAATGGGTGTGACAAATATTTTGATGATTAACTGAAAGCAAGAAGAATCCAGCAGAGTTCGGTTTTACACTTGTAGCATCAGCAGGGCCGGATTTAGGGAAGGACCAACAGGACTTTTGTCCATAGCCCAAACTCCAGGGGGCCCATGAAAAACATATGACACATTTATATATTATGTTTTTTATATATAATATATATATATATATATAATATATATATATATATATTGTATATATATCACATTCCCTCCATAACCATCCATTGGTACCATACTCTGTGCAAGCGTTTGGTGCTCCTAAGCAGTCTCCTGGGCTATTGGGCACAATCCGGGATGGGTCGCCACTCTGACACAGATACCCAGGCATGGCTGGCACTCATTTTCCAAACCTCGGAAGGATGAACAGGGCCGAGTTAACCCACCTGGTATAATTCAACAGCTGAGGCGATTTGAACTCAGGACCGCCCTCCGGATCCAGCCTGCCACCCTAACCATTAAAGCCACACGCAGGTGTGTGAGTGAGTGAGTGAGTGAGTGTTGTGAGTGTCGGTGAGTGTGTGAGGGTGAGTGTTGAGTGTGTGAGTGTGTGTGTGTGTGTGTGTGCACGAATGAGGATGTGATATGCACGTGTGACCATAAAAACGAAGAAGTAATTGGCATGACACTTGTCTGGTGTACAATATTGACATTGCTTTGTGAAAACAACTTGTGTCCTCAGATAATTTATTTTCAGTACACCTTGCAAAGTCGCTATACCTGCCGCAATGAGGATGCAATACTTCTTTATTATTACCTCCGCCAGCAAAGGTGGGTGGAGGTTATTATGTTTTCACCCCTGTCTGTTTGTCTGTTTGTGAACAAAATATCTCAAAAGGTTGTGGACAGATTCGGCCGAAAGTTGGTGGGCAGGTTGGTTATGTAACAAGGACGAATTGATTCGACTTTGGTGAAGAGTCGAATTTTTAAAAGTGATTTTTCACCAATGAGTGATCAGGCTAAACAGACATATATAACACAATATCTCAAAAGGTTATGTAGGGATTAGGATGAAACATGGTGGGCCGGTTGGGTGTGTAACATGGAAGGATTGATTCGATTTTGGTGAAGATCTGAATCCGGATCCGAGAATTTTAAAGTGATTTTTCACTATTGAGATGATAAGGCTAATACGATACATAGCACGATATCTGAAAATGTTACGGACGGATTCGGACGAAACCTGGTGGATGAGTTGGTTACGTAGGTGTCAAGAACAAGCCGATTAAATTTTAGTTCAGGTCCAAATCCAGGTCCAGCCCATCAGTGGGATACAAAACGTAAACTAATCAGCCTGGTGGAGGTATGCGCTCTACTGAGGTGGCCCTTCTCATTTAAACATATTTTTACTTTTAATTAACTTCAGTTTTTTAAAAAAGAAAAAGTGTTGTTAGTGTATTGGTTATAGATCTAGAACACAGTAATGTTCTTTTTTAATTTTTTCTCTCCCACTACAATCTACGGTTGGTTGGGTGGGGGACGGGGGGGAGGGGGTGGAGGGTGGCCGTTACTACTCGAATGTCCTGGGGACTGTTAAATTAAATCTGGCTCTGAGCATAAGTACCAACAAAATCCAGAAACAGCTTTACCATATTTTGTGACAATTGATGAAACAGTGGTTCATTATTTTGATCTCAAAACCAAAAACTCAGGGTATTCAGTCAAAATGCCATGAGTCATGGCAGCCCCCCCCCCAAAAAAAAAACTGTTTGAGCAAAATCATCTGCAGGTCCTAATTTTTATGGAATGCAGTGGAAATCATTCCAAGGTAACAAGATGGATAAACTCCCATAGCATTACATTACTCAGATGTAATTGCAAATGTGTGCGAGACAATAAACGAAAAGACGAGGGACCTGTTCAGATGTGATGAGCTGTTTCACACAGACATTGCTTCAGATTAGAAGTTTCATTGCTGTGGCAAACATTTCTGCCAGTTTTGAATTGGTTGATAACTTCCCATACTCTACTGATCTAGCTGCTAACCAAAATTTCCAAAGCGAAATTATAACTTATGGGGAGAATAATGCTTTATTGTGGTAGTAAATGGATGTGAACAAGTGCTTTGAAACAAGAAAGACTTTTTCTGGCAAGAGGCAAGTTCTGCTTGTTACATCCATGGATCAATTACATTGCACTTTAATGTGACTATGTAAAGGAAAAAAATAGCACAGCTTAGGTAGTCATCATTGACAGTCAATTGTGTTTAGGTTAGGCCATGTACTTGTTAATTAACTCTTGTATGTGACTGATGTAAATGTGTTTTTTTTACTTTTTTTTTGCAGAGATCGAAGCTCATCGAAGACTTCGATGATAGAGCGGTGATGTTGACACACGATCGATGAGAGGGAGTCGACATGCAAGTGAGCTGAAGAACAGGGGGAACGGGCACACAGTCAGAACGAGGAAGGATGTATAGACTGGACAAGGGAACCGAGTATGCTGAGTTGAGAAGGAACATGTAAGGACACAGAAAAAGTTGACAAACAAGATAAATATGGAAAAGTGTGAATGGACAATAGAGGAAAGTCAGTGAGAATAGAAAAGATAAAAGATTGGCAATAAGAATGGGGATGGTTATTGCTTGCCACTTTATAGCAATTGATTGGACAGTTTCACAGAGGCGATTACACAGTCAAAAAAAGTTTGGCTCTTCTCAGAGTTTTGGTCCGAAGGCTCATTTTTAGGATCGACATTGACTCCCAGACAGCTTCCAACTGTAGTTCGTTTGTAGTAATATTCCCAGGGATCTCCATGAGGTTCTTCGTTATCATTCCCGTTGCTTCAATTACCACTGGAAAAATTTCTACGGTCTTCAACTTACAAGATATTTTGACTCAGTTTCCAGGGTATTTGTATGATGCTTTCTTCTTGAGCTCCACTATTGTTGTATTTACGTCGATTTTTATGTTTGTCCGTTTGTGTTGCTATACCTTGTACGAATGCGCACTTGGCACACTTATGGAGGCCAAATTCCATTTCAATATTGTCAGAGCACCATTTCACTAATTTGTTCTGCCAATTTTTCGTCATTTGGTGCAAAGAGCTTTAAACCATCCATGCACAGCAGATCTGCACCTTTCCTGTCTCTGAACATTCTCTTATTGGATGTTAGGATGTATCGGTGTCCTTGCCCATTAATGGGGTTGCTCAGTGGGTTCAGGGCCAGGAAAAATAGGAGGGAGTAAAGATAGTCATCCTGGAACTCTGGAAGATCCCGCTTCGTAACTTCACCACTGATATTTTGATTTTTCGGGTGTGTGTGTGTGTGTGTGTGTGTCTTCCTCGACAAGGTAATGCTGCAGTTAACTCAGACAACATGGCTGTAGGAGGTGTCCATTATGGGTTAGCCAATGGAGAACACTTATTACGCCTCAGGTCACGTCAGGTATGGGAGCATGCGCCAGAGCAGCGCGTCACTGCATCCACTTTCCGCGGTACTCCAGGGGCCTCCGTTTGGCCATCCCCCAGGCAGATGCCTGGCCCATCCCATCTCCTTGAGATGCCGATCAACCTGCTGCAACCACGAGGCACATGGTCGGCCCATTGGCCTCTTCCACTCACGAGACTCCCACGCTGAGAGAATCTGGTGAGCAGGATCAGCGTCAGGAAAACGAGCCACATGTCCATACAGCCGCAGCTGACGCTCATGGACTATGCAGGTACAAATCTCATTTGAGTCTCTCTCAGCAACCGCTCGTTGCACACAAAGTCCGACCAGCGATAGCCAGGGATTCTCCGAAGAGACCTGGTACCAAAGGAATTAAGTCTCCGTCTCAGATCCTTGGTCAGAGTCCAAGTCTCGCATCCATAGCGCAAGACTGGAAGCACCAAGGACCTGAGGCTCAGACTTTTGTCCTCCACACAGTGTACGGCAGCAACACCCCCATTATCCAGTGAATCCATGACTCCCAGGCCCGACCCAGACGACTATTGACCTCTGACTCACAGCGCCAAAGACATGAATATCACTGCCAAGTAAGTGAATCTCTCCACGACCTCAACATCCTCACCAAACAGGCACAGACAGGACAGCGGCATCCAAGATGTATATTGAAGCCTGGATCTTAGTTTTAACCCAGGAAACCCGTAATCCCAGCAGCTCCGACTCCTCATTCAGCACCTGAGGGCACCCAAAAGGATATCTAAAGTCTCCGCAAAGATGACTGCATCATCTGCGAAATCAAGGTCAGAGATCTTGACATTCCAAACAATGCACCGCAGCTTGATCTCTCCGACATCCTCCCTAGAATCCAGTCCATACAAGTGCTGAAAAGTGTGGGCGCAGTACACACCTCTGACGAACTCCAGTAACAACTGAAAATAAGTCAGAGATGGTACCACCACACCTCACAGCACTCTCAGTACCAGAGTAGAGTTCAGACATCAGATCGATCAGTTTTGGTGGCACCCCAGAAGACCAAGAATCCTCCAGAGGGCATCCCTATTCACTGAATCGAACGCTTTACAGAGATCAACATAGGCTGCAAGCAGCCCCTGCAAAACGTTCGTCTGCGTTCGGTGAGGACTCAAGGATAAGCAAGGATAAGCTCAATCGTTGACCTCTTTGGTGTAAAGCCTGACTGCTCCGGATGCTGGTGCTCAAGCAGATGGTGGTGAACCCTATCAATAATTATCTGAGCAAAGACCTTGCCCGCACTGAGAGCAGCGTCACTCCTCGGTAGTTGTTGCAGTCTTGGCGATCATACTTCCCTTTCCAGAGAGAGACAACAAGGCCCCTCTTCCAGTCAGTTGGGATGATGCCTGTGTTCCAGGCAGACAGAGAACTGCATGCACGACACGAGTGCAGCATTTCCACAGCCTTGAGAAGTTCAGCATGGATGCCACAGTTCCCTGGAGCTTTACCCCATTTCAACCAGTTCACTGCAGCCTGTGTTTCCACAAGAGATGGTGGACCACAGTTGATTGGTGGGTCAGCAACAGGGATTGAACACCCTGACGTCCAACTCGTCAGCTGGTGGATCAGCTGGTACAACCGCTCAAAGTAACCGGCCCAGCGGGCTCTTCACTTCGGACTCCTCTGTCAAGAGCCTACCACCTCTGCTCTAACTGCAGTACACCGTGGGATGGGCTTGTATGAACGCAATGTGCGAATTCCCTGTAAGCAGGACGAGAATCCCTTGACCACAGGTTGATGCTCTACCCTTCACAGATTCCTCACTCATAGGCCTCCTTGTCCACCCCTAGCGCATGTACAGTTTTACGCCACAGCTCCTGAACAGCTCAGCTCTGCCATTCAGCCTGGCCTGCAACTCTGGTCAATGGAATCAGTGTCCCTTGAGAGACAAAATTCTTCTTTGCCCTACGGTGAGTTCCAAGACATCCACCGGCAACATCAAGGGGTGGTCTTGAAGGCACTCCACAACTCTTCAGGACTCCCAAAGCACCAGACTCCTCAAATCTCCACAGCCTGTTCGCAACTCCTCGGCTATCTCTCATCCTTGAGCTTGCCAACATCCAGCCTAGGCTGGGATGGTACCATTCTCCTGGATTTAAGGTGCAACTTCAGAGTTGCTACAACAAGACGGTGGTCAGTATTGAGGAACTGAGCACTCTGGTAGACCCTGCATTTCTGGATCATCCTCCAGCAACCATCAACGAGGACATGGTCAATCTCTTTATCAACCACCGTCTTGGAATTCCAAGTCCAGCGATGAGCTTGTGGGTGCTGAACCATGAACCGGCCCCCTAGTCCATGACTTCTTGCAAAGTCAAGGAACTTAGTGCTATTCTGGTTCATAGTTCCTGACCCATGGGACTAACACACGTCTCATAACCATCCTTTCAGTGCCAGTCGATGCATGAAAACCCTAAGACTAGTAGTGTATCTCGTCTGGGGAACTGATCACCCACAGACTCCAGTGTGGCATTGAATGCATCCTTCACGGTGAGATCACTCGCCTCCGTCGGAGCATAAACAGAGACAGGGAAATGACACCTAAGGAGTGACGAATCCTTAGTCTCATAATACGCTCGTTGACCGGTGTTCCCTCAATTATCATTGGAGTCAGCTTATTGGACACAGTTACAGCAATTCCTTGGGAATGGTACACATCAGAGCAACCAGACCAATAGTAGGTGTAACCATCCACATGACTCTCGCCGCAATCCGGTCTCCGAACCTCAGAGAGTGCTGCAATACCGATGTCCAAACGCTTGAGCTCAGATGATAACAGAGACAGGTGATCATCCTCTTTTAATGATAGGACATTCCAGGCACTCACCGAGGGACCGCCTCAGGTTAACCCAAGGAGACCACGTCTGGTGGACGACACCTTAGCACCATCCGCCACACTCTCCCGCAATCTGACCCGGGAATGTTACCGCGGGTTTCCCTCCTATCATCAAAGATTGGGGGTCCCGAAGCTTTGCCCCAATCCTCATCCGGTGAACTGCCCTGCGAAGGGAAGCTGCGCAGGAGGTACTCCCACGGATTGGGTTTTCAGATTTCTTTGCGTTTTTGTGTTTTGCGGAATGAAGGGTTTTACGGTGGCCGGAGTGCAAATCCTGCCACCAACCTCCTAATAAGAAGTAACCCAACTGCAGGAGGACGTCCGCAGACACAGTTGGCACTAGATATGGATGGCCATTGGCTCACAAGAGCTCCTCCGTTCTCTGCCCGAAGGAGAAGGAAGTACATTTGGGTCCGTTTCTCTGTCTGTCTGTTGTTTGTTTGTTTGTTACATATATAAGCGAAGTTTTTTCAAAATATATTGGTCTGGCGATTTTGTTATTCGTCTGTCTGTCTGTTTGTTTGTTACTTACGAAATCTAAAGATTTGTAAGTATATTGATGACTACCGTTCTGTTTGTTTGTTTGTTTGTATGTTTGTTTGTTTGTTTGTTTGTTTGTAGGCAGATAACTCGAGAACGGAAGAAGCTACCAATGTCAATTACATCACGTGATTCAGGAGGGTGATGGCTAGTGCTGATTAGATTTTGGTCAAAATCGGTCAAAGGTCAAGGTCACAGTGAGGTCAAATATTCTATTTTTGATGGTTTGGTACAGATAACTCGAGAACGGAAGAAGCTACCAATGTCAAATTACATCACGTGATTCAGGAGGGTGATGGCTAGTGCTGATTAGATTTTGGTCAAAATCGGTCAACGGTCAAGGTCACGGTGAGGTCAAACATTCGATTTTGATGGTTTGGTAAAGAATCATCGTAGAAACTTCTGGTTTGCGTCGCTACCTTCTCTAGAGACAGCTTTTATTAGACAAGGTCAGAGGTCAAGTTGACGATTTCGTAAGTACCAGTCTATGACTGCTTGTTTGTTTGTTTGTATGTTTCTTTGTTTGTAGGCACGATAACTCGAGAACGGAAGAAGCTACCAATGTCAAATTACACACGTGATTCAGGAGGGTGATGGCTAGTGCTGATTAGATTTTGGTCAAAATCGGTCAAAGGTCAAGGTCAACGTGAGGTCAAATATTCGATTTTTTGATGGTTTGGTACAGATAACTCGAGAACGGAAGAAGCTACCAATGTCAAATTACACCACGTGATTCAGGAGGGTGATGGCTAGTGCTGATTAGATTTTGGTCAAATCGGTCAACGGTCAAGGTCACGGTGAGGTCAAACATTCGATTTTTGATGTTTGGTACAGAATCATCGTAGAACTTCTGGTTTGCATCGCTACCTTCTCTAGAGACAGCTTTTATTAGACAAGGTCGAGGTCAAGTTGACGATTTCGTAAGTACCAGTCTATGACTGCTTGTTTGTGTGTTTGTTTGTTTGTAGGCACGATAACTCGATAACGGAAGAGCTACCAATGTCAAATTACACCACGTGATTCACGAGGGTGATGGCTAGTGCTGATTAGATTTTGGTCAAATCGGTCAAAGGTCAAGGTCACAGTGAGGTCAAATATTCGATTTTTGATGGTTTGGTACAGATAACTCGAGAACGGAAGAAGCTACCAATGTCAACTTACACCACGTGATCCAGGAGGGTGATGGCTAGCGCTGATTAGATTTTGGTCAAAATCGGTCAAAGGTCAAGGTCACAGTGAGGTCAAACATCCAAAAATGATAACTCGAGAACGGAAGAAGCTCAAATGTCAAATTACACCATGTGATTCAGGAGGGTGGTGGCTAGCGTTGATTAGATTTTGGTCAAAATCGGTCAAAGGTCAAGTCACACGTGAGGTCAAACATCCAAAACATTCGATTTTTGATGGTTTGGTACAGAATCATCGTATAAACTTCTGGTTTGCGTCGCTACCTTCTCTCGAGACAACTTTTATTAGACAGGGTCAGAGGAAAAGTTGACGATTTCTTAAGTATCAGTCTATGACTGCTTGTTTGTTTGTTTGTCTGTCAATCGCCTACAGAGTCACAATTTTAAACCAATCTTCACAAAACTTCACCACATGGTAGAGTTTGTCATAAGCAAGAAACCTATTGTTTTTGAGGTCAAAAGGTCAACAACATAAGCCAAAGATCAACAACATAGGTGAGATTTCTAAAATCCTCAATTTTCATC
>CM068965.1:66900675-66914843 GCA_035128595.1 Eptatretus atami | reverse complement strand
GAAATTTGAAGAGGATTTATATTTCAGGTAACTGAATTCAACTAGCCAATTATTTTTGAGGTCAACATCGACCAAAGGGTCAACATAGGCCAAAGGTCCACAACTTTGGTGAGATTTCTAAAATCTTCAATTTTCATCTGATTGACTTGAAATTTGAAGAGGATTTATATTTCAGGTCACTGAATTCAACCAGCCAATTATTTTTGAGGTCAACATAGACCAAAAGGTCAACATAGGCCCAAGGTCAACAACTAAGGTGGTGTTTCTAAAATCCTAAATTTTTATCCGATTGACTTGAAATTTGAAGAGGATTTATATTTCAGATCACTGAATTCAACCAGCCAATTATTTTTTAAGTCAACATTGACCAAATTTAAGTCAACCAATTTTAAGTCAACAATTATTTTTTAAGTCAACATTAATATGGTCAACATGGGTGCAAGGTCAACAACTAAGGTGGTATTTCTAAAATCCTCAATTTTCATCCCATTCACTTGAAATTTGAAGAGGATGTGCATACCATGTCACTGAATTCAACCACCAATTATTTTTGAGGTTAACATCAACCAAAAGGATAACATAGGCCATATTTCTAAAATTGTCAATTTTTATCCGATTAACTTGAAAATTGAAGAGGAGTTGCATATTTGGTCATTGAATTCAACCACTAATTATTTTTGAGGTCAAATTTGTTTTATGGACTTTGCAAGTGTCGTGCCCTGCATGACGTTTTCTTCCTGTTTGTTTTTTGTCTGCACAAAACTTTTATGTTTTTCTCTGCAACTGCTTGTTGAATTGAGAAGAAATTGTCACCATATGAGCGACTACTCATGAAGAATCCAATATCACAGCCATATTGGATTTACCGTAAAACATATAAAAAAATCTTCTTCTCCAGAACGTCTGGACAGATCGAGGAGAAACTTCACACAAATATTCCCCAAGCCATTGGTGTACAAGTTTGTTAAGGAATCATTGATAGGTTACATGGTTTTGCAGCCATATTGGATTGAAGAAAAACATTAAGTAATGTTTTCTTTGGAACAACTTAGTTAATTGACATGAAACTGCACAATTATGATCTAGTGGTGATGCGGAATACATGTTTTAAATTTCAACTTGATCGGACGTAGGTTCTGGCAGCGACAGTTGTTTAATTGGCTTTTTCTGGCTTTTTTTCTTTATTTTTGAATAAGGCTCACTTGGCTATGTCTGGATGAGGTTGAGGGTAGAGGAGTAGCAGCCGAAATGCAAATCCTATCCAGGTTCCTCCCAATGACTTCATTTTTGCCCTTTGCTTATTTGGGTTCCTTCTGATTACTCCAACGAGAAGCACCCGCTCCCTAGGGGAGCCATCAAGTGGGTCATGTTATTATATTATGCCTATTTTATTCCAAGGAGTCCCAGAATTACACACCCCAAAAATGGTTGCGATCGGTTCAGCCATTTTTGCGGTACCTGGGAACAGACAGACGGACAGACGGTGAATTATAGTAAGATGCAGGACTGCACCTATTTTGCCTTGCATTTGATTAGAATTTATTTAATCCCATTCTAAGTTCAATTGAATAACAAGAAAAAGAGCAATCGGAGATTGCAGACCCATGCCAGGATTTGTTTTGTGTGGTGTTTGTGTAATTTTGTGGGTCGTTTGTGTACTGGTGTGTTACATTATGAATAAGAGACATCATAAGAACTGATACTTTATAACTGCTGGCAGTGATGACCGGGTACCTAGACTTCCCACTTTAAAGCAACCCCACTTTCATTGGACACCTGACCCTAACCCATGACGTTTTTTAAAATTATTATACAATTTAATTCAGAATGGGATTAAGATAAATTCAATTCAAATCAAATGGAAGACCAAATAGGTACAGTCCTGCATTGGATTCATCAGAAGGAACCCGAACAAGCAAAAAGCAAAGATGAAGTCATCAGGAGAAACCTGGTTATGAGACTCATTTCAGCTGCTACTTATCTACCCTCAAACCCATTCAGGCACAGCCAAGTGAGCCTTATTCAAAAACAAATAAAAATTAAAAAGATCCCAGATCAAAAAATTACACAATTCTGGCTGCCAGACAATGTGTCAGTTCAAGGTGAAATTTAAAATGTGTATTCCCTATCACGACTAGATCATAATTGTGAAGTTTTACATCGCTTGATTAAGTGGTTCCAGAGAAAACATTATTTAATATTTTTCTTCAAATTAATATGGCTGCCAAAGCAGGTGACCTATCAATTATTTTTTTAAAAAACGTGTACACCCAAGGCTTGGGGATCATTTCTGTGAAGTTTCCCCTCGATCTGTCCAGCTGTTCTGGAGAAGAAGATTTTTTTATCGGTTTTAGGGGTTATCCTATATGGCTGCCAAACCATGTGACCAATGACATCATATTTGTGAACGTTTTTTTCCTCATGGATCCATCCATCCATTGGGACCATACTCTGTGCAGAGCATTGGTGCTGCCTAAGCAGTCTCCTTGGCTATTGGGCACAATCCTGGACGGGTCGCCACTCCGACACAGGATACCAGCAAGCTGGCCTCACTTTTGCCGACCTTGAAATGATGACAGGCTGAATCAACCCCACCTGGTATTAATTCAACAGCTGAGGGGGATTTTAACTCAGGATCCTAGGATCCCAAGCCCACCACCCTAACCATAAAGCCAACACCAGGCGTAAGGATAGGCGGTCATTTGTGTAAAGTTTCACCTCGATCTGTTCAGCCACTTCAGAGAAGAAGATTTTTGAAGGTTTCTTTTTGAAAAAAAACAATAATATGGCTGCCAAATCACGTGACCGATGACATGTATTTCTTTTTCTGTGGACCATTTTATCCATAGATGACCCTCAAAAAATTTCATACTGATCAAATGTAGTATTCTACATATGTAATTATGACAAAACGAAGTCTCCAATGATGGTTTTTTTAATCACACGAATTCCCCATGAGGAGTACTTGCCTTGTGCCAAATTTCAATTTTTTCCTTGGTTCGGTTTCAGAGATACAGAGGTCCAAAGTTTTTCCATTTCCCCAACCTGGTTGCCACACCACGTGACCTATGACATCATACTTATCATTAAAACATTCCACATGACTAGTCACACCTATGGTGAAAATTTCGTCTCAATCCGATAAGTGCAGTTGCGGAGAAAAACACGACAGTTCTGAGCGGACAAATAAATAGACAGACAGACATTCAAGCAAATGGACACACATGCAATACCCTCTCCTTCGGCGAGGGAAATAACCCAATGTACATACGTGAAGCGAAAACATGTGTACAGCTTTTTTGCATATACAATACATCATGGTTATTTACCTGGAATCATTCCAATTGCACTGGGCCATGGACTAACACCGAGGCCTAAGGCCTGAGGCCTGCCAATCTATGCTGTTTCATGCAATGGTGGCACATGATATTATTGGGGATGGAGTCAGGCCAGTTGTCCTGTCAATGGGTGAAAAGCAGTGGGGTGAAGTCAGGGCAGCTGAACACTGATCCATGTATAATATGTGATATTTTCTAAGTTTAAAAATGGCATAACTCGGTGACAAATTGAAGAAACACTCTGAAACTAGAACTTGTTCTATAATTTATCCTAATAAAGCCATGTACCAAGTTTCAATTGAATATGTTACTTTTCAGGGATATTGTCGTTCTTTCAGTGTCAGAGTGGTTATTTCAAACCACACGTTTCAAAGCAGCAAGGTTGACAATTTGCTCGTTTGTATAGGATACTCGAACAACGCTAGTTGTTCAGTTGGTTCTAGTTCGGGTGCACTACAACCACATGCTACGGAAGGTGGTGAAGTTGAACTGCGGACAGTGGTTAACTTTGCCTTTCATCGTCATGATCTGTAGTTTTTAGTTGGAAAAAGTTCCGAGTTGAGCCGGTTTGGCTACTTTAGTCTCTATTTTGGTGCTTTCCTTTTTCGTAGCTGGTGTTCTTTCCATTTTTTCACCCCTGGCTTGTGTGTACAATGCATTCTTAGAAAAGGAGGCGGGGGGGGGGGGAGCAGTTGTATTGATAAATGTTTGATGAGGGTAAAAATAAAATAAGATTTTAATTAACGATAACGACTGCATGTATCATGGAGTACGGTGATACTCTATATGGAGGGATTGCATAGAAAAAAAACAATGGCCGCCACATCATATTTGTTCAAAATGTTCCTGTATAAAGTCTGCTACAGAGTAAAGTTATCAGCCTATAAAAGGCAGACTGTGGCCTGTTCAGCCAGTAATAAAATAAACCACTACATGGGTTATGGAGAACATAGTTGATCTTGTCATGAACGTAGTTCAATGACCACGTTCACGATGAAGATGGTATAAAAATGAAATATACATACAACATATTTGGAACCACTTCAAATGGTTACCAAATAACAGAGGAAATAATTATATTGACTCCTTTGCACAGATTCCCAATCAATCAAACCTCAAGTGTTAATTTCCAATCATAACAAATCTTGAGGGAATCATAAATAATTTCATTAAATTGGTGATCTATAATTCATTACACCTACATGAGATGACTTAGTGGCGTACAAATGTACCCAAGACTGCAACGGAGCATGTGGCGATATAAGCTATTTTCATTATAAATTCTGTTCTCACCTCAAAATACCAACTGTTTCAACCAGTATTTTACACCTGAGTTACCATACTTGTTTTATATGAATGTTCTGCCACAACCACAACCTCCCAGAATTTACGTAGCTAAACTGTTGTAAAATACTGCAATGTTTACGCTTTGAAAAACGAGAGGGCACACAGTGTCTTCACATATAATAAAACAACAACAAAATGGCGTCCGATACGACAGCTTGTCCGAGTCACATGACCCTCAGAATAAAACCCAACAATGTTAAAACATGTTCCTTACTGAAAGTGGAAGTTTTAAGATGGAAGAGCTTGAAGCCAAAGTGGAGAGCGAGGAGTACGATATAGTTGCAGTGAGTGAGACATGGTTTAAGGAGGAGAGTAACTGGAGGACAGGATTAGAAGGATACAAGGTGTATCGGTGTGATAGAGAAGGAGAGAATAGGAGGAGTAGCAATCTGGGTGAAGGACAGCATTGCATCAAGAGAAAGGGGTGACATTAAGGAGGGAATTAATGTTGAGGATTCTGATGGGTAGAGATTAGAAGTGCAACTACAGTAAGAATCTGGTAGGATGCTTTTATAGGCTCCAGGTGTGAAGGAAGAGGAGGAAGGAGGAGTACATGAAGAATTCAAAGGGCATGTGATAAGGGAAGAGTATTGATTATGGGGATTTTAACTTGCTAGGGATAGATTGGGTCCAGGAACAGGGAAAGGGCAGAGCAGATGAGGATTTCCTAGATTTTGTCCAGGATTGCTTTTTAACTCAGTTTGTAGATAAGCTCACGAGGGGGAATGCATTGTTCGACCTCCTTTTAAGTAACAATCCCAATATGTTGGAGGAGGTAGAGGTTGGGGAGCATTTAGGAGCAAGTGACCATAACATTGTGTGTGCAAAGATTCCTTTAAGGGTTAGAGTTCAGGATAGTAAGGTAAGGCTATTAGATTCAGGAAGGCAAACCTTGAGGGTATGAAGAGAGAGTTGGGTGATGTAGCTTGGGAGAAGCTAACAATAGGACAATCGGCATTAGAAAAATGGGAAACCTTCAAGGAGCAAATGTGTCGAGTGCAGAGTAAGTACATTCCAATGAGGTGTGAAACTGTAAGCAGAAAGAGACCAGGGTGGTTGAGTAGTGAGATAAGGAATGCTATTAAGGAGAAACAGAAGGCATTTATTCGGTGTAAAATAACAGGACTGGAGTTAGATTTATGTCACTATCGAAGTAAACAGAGGCAAGTTAAGAAAATATCTTGGCAAGCCAAAAGAGAGTATGAGAAGGACATGGCTAAGAATATTAAACATAAATGCAAGGCTTTCTTTAAGTATATTAGGGAAAAATAACAGGTTAGGACCAGTGTGGGCCCATTGAGGAATAGCACTGGGAGAGTGGTTAATGATGAAAGTGAGATGGCAGGTTTATTAAACAGGTACTTTTCTTCAACTTTTACACAAGAAGAGTCAGGAGAATTGCCAATAGCTGAGAGTATTTATCAAGGAGGTGAAGAGGGGCTTTTACAGAAGATCCAGGTTGGAGTGGAGGAAGTAAAGGAACAGCTCAGTAATCTGGCGCCAGATAATATGCACCCGAGAGTTTGAGGGTACCACACGATCCAGTATTGAGGATACCTCTCTCTCCCACACTCTCCCTCTCACCCACTCTCTCAACACACTCTGCAGCGTCTTGCTCGCAACGCGACTCTCGCTCTCTCCTGGCTCACTCTCACCCCTCTCGCCCTATCTCTATACCTCTCCCCTCTCTCCACCTCTCTCCCACCTCTCCCTCTCTCTCCCACTCCTCTCTCCTATACCTCTCCCCTCTCTCCCCCTCCTCTCCCACCCTCCCTCTGTCCACTCCTCCACCCCCCTCCTGCTCTCCACCCTCTCTCTCCGACGTCTCATTCCCCCTGCCCTCCTCCACCCTCCCTCTCCCTTCTCATCGCCACCGCTCTCGCGCTCATCTCTCGCCACCCCTGGCTGCCCTGCATCCCTGTCTCTACCAGCCTGCTTCGCCGCGCTCGGCCCCGTCCTCCCCAACTCTACCCCTCTATTAAGGGGACTGTTAATGACTGACTGTTTAGTTTTGATTTTAAAATGGGTTTCTCAGAGTGTACAAATCTGATTTGGAGTGCACTGACCAGAGTGGTGCAAAGGTCGTTGCACGTGCAAGCAAACATGCAGGCAGGCAGAGGGCCTTCCAGGTAGATAATGTTGGTTTTTATATAGAACCCGGTGGTTAAAAGAAAATGTTGCTGTTAGGGCACATTTTGTCACCCTTCCCTTCCCCTCCCCTCACTTTGTCTTCCCTTCCCCTCACACTGCCATACCTTCCCCTCACACCGCATTCTCTTCCCTGCCTACCTCTCTCTCTCTCCCACCCTCTCCCTCTCTCTCCCACCCTCTCCCTCTCTCCCCTCTCCCTCTCTCTCCCACCCCTCTCCCTCTCTCTCCCATCCTCTCCCTCCCTCTCTCTCTCTCTCTCTCTCATCTCCCTCTCACCCACTCTCTCAACACACTCTCCCTCTCTCCCAACCCACTCTCACTCTCTCCCTCTCTCTCTCACCCTTCTCGCCCTCACTCTACATCTCTCCCTCTCTCTCCCACCCCTCTCCCTCTCTTCCCACCCTCTCCCTCTCTCTCCACCCTCTCCCTCTCTCTCCCACCCCTCTCCCCTCTCTCCACCCCTCTCCCTCTCTCTCCCACCCCTCTCCCTCTCTCTCTCCCACCCCTCTCCCTCTCCTATCTC
The DNA here is from genome assembly GCA_035128595.1 of Eptatretus atami. Classification (NCBI taxonomy): domain Eukaryota; kingdom Metazoa; phylum Chordata; class Myxini; order Myxiniformes; family Myxinidae; genus Eptatretus; species Eptatretus atami. Next base: position 66,907,484 of record CM068965.1, on the reverse strand, counting down.
TCCCACCCCTTCCCCCCTCCTCCTCCCCAAACCTACCCCTCTATTAAGGGGACTGTTAATGACTGACTGTTTAGTTTTGATTTTAAAACGGCTTTCTCAGAGTGTACAAATCTGATTCGGAGTGCGCTGACCAGAGGGTGCAAAGGTCATTGCATGTGCAAGCAAGCATGCAGGCAGGCCTTTTCCAGGTAGATAATGTTGGGTTTTATATAGAACCCGGTGGCTAAAACCCACCCTCACGCTTACCCATCCTCCAAATCCCCTCCCCTCTCCATCCCCCATGGACATCTCCAGGCGGTCTCTGTATGCTGTATTAATGTACTGTTTTAACGTACCTCATTTCGTTCAATCCTGTACTACAAGATCCTGTCCCTCCTCCCTATCAATCCTGTCCCTCCCCGCCCCTTTCTCCACAAGATACAAAACCAAACACAAGTCGAGAACCCGTCCTCCCATTTGCCTCTCAAGTCCCCTGACCAAACGCAAGTCCAAACCTCTCCCCATCACCTCCTCCTCCTCCCCACTTCCCCTCCTCCTCTCCTCTCTACCAAATCCCCCTCGCTCCCACTCCCCATCTCAGATTGCGACGTTTGGTGAAGCGTTGCTCTCCCCACCCCCCTTTCCTCGCTCCCCCTTCCCCACCCCCTTCTAGCTTCCACGCCCCTTCTTGCTCTCTCCTCCCTCCTCTCTCCCTCCCTTTAATCCTCTCTCCCCTCCCCCAACCCTGCTCTCTCCCTCCCATCCATCCTCCCTCTCCTCCCTCCTCTCACCCCTCCCTCCTCTAACCCCTCCCTCCTCGCTCCCCTCCCCTTCCTCGCTCCCTCTTTCTCTCTCCCTCCCCCCCCACACCCTTATATTTCCATCAGTGAAGCAATGGGTTGTATTTTCTCATAAATTATATAACACACACACACACACACACACACACACACACACACACACACACACACACACACACACACCACACACACACACGTATGTATGTCTGACAATGAAATATGAAAAACAATTGTGTTGCTCTTGTTAGTGTCTCTGTCATATAACACTTTGAACATCCCTGGACCTATTTCTATACGACATCCTTCGTTATGAATTTTCATCTGCGCATTATTCGAGACATCTATTGACTTGACAACTTTTTGTTCAACATTTTCATGAAAGCTACCATGTTCCCCCATTTCATTTTTCACCCTAGGCATATCTTTTTCCTCAATTTCGATCCCAATGGACAACCTTTCGATCCTGAATGGCATAAACTTCGTGCACATAACTATCTATTTCCATCCAGAAAAATGAGCATTTATCATTAACCTTATCCTTGTCCAGCTCGATCCCAAACCATTTGTATTACCAAACCACACACGTTGTACAATCCTTTCACCGCCAATCAAGTGCAGATTCTCTATTCACCCGCCTCCTTCCTCCATAGCTCCCCACCCCGATTCCCTCTCCACTCATTCCATGCGCACTCATTCCATACCCGAGCCCTCCTGAAGCCTCTCACGGAGGTATTGCAGCCGCAAGTCCCTCGGAAACCTGTGCAACGGAACCACAAGTGCAACGTTCTTTCTCTCTCTCTGCAGCCTTGCTCTCGCTCTCTGTCCCCTCGCAAGGTTTCTTCAATTCTTTAGATAAATACGAGAGTGATCGGACAGCTCGTCTTGCGGGGACCGGTCGCCCCATTTTCCCTACTTTCCTAGGGTCCATTCGGAAGCCTCCTGGCGGAGCAATGGGACATCAGAAGAATTTGTGCCTTCCAGTAGCACACATCTCCCATGCACAGAGGGAACACGGACGGGGATGGAAGCCACAGGGCCACGGACCGTGGTGGAGCATCAGCAATGAAGCCTGATATAAGGAAGAGATTAGTGACACCAAGGACCCCTCGTTTGTTTCTACTGCCATCATTTTCGCCGCATTCTCCGCACCTTCTCTGTACATTTGAAGAGGCATGTTTCATGGCGATGGGTGGCCTTGACGGGGTGTTTTGCGATCCTGAGCATCTCTGGGAGCTCTCCCTGCAGAGCTGAGCATCGCACGGTTCAGGTAAAGACAGTTTGATTGTGCGTATAGCAGCTCAGATTTTGCATGGCATTCGGTGATCCTTTTCCCCAGTGCAACCTGGGTGGGAAGGACCTCCCGCTACATCTCTGGATAGCCCCAATTTGTCCATCATCCAAATTGACATAAAGCCCAAAGTTGTCCGTATCCCTCTGGAAATACATCGAGCAAAAAGTTGTTCATCTTCCGCTGGATAGACATCGAGCCCCAAGTTGTGTATCTTGCTCTGGATAGACCTCGACCTCAAGGTGTCCATCTTCCGCTGGATAGACATCGAGCCTCAAGTTGTCCAGCATGAGTGAGCATGCTTTGAATAATCGCGTCATTTCTCGACCACTAACGATTTTTCTTGAGAGTTTTACATTTCAAATCGGCTGACCGACCATCTTTGGAGACCACGCGTTGAGAAGGCGGTGTGGGCTCGAAGTGGAGTGTACTGTATTGGTATTAATAAATAATACATTACATGCTAAATGGACGTGACACACAGGCTGAAAGGCGGTAAGTGCTTTCAGTACTTTGCGTCGTGGAAAGGACCCTCGGATGGGCTCGGAATGAATGGTTATTTGGTTTCCAGGCACTGACAGCGTCAGAGAACGATTAATCCCAATGTTCTTCCCCAGCAGGCTTTTGACTCGAACCGGATGTCGCTCACTGTTACCATGCATGTAACCATGGGTGTATAGTAATGGGATACATTTGTATATGAACATGATGCGATGTGCCCTTTAAGCACACTAGGGGATTTGACAAAGCCCAAGTTGTACAAACCCATCGGTGTGCACTGTCGGCACAAGCTGGCCACAAGCAAGATGCTGGAATGTAGGATAAGGTGAGCCATAATTATGCAAACGAATATAGGATGTGCCAGAGTTTCTGAAGGGTTGGGGTGTCGATGCGTGCTTATGAGGGGCATTCAAAAAGTTATCAGAACAGGTTACAATAGTCCAAAAACAGCCAGATACTTACAATCGTCTTAGAACCACCAGAAACTTGCCATGGTCTAAAAACCGCAAATATGTTTCAATACAACGTCAAAGCACTCTATTTCAGCTCATTGCAGGATGATAGGGTCCCTCATCTCATAATGAGGGGTTTTTTTTGGTATACTTGTCACGCTTGCCAATTGCAGAACAAGAATTTCCTGAATGTTTCGCATCGTTCCGGCGATAAGTCACCCACTATTCATTGAAAGACACCATTGAATCTTTCATGTCCATTGGCTACTACTTGGGAGACCCAGATATGGGACACCCGGTTTAATGCCTATCCATAGGACGGTGGTCTTTGATGCAATGCCCCATCTGTGAAGCACCAATCCGACAGCTTATGGTCTGGTCGAGAATCAAACCCAGACTAGACAGCTCAAGGTGAAGTGCACCTCCTCTGCAGCATCCTTTTGGTCATTCCATATATAGATACTGTATCACTAATTAGTGAAAAATGAATACAGTACTTGCCTATTATTTGTACTTATGAGCTAGCAGGACAGCCGGGACCTAGAGGTATGCTCAAACGCCTCTAAGTTGTCTCGCCTGGGTTTGAATCTCGACATAGCTATAAACTATCATCCTGGTTTTTCACAGACAAAAGGAAGCATCACTTTTTGTGTCGCTCCTCGGATGAACATTAAACTGGGTGTCCCTGTCATCTGCCAGCAATAATTGGTGCACCTTAAGATCCCAGGGTGTTCTTTGTGAAATGTAGGCAAGTTATCCCTGGCACCCGAAACAAATTTCAAATTCCTGCCTCGACCGCAGGTAGCAAGTAGTCTGGTCTTATTGGTGGCTCCTTGACACCAGGTTACACCGTGTGGTTGAAGTCTGAGCAGCAGCTTCTGTACTCAAACATATTGACAAGGTGGTTCGCTTGTTTCATGTTCGTGGCCTCCTTCGGATTAGAAGGGCAAGCAATTCTAATTATAATCCACGTGTACCGATATATTGGAAAATATAAGCACATTGGTGTTTCTTCGGAGGACTAGTGCAAGTATCTCGCAACGATCATTTTTGAGCACCCCTGGTAGTAAGACCGACATGAAAAGAAAGAGCTTTGTATTCATTAGCACATCTTGCCTCTCACTGGGAAGCCTTTCCAAGGAACGCTAAATGAGACCAAATGACTTTAGAGGTGCATTAAATAAAGGAGATATTGACAATTAACCAAAAGCGGTTGACGGTGTATAACCCTGCAGTTAAACGTCCTTTTTGCACAATGTATCCAGTGTTGGATGACAAGCTAACTGCTTGGTTCAGCCCTTTTCACGGTGATCTGCCTTTTGAAGGACAATTTATCCATGTTTTTCATCTGTAGTGTGAGTGTACCCGTCCATTCGCATGACATCAGCTTCTCTGTTATTTTGAATACTCGTGGAGGACCTTGTACTGTCCACATCATAAGGACCTGGACATGTTAATAGGTAAATGCATAAAAGATGATCAGTAAGTCCGTGGCCTGTAACTGAACTGTCACGTTAAAAAAAATAATTTGTGAGATAAGGGATTCATACCTGCAGTCTTTGTTTCATGAAGCTAATATACCATCCAGGCTGCCCACCACCCACGTTTACGCATAGTTTTTGAGCTGAGATGCATTTCTAGCAACTTCGTTCAAATCGTGTTTAAGTTGCATCAGCTAAATTATCCATGTTATTCACTATAACTGCAAGTGTTCTCGAGACCTATGTAGTAGCATAAGCTCTGTAGCGAATTCTTAGGTAATGTCCAGACCTTCCGTTCAAGGGTGATGGGAGGAAAGCCAGTGGTGGAATCACGAGACTGCACACCATGTCGTGAAACATCATTCCTCCCAAATAAGATGCATTTAAACAGCGGACGACAACCAAAGCTCAACAAAGCTTTTGGAGTAGTCTGTAGATGTTGATGACGAGGAGAGGATAATCTGCGTACGATTTCTGACTCACAGAGGCCGCCAATCCCAGTGGACTCAACGAGGTCGTTCTGATGCACCTTCACTGGGATGATATGCACCTAAAGCTGTTAATCATTTCCTCATGTTTGATCAAAGTGGCTACTCTTTGCTGGCCTCTCCTAGTCCCAGAAAGAAGAAACATTTATTTTAACCTTGATCTGAGGTTCACGGTGCAGCTTGTACAGGACATAAATTTCATGCAGGACAAAGACATTAGTATATACAGTACGTGAATCTGAATTGCAATAAGACAGTAGTAGAAAAGAGCCAAATACAAACAGCATCTGTGATTTTAACCTGCACTGGGTTCTAAACATCATGAGGCATCAATTCAGGTGAGACGGCCAAAGGAGGCCAATGCAGTGCAGATCCTATCTATATGACTATATCCCATAGTTAATGAATTTTTATTAAATCCCCTTGGTTGCAACACATTAAATCCGTATTTTTACATAATCTGTTTCTATCTACATGATAATGTGCCCCCCTGTGACCCTTTCTGCTGTGACTAAGGGCTGTGTGAAGTAACAATAATAAAATTGATGTAAATGTGTAATTTGTGCAAAAGCACAAGGATATTGGAGTCAGGATGATCCGATGTAAATGTGGGCTCCTCCAGGCCCCTTGGAAGCGCCTCGCCCTGCCCTCACCTTCCTATTTTAATTTTGCTTCTGCCCCATAGTTAAAATGAAACTGAGATTATAAGGAGGGGGAGGGGGTGGAAGTGGTGGTTGGAATGTGCAAAATAAATTTAGAAACAGAAGGGAAAGGGAAAATGGACAAGTACATTCAATCTTGAGAGTGAAAGCATCACCAACGATCACAATCACAGACGGTAAGGATCAGGTCTACATTTCGACCACCAAATGTTCTTAATTTGGATTATACATGCAACATGCACAAGGGGTCTATGGATAACATTAGTGGTGTGGGTGAAGGGAGATTGATTGAAGGATTGAATTGAAGGGAGAAGAGGATGGCAAAATGGAGCGAGGGAAGGGGCATCCATCACATTTGATGCCTACCCCTTGCTTTCCCCCATCTCAATGTCCCTCCCCTCCCTGAAGGTAGTTAATACCTGGCACATCAGTGTCGTGCTGAAAGACTTGTTTCCTTCTCCACTGTCTGGTGCCATGACTGCTCACTCACACCAGGCTGCACTTGGCAACCATGGCAAGTATACTAACCACAGCTCAACATGAGTTTAGTGAGACCTTGTTCCTACAGTGGACTGAATTTGGTTTGTTTAGGGTTTTCTGGTTTACAAGATATCAGCAGAGTTCCACATGAAGACCACTTGTTGGTCGAAACGTGGGAACAAAGCCGTATTATGACGATAATTGACGATGCTTTCATTCCTAAGGTTGAATCCTCCCAACTACAAGTTATTTATAAAAGTATATGCAAAGGAACTTGTAAGATATGGAAAAAGTCGAATTGGTCTGTAGTCCTTGAACTTTATCCACACCTGATTAATTTAATATTTCAAGTTATCTTCAATATATTACCAAACTCATGATTAATTGTACCTAACTTAACATCCAGATCCTTTTCTGTTCAAAGGTTAGAGAATTTGAATTGGGTGCCAGAACACAATAGCCAATCTTTTTGAAAAATACCACATGATTTTTAAAATCCACAAACGAAATGCCCAAGGGTCAGTGAACCTTACATGTTCTCCCAAAGGATGACGATCATGGTGAACTCCGATATACAACGCCACCTGCCGGCAATTTTATTTTGACTGTGTCAAACGGCAATCGAAACCAGACAGATCAATGACAAGCATGCTGCTACCAACTGAGCTCTTCTGTTGT
>CM068965.1:66866955-66894344 GCA_035128595.1 Eptatretus atami | reverse complement strand
AGTACCAGAGTATAGTTCAGACATCACATTGATCAGTTTTGGTGGCACTCCACAAATACTAAGAATCGTCCAGAGGGCATCCCGATTCACTGAATTAAACGTTTTGCAGAGATCAACAAAGGCTGCAAGCAGCCCCTGCCGAAACTCTGCTCTGCGTTCGGTGAGAACCTGAAGAGTCAGAATACGGTCAATCGTTGTCCTCTTTGGTGTAAAGTCTGACTTCTCTGGACGCTGGTGCTCAAGCAGATGGTGGCGAACCCTATCAAGAATTATCCGAGCAAAGACCTGCCCGGCACTGAGAGCAGCGTCACCCCTCGGTAGTTGTTGCAGTCCTGGCGATCACCCTTCCTTTTCCAGAGAGGGACAACAAGGCCCCTCTTCCAGTCAGTTGGGATTATGCCTGTGTTCCAGGCAGAGCACAGAACTGCATGCAACGACACGAGTGCAGCATTTCCGCCAGCCTTGAAAAGTTCAGCATGGATAAGAAGAAGAATATTTTTTACAATAATAATGATGATAACGACAAAGTTACATAAATGATCGTGACACATTATCATCATAATACATACTTGTGCCAAGTTTGACTTCGATCTCTTCAGCCATTCTTAAGTTATCACGTTACCGAAAACCTACCACGGATGAACGGCCAGATGGACGGACAGCTGGACGGACAACCTGAAAACATAATGCCTCCGGCGACTTCGTCAGCAGAGGCATAATCGTGATAATGATAATGGTACAAAATGATGATGATTATGGTACATTATGATAATAACAGTGACAATATTGAAAATTATAACAATGATAATGTTGATAATGATATAATCTCTGTATAATGGAGCAAGTGTATCTCTGTTCAGCCACTAACCCTCCTGACTATTCAGTACGTCTATTAATTACAGTAGAATCTGGATAATAAGCGTATGCGTGAATATAAGGGTGTATGAAAAATAAGCGCACATGGGCCTCTCTATTTTATTTCTCCATTAAAAATAAGCGCATGTTAAAACGTCATAGTAAGGCTTTGAAAACTGAAAATATTAATTATCAACTCGAACACTCCAGTATTTCGTGTTTTCTTGGCACATAAACTTGAAGTCCGAATTTCTTACACGTCTTGTACTGGTACTTACAAAGAGTCGTACATTCAAAGCAACGTTTTTTTTTGTTTTTTTTTTACATAAAGGGTCGTAAAAGGGTGTTTTACGACCCTTTTTGAGAAAGGGTCGTAAAACAATGTTTTTCATCACAATCAAAATGGACACACCAGTGAAGTGTAAATCACACATACACCCGCGAAAAGAAGATTGAGATTATCATGTTTTACAACTCTCGTAAGAACAAGTATCAGACGTGTAATAAATTCAGACTTAACACTCGAGGACTTTGATGTGAATGGTGAAGAATGAGGAAATAGTTGTTCAGAGTGCGAAAGGTTCGAAGAAGATAGGGAGCGCAAGACGGGCTTTTTACCCGGACATGGAAAACGATCTTGTTGCGGAGTTTAAACAGACACATGATCGAGGACTGAAAGTGTATTTAGAATTTATTTTCGAGGTCTGGACAATTAAAATTGCAATGATGTAAATACTGACATCGATGCAGCCAATCTGAAGAACATTTACCATTGCAAGCACACGTCATGGATTTTTGAACACGTATAAGTGCATATGGAAAATAAGCGCAGATGTGTTCCACTAAATCTAAAAATAAGTGGATACGCTTATTATCCAGATTATACGCTTATTATCCAGATTCTACTGCATCTTACTGATTGAACATCAGTTGCACCGTGACTATGTCTATTAATCATGTACTATTGGAACACACCTTTTAAACCCTTCGACCCTTTTTGACTGCTGAGACCCCTCAGACCTTAGAAGACTTTAAAACTCTTTAGATATTTTAGACCCTTTAGATGCCATTAGACACATACATCCTTTACACTGCTTAGACCCCTATATACCTTGAGACATTTAACACACCTAAGACCCTTCATAACCCTGAGACATTTAAGACCCTGCGCACCATCTAGAATCTAGATCCTTTAGAACCCTTAAGACATTGTATACCCCATTAGACCCTTTAGATTCCATAGACCCCTCAGACTATGTTAGATCATTTATAACCCTAACACCCTATATACCACGTAAGACCCTTTAGAACCCCAAACTCCCTTAAGACTCCTTGGAGTCCTTTCTACCCTTTATACCTTTAGCCCTTCATACCTTTCAGACCTTTTAATACCCTTTAGACCCCTTTCACCTTTTAAGATCCTTGAGACACTTTAGACCATTTTGACCCATTCAACCCATTTAGACCTTTCTACCTTTAGAACTTTTCAAACTGTTGACTGTTGCACCTTTACAAATAGACCATTTTGACATTTAATTTGCAATTTCATTCAGTACATCCTTCCATTTTTATTTTCCCACACAAAATACACCACACAAAACAAGTCCTGGCAAGGGTCTGCAATCTCTGATTGCTCTTTCGAGTTACTATTGTGATAAATAGGGACCTTGTCTTCAATTTTAATTATACAAGGTATGGACGAAGGTCACCGGCCTTTCAGTCTTCTCAGGTCTACACTAACCCTGGCACCAACAAGGGTGAAATCGTTAGGATGGTAAATTTGGTAGAAATGAAAAAAAAATTAAATCGTTAAGATGGTAAGTTTGGCAATTTACTTATGCAAATCACATACATGTGTTGGTAATTCTCAAGACTATCACTATATTTACAAATGGAGCAAGTGTATCTATGTCCAGGCACTAACCCACGTGATTATAGTATATCAACACTACATTTACAAAGGTATTTGGAACATGACAAAAATATTCAGGGTTATTAACTCACAACAGTTATTAGTACTAAATTTAACCTAAATCAGTGGCATAATGGGTAAAGCGTCCACTCTGAGTCTGGCATGTTCGTGCTTTGATTATGACCCTGACCGAACCAAAAAGTTGAAATGGTATGTGCTGCTTCCTTGCTTGACACTCAGAATTTAGAGGATGAGCATGGACAAGTCCTGTGGGTTGGCTTCCCTTGGGTGGGGGTAGCGGGAGGATATTTGTCATTAATTTGATAGACTGCAGAGAGAAAAGCAACGTCAAAAGATGGCATTGCTGGTACCCAGAGTGCCCCTGGAAGTTCGGTCATTTCCCCCAAGGTCATTGGCTGTGTTTGTCTAAAGTCAAATGCTGTTTTTGTCTGGTGTCTCTGTCTGCACGTGTGTGTACAATTTGTGTGATAGCTCTTTCATAATTATCCTTCGACCCTGTAATAAAGAAATCGTATATTCATAGGTTCCCCGGCCAGTTTAGAGCAAGTTGAAGGTCTCTTATTGGATTGTAGAACAGCCTCGGAGCTGTTCTACCAGATGCTGTTTTGACAGCAAAAGACAAATTCCATTAGGCAACAGCACACCCCGAACAGGTATTCCAAGTTCCAACCGAAATGACCGAACAATTTCACCCCTTTGGTGCATTATCAGGAATAGTATAGACCTGAGAGTGATCCCCAAAAGTTTATTTGCCTTCCCAGATGTCTCGTATAATTCAAACTGATGACAAGGTCCCTCCCTAATATATTTTAGAAAAACAGTTAATGACGAGAAGGGCACTTGGTTTTGTGCATACCTCCACCACACAATGCCTGATCTAGTAAAACATATCGGGCCCAATAATTTTTTGAAATATTATGCTATACATAGTTTTGGCCTCATCTCTCAATAATGGTGAAGAATTACTTTAAAAATTAAACAATTCTCGTTTCTGGATCCAGATTCGGATCTTCACCAAAATCGTATCAATTCTTCCCTGTCACTCACCCAATTTGCCCACCAAGTTTCATCCGAATCCGTTCACAACTTTTTTGAGATATCGTGCTATATATAGTTTTTGGCCCTATCTCTCAATGGTGAAGAATCACTTAAAAAAAATTGTCGGATCCGGATCCGGATCAGGATCTTCATCAAAATCTCATCAGTTCGTCCTTGTCACACACACAACCTGTCCAACAAATTTCATCCGAATACATCTTCAATTTTTGGAGATATCCTTCACACAAACAGACAGACAGACAAACAGGCAGACAGGGGTAAAAACATAACCTCCTTCTACCTTCGGAGGCGGAGGTAACAAACTTTCTGCAAAGTCCGAGGGATGAAGTACGTCGTGAATGCAACGGTAGCTAAAAGCACAAAAACCCTTTATACTGGTGGGGATGGAAAGAAATGAAGGGAGAAATAAAGAAGGAAAAGAAAGAAGGTTCCAAAAGATAATTCATTCCACAACAAGTCAATTGGACATTCAAGACAATTTTAGGAAACCAGTTTATTTTTGAAATACAGTAACAGTAGTCCAAAATAAATTAGTATTTTGCAGTTTGAGGAAATCACCATAATCCAGGAATATCAAGACAACAAGTCTGCTTTTCATATTTGCCGATCCTAGATACATTAGGAGGTAACGTTCTATTATCGGCATCTCAAGGAGATGAGGATGAGCCAGGCATCTGCCTGGGGGATGGCCAGACGGATGGCCCTGGAGTACTGGCGGAAAGTGGACGCAACGACGCGCTGCTCTGGCGCATGCTCCCATACCTGGGCTGACCTGTTCTATTCTTGAATTCAATCTCTCAAGGGTCGAAATGATAAGACAGTGAGTGCTAGCATGTGGAATAAAGGGCATTTTTTTTATTTGCCCGAGAAATCTGGAATATATTCGTTTGTAATCCTCCAGCTACACCTTACTCAGATCTCACCCGAGCTGAGAAACTCAAGGAAGGCCATAGAAAGTGGAGTTTCAGAAGACTTTAGAGAAAACGGAAATAATTTGACCACGCTCATTTATCAAGCACAGTCTGTGAGGTAGGTGGCCCGTGGGATGTCTGCCTCCCTCACGCGCACATTGGCCTGAAGCAGTTGCTGGCAGTATGAGATGGATCAGCTTCGTAAGGCCCTAGTTTCATTACATTTATTCATTGGCACCGAAGGATGAGGCATTAAACGTCGTGCAGGAGGCAGCAGTATCTTCTCCCACCCCCAAAATAACAATTACCTGCCAAGTTGCATTATGATATATGTTCTTTCAAAGTAACACATATTGCTGAGCCTCTTTTGGGATTGGAACGAACAAATAGCATCACCTCAACGGTGGTAAAGCAGTTGAGGCTTAAAACTCAATCGAGGAATACAAAATTGCAGAATTACTGATTTGAAACTGCATTTGATGATCCTTGTTGAAAGTGACAAAAAATATCGACCATTTGTGTGAAAATGAAGTCTTATAATTGTTAGACTATTCCAATCTAATGCTGCAACTGCAAGTTTTTAAAAAAAAATTTCCTCGAATAGCCTGCACAGGTGGAGAGATGGAAAACGAAGGCAATGGGGAAATCCTCCAGGCAAGTGACTGTGATAAGTGTGATGTGCAGCGGTGGGGGCACACAACCAAAGACTTTGGTGCTTCAATCCCAGCGAAACGGGGGGGAAAAAAACCTGGGGTCTTCAATCCCCGAGCCGTAGATTGCCCGAGCATATGCAAGATACTTTTCCCAAGAACTTTGCATGTGATGTGATTATCTTCCTACAACAGAAGGCACAGTGAAAGCCTCGACGACAACTATTGTTGTTACGTCAGCATAAGGATTTTGAGTTTACTTTCAACAGTGCCTAAGGCTTGTTTATTGCATGGATACACTTACATAAATTAAGTGAAACATGAGAGTATTCCAATAAATTTGGGGTACTTTTGAAGGAATATTATGTGTTTGTGCATCTATGCGGTTGTGCAGGATAATCCTGCCAGTTTCAAGAACCCATTGGTGTGCAAACTTGGAAAACTTTTTCTCGACGCACTCCGTCAATCGAGCGCAAATGATGCTTGGAATTGGACAGATGTAGTGCGGATAAAATACGAGAGTCATTTGGCAAAATTTAATATGCCGATGCAACCAGAACGAAAGCCTATTCTTGGGAAGAATGCATTGGAATTTTTATGGAATCTGCATCCAAATGAAATGTAGACACTAGAGTCAGCTTTATATTCCTAGTAGAAGGGTATTCTTACACATTGTCTTAGCATACGAACCGTGCTTGCCATTGTCTCGGGTTGCTCACCTGCAATTTTTTTCTCATTTATTTATATTTTCATTTACGGATGCTTTCCGACGGTTCTGTTATTTTTTTTTCCTGATGTATCGGCTTCGATGTCCGTCGGGACACAAAATTTGAACTTTTTACGTCACCCGGAAGGTACCGATCTTTAATATCAGTCAGTCGGTGGTTAGAAAGAGATTTATATAGTAGATGATGAACAGTGTATGAATGATGATGCCCAGCTACCGTGCAGCACTAAGAAAGCTGAAATCTCATACAATCCCAGCGAGAATTTAACCTCGAAGAGACGACTTGCACGTGGCAGGATGGCCGAGAGGTATGCACACTCACCCTTGAGCTGTCTAGCCTCGATTTGAATCTTGGCCCAGCTATAAACTGTTACATGAGTGCTTGGCATGTGGAGCAAAGCATCATTCAGCTTGTTTACACCACTCCATCAGGGCAAGGAGGGGCGATCAGCCAGCTGTGGTAATGTGACTGTGAGAGTGCGTCGGCTGGTGTTCACACACAGCTCGACCCAGAGATTATAAAAAACACACATTTATGTGTGATGTCACATACTGCATGTCCACGACTCCACATCCCCCCTTCCAGCCTGCAAGCAAAATGGTGGAACTGTCTGCTTTCAAACATTATCATAAAATCTAACTTCTGGTATTTACACTCATTACATTTTGTAATAACAAAAATAATGAATACCACATCTATTTCACATCATGATGGGATAGGGTTGTTAAAGCATTTTCATTTCGGCTAAGGAGTCCAATCCTGAATGGTCACCACTCTGACACAGGATACTTGAATGGCTTATCTCCCCAATAAGATGGTACTCATTTTGCCAATCTCAGAAGGATGGCAGGCTGAATCAACCCACCTGGTGTTGTTTCAATAGCATGACAGGGGCTCAAACTCAGGACACTGAGAACTTAATCCAGCCACCTTAACGATTAAGTCAACACCAGGCCCTCATCACATTTTTACTCCATATACTATAAAATCCTGCATTACAAGTAATTAGTTTGTCAGCGAATTGTATGTATACCACTAAATACCAGCAATGAGCAATTCACAGAGGGCCAATGGAGAACTTCATCAAGAACTTTTGATAATTCTGGTAGAAAGAGGGGTGAACCAGGAATTTTATGGCGCATAATGGTTTTCAGAAGATTTTGAATCTTTGAGGGGTCTAGATTGATAACCCAGCAGATGTCACTCTGTAACCCTGACGATTTTGAGAAATCCAAGATGACCACCAATCATCTGTAAATATGGGCTGACAGGATAGCCTAGAGGTATGCACACTCGACTTTAAGCTGTCTCGCCTGAGTTTGAATCCTGACCTGGCTATAAACTGTCATCTCAGTGTTTCATAGGTAGGGTGATTCATCAATGTGTGTTGTCCCTCAGATGGAGGTGAAACTGGGTGTCTCATCAGCCAGGACTAGGTTGTGGACGATAAAGATTCCATGGTGTCCTTCATGAAGAGCAGGCGAGCTATCGCTGACACACTGAACAAAGTACAAATCCCTGTCCTCACCAGCAGAGGGCATTGCATCAGCAGCACAGCTGCACCATCAGCACCATCAGCCATTGATGCTGCATTCAGATGAAGAACATGTAAATATTAAAAGACAGGCATATAAGCATAAATATTGAGTATTTTAATCAAATAAGTTTCAAACAACATGTGTTTGAGTTGAAGAAAGTCACTGTTTATACTTTCATGATGATTTGATGTTTCCATATGTGGTAATCCAAGATGGCCACTGGTTTTACTTCTGGTTCCAAGCAACGAGATGGAAAGCGAAAATTTTTTGCCGAAGATCTGGAATATTTTGATGATAGTAGTATCGTGTCATATGTATTTTGGGTCAGGAAATGCATTGAACATATCACTCTGCAGCTGAACATACCCTTTACATGGAAAATCCAATATGGCCGACAATAATGATAATGTCCCAAACTGTCACCAAATGCACAGTCTTATCCAGTTGTAAACAGGGCAGTTCATGTGACACACTTGATTATTACTGGTACATTATTTTGATCAACCTCCTCTTTTTCATCGTCTTAATCATCGTCATCATCATCATCATCAAGTCATTTTTCGTGACAGTTCGTACAACCTGTTGAGGTGGAAGAGGAGAGTTTAGATGCAGCTGGTGTTCTCCAGAAACCTGAGTTGTGTGAGAGCATCTCGGACCAATTTTGATACTGCACTCACAACAGCGGTCAAAGATCATGTGCACCCTAATGCCTTCAGTTTTGTGGTGACATTTCACGAAATTCATAACGAGGTCTTTCACACTGCCCTTGCTCGGCCAATACACAACACAAAGGATGGCAATGGCATCAGGCTGCCCAGGTGCACTGCCTGACTCATCCACTTAAGTTTTTTTTAAATTCAATGTTGACTTTGATTTAGCAATCCGCAAATCTCTGTTTGTTTGTTTTTCAAACATTGAGGTCGGAACTGGTGCAAGTTCATTGCTCATTTTGTCCTTCACATCAACGTCTTGAGAATTCATAAGTGCCACGACCCTTGCGAATATCAAGCCAGAACTGTTCCGCAGGACTTGCCCTTGCTTTCTTTTTGCCTTTTTCATTGTAAGAACTCTGTTCTTCAGGGGTTGATGGACTCCCTCAGGCCAGATTGCCTCACACTCGTTCATATGCATTTTACCCACACTGACAACGTCATCTACATTTACCCCATCCGGGCATAATGCCCGAAACTATGTTCACAAGAGCAGGGGGGGGGTGATCCACAGCATTCATGGATCAATAATACATTGTGATAGTCTTTCTTTGATGACCTGCTTGTCAGTTTCATCACATTGATCTGTGACACCATCTCGTCTTTTGATAGTAACAGGGATTAAAACCGGTGGCCATCTTGGATTCCCATATAAGGAAGCATCCAATCATCATGAAAGTATAAAAATTGACTTATTTGACCTGAAAGATGTGTGATTTGAAACTTATTTGATTAAAATACTCAATATTCATGCTTGTACTGTATTTTAGATTTACGGTGAGTGGCTGCCCTCTTGGCACCACTGTTGGATTTCTAAAATTCCTCAAGGGTGACAGAGTGACACCTGCTGGAATATCAATGGAGACCCCTCAAAGATTCAAAATCCGCTGAAAACAATTATGCACCACAAAATTCCTGGTTCAGAAACAAAATTGTGTTTGGCAACCAGACTAGATAGGCCCGCTCTATATTGTATTGTCTTTCATTGTTTAATAATCCTGTTTCTGCTTTTTGGCTTCTCCGAGCATTGAGCCGCCAAATTGTTAATCATTTTTTATTTCAATTATTGGGACACATTAAAAAGTACCTCATTATTTATGGAATGTGTGCTTGACCATAATTGCCGCTATACAGATTAATCGGAACACAGCACAAGCGTCTAACGTGATGAAGGCAGCCAGTTTGGCTCTGGATCATCCGCAGGGCTCTGGCCTTTGAGCGGGTGCCCTTTCAGCCTACTCGTTACAAGGCCAGAGGCAGTGTCAACGTGGCAACAAGGCAGGGATAGCCGCCTCTCTTGGCCCTGAAACGACAGTGTAAACGAGCCTCTTCAGTCGAACATCAGGCCTGGCCAGCCAGTTCGTGAAAAACTTGCCTTATCTTGTGCGCCATGCTCTATACAAAACGTCGGTTCTGCCGAAGAAGTTTCTCAGAAAGGGTTACAATAATTGTGGATGCGTTTTCAGGTTGTCAAGATTTTCCCGGCGACACCATAATAAGGTTGTAATAATTGGAGCTGTTACAGATGTAGTGATTGTCATAGTAATAGTAGTTGTAGTAGTAATAGTATCGGAGCGACTTATCTACACCCGAGTACATTTTGATGAAATTTTCCAGCACAGCCGCAATAAGCCCAAACTGTCTGCTGAGAATTGGGGGCAAATATTGAATATAGGAATGCGTTATGAAAGAGTGAATGAATTTGCAAACAGCATTTGAGAGAAGGTTTGTGAAAATTTTCTGCATCGTGCTTTTATATTGCATTTCTTATTGATTTGCCTTTTTTTTTTAATTTTTTTTGTATACCATGTCGAGACACGTATGAGAGCTAACAAAAAACGCACAGCGAGGGGGGCATGAGACAAGAGGGGCGGGAGTGGGAAGGACAAAACAGTGGGGAACAGAGACATTAGAACAGAACAGAGACATTTCAGTGCAAAAATATCACAAAGAAATCAAATAATTTTGACAAAAATAACAGGTATTAAAGGAAATGCTTTTTTTTCTGGAAGCAGTGCCATTTCTCTGAAAGCTGCAACACTGTCACATATGAGAACTAGAACGGCACTCGGTAGAGCGCATGCCTCCACCAGGATAAACAGTTTACATTTTGTATCCCACTGATAGGCCGGATCTGGATCCGGACCTGAACCTAAATCTAAGTGGTTTGTTCTTGTTACCTAACCAACGCATCCACCAAGTTTTGTCATAACCCGCCCACATATTTTTGAGATATCTTGCTATATATCGTTTTCGGCCACACCTTTCAATAGTGAAGAATCACTTCAAAAAAATTAAGCAAATTCTTGTATCTGGATCCGGATCTTCACCAAAGTCGAATCAATTCATCCTTGTCACACACCTAACCTGTTCACCAAGTTTTGTCCAAATCCATCCTTAACTTTTTGAGATATCCTGCTCACAAACAGACAGACAAATAGTTCTGAAAACAATTAGCTTCAGCAAAGATTGTACTCCACTTCAAATTCCCTTTCTGCACCCATACTATTCCACCCAAAAGGGGGTTGTGGGGGACTGCTTGTGTTTAATACAACAGAACTCCTAGAAAAAAAAAATCCATGCAATCACAATTAAATTCTCCAGCATGTAAACACATTTCTAAAAATAGTAAAGAAATACGTTATAAAAACATTTTAAACGAGAAGGGCACTATTCGTTGTCTCCAGATATGCCTCCGCCCATATTATTACATCATTATACATACTTGTACCAAGTTTGATTTAAATCCCTGAACCCAGAGTTGTTGTTGTTCGTCTTTCGGCTGCTCCCGTTAGGGTCACCACAGCGGATCATCCGTTATGATCTGCATACTGATTTGGCATAGGTTTTACGCCGGATGCCCTTCCTGATGCAACCCTGGTCGCCTCTTACGACACAGGATAAGGATTGGGTTTCGCCATGATTCTGGGCTGCCCTACACCCTCTTCATAGCGCGGCCCAGCGCAGAGCACCCGTCCTCAAGCGATCCTCCAACCCAAGCCTCCGAGTACCCGGATTACAGGCGCACGCCACTACGCCCGTTCCCTGAACCCAGAGTCAAAATACTAAATAATTCTGGCTGCCAGACCATGTGTCCGATCAGGTTGAAATTTAAAACATATTCCCCATGACGGCTAGATCATAAATGTGACGTTTCACATCGACTTATTAAGCGGTTCAACAAAAATATTTTGTTAAATATTTTCGTTTAAACCAATATGGCTGCCAGACCATATGACCTATTAATTATTTATGTTATTAATTATTCAATTATTAATTATTCAAGTGTTAATAATTATTAATTATTCAAGGCTTGGAGAACATGTGGGTGAAGTGTCCCCTCAATCTGTCAAGCTGTTCTGGAGAAGAAGATTTTAAAATGTTTATTCTTCAAAAAAATCATAGCTGCCAAACTATGTGACCTCTGAAGTCATAGGTGGAGAACTTTTTGTTCCTCATGAATAGACGATCATACCTGTAAAGTTTCTCCTCGATCTGTTCAGCCATTTCGGAGAAGAAGGTTTTTGAAGGTTTTTATGTTAAAAGAAATCTGGCTCAGAACCACGTGACCGATGATCTTTTTTTTTTTGATTGTCATCAATTTTTCCCCCATACAATTTAGCCCAACATGACCCTCAAAAATTTTCATCCTGATCGGATAAAGTGTTTCGCGTATGCAATTATGACATCACAACAAAGCCACCTATGACATCATCAAAAACAAGAAAAAGACCAATCAGAGATTGAAGACCCCTGCCAAGACTTGTTTTTGTGTGGTATTTGTGGAGTTTTGTGTGGTGTATTTTGTGTGGCGTTTGTGTACTGGTGTATTACGTAATTAATAAGAGGCATAATTAGAACTGCCACTTGATAACTGCTGGCAGTGATGACCGGCTACCAAGACGTCCCACTTTGATGCAACCCTGCTTTGTTTGGATGCCTGACCCTGACCCACGACATTTTTTCATTGTTATTCAACTGAATTCAGAATGGGATTAAAATAAATTCAATTCAAATCAAATGGAAGACCAAATGTACAGTCCTGCATTGGAGTCATCAGAAGGAACCCGAAGAAGCAAAAAGCAATGATGAAGTCATCAGGAGGAACTTGGATAGGAATCACATTTCAGCTGCTACTCCTCTACCCTCAAACACATCCAGGCGCAGCCAAGTGAGTCTAAAAAAAAAAAAAAATCAAAAAAGAACCCAGATCAAAAAAATTAAATAATTCTGGCTGCCAGACCATGTATCGCATCAAGTTGAAATTTCCAACATGTATTCCCCATCACCATTCGACCATAATTATGACGTTTCCCATCAATTGATTAAGCATTTCCAGAGAAAACATTATTTAATATTGTTCTTCAATCCAATATGGCTGCTAAACCATGTAACTTATCAAATATGCCTGAACAAACTTGGACACCCAAGGCCACTTGATAACCCAAGGAACATTTATGTGACGTTTTCCCTCGATCTGTCAAGCCGTTCTGGAGAAGAAGATTTTTTATAGGTTTTAGGGTAAATCCAATATGGCTGCCAAGCCATGGAACCTATGATGTCATATGTGTGAACCTTTTGTTCCTCATTGATGGGCAGTCATCGGTGTAAAGTTTCTCCTCGATCAGTTCAGCCACTTCAGAGAAGAAGATTTTTGAAGTTTTTTTTATTTTTTTTAAACAACAATATAGCTGCTGAATCACGTGACCGATGATGTCATCAAATTTTTTTCTGTTGACCATTTTATCCCGAGATGACCCTTAAAAATTTTCATACTGATCAGATGTAGCGTTCTACACATGCAATTATTACGTCATAACGAAGGCACCTATGACATCATCAAAAACCACTTATTCCCTATGAGGAGTACTTGCCATGTGCCAAGTTTCAAATTTTTTTCCTTGGTACGGTTTCAGAGATGCAGAGGTCCAAAAATTTTCCAACATGGCTGCCACACCATGTTACCTATGACGTCATAATTATCATTAAAACATTTTACCTCTGTATTCGCACCTGTGGTGAAAAATTTGTGTCATTCGGATGAGCAGTTGCAAAGAAAGCAGAGAAAATTAGCATGGACGGACGTACGGGCGGGCAACCTGAAAACATAATGCCTCTGGCAACTTCGTCAGTGGAGGCATAAAAATACAAAAGGATGTGGGGATGTTCCTCGAAAAAGTATGTAAACAAGGTAGGGATGGTTCCAAGAAATGGTCCTGTGAAACCATCCCGACACTTACTTTGTGTCTTCCACTGCACTTCGTGTCTTGTGTAGGAACAACCATCTATCTATAATTCCAGCAATGTGTGTGGTGTGTTGTGTGTGTGTGTGTGTGTGTGTGTGTGTGACCGCTGTTTCTCGACACCACTGGTCCGATCTAATTGAAACTTGCCAGGTATATTGCAGGGGACCTGAGTATGTGCCTTTTCAAGGTTTGATATTATCGGACAAGTGGTTCCCAAGTTATGGCCATTTATTTACCAACCAATGACAGGACACGTTGCTGCGTAGGCGTGGCCGATGGGGAAGAGATTCTCAGCCGCGCTCCCCATAACGGGTTACAACGTACGGACTTCCGGATAGTGATGACTTAGTGTATCCTAATAATTTCTCGATTTCTTCTGCGCATTTATAGATAAACACAATGCCCAATCCAGTCGTCGTTTACGAGAGCGAAGGAACGGACTGTGTCATGTTTGAAAGAATTATTTTTTGCACGTACGTTTTTTTTTCTCTCTCTTCTCTCTCTTCTCTTGTGTTTTTCCTTGCGACAACATTGCGAAAAGGCAAAATACGTTGGCGCTAATTGAATAAGGCCATTAAAACTAAATTGCGATAATACGTAACTTCAATATGCGAACTTCCGGGCACTCACGTACGGGCACGCGAGAGCGAAGGAACGGCCTGTGTGATTGTTGTTTCTGGGCGCGGTTTGAAAAAAATTTTTTTGCACGTTCGGCCACACACGTACGGGCACGTACTAGTTAAACAAATAAAGATGTAAGGATGGTTTCACATGATCATTTCTTGTGACCATCCCTACCTTGTTTGCATACTTTTTAGATAACATCCTTTTGCATTTTAAAAAGTTTTTATTGGTAGTTGTAATGCAGTAACATGATGGAAGGTGTGTGTGTGTGTGTGTGTGTGTTGTGTGTGTGTGTGTGTTGGGGTGATAAATAACACAACTTGATCCCTACCTTCTCCTGTGTGTCCCATACATTTGCCTTCCCTTCCTGAACGCCTATCTCCATCTAACCACCTTTCCCTTCTTGCTGCAACCCTCCAAGTTTCCATTTTTAAATTTTAATCCAAGGCTCCCAGTGGAGTTTGTACATCAATCATACGTAGGACAAGCACATTAGTAGACTTGACATGTACTTTAATGTGAATTTCAAGGACATTCGTAGACAACGAAACAAATGCATATCGTATACAGGATTTTAACAAGGGTTCGAACATCAGGCCATCAGGTTCAGATGGGAATGCGAAAACAGTCCAACTTAAATCCAAGGATTTTTTTTTTTTACAAGGAATTAAGGCCATTCGGCCCATCATGTCTGTGCTACAGCGATACCCGATTTAATAAATCCATCAATACCACTTCCTTCGTGTGCAGCCTTTTGGCTGCTACACTGGTATCATTCCACCACCCTCAGAAGGATGACAGGCTGAGTCAACCCCCCTGGTGTTAATTCATCGGAAAACGGGATATGAACTCAAGACCCAAGGATCCCAAGCCACCACCCAAACCACTAACCCAACACCAGATTCATTCCTTACCTTTCAAATCCATTCCTTATATTATTCTCACAATATTCCCTCTCCGTTCCCCTTTTGCACACACCATTGTTATATGGCCTTTTGGGTTCAGGTAACAATTGTATTACTTAATATTGAATATGTACATATATCATAAGTGGAAGTTATTTTCATTGTGATACTAAATGTTGCAGACTTTCATTGTGGAATTAGTTGTAATTTACTCCTTTACTGTGAGAATTCGATGCAGTACTTAAAATAGCCTGGTGATGGCTTCATGGTTAGGGTGGTGGCTTGGGATCCTAATCCTAGGGTCCTGAGTTCAAGCCCCGTTGGCCGCTGAATTACTATACACCAGGAGGTTCACTCAGCCTGTCATCCTTCCGAGGCCAGCAAAATGAGTACCAGTGTACTGGTAAGGGGGACACTGCATCAGCGGCATAGCCACGTCCCAACCAATGATGCAAACAGCAGCCACAGGTTGCACTCGATAGAGAGAGTACCTGAAATATTTAAATGCTATCTTTCTTTGTATTTAATCTCAAAATTCCAATGTCCAGTTTAATTGTCAAATTATGAGATTACAGGAGTAGTTCTGCTTTATGAAAAATTTCAACACGGAATTTGAAAAATCGAGTGGAACAAATTAACATGTAAGTTGCCTGCAGGTAAAAATGTCTACTTGGGAATGATGCCCGGTGGGGAATATTCACACTAGTTCACATTTTGGAATTATAGATTTTACTGGCAGATTGAAGCATCGAGCATTAGACAGTAGGAGGCTGAATGCAGAATTATATTTCCTGTTGTGAGGCAAATTGCAGCACAGTGACCACTTTAACCTTCTCAAACACCTTCTGTCGGTTTTGGAGTGGAAGGTAAATCTGTCCTTACCTTTACTTAGAGATTCTTCAAAATTGTAACACGTAAGCTGAGGAAGTGGCTTTTATGAAATTGTAAGATGTAATTTCTTTCTGAAATTCATTGGCACTCTTTGAAGGACCACTGATTACATGAATGTTGTTGTTCGTCTTTCGGCTGCTCCCGTTAGGGGTCGCCACAGCGGATCATCCGTTATGATCCGCATACTGATTTGGCACAGGATGCCCTTCCTGACGCAACCCTGGTCGCCTCTTACGACACAGGGATAAGGATTGGGTTTCGCCATGATTCCGGGCTGCCCTACCACCCTCTCATAGCGCGGCCCAGTGCAGAGCTCCCGTCCTCAAGCGATCCTCCAACCCAAGACTCCGAGAAACAGGATTACAGGCGCACGCCACTACGCCCGGTACTGATTACATGAATAGGTTTTATTATTCATGTGCAGCCTGTGGCTGCTGGTTACATCACTGCTATGAGTGCGGCTGATGCAGTGCCCTCTGTTTCCATTAAGCTGGTACTCATTTTGCCGATCTCAGGAGGACAGGCTGAGTCAACCCACCTGGTGTTATTTAACGGTTTTTGACAGGGGCTCAAACTCAAAACCCTAAGATCTTAAGCCAGCCTCCTCAACTGTTAAGCCAACACCAGGCTTACATGAATTGTTAAGGGGCTAATTGAGCCCACCCAACATTCATGAATTCAGTAAAGAAGATGTCCAGAGTGGCCATTATGTTCAAAGGAATGTCTGAGTGCATGAAGAGTGTGATGCACTAGCATCCAATGATGATGACCCATTTGTTTGTCCATATTATGAGGATGAAGGGTGGGATTATTATCTCTCACTGCAGGACCAATAAAAGCAGCTGGACATGCTGCAGCATACGTTAAGCAATATCTATCAGAACATGTCGGACTTGCAGCTGACGATACTATCATTTCCAGCCTACAAATGTTAGAGATGGGCCTTATTAACCAAGTGTGCAACTATAAGTATTTAGGTACAGACAAGTAATTATTAGTTTAATCATCAACTCTAATATGTGGAAGGTCGAAATGTCACGTTCCTTGGGATATTGGTATCTGATATGCTGCTGCTCTTCCTGGCATCGTTTCACTTTTATCAGATGAAATACTTTTATATATAGAAGGGATTTAGACTTAGGTGGGTCTTTTACCCGCAGACACCTTGCAAGGTTAAAGGGATAGCTTGGACATTCGTGAGCTCTTCAAATGCATGCAGAAGCAGAATTATAGAAATACTGAAATGTTAAGTTGTAAAAGTAAATGCTTTTGAATTTCCAGTGCTGCCATTCATTAGGTCTTTACCTTTGATCCAATGGTCCTCAAAGGGGTGAATATCTTGTGTGATGCGTTCTCAAGTGGACATTCTGCATAAAATGGATGATGAACACAATGTAATAATTATTTCAATCAAGGTTAATCTCACAATAATGAGGCCGTCCTGGGAACTTTTGGTTCTGTTTGGTCATGACATGGAACCTCTCAGGCCACTTGACTAACAATAACCACGATAAAAACACCTATTATCTGTAGGGCAGATATTTCCTTGTTGATTTGTCACAGTGTGAGTTTCCCGTCTCTGCGGACACCTGCACTCTTTTACTTCTCAGAAAATCTATCCCCTTTACTTTTGAAGTGCTCGGTTGTTGTTATGAAACACGCCATGGCACATTGCGTTCAGCACAAAACTGAGACGTGGTTTGCAGCCTAGTTCATTTGGTAATCTTCTTGGGATAATCTTCAAAGGTCTTTTCCAGCCAATCATGAGGATGATCATTTTGTGTGGGAATGCATGTTGATGGCTGTTGGTCCAAGTTGATGTTGTTAATACTTTTTTTCAGTTGATTCTGGAATTGTTCTAGGGTGTTACTACTTACAACACCACCAGAGAGATTGTTCCATTCGGGTAGGGAATGAACGTTGAACAAAGGGAAATTTGTCGACGTTATCACTTGGTTGATGGTGTTGAAGGGTCATATTATGACGTTTCTGGGTTTGTGTTTTACTTCTGCTTTAGAAGGCACTTGGGAAGATAGTCACCAATACGGTGACTCTCAAAATGTCATGTGAATGCTAACGAGACCTTCCGCACATGCGCCGTATGTCCGTTTTCAATGACACTTCTGCTAGCGTGGTCACTTTTAACCTGCCATTGCTGGTGCTAAATCTGGAGGTCAAAGCGTATTTTGAACGGAATTTTCAGCATTTAAAAGAAAGAGTGACAAATCCAAGATGGTTATCCATAATTGATGTATTCCTGGATGCAAATTAGACTTGTATAAGGGGGAAAAAAATACGTGACACCAAGGACAGTCCCTTGCGGGACTAGCTTTGGTCTCACGCCATTTGCAGCCAATGTTGCCTGATGTATCATGGGCTGCAAATGACTTTGACCTTTCCAATACAACTGTTTGGGTACGGTTTGTCAGAAAAGCTCGGATCCAGACGGCAGACAAGTTGTTCACGGCAGATTCCGCAATGATTGAGTTTGAGTAAAAGTTGTGTGTGACACGTTAAATCAAAAGCTTTAGAGAAGTCCAACACCAACAAGTCTATCGGTTTCTTTCTCTTGTGTGCATCGGTGAGATCATGTGGTCTTAGTAAAAGTTGGGTTTCTCACAAGTGACCTCGTCAAAAGCCATACAGACATGATGCTAATATGTTGTTGTCATCAAGGTGTTGTGTAAGACAGGAAACAACATTGTGTTCCAATATCTTACAGGCTGTACTGATGACAGATATAGGGTGTTTGTTCTCTGCTTTAGTTTTGTCACCCTTCTATAAGATAGGGATGATATAAGCATTTTTCCAATCTTGGGGTAAATGACCTGATCTCAGGGATTGGTTATCGATGTGAGAAAGAACTGCATTCACTTCCAATGCAGTTTATTTTAGCAATACCATTTGAACATCATCTGGACCGAAGGGCTTTACTTGGAGAAAGTTTATTCAAGAGATTCTCGACATGCTGAATATAAAGTACAATATCTGGCATATGTGGGTATGGGGACTGTGGAAGGACTGGCATGTTGATATATATTGTTTTCCTTTGTGAAGACTGACTCAAACTGCCTCTTCAGGACGTCGGTTTTCCCCTGACTCACAGATTTGAGTGAACCTCCATCTCTGAGCTGCTGAATACCTATTGAGTCTCGTTTAAATTATCGTACTTTACATATTGTAGAAGGCCTTTGGTTTTTTTTCCCTGTCAGGCCTGGACTAACAGCTATCATTCGTGGAACTCCGTCTGGCAGAACGGAGTAATTTCTGGACTTCTGATCTCACTATTCTGTAGACCTCCCAGTCTCTGTCGTTCTAGTTCTTCTGTGCTCGGTTGTAGACTCCTTGTTTTTGTTTGATTTTATGTTAAATTTATCTTGTAATGTAAGGGAGATCATATCTGGTACTGATCATTTTTGTTGCCGTGTACAGGAGGGCCTTGCAAGCCTGGTGTTGGCTTAGCCATTAGGGTGGCTGGCTTGGGACCTTAGAGTTTTGAGTTTGAGCCCTTGTTGGCTGTTCAATTAACACCAGCTGGGGTTGACTCAGCCTGTCAGCCTTCTGAGGTTGGCAAAATGAGTACCAATGCACTGATATAATAGGGGCTGTTAGATGTGGCCCAGATGTGCACTCATCCAATGATGCTACCTGCAGCCTTGTGCTACATATGAAGGAGGATAAGAAGGGCCTTGCCAATCACAGGTTAGCCTTTGCAGATTTGCTCTATCGTGATTAATTTTTTTTAAGGTAAGGTTTGCGGATTGCGGTTAATGCGTTCGAATAATTGTGGGTTGGCAAACTATTTTCCACATTTGTTCATCTAATTAACATGGGCCATCAACATAATAACCTCCTCAAACGCTCCAATACTATTATCACCATCATCTCCATCAACATCGGCATTGCATTATTGGATCAAGTTTATCATCGTTATTTTTAAATTGTAAGTTTCATGATCTTAATAACTCACGAAAATAAACTTTATTTTATGTTCTTACTTACTCTTTTATTCATGAAAATAAATAGCACAAAAACAATGCACAAACATGTAAATTAAGGGGACAGTTTGGCAAAAAGGGGATGAAAATTTAAAGTCCCTAACCCTATTTTCCACAATACCCCTTAGGTTTGTGCATTGTGGATTTTGTGGTTCATGGGGATTTTCAAGAACGTAAACCCCATGAACGGCAAGGCCCTCCTGTACTTCTCTCTTACTTCCAGGAGTCTGGTTTTGAGCACTTGCCAGTTCTGGTCTCGAGTGCTCAGGTTGGGGTTCATCTCAAAATACTCTGTTCGAAAAAGACAATGCAGTGTTGCTCTCATCTGGTCAAAGTCTACCTTTGTAAACTTTTAAATCTTGTGAGAGGAAAGTTTCCTGTGTTTGACTGATGTCGTGAAGTCCACCTGGATTATCGAGTCATGGTCACAAATTCCAGGGATGAGTTTGACCATTTCAATCAGAGTTGAATTCCTTGTGAAGAATAGGTCAAAGTTATTCTCCATCCTTGTTGGAAAGTGAACAACTTGTTATAGGTTTTGATTGGCTGACAGGTGTGTGTGTGCAGTGGGCTTCACTGCCTTTGTACACTCCAGGGCTTGATAGTTCACATCGCCCACCTGATAGCTGGGAGGTTGAAGTCTCCGGCCAAACTTTTGCAGGCATCGTGAGGAAGCATATACGTAGAAGCTTCCAGGCTGACAAGCTGTGCATGGCATTGTGATGTGGAGAGTCGTAACTTCCCACATAAACATCTTTGGTATTTGAGAACTTCAATTTGGCCCATATAACCTCAAAGTTCCTATCTACATGTAGTTCAGGTATAGCTAGTAACTCTTTCCTGGTGGCTCGGAGAACACCACCATAACTGTTTCCTCTGTCTGTCGAGGTAAGAGGGAAGATATCATAAATTTTGAGGTGAGAGGAGAGAAGCTATCCATTACCTAGTGAGTCATTTGCCCAGGTTTCAGTGCCGAAAACTTCGACCGGTTGGATTGAGTATAGAAGTTCAGCTGCTGATTCTCTCTTGTTGATTAAATTCCTTGAAAATGTATGACTAAGGCATGAAGTTTGCGTTTGTGACTTAGTTTGTGGTTTTTATGGGGGGGACTCACTTCTTTTGGCCCGAACGTGATGGCGTGTTCTACAATGGGAATGAAGTGGCAACCGACTTAAGGGAGTCATAGGAACTATCCAAAGGTAGTAGAGCGTCAAAGCTATTGAGGCAATTAACACTTATAATGCTGTTGAATTGGGAGTAGGAAAAGTTTGGCATGTCGCAAGCCTACCATATCCAGTTCAATCAATAATTTTTCAGGGCTTCATATGATGTCTAAACATGTCTAAACACTTGACATGATACCATTTGTCACAGGAATCACAGAGAATCAATGGCTACATCTCACATAACCCAGGTGAGTACTTGACAGGGCCTGGGTTAATTTGAATCTCATTAGCTATTACAAGGAGAAAATGACATATCATTGACCTGGCTTTATCATGTTTGAGTAACATGGTGTTCTGACTGTCAAAATTTGGGCCAGGAGTAATAGGATAATTTACAATGAGCATTCAATTGGATAGGAAGACGTGCATCCACAGAAAAAAATATCACTCGAGAAACAGTGAGCAAGAAAATGGAAAAGTCTTATTTGCTTCATAAAGACCCCCTTAAACTTAAGTAGGAGGTGATGAAGTGTTGCAAGAACTGTAAGTGCTAATATCACAGGCCTGTTGGAAGCCATTGTTGGAGGAAGGCGGTGGATGGCCATGCTACATTCTGAGAGCACCTCACTCTCATCCAACGTGTTCACAGCATGGAGCCGCCCATATTCCTTGGTCTTGGTCTTACGCCATGCATATACACTCTCTTGAGAGTGCTCATGCTTGTACTCCTGCAGCACCACCTCTTTCTCTTCCTCATCTTCATCAACTTCATTATAAAGCCATTGGTGTTGCACCCCAGCTGCCTTCATCGGGAAGTCTTTGGTAAGATGTTCAAAGAGATTTACTGAGCAACAAATAATCTCATCAGACGCGAAAATGTTCCAAAGGGATGACTAAAAACTCTCCCTCCGCAGTGTCCCAAAAACTAAAAACTAAAAGTCTTAAAACTAAAACATTGTCTGGGCCACACCAGTAATCAAAACGCCACATGAACAAAAGTCTGGCCACCCATTGATCAAGTTTGATCACCATTGATCACCATTGATGACCATTGATCAAGTTTGTCTTTGCTAATGGATTGCATTTAATAAATACTATTCTTCTTCTTGTGTCTGCAGCACATGGCTGCGGGCAGCATCATTTGCTGGGTCTGCAGGTGTGTCGCTGATGCAATGCCCATTATCGGTTGGAGCAGGAAGTTGGAATTTGGTCAGGGTGCCGCGATAGCTCTTGACAAAGGACAACATGGAATCTTTCTTCATGAAGGACACCATGGGATCTTTAACATCGACCATCTAATGCTGACAAGACATCCTGCCCAGTTTAACGTCCATCAAGGGAGGCCACACACATTGATGAAGCACCCAGCCTGTCAAACACCAGTATGATAGTTGATAGCCGAGTCGAGATTTTAACACAGACTCAACAGCTTAGAGTGACTCAACAGCTTACTCAACAGTAAGTGTGCATGCCCCTAGGCCATCTTGCCAGCTCCATCATACAAAAATATGCAATTTGCTGTTTGTCTATCTGTCTGTCCTACCACGATGCATTCGGTCATTACTTATCCAATCTCAACCAAATTTGCCAGGGGCACTAGGGGCCACACAGTGGAGTTTGTAGCGACTTAATTTCCCCCCCCCTCCCCAAGCAGGTTTTCTGCCTTGGATGAACTCCATGTTAAGGTGTATGAATGGCTTATCATGGAGTTTTGTTGGGCAAACCTACACAAGGTAAATAAGCCTGGTGTTGACTTAATGGTTAAGGTGGCTGGCTTAAGATCTTAGGGTTTAGAGTTTGAGCCCCTGTTGAACTGTTGAAACAGCACCACTTGGGTTGACTCAGCCTGTCATCATTCTGAGGTCAGCAAAATGAGTACCAGCTTACTGGAAACTGGGGGTACTGCCTCAGTGGCACAGCCATGCTCTGAGCAATGATGCAAACAGCAGCTGCAGGCTGCACTCAAAACAACAACAGGATGTCAAAATTATTATAACCACAAACTATTCCGTCAATTCTCTCCAACATATGATTTCCTTTTTAATCAGTTGATACTGTTGTTCAACACAATACTGAAAGAAATTTGCAGGAAATCTGACATCCTTGAGGCATCCTATTCTTATTGCATCCAGCATAGACGAGGACCCGAGCCGGCTCGACTTACTTCGCTGCCAGCTTGGCCACAATGATCTTTTACCCAATAAGGTGCTTAAATGGGTTTTGCACAGGAATGATGTATTCCATTGCCTCTCTGATTTTTCTATCCATCACATTATATGTGGACTGCACGTGGATTGTTTATAACTTATATATTGGGGTCTCATATGTGATTTCTCCTGGTGTTGGCTCAGTGGTTAGGGTGGCGGCTTGGGATCCGAGGGTCCTGAGTTCAAGCCTCGTTGCCTGCTGAATTAATTCACCAGGGGGTTGACTTAGCCTGCCATCCTTCCGAGGTTGGCAAAACGAGTACCAGCTTGCTGGGATGACCGAGTCATTCAAGTATCCTGCGTCAGAGTGGCGACCTGTCCAGGATTGTGCCCAATAGCCAAGGAGACTGCTTCGGCAGCACCAACGCTCTGTACAGAGTATGGTCCCAATGGACTGGATATGTGATTTCTCCTGGCCAGGGCTTCAAGTGTGACGTGCAATATTATCCCTCGAAACCCTTATGGTGAAATTCTGACCTATATTTGATGCATAACCCAATTTCTAATGGTTGTTTAATTCTTGCCTGAGGGAAATTTGGAGAAAATTGGACGTACATATACATGGGCGGTGTATAGGCGACGAGTCGCTGATCCACACAACTACCAGAAGGAAAAAAAAAATTATTATTTTAACCAGTGACTGACTTCTGGTGACATCCATGATCAGATTTCTCCGAACATCCGGATCCTGCACTGCTTTCCGAAGCTCTGTCAGAGACAGCTCTGTTGCAGCCGTTAGATCATCCATCCAGAGCATACAAGTTCTGCCTCTTCCTCATCTTCCTTCAACCATACCCAGCATGATGGACTTCTCCAGACTTTCGTTATCTGCATGCATGAGGTGTCTCACCAAAGTATGACACTTTCTGTTTTATTAGCATCAGTGCTTCTCATGAACAAGGTGGTCAAATTTCTTCAAGCACCGATTTGTTTGTTCTTCTTCAGTCCATGGAATTTTAAACATTCGTCTCCAAAACTGGATTTCAAAACGGTCAAATATTCTTCCTTTGTTTCTTCTTCACTGTCCATAACTCACATCCAAACATTGCAACTGGAAATACCAGAACATTCCCCAACCTCCTCTTGGTTCGTTTTGTCGCATCTTTGGCAATCCTGACATGCCGTTCTCCCAAACACCAACAGTTTATGAATTTCCCCTCCACATTCTCCACTCACTTCATTCTTCAAACCCAAGAAAATTAAACTTTTCCACTACTTCCAGATGATCGACTCCCAATCTGAACACCGATATTCTCAGTTGACCTGGTTTTAGCCCATTTTTAGGTTTAAATAAACATCAGCTTTTTCACTTTCCTTCTTCGCTGTCCGTAGCGGTTTCATCAAATCCTCTTTACTTATCTGCAAACAGAGTGGCATCATCAGCATGACTCAGATTGTTGACACATCTTCCTCCAATCCTGACTCCAACCTCTATGTCATCCAAGTTAGATTTGTCATCGAAATTATTATTCCCACAAATTAATCGGTCAATTCTGTCCGATGACGATGGAATTTCATGATAAGGGCATAAAAATATTAATAATAATAATATTATTATTAACCCGGGGGCTGGATGAACCTGATTTACGCACACTCGGCTCTAAGCTGTGTAGCCTGGGTTCGAATCCTGACCCAGCTATAACTGTCATCCTGGTGTTTTCCTGGCAGGGTGATTCATCAATGTGTGCGCCGTCCTTCCGATGGACGTTTAACATGCTGCTGGCACCAATTAATGTGTGCAAGCATTAGTTGGTGGATGATGAAGATGCCACAGTGTCCTTTGTAAAGAGAAGGTAAGCTATCTCAGGCACCATAAATAAATTACAAATTCTTGCTGTAACCTTCATTGAACACAGGCCTGGTCAGCTGGTTTGTGGTAGATTTGGGCCAAGCAAGGCCAAACCCCCAGCCAACCCCACAAGAAGGTGGGAATAAATATGGCCATTGAAGAAGAAGAAAGGGATCATTAACATACCATGATCTGAATATTGTGGACGTACACAAGACCCCACCCAACGCAGCCCACTTGCTTGCTCCCAACAGGAGCGGATATTTCTCGTCTTTTAAATGTGCAAACTTTCCAAAACGTGATATTTTAAACCTCTGCATCCTCTCCCCTCCTCCTCGTATACCTCCCTCCCCACCAATCCCTGCCCTCCCTCCCATCTCAAACTGCTTACAGAGAAATTCGTGCATTCTGTTCCTCCAAGCCTGTCCCTCATGTGTACTGCAGTTAGAGCAGAGGAGGGTGAGCTCTTTTCAGTGGAGTCCGAAGTGAAGGCTTGCTGGGCCGGTTACTTTGAGCGGTTGTACCAGGCCGACCCACCAGCTGTTGAGTTGGATGGATGTCAGTGGTGTTACTATCCCTATTGCTGACCATCCAATCAACTGTGAACCACTTTCGTCTGTGTATACAGGCTGCAGTAAACCAGTTGAAAGGGGGTAAAGCTCCTGAGATCTGTGGCAACCATGCTGAACTTCTCAAGGCTGGTGGTGGTGGAAATACTGCACTCGTGTCGTTGCATGCAGTTCTGTGCTCTGCCTTGAACACAGGCATCATCGCAACTGACTGGAAGAGGGGCCTTGTTGTCACTCTCTGGAAAGGGAAGGGTGATCGCCAGGACTGCAACAACTACCGTGGGGTGACACTGCTTTCAGTGCTGGGCAAGGTCTTTGCTCGGATAATACTTGATTGCGTTCCCCACCATCTGCTTGAGCACCAGTGCCCAAAGCAGTCAGGCTTTACACCAATGAGGTCAACGATTGACCGTATCCATGCTCTTCGGGTCCTCACCAAACGCAGACGAGAGTTTCAGCAGTTATTTATTTTATTATTTTATTGCCGGGTCCCGGCAGAGTTATTTTGCTGCTTGCAGCCTCTGTTGATCTCTTCAAAGCGTTTGATTCAGTGAATCAGGATGCTCTCTGGAGGATTATCTGTCTTCGTGGGGTGCCACCAAAACTGATCAATTTGTTTTCTGAAGTATACTTTGGTGCTGAGAGTGCTGTGAGGTTTGTTGGTTCCATCTCCGACTTATTTCCAGTTGTTACTGGAGTTCATCAGGGGTGTGTACTGGCCCCCACACTTTTCAGTGCTTGTATGGACTGGATTCTGGGGAGGATGTCAATGAGATCAAGTTGCGGTGCATCGTTTGGGAATGTCAATATATCTGACCTTGATTTTTTTTTGTTTCCCAAGTCGAGGCTCATGTAAGATTTTGCAGATTATTCAGTCATCTTTGCGGAGAAGCTGGATATCCTTATGGGGGCCCTCGAGTCGCTGAAAGAGGTGTCAGAGCCACTGGGATTTCAGGTTTCCTGGGTCAAAACTAACATCTAGGCTTTCAATGACATCTTGGATGCTGCTATCTTGTCTCAGGCCCGTCGCCAGGGCTCAGTATTAAGGGGGACATTTGAACTGGATGGGGGGGCACAATTATAATATTTAATATTTTTGATAACCCGGTATGCTATTGTTTCATGCAGCATTGACGCATCTATACTGAGGTTGCCATCGCATACTAACCAAATTGATCTCAGCTAGATTTAATACGTTCCGATGTTTTTGGCCTAAAATTATTCGAATGCGGAGAGCCGCAACAAACTGGCACATTCACAATGCAGATATTCAATGATTAGACAATTGGCACCAATTCAGGTGCACTTATACAAGGTGTTGTAAGAATTGGCATTATAAAATTATATACCGAGATACAATGACTAAACGGGGGAGGTTGGCACAGGAATCAGTGCACTTTCAAATAATATACAGCAGGCTTGATCTGCGATCATCACGTTAAACTATCAACAGCAAATACGACCAGCCTGAAGATAGCACAAAGTCCGCATTTAAAGCAGTCAATTCCACAGAGGTAAGGTTATGCACAAAGGACTAGATATGGGATATGCAAAGCCCCAAACACAACATTTAACTTTAACATCAGAAGTACAAAGCAGCCGACCACGGC
>CM068965.1:66854378-66866945 GCA_035128595.1 Eptatretus atami | reverse complement strand
CACAACCACAACCGCAACCTTTTTCCTTTTCTAAACCATTTTTGTATATCCATGTCTTTTTCTACTGCTGCTCACTAGCGGTCTCCGTGACTCGTCCCTCGTGACTCGTGTCACTAATCTCGCGACTCGCGACATTGGACGGTTGACGGTTTTTTTTTAAATGATCCATGCACCAAAAACAGGTTTTATCTGCATAATTTCAAATGTAAGCACGATTGCAAACACACATATTTTTTAATTTTTATTAGAAAATTACTTTTGTAAGATGGAAGGTTGTGAAGGTCACGCGGTGCACTTCATCTTTAATTATGTAATTTATGTCTTTTCTTATTCATATTATCATATTATGACTATATTACATTTATACCTAACTTACAACCAATCAGGTAACTGCTTAATAGGGCCTCCATATCGAAGATGCTGATTGGCTATTCCTTAAAACTAAATGATCCACGATATATATATAACCATCCATAACATCGACATTCGACACGAGGTCTTGCGGCTGTCTGTCGTCTTGGCTGCTGGCGTTAGTGTTTGCGTTATTATCTTTTATCTTGTGGGCTTGGACTGTATTGTCTTGCTAATTGCTTTTGGAGATGCGCTGGCAAGCGCACACTTATCTCTTGACTGTTATTCAAAGAAGGATATTATTAAAGAACAGTTTATCCAAGAAGGCCTTATTATCACCACGTTGAACATCTGAATAAGGGTTTTAGTTCACACAGGTGAACTCTGAAACAGCAAGAGTTCACAGTGGGCGCTCGTCCTTAAACACTAAGTTGTTCACAGGGTGCAACAAGGCATAAATGGGTGGCGTACAATGGGGGGAACCAGATGCGCCATGGGGTCATTCACCCAAATGCCCCCCCCCCCCTAGCGACGGGCCTGTCTTGTCTGTACCTATTTGTGGTGAGGATGTTGAGGTCATGGGAAGATTCACTTACCTTGGCAGTGATATTAATGTGTCCGCAGGCTGTGAGTAAGAGGTCAACAGACACCTGGGTTGGGCCTGGGGAGTCATGAATTCACTGGATCATGGGGTGTGGCATTGTTGGTACCTACGCAGGAGGCTGAAAGTCCGATTCTTTAAGTCCTTGGTGCTTCCAGTCTTGCTCTACAGATGTGAGACTTGGACTCTGATAAAGGATCTGAGAGGAAGACTTAACTCCTTTGGTACCAGGTCTGACTGGTCCGACTTTGTGCCCAAGGAGCGGTTGCTGAGAGAAACTCAGATGGCATTTGTTACCTGTATAATCCGTGAGCGTCAGCTGCGGCTGTATGGACATGTGGCTCGTTTTCCTGACGCTGATCCTGCTCACCACATTCTCTCGGTGAGGAAAACTTGTGAGTGGAGGAGGCCAATGGGCAAACCACGTGCCTCATGGTTGGAGCAGGTTGATTGGCATCTCAAGGAGATGGGGATGGGTCAGGCATCTGCCTGGGGATGGCCAGACTGAAGCCCCTGGAGTACTGGCGGAAAGTGGACGCAGCGACGCGCTGATCCGGCGAATGCTCCCATACCTGACCTGACCACCCCCCTCAGCCCACTTACCGGATCCCTACTGATCTGGTGTTTCTCGTCTTTTAAATGCGCAAACTTTCCAAAAGTTGATCTTTTCAACCTCTGCATCTCCTCCCCTCCTTCTCCCACCCCACCCTCCCCTCTCGACCAACCTCCACATTTGCAACCCCAATATCATCCATATATTCCTATTCTTTTCGCACCACTTCCCTTCCCTCAGTCCGAAACTTTCTCATATATATATATATATATATATATATATATATATATATAATATATATATATATATATATATACACACACTGTGTTGTTACTGAGCATGATGGTGCTGAAAGATCGTTCTACGTATTTCATGGATGATCCGTTAAAATCTCTGAATGCAGATGCTCTGCTTTGTTGACATGTCAATTAACCCAACTCAGGATCAACAGAACAATTGCCTGTATGTGCAGCTCGAAAACCAGTTTGGTTAATGAGTAACTTAAGCAACTGGTTTCCAATTCCCCTCAATCAAGCTATTGTTGTGCCATTATCAAGTATTATCACAGCTTTCTTTTTTGCAATCATGAAATCTAATGATTTGAAAACATACCTATGTATACGAGTCTGTTATTGTGGTGTGCGAGGTCATGTTTCTGTCAAAGATAGATTAATTGTTTTATTTTAGAACCCCGACCATTCCTTGAAGATGAGGCCTTTTAGGAAAGATTGGTCTAATTATTTTGGATATATAAAGAATTGAGACTGGCTTATTTAAAAAAAAAAATGAATGCACCACCAACTCGTATAGCTGCCCAGCAGGCAAGGCTCAAGTCTGACTTTTTCATCAGTGAGTGATCTTCAACTGGGACAGAAAGCCGCTTGCCCCAGTCCCTAATGAAGACCACCCAGTGGTCAATACTTTGGACCTGAGACTTGTCTGCTGAGCAGCTCTAATAGTTGGTTCTGCCTTCAGTTTGAAATATCCATCTTCCCAACGATATGTGGTTTGGTTTTTTTTTTGCCAATCTGAGACTAGATTTGTTTTCTCTCTAAAACATGTTAGTTAAAAGATTATACTCACATTATGACATGACAAGGACAGAAAAATCAAATATGATGAATTGTAATCAAGCAGATTATTTGTGTGCATCATTTCGTTCCAATGACATGCTAGAGACATGTCAGAAATGTGACATTTACTTTCAGGCAATGAATGTCAATCACCTATAAACCTCGGCCTGTAATGTTAGGTTTTTCCCTTGAAAAAAAACAATAATAATAATAATAATAATAAATCGAAATTGGTACTGTATTATGGACAGTGAGATAGTGGTATCTTTCTTTCCTCTGATAATATCAGGTCCGAGGTTTAATACCCATTAAAAAGACATCGCACTCAAATTGTTGTCTGATGTAACAGAGGTATCGCATTATGGAGCATTCTTTCATCTGGAGGAGCAGTGAACCAGCTCTACTGTCTGCAGCGTTGATGTTAAAGACCCCAGGTTTACTATTATAGCATAATACAATTCCAAAGTTGACCTTATCAGCCAAGATGTGTTCAGTTATGCAGGAAAGCATTTCCCCAAAGTTTGGCAACTGTTGCATTTCGGCATGATAGCAATGTCCTTGCAATAAATAAATAAATAAACAGATCTATCACTTCTGGTTATAGTAAAAGTGTTCAACGAAAATAACATAGTTTAGAGAGTGGCCTTGGCAGGCAGGTTCCTTTACATCTTTTTCCAGGCCTATAACTGATGTGCTGTATTTCAAGGCAATGAAGCATGATTGTTCATCTCATCTCATCTCACCTGTCAATCTCCTGAACATTTTTGGTCTGACTTACATTCGTGCTTCTTCCTTCGTCACGCAGGTGAGCAGGTGGTGCAATATCCGGGATGAAGATCTCATTGCTTTGCATACTTGCTGTTGGGGCTGCCCTGATAGCAGCTTCTACCTGGAGTTGCCCAGAGCAGTGCGACTGCCAAAACCTGTCTCCTTCGTTAAGCACAGTTTGCGCCAAAATGGGTCTACTTTTTGTGCCAACAAACATTGCACGCCACACAGTGGAACTGCGCCTGGCTGACAACTTCATCACTCGTATCCGGCACCGAGATTTTGGCAACATGACCCGTATGGTAGATTTGACACTCTCACGAAACACCATAAGTCATATTGCACCGTTTGCATTCAAGGATCTCCGGAGCCTCACCTTCCTCCGACTTGATGAGAATCGGCTCACGGTAATGAACGACACCAGCCTGCGTGGTCTTCGTAACTTACGTCATCTCATTGCCAACAACAATCAGCTGAACTCTATTTCACCACATGCTTTTGATGACTTTCTCACATCACTAGAAGACCTTGACCTGGCTTATAATAACCTCAGGAAAATGCCATGGGGGGCTGTGAGGCAGATGACATCACTGCACACACTCAGTCTTGACCATAATATGATCCATTTAATTGCTACTGGAACATTCTCTTACCTGTATAAACTTGCACGGATTGACATGACATCTAATAAAATACAGACACTACCACCTGATCCAATATTCTCACGTCTCCAGCAATACAATAACCAGGGAACTGGACGGACATCAACAAAACTTGCGCTAAGCTTTGGAGGAAATCCACTTCATTGTAACTGTGAACTGCTGTGGCTCCGACGTTTAACACGCCGTGATGACCTTGAGACATGTGCTTCCCCACCACTTCTTGCAGCCCGATACTTTTGGTCTATTCCAGAAGAAGAATTTGTGTGTGAAGCACCTGTTATGACATATCAACCACAAAGTCAGACTGTGCTAGAAGGTCAGAGGGTTGAGCTCCATTGCCGAGCACGGGGCGATCCACATCCACGGATACACTGGCTCTCACCAGAAGAGCGTGTCATAAGGAATACAGCTCGCACACACACACATGCTAATGGCACAATGGAGATCTTTGTCGTAACGACTGGAGATGATGGACGCTTCACGTGTGTTGCATCTAACCCGGCAGGTGAAGCGTCAGCCTCCTTCATGCTCAGTATCATACACTTACCGCGTCTTTCCAATGGCACAAGGCATCAGTCTGACCATGAGCTCGGGCTATCAGATATTGCAGCAGCCACTAACAATTCGGATCACAAACAGGCTTTTCCGCAAAAATGGGTAATAGCTAAGACTGTAACGCCAACATCAGCCGTGGTGAGCTGGCCGGGTGGCAGTGTGGGGCAGAATGTACGAATGTACCAGGTCCAGTACAACTGTTCTTCAGATGAAACACTCACCTACAGGTTAGCTCTATACCAGCATGATTAATCCTGCGATTGTGCATGTTCGTATATAAATGAGTATGTGTAATGGTATGTGGAGTGAATATGTATATGTACAATATGTACAGGAGAACTTTAAAAAATAATCCACCCAGTAAAAAGAAAACATTGAAAAAACTCCCCCCAAAAAATGCAAGTAAAAAGAAAACATGTATAAAACTAGAAAGAGCAATCGGAGATTGCAGACAGTCGCCAGAACTTGTTTTGTGTGGTGTTTGTGTAGTTTTGTGTGGTGTACTTTGTGTGGCGTTTGTGTACTGGTGTGTTATGTAATTAATAAGAGACATAATTAGAATTGCCACTTTATAACTACTGGCAGTGATGACCGGGTACCAAGACGTCCCGCTTTGATGCAATCCCACTTTCATTGGACACCGGACCCTGACTCATGATGTTTTTTTATTATTATTCATTTGAATTTACAATGGGATTAAAATGTATTCAGTTCGAATCAGATGGAAGACCAAATAGGTACAGTCCTGCATTGGAGTCATCAGAAGGAACCAGAACAAGCAAAAAGCAAAAATGAAGTCATCAGGAGAAACCTGGATAGGATTCACATTTCAGCTGCTACTCCACTACCCTCAAACCCATCCAGGCACAGCCAAGTGAGCCTTTAAATAAATAAATAAATAAATAAATAAATAAATAAAAAGTCACAAAGAACCCAGGTCATAAAATTAAATAATTCTGGCTGCCAGACCATATGTCCGATCAAATTGAAATTTAAAACACGTATTCCCTACCTCTACTAGATCATAATTATGAAGTTTCATATCGATTGATTAATCAGTTCCAGAGAAAACATTATTTAATATTTTCTTCAATCCATTATGGCCGACAAACCATGTGACCCATCAATTATTCCTTAACAAACTTGTACACCCATTGCTTGTGGAACATTTCTGTGAAGTTTCCCCTCGATCTGTCCAGCCGTTCTGGAGAATAAGAGTGTTATAGGTTTGAGGGTAAATCCAATAGGCTGCCAAACCATGAGACCAATGACGTCATCTGTGTGAACCTTTATTCCTCATGGACAGGCAGTCATACGTAAAAGTTAATCATAATTATGATGTCATAGATCATGTGGTGTGGCAACCATGTTGGAAAAACATAAAAACTTTGGAACTCTGTTTCTCTAAAACTGCACCAAGGAAATAATTGAAACTTGGCACACCACAAGTACTCCTCATGGGGAATAAGTGGTTTTTTATGACATCATAGGTGCCTTCGTTATGACGTCATAATTGCACATGTATAATGCTACATCTGATCAGTATGAAAATTGTTGAGGGTCATCTGGGGATAAAATGGACAACCAAAAAAAAATTAAAAATTACGTCATCAGTCACGTGATCGGCAACCATATTGTTTTTCAAAAAAAAAACCCTTCAAAAATCTTCTCTGAAGTGGCTGAACAGATTGAGGTGAAACTTTGCAGGTATGAAACTTTGCACCTGTCCTTTCGGAACAAAAGGTTCACACATGTCAATTGAATAATAA
The DNA here is from genome assembly GCA_035128595.1 of Eptatretus atami. Lineage (NCBI taxonomy): Eukaryota > Metazoa > Chordata > Myxini > Myxiniformes > Myxinidae > Eptatretus > Eptatretus atami. The sequence goes on along the minus strand of CM068965.1, from coordinate 66,860,613 downwards.
TGAAAAACGTCATGGGTCAAGGTCAGGTGTCCAATGAAAGCGGGGTTGCATCAAAGCGGGACGTCTTGGTACCCGGTCATCACTGTCAGCAGTTATAAAGTGGCAGTTCTAATTTTGTCCCTTGTTAATTATGTAACGCACCAGTACACAAATGCCACACAAAATACACCACACAAAACTACACAAACACCACACAAAACAAGTTCTGGTAAGCGTCTGCAATCTCTGATTGCTCTTTCTAGTTTTGGTATGGATTCCATCCCTCTATATCTTTTTAGCCCGCGCTTGCAAGGCGAAAAGCGGGGTTAAGCAATCAGTCCTGTACATGTGTGCGTACGTACATGTATATGTGCTTGTCTGCATTTTGTAATTCCATTTTCTCTGAAACCGCTTGTCGAATTCACATGAAATTTTCACCATCGGAGCGAATTCTCATGTGGAATGTTTTAATATAATTATGATATCATAGGTCATGTTGTGTGGTAGCCATGTTGTAAAAAAAGAGAGAAATGTTGGACCTCTGTATCTCTGAAAGCATTCCATGGAAAAAAAAATGTAACCTCTCAAGTGCTCTTCATGGGTAATAAGCAATTAAAAAAAATTATGTCATAGGTGCTTTCATTATGACATCATAATTGCATTTGTTGAACGTTACATCCGATCAGCATGAAAATTTTTGAGGGTCATCTCAGGATAAATTGGTCAATGGAAAAAAAATAATTATGATGTCATCAGTCACATGGTTCGGCAGCCATATAATTTTTTTAAAATAAACATTCCAAAAAATCTTCTTCTCCGAAATAGCTAAAAAGATTGAGGAGAAATTTATAGGTATGACCGCCCATCCATGAGAAACAAAACGTTCACTACTATGACATCATAGGTCACGTGGTTTGGCAGCCATATTGGGTTTAATCGTAAAACCTTAGAAAATCTTCTTCTCCAGAATGGCTAGACAGATCGAGGGGAAACCGCACAGACACATTCTCCAAGCCCTGCGAATACCGGGGTGTTCATGAATATTTGATAGCTCACATGGCTTAGCAGCCATATTGAATTGAAGGAAATTTTTTTTTAAAAATTCCCTCTCTTGAACCGCTGCATCATGGTCTGGTGGTCTGGCAGCCATAATTATTTAATTACTTGAATGCGTTTTATTTTTATTTTTTAGTAAGGCTCATTTGGCTGCGCCTGGATGGATTTGAGGGTAGAGTAGTATCAGCTGAAACCCACATCCTATCCAGGTTCCTCCTGATGACTTCATCTTTGCTTTTTGTTTGTTCGTGTTCCTTTTGATGACTCAAATGCAGTACCTATTTTATTTGGTCTTCCATTTGATTTGAATTTATATTTTTTTAATGACAAATTTGCAGCCAGAAGAGTTGGCTCACACCAAGTCTTTCTCAAGACTGCGTGGCGTAAGTATTCTATGAATACCATCTCGTTTATATATGTTTTAAATGGTTGTTTCTGTTGATTTTGAGTGAGGATATCATGGCGAATCGTTTAGTCATTTTTACCCCCAAAATCCTGGCTTGTTTTGGTTAACTTGACAGTTTTCGTGCATTTTTTTCAAAAATAATATAATCCTTAATGATATATATATATATGTATATGAATATACTGTATATGTATATGTATATATGTATAATTGTATATATATATATATACATATACAGTCATGGCCAAAAATGTTGGCACCCTTGCACTCTTTTCAAATAATGCACCATTTCTTCCAGAAAATTGTTGAATTTAAAAAATATTTTGGTATCCACATCTGTATTTCTTTGGTTTGCAGTCGAACAAAACAAAACAAGCTGAAAGAATTACTAAATCTAAGGTTATTCAACACAGAAATCCTAAAATGGCCTGGACAATATTATTGGCACCTTTGGGAAGTTGTTAGAAATAATTAGATTTCATGCAGGTGAGTCTCCTTTACTTTGGAACTGAACTCACCTATGGTGAGTTGCAGGTGCTTGCAATGTAAAATTACTCATTCAACTATTTTGAATGGAGAAAAGGAGTAATTCTGCTGTTTTGTGTCACTGTGTGTCCCGCAATGAACATGGAGAAAAGAAAGAAAACCAGAGAATTGTCTGAGGAGGTCAGACACAAGATTGGAGCCAAGCACGGACAATCTCAAGGCTACAAATCCATCTCCAGAGACCTTGATGTTCCTGTTTGCACTACACGCAATGTTATCAGGAAGTTTAAGGCCCACGGCACTGTAGCTAACCTCACTGGATGTGGCCGTAAGAGAAAACTTGATCGGAGATTGCAATGAAGGATTGTTTGAATGGTGGTGAAAGCACCTCGATCAACTGCCAAACAGATTCAAGCTAACCTTCAGACACAAGGTATGACAGTTTCAACTCACACCATCTGTTGCCAACTCAATGAAAGGGGGTTGTATGGTAGGAAACCCAGGAGGACTCCACTGCTGAGAGAGAGAGAGAGAGAGACATGAGAAAGCCCGACTGGAGCTTGCCAAAACACACCAGGACAAGCCAAAATCCTTCTGGGAGAATGCACTATGGACAGATGAGATCAAATTAGAGCTTTTTGGTAAAGCACATCATCTCTATGTTTACAGAAAACAAAATGAAGTCTTCAAAGAAAAGAACACCGTCCCTGCAGTCAAACATGGAGGAGGTTCAGTGATGTTTTGGGGTTGTTGTGCTGCCTCTGGCACCGGATGCCTTGAATGTGTGCATGGCATCATGAAATCAGGAGATTACCAAGGTATTTTGGAGCGCAATGTTCAACCCAGTGTGAGAAAGCTGGGTCTCCGTCGAAGGTCATGCGTCTTTCAGCAGGACAGTGACCCCAAACACACTTCGAAAAGCACCCAGGAATGGTTCAAGACGAAATGCTGGACTGTTCTGAAGTGGCCAGTAATGAGTCCAGATCTAAATCCCATTGAACACCTGTGGGGAGAACTGGAAACAGCAGTTGGGAGAATGCACCCTTCAAATCTTGGAGAACTGGAACAGTTTCACAAGAAGATTGGGTCAAACTGCCAGTAGAGAGGTTAAGGAAGCTCATTCATGGTTATAGGAAGCGCTTGACCACAGTTATTTTGTCCAAAGGCCGTGCTACCAAATATTAAGTTTAGGGTGTCAATAATTTTGTCAATGCCATTTATTTATTTTTTCTGATTTAAAAGGACTAGTACGTGCCCGTAAAAAAATAATAAATAAAATAAATAAATAAATAAATAAATAATTTCAAACCGCGAGCAACAAACAAAACCACACAGGCCGTTTCTTCGCTCTCGCGTGCCCGCACGTGCGTGGCCGGAAGTTGGCATGTTATTCGCAGTTACGATTATTCGCAATTTAGTTTTAATACCCAATTATTCAATTGCGCAAACGTATTTACCTTTTCGCAATGTCGTGGCAAGGAAAAACAAAAAGAGAGAGAGAGAGGAGAAAAAAAATTTACTTCCTGGTTCGGAGCATACCAGCATCTGATGTTACCGAAATTTATGCACCGTCTAATATGAAAACGATCATAACTTGGGGCATTGTGTTTATCTATAATGCGCATAAGAAATCGAGAAATTATTAGAATACACGAAGTCATCACTATCCGGAAGTCCGTACGTTGTAACCGTAATGGCGAACGCGGCTGAGCTTCCTTCCCCATCGGCCACGCCCACGCAACAACGTGTCTGGTCATTGGTTTGGTAAATAAATGGCCATAACTTGGGAAGCACTTGTCCGATTAATATCAAACCTTGAAAAGGCACATCCTCAGGTCCCCAGCAATATTGTGGCAAGTTTCAATGAGATCGGACCAGTGGTTGTCGAGAAACAGCGGTCACACACACAGACACACACACACACACACACACACACACACACACAAACACACACACACACACACACACACACACACACACACACACACCACACACACACACACACACACACACACACACAGATTGCTGGAATTATAGATAGATATATAAAGTTCTGAATCAAAAACAAAGGTCTTGAAATATTAACAGTGAATAAAAGAACTGTGGAGACGAAATACTTTTGTCAATTTCAACATATTTTTCAAGAAAATTTTGAGTTATTTGAAAAAAGTGCAAGGGCCAATATATTTGGCCATATATATATTATATAATATATATATATATATATATATTATATATATATGTATATATATGATTATATATATGTATTATATGGGGTATATATATATATATATATGAGGTATATATATATGAGGGTATGTATATATTTATATATTATATATATATTATTTATAAACATATAAAATATAAACATATATATATATATATATATATATATATAAATATATATATGTGTCCCAAAAAAAGTACCACTCTTAATGAAAAATAATGCGTTGTTTATTGACTTAGAAACAAGATTAATGGTTAATGTATAAATGGATAAATGCATGTTTACAAATGTTCAAACTGACGACCATCACGTTCCAAACACAGCCGATAACGCGGACCAATGGATTCAACAGTGTTACGAATCATTCATTTGGAACTGCAAGACATTGTCTTTCATTTCCTCTTTCAGCTCATCGACTGTTGCTGGTTTTGAGCAGTAAACCTTATCTTTGAGATATCCCATAAAAAAGTCCATTGGAGTGAGGTCTGGGGAACGCGCAGGGAATTCAACACTACTCTTCGCCCAATCCATCTGTTTGGAAAAGTTGCTTCGAGATAGGCCCTTACATCACGGTGGTAGTGGGAGGTGCTCCATCTTGCTGAAAGTAAATATCTTCATCACCATATCTCTTCGACACGTGGACCGACGGATTCCTGAGCAAGTTTAAGTAAACATCCCCAGGAGAGTTTGGTCAAAAAAGAATGGCCCTAGGATGCCCATGCTGATATCCACACCACACTGTAACCCCTGGTAAGTTTAAGTGGTGTTCCATAGTAACATGCGGATTTTCAGGATCCCAGTAGGTGCAATTGTGTCGGTTATTGAGCCATTTAACTTGAAGCTGGTCTCATCGCTCCAAACAATTTTGGATGGAAATGCTGCATCTTCTTCACATTTGCCCAGGTACACTCACAAAATTCAGCTCTCCGGTCAGGATCGTCTTCATTTAGAGCGTGGATTAATGTTGGAATGTAACTTTTCCAATTAATTCGCTTCAAAATGCGATGGGCGCTTGATTTTGGGATTCCTGTCTCAAGAGCCATTGGTCGTACAGATTTCCGTGGGGATCGATGGAGGGTTTCCAGCAATTGATTTTCCTTTGCGGGGGTGTTGATGACCGTGGTCTTCCTGAACGCTCCTTATGGACGTCATGCACAGTTCCATCTGTTTCAAACTTATCTCGGATGCGAGCAATGGTGCGTCGCGTTGGTGGATCTTTGTGAAAATGTCTTCAAATTGTCTTTGACTTCCATGATGTTTTCGTGCTTCCAGTAGCACTTTATGATAAATTTTCTTTCTTCAAAACCTAGTCGTACTTCTGCCATTATTAGGGCAATTTGTCTGAAAAAAATGAAAAATTAAATGAGTTATGAGGAGCCAAAATCTGAGTACATTTTTTTGGGAACACCTGTATATACAGGGGCTGCAAAAGTAGGTATACAGTAAGATTATACCAGTATTACCAGTTATAATAGTGGTGCTAGATTCATTTAACACTAGAATTCATTCATTAATACTAGATTAATAGTTTTTTATTATTGATATGTTATTATTGATATGCTTGTTATAATCAATTAAATACGTTTTGTGCACGTTTTGTTTTTCATTACTGTATACCTACTTTTGCAGCCCCTGTATATATAGATATATAGATATATAGATATATAGATATATAGATATATAGATATATAGATATATAGATAGATAGATAGATAGATAGATAGATATAGATATATACACACCTCCTGACTGTTATGGTGAGCATCGCCGCAGATTATGTCTCACACGGTAAAACCGCATAATCCATAAAGAACAACCGTCCATCTGCCACCCAGGCAATTGTTCCCATCTTCCCCCACACGTATATATTTGGTGTGGATTACATGGTAAATAATGTGTAAATACAGCTTACTCTAGGTTATCTAGTGAGGGTAATTTCTTTCTGATCGGACAAACTGTGGTCGAGTTGTGGTGAAAAATATTTAAATGTCTATAATTAGGTCATAACGTTAAATTAAGTTAAGGTGAAAAAAATGTCAACCCCGCATACTTTTCATTCCCATTATTGAGGCAAAATT
>CM068965.1:66840872-66854353 GCA_035128595.1 Eptatretus atami | reverse complement strand
TCATCCAAGATGAAATCCAAGATGATGGAGGCCAAACCCATGTCACTTGTGACATATAATTTTTACCATATATGCAACGTGGTGGTGTATGTAGTGCCAAGTTCCCTTCGATAGATAAGTGGTTCCAGAGAAAGCATTATTTAATAGTGATACAAATTGCAGTCCTGCTTCGATACAACGCGGGACTGACGAGTTCTGAACCGGGTTGCACAAAGTGTTTCAATCTATTATTACGTATGCAGTAGTCCTTTTTCCTGGGACATTGTCAGTACAATTAATTGCTATTCCTGTACCCTCAAACGCATGCAGGTGCAGCAAGTGAGCCTTCTGGAAAAAAAAAATTCTAAAAAGTTCTGATTATTTCAATTTCATTCTGATAAAAATTAAATAATTCTGGCTGCCAAACTGTGTGGCCGATCGGGTTGAATTTTAAACCTATGTTTCACATGTCGTCTAGATACAATTGTTAAGGTTCACATATATGTATCCAGCGTGCCAGAGTAACATTAATTAATATTTATCCTCTTCAATCTAACATGGGCTGCCAAACCATGGGGCCAATCTAGTTGAAATTGAAAACACTTCATTCCACATGGCTGCTGCATCACTTATTTGAAGATTCACAATTATTGATGCAGTAGTTCCAGAGTAAACATAATTAATATTTTCCCTTCAATCCAATATGGTGCCAACATGAGTGTCGTACATCAAAGGGGGGGGGGGAGAACTTTTTGTTCGTCATGAGAGGCAGTCATACATGTGAGTTTCGCCTCGATCTGTTCAGCCGTTTCAGAGAAGAAGACTTTTAAAGTTATTAATTTTCATTCAATTGGCCTGCCGTAATGACCTATTACAACATAAATTAAATTCTCCTCTAATGGGAAGTGGATTATGCTTGTTAAGTTTCGTGTTGATCGGACAAGGTGCGTTCTTTCTATCCAAGATGGCCTCCAAACCAGTGACTTGTGACATCATCATTTTTAACGTATATGCAGCATGGGGGTAGATTATAGTTGCCAAGTTTCGCTTCGATAGTTATGTATCCAGAGAGAAATATTATTATATAATCTTGAATCCAACATGGCTGCCAAACCATGTGACCTATCAATTAGAAATTAACAAACTTATATTCTCTGCTCGTGTGCACCAATTTATTTAGTGAACAGATAAAACGCAAATTAAATAATGTCATTCAATTAAACTGTTGCCGAGCACAAGTAGTCCACGGCGTCTGCTTGCCCACTCTCGCTGCGATCCCTGGTCTCGAGCTTTTCACGGAGAGGGGTCTTGAGGTAATCGTGCAAACCCGGTCTATCTTGTAGACCCTTCAGAATCTGCTGAAAGGCACATCAAATGGCAGTGAAAATATATTGGCAACGAGCTACGGAATGCTTGCCATGCACATCATATCCACTTCGCTGGGAGTGCAGCCAGAGTAAAGACACGCACAGCCTCATGGAACGCGAGCGCCTGGCACTCAGTTACAGGTGGACTTCATTGGCTATGCCCGCTAAGAGTGCACTGCATGAGCCAGAGGCTCCTTGCAGCTGCAGAAGGTATTTCTCCAATGCAGTGCGGCTGAAGACCTTTGCGAACAACTTGCGCTTGAGTCTGTGCACGTCTCCACCGAATTTGCAAACGCCGTGTCACCAAAGCAGCCAGATGCTTTTGGGCCAATGAGATGCAACGAGGCTGTGTTCACCCTGATAATCTTCTGATGTTTTCCACTCCAGTCACTCGTATGACCGGCTTTCCCAGCAAATGATCTTGAACCCATATCTAAACTTCTCTCAGTGTGAGAATGAAAATTCGCACCCTCTCTGGGACCAGAAACTCCAGTATATCGTTTTTGCCCATTCTCAATAGTGAAGAATCACTTAAAAAAATTTAAAATTCTTGTATTTGGATCCAGATTCGGATTTTTACCAAATCCAATCAATTAGTCTTGTCACACACCCAACCTGTCCACCAACTTTCATCTGAACCCGTCCATAACTTTTTGAGATACCCTGTTCACAGACAAACAAATAAACAAACAGACAAACAGACAGACAGACATGGGTGAAAACTTAACCTCCACCACATCCGGTTGTGGAGGTAAAAAGAAAGAAAGACGAAAAAAACCCCCCTTTTTAAATGGTGGTTCGTACTCATCGGGTCTAAGAAACTCTGTGGTACCATTAGAAATTGGGGTGCTAATTGTAGAAACAAACCATCCAACAGCAGCAAACCTTTTTGTGAAACCATATCATGTGAAACTTACAAATGACATGATCTCTCTTGATTTGGTTAGCTTAAATGTGTGTGTTTGTGTGCGTGCATGCGGTTAACTGTTTAATATTTCACTGTCAAATTCGTAAATCAACATACACTATCATTGCAAATGGATACAAGGGATGGACAGGGAACAACCATCCATCCATTGGACCATACTCTTGCAGAGCGTTGGTGCTGCCTGAGCAGTTTCCTTGGCTCTTGGCACAATCCTGAACGGGTCACCACTCCGACACAGGATACCAGCAAGCTGGCACTCATTTTGCCGACCTCGGAAGGATGACAGGTTAGAGTCAACCCCACCTGGTATTAATTTCAACAGCGAAAATGGGATTTGAACTAAGTGTGTTCACTACGATCTATTTTTTCAGTATAAAAAAAAACTCGAAAAACATTTCCATTAAAAAGTAATTACATCTCTTCTTATGGAAATATAGACGGTGGCTTGCAACCGGGCCTCATGGTGGGTACAGAAGCATTTTTAAAAATAACAATAAACACAAGGCACATGGGATAAAATTCACTGCACGTATGTGTAAGGTGTGCAGAGTAGAACGCGTGTTCATTTACATTACGTGCGGATGTCTAATAAACAAAGAAGATATGATCACACCTGACGCTTAGCCGGAGGATTCAGGCTTTGGCACACTCACGAGGCTGTACCCTCAAAATGAAAGGTCCCACAAGATAAAGAAAATCGTGTAACATTTAAACATGTAGTGTTTTAAAGAACGCATTTTCTTGCTACAAAGCATCATCTCTTCAATCTCTGAATATGTCAAATAAAATCATTCCAACTCATCATTTTTGACGGACTTTTATATGAGTTAGAATAATCAATAATCACTGGAGCAGCATTGCCCAATTATTGAGATATTTCGTGGTTTCACTGTCACTAGTGGGCCCGTTGGTCCATTGGACCAAATCTCATTGGTCTTCACGACTTTGTAGCATGCCTGCCTGCCATTACATTACCTTGCCATTCACTAAGCCTAGATGAGCGTTGCCAGGGTGGGTATTATATATTCGTTATTATTTACTGACAAATGAAGTTAATATGTTATTGTTGTTAATATTATTAGTGTTAACTAATATATTCTTTGTTACAATGTTGTCATTGTTTTGGGGATTTTTTTGTAATTAGAATGCCATGCCGTGCCTTTAAACATGAATTCTTCCGCGTTCTTGTAGTTCATCAGCTAATCAACTCAGGAAATCATAATGATCATTTTGGTGTGTCACATTGCACATCAGAAAGCTCCAGTAGAACTCCACAAAAAACACACACAGTACGCATAAAACATGCATGCACACCTCATCCATTTATAGTACATAACACTGAGGAGGCATCTTTCTTCTGACCTGAAATGAGTGTTGCTCAAATATCTGAGTATAAAGATGGGTCACAAGTACTCTTTATTGGCTTTGTAGTTCAAACATTCATGGTTAATATCAGGGGATATTGGATAATATGTCATCAAACGATATTGGATAATATGTCGTCAAATTTTGCGGGTACTATGAACAATCATGGAAAGTATAGTAACAGTTCGACTGTGCTGTAAGTGTGCCCATTTCTCAAATTAATGTGATTGCATTTGGATGACGACAGCAACACCGATTCCCTCTGTTGGATGAAAATAAGGGAAAATGTTCATTCCAATTTTTCAGAGTTGTTTCATGAAGTGATTGGGTTCTAAGGCAGAACAATCAAATTGGAGGTTTAAATTTTTTAAATACCAATGAGTATTTGGGTATCAGCGATTGTAATAAATACCATCAGCAGCAGCTGAAAAGGGAGAATCAGCCTGAGGTTGCAAAAGGTAGATGTCAAACAACTTGGGATTTGTGCAAAGTTAAAATGTTTGCTTGATAATGCAACAACATTGGTGAATAGTTCATATTACTGTCAATTTGAAACTAATTTTTATCTGGTTGTAAGGAGGATCGGGGGATAATGAGAGTTATTTGGGCTTGGAGGGGGAGGTGGTATGTGATAGGAACAGCTTGCCATTTCCATTGACACATCGAGACTAAACACGGCTTTCCTCACACGTTCACCACAATGACAAATGTGACAACAATAAGAGCATTAGTTTCACCATCAGATTGTCGGCGTTACCTTACCTGCAGGCTCCAGGGAGGTAGTTTTTGCACAACATTTTTTCAGTCTTTTGATGAAGACAACTTTGTTGAGGAAACATCAGTGTTCAGCATAGATTTGTTTTTAACAAATTTCAGTTTTCTAGCAGTACTCCAGTAAGACGAAATATCCAAAATACAATACATTCATTCCTCTTGTGGTATATTTGGCAAGTTTTCACCTTGAAGTGTTCTAAGACAGGAACTCAGGTCAAGTGATTGGCTATAAAACTGGGATTATCATTGCCATCAGTTTCACATTCGGAAGAATTGGCTTACAAAAGGAAACATTGACGTCAATGCCAAACACTCACATTGTAACTTCAAAACATGAGCATACGATAAACTATAATTAGCTCCACCACAAAAGGTGGAGGGCTTGTTTTCACCCCTGTTTGTTTCTTTGCTTTTCTGTTTTTAGCAGGATATCTCAAAGTTATGACGAATTCGACGAATCATGGTGGGAAAGTTCGTGTGTGACAGGACAAATGGTCAGATTTTGGTGAAGATCCGGATCTGAATACGAGAATGTGGAAGTGATTTTCGCAACTGAGAGATATATACGATGTGTTTCAAAATTTTGTGGATGGATTATGATTGCAAAAACTAGGTGGATGAGTTGGTTAAGTGACAAGAACAAGCCGATTTAAATTTTGGTTAAGGTCCGGATTCAGATCCGGCCAATGAGTGGAATACAAATGTAAACTTTCGGACTGGCAGAGGTATGCGCTCTACCTTGTGCCATTATTGTAGATGGAATACAAACATCAGCATAATGGAGACCATGATTATTAATATGTAGATTTCAGATTTGTTTGCAAAGAGAGTGGCAATATTGTGCAGCTAGTGTTTTAAAGTTTCGTTGAAATGCATCATTTTGCTCACTTTAATCCACAAAGCTGTTTTGACACATCTACATTTTATGTACACAAATGGGATTAATGTTGACTCACTGGCACACATTTTTGTGTTGTGTAAAAGCAGGTTTTGCATCCGGCTTTGGGCAACACAATGAAAGAAGGAGTGGTCTCTAGGTCCCCCGCCTTTTGGGTGGTAGAATATAAGATCTGTTGTAATGATAGAAGCGCTAAATCCCTTGAACATTTTAAAAAAATATCGCCTACACAAGCCAAGCGTCTACTCAAGAGACTGGTGCCACGCAGCACAATTCCAGCAATCAGTTCCGTGATTCTAATCTCACTGCTCTATTCTCTTTGCCAAGTTTCCCTTCGATAGGATAAGTGGTTCCAGAGAAAGCATTATTTAATAGTGATACAAATGCAGTCCTGCTTCGATACAACGCGGGACTGACGAGTTCTGAACCGGGTTGCACAAAGTGTTCAATCTATTTATTACGTATGCAGTTAGTCCTTTTTCCTGGGGACAATTGTCAGTATCAATTGAATTGCTATTCCTGTACCCTCAAACGCATGCAGGTGCAGCCAAGTGAGCCTTCTGGAAAAAAATATCTAAAAGTTCTGATTATTTCATATTCATTCTGATAAAAAAAAATAATTCTGGCTGCCAAACTGTGTGGCCGATCGGGTTGAAATTTTAAACCTATGTTTCACATGTCGTCTAGATAACAATTGTTAAGGTTCACATATATTGATCCAGCGGTTCAGAGTAAACATTTAATATTTATCCTTCAATCTAACATGGCTGCCAAACCATGGGGCCAATCTAGTTGAATTTTAACCATTCATTCCACATGGCTGCTGCATCATTTATTTGAAGATTCACAATTATTGATGCAGTAGTTCCAGAGTAAACATTAATTAATATTTTCCCTTCAATCCAATATGGCTGCCAAATGATGTGTCGTACATCAAAGGGGGGGGGGGGGGAGAACTTTTTGTTCGTCATGGAGAGGCAGTCATACATGTGGAGTTTCGCCTCGATCTGTTCAGCCGTTTCAGAGAAGAAGACTTTTAAAGTTATTAATTTTTAATTCAATATGGCTGCCGTATATGTGACCTATTACAACATAAATTTAAATTCTCCTTCTACTGGGAAGTGGATTATGCTTGTTAAGTTTCGTGTTGATCGGACAAGGTGCGTCTTTCTATCCAAGATGGCTCCCAAACCATGTGACTTGTGACATCATCATTTTAACGTATATGCAGGCATGGGGGTAGATAATTATAATTGCCAAGTTTCGCTTCGATAGGTTATGTGGTTCCAGAGAAAACATTATTTAATATATCTTGAATCCAACATGGCTGCCAAACCATGTGACCTATCAATTAGAAATTAACAAACTTATATTCTCTACTCGTGGCACCAATTTATTTAGTGAACAGATAAAACGCAAATTAAATAATGTCATTCAATTAAAACTGTTGCGAGCACAAGTAGTCCACGGCGTCTGCTTGCCCACTCTCGCTGCGATCCCTGGTCTCGAGCTTTTCACGGAGAGGGGTCTTGAGGTAATCGTGCAACCCGGGTCTATCTTGTAGACCCTTTCAGAATCTGCTGAAAGGCACATCAAATGGCAGTGAAAATATATTGGCAACGAGCTACTGGAATGCTTTGCCAATGCACATCATATCCACTTCGCTGGAGTGCAGCCAGAGTAAGACACGCACAGCCTCATGGAACGCGAGCGCCTGGCACTCAGTGTACAGGTGGACTTCATTGGGCTATGCCCGCTAAGAGTGCACTGCATGAGCCAGAGCTCCTTGCAGCTGCAGAAGGTATTTCTCCAATGCAGTGCGGCTGAAGACCTTTGCGAACAACTTCCGCTTGAGTCTGTGCACGTCTCCCACCGAATTTGCAAACGCCGTGTCACACAGAAGCAGCCAGATGCTTTTGGGCCAATGAGATGCAACGAGGCTGTGTTCACCCATGATAATCTTCTGGATGTTTTCCACTCCAGTCACTCGTATGACCGGCTTTCCCAGCAAATGAGTCTTGAACCCATATCTAAACTTCTCTCAGTGTGAGGAATGAAAATTCGCACCCTCTCTGGGACCAGAAACTCCAGTATATCGTTTTTGGTCCCATTTCTCAATAGTGAAGAATCACTTAAAAAAAATTTAAAATTCTTGTATTTGGATCCAGATTCGGATTTTTACCAAATCCAATCAATTAGTCTTTGTCACACACCCAACCTGTCCACCAACTTTCATCTGAACCCGTCCATAACTTTTTGAGATACCCTGTTCACAGACAAACAAATAAACAAACAGACAAACAGACAGACAGACATGGGTGAAAACATAACCTCCACCCACATCCGGTTGTGGAGGTAAAAAGAAAAGAAAAGACGAAAAAGAACCCTTTTTAAATGGTGGTTTCGTACTCATCGGGGTCTAAGAAACTCTGTGGTACCATTAGAAATTGGGGGTGCTAATTGTAGAAACAAACCATCCAACAGCAGCAAACCTTTCTTTGTGAAACCATATCATGTGAAACTTACAAATGACATGATCTCTCTTGATTTGGTTAGCTTAAATGTGTGTGTTTGTGTGCGTGCATGCGTTAACTGTTTAATATTTCACTGGTCAAATTCGTAAATCAACATACACTATCATTGCAAATGGATACAAGGATGGACAGGGAACAACCATCCATCCATTGGGACCATACTCTGTGCAGAGCGTTGGTGCTGCCTGAGCAGTCTCCTTGGCTCTTGGGCACAATCCTGAACGGGTCACCACTCCGACACAGGATACCAGCAAGCTGGCACTCATTTTGCCGACCTCGGAAGGATGACAGGTAGAGTCAACCCCACCTGGTATTAATTCAACAGCGAAAATGGGATTTGAACTAAGTGTGTTCACTACGATCTATTTTTTTCAGTATAAAAAAAAACTCGAAAAACATTTTCCATTAAAAAGTAATTACATCTCTTCTTATGGAAATATAGACGGTGGCTTGCAACCGGGCCTCAATGGTGGTGTACAGAAGCATTTTTAAAAATAACAATAAACACAAGGCACATGGAGGTAAAATTCACTGCACGTGATGTGTAATGTGTGCAGAGTAGAACGCGTGTTCATTTACATACGTGCGATGTCTAATAAACAAAGAAGATATGATCACACCTGACGCTAGCCGGAGGATTCAGGCTTTGGCACACTCACGAGGCTGTACCCTCAAAATGAAAGGTCCCACAAGATAAAGAAAATCGTGTAACATTTAAACATGTAGTGTTTTAAAAGAACGCATTTTCTTGCTACAAAGCATCATCTCTTCCAATCTCTGAATATGTCAAATAAAATCATTCCAACTCATCATTTTTGACGGACTTTTATATGAGTTAGGAATAATCAATAATCACTGGAGCAGCAATTGCCCAATTATTGAGATATTTCGTGGTTTCACTGTCACTAGTGGGCCCGTTGGTCCATTGGACCAAATTCTCATTGGTCTTCACGACTTTGTAGCATGCCTGCCTGCCATACATTACCTTGCCATTCACTAAGCCTAGATGAGCTTGTGCCAGGGTGGGTATTATATATTCGTTATTATTACTGACAAATGAAGTTAATATTGTTATTGTTGTTAATATTATTAGTGTTAACTAATATATTCTTTGTTACAATGTTGTCATTGTTTTGGGGATTTTTTTGTAATTAGAATGCCATGCCGTGCCTTTAAAACATGGGAATTCTTCCGGGTTCTTTGTAGTTCATCAGCCTAATCAACTCAGGAAATCATAATGATCATTTTGGTGTGTCACATTGCACATCAGAAAGCTCCAGTAGAACTCCACAAAAAACACACACACGTACGCATAAACATGCATGCACACCTCATCCATTTATAGTACATAACACTGAGGAGGCATCTTTCTTCTGACCCTTGAAATGAGTGTTGCTCAAATATCTGAGTATAAAGATGGGTCACAAGTTACTCTTTATTGGCTTTGTAGTTCAACATTCATGGTTAATATCAGGGGATATTGGATAATATGTCATCAAACGATATTGGATAATATGTCGTCAAACTTTTGCGGTGTACTATGAACAATCATGGAAAGTATAGTAACAGTTCGACTGTGCTGTAAGTGTGCCCATTTCGTCAAATTAATGTGATTGCATTTGGATGACGACAGCAACACCGATTCCCTCTGTTGGATGAAAATAAGGAAAATGTCATTCCAATTTTTCAGAGTTGTTTCAATGAAGTGATTGGGGGTTCTAAGGCAGAACAATCAAATTGGAGGTTAAATTTTTTTAAATACCATGAGTATTTGGGTATCAGCGATGTAATAAATACCATCAGCAGCAGCTGAAAAGGGAGAATCAGCCTGAGGTTGCAAAAGGTAGATGTCAAACAAACTTGGGATTTTGTGCAAAGTTAAAATGTTTGCTTGATAATGCAACAACATTGGTGAATAGTTCATATTACTGTCAATTTGAAACTAATTTTTATCTGGTGTAAGGAGATCGGGGGATAATGAGAGTTATTTTGGGGGCTGGGAGGGGGAGAGGTGGTATGTGATAGGAACAGCTTTTGCCATTTCCATTGACACATCGAGACTAACACGGCTTTCCTCAACGTTCACACAATGACAAATGTGACAACAATAAGAGCATTAGTTTCACCATCAGATTGTCGGCGTTATCCTTACCCTGCAGGCTCCAGGGAGGTAGTTTTTGCACAACATTTTTCAGTCTTTTGATGAAGACAACTTTGTTGAGGAAACATCAGTGTTCAGCATAGATTTGTTTTTAACAAATTTCAGTTTTCTAGCAGTACTGCCAGTAAGACGAAATATCCAAAATACAATACATTCATTCCTCTGTGGTATATTTGGCAAGTTTTCACCTTGAAGTGTCTAAGACGAGAACTCAGGTCAAGTGATTGGCTATAAAACTGGGATTATCATTGCCATCAGTTTCACATTCGGAAGAATTGGCTTCACAAAAGGAAACAGTGACGATCAATGCCAAACACTCACATTGTAACTTCAAAACATGAGCATACGATAAACTATAATTAGCTCCACCACAAAAGGTGGACGGAGGCTATGTTTTCACCCCTGTTTGTTTCTTTGCTTTTCTGTTTGTTAGCAGGATATCTCAAAGTTATGGACGAATTCGGACGAATCATGGTGGACAGGTTCGGTGTGTGACAGGACGAAATGGTCAGATTTTGGTGAAGATCCGGATCTGAATACGAGAATGTGGAAGTGATTTTTCGCAACTGAGAGATATATAGCATGGTGTTTCAAAAATTTTGTGGATGGATTATGATTGCAAAACTAGGTGGATGAGTTGGTTAAGTGACAAGAACAAGCCGATTAAATTTTGGTTAAGGTCCGGATTCAGATCCGGCCAATGAGTGGAATACAAAATGTAAACTGTTCGGACTGGCAGAGGTATGCGCTCTACCTTGTGCCATTATTGTAGATGGAATACAAACCATCAGCATAATGGGAGACCATGATTATTAATATGTAAGATTTCAGATTTGTTTTGCAAAGAGAGTGCAATATTGTGCAGCTAGTGTTTTACAAGTTTCGTTGAAATGCATCATTTTGCTCACTTTAATCCACAAAGCTGTTTTGACACATCTACATTTTATGTACACAAAATGGGATAAATGTTGACTCACTGGGCACACATTTTGTGTTTTGTAAAATGCAGGTTTTGCATCCGAGCTTTGTGCAACACAATGAAAGAAGGAGCTGGTACTCTAGGTCCCCCGCCTTTTGGGTGGTATGAATAATAGATCTGTGTAATATGAAAGCTAAATCTTGAACATTTTAAAAAAATATCGCCTACACAAGCCAAGTTACTGCGATGGTTGCCATGGCAGCACAATTCAGCCAATCAGAGCCGTGATCTAATCACGTTGAAATAATGTCATGAGGAATAGATATCTGCAATATGAAAGTTAAATGTTCAACAGTTTTGGGAATATTGTGTACACAAGGCAAGTTACCATGTAATAGACTAAATAGAGCATCCGCTCTGAGTCTGGGAGGTCGGTGGTTCAAACCCCAGCCAAGTCATACCAAACACTTTAAAAATGGTATGTGCTGCTTCCTTGATTGACATTCAGCATTTATAAGGACTAGCCGAAACCCCGTCACAGACGGATGCTTCAGAGTTGAAAGTTGACCATTGGCACAATGTGCGATGCACTCTTACAGGTACGAAGTTTCTTTCAGTCCAGGTGACAGCACCGAGAAAAACGTGACGCGACCACTAGGAGGAGCACAAAATTGGTCCTTCAGTATTAATATCTAGATAAGAGCATGAACAATTTCCATAGGTTTGCCTCCATAGGGAGGAGGACATTCCTCCAGAGGAAATGCTCCGCTGAGTGCATTGACAAATGCAGGCACCAATTGTTGTGGCATCGCTGATACCCAAAGGTCCCCAGGAAGTGACGGCAATTCCACCAAGCTCAGTGGATGTGTTTGTCTCGTCTAACAATCCTGTGTTCTGTCTCGTTTATTCATCTCTATGTCCATGTGTGTGTAATGTGTGTTTGTGACAGCTCGACTACGAGCCTTATATCCTGAAAAGAAAAATTCAAATGGTGTGCCAATGAAAAGTCATTTGGACCATGTACACATACAGTATCTTATGTTAATTAATTACTCAAGATGCTTGCACAGTTCAGTGTGAGCATCACTATAAGGTCGAAACATCAGATGTGAGCCTTGCCTGCTGGGCAGCCATAGTAGTTGGTGATACGATTTTATGATGTTGATCTACCCAAATAAAACCAATTTTTTTGTGGGAATCATGGTGATTGTCAGTACTCAGAGCAGGCGGATGCCTGTATATTGTAGAATATTGTTGATCTCGTCCACAGTCTTGTGCAGATATTGTTGTAATGAATGGTTCCTTCATTTTCAAATGGAGGTCAGGAAAATGAGGAAGGGATGGAAGAAACTGCCAAACTCATTTCTTTAGTTGGGACTGCACGTTGTGCTGATAATGAGGAACCAAAATGTCTTGGAGGAAAATAACACCACTCCACAGCAATTAGTGTTCCTTTTGACATCGCATTGGGTGCATTTATTCTTGCAGTACCTTTTAACAATGCACAGTTTACAGTCTGATACATGGGTCATAGAATGTTTGAGCACAAGGCCACAGCGGGACTGATACACGTACATCATCTTAAGTGCTTCCTGGCTGTGATTTGCGATCGTTCTTTCTTGGTAACTGTGCTGAGGGCCATTTAGCACTTTTCCTCTTCAACTGTGAATTAAATTGGTGTGCCCATGTTTCATCCATTGTCACGATGTGCACCAAGATCATGTCATATTCTTGTTGCAATCACTGCAGATTTGTCATACACATCAACATAAGTATGACTAGGTGAACATCATTGAGCACACGCAGAAGCCATTTTCACAAATCTTCCCAAATCCCATATTTCTAGTCAGTATGCGGAACATGTTTTCAGAAATGGCTGCTTCTTGTACAATCCCAGTATAGGAAATCCTTCCTATTTGGATCTGCTGCAGAATTGTGTCAAACGTTTGAATGCCTTCCTCATCAATCAGAGTGGTTGGTCAGCCTTTGTACATGCAGCATCTTCAACATTTTTGGAGAGTTTGGAGGTTTCAATCCACCTCTATTATTTTTCAGATGAAGGGAAATTGTCTATTATAAACTTATGGAGCTGTCCATATTTGAAAATTCACATGCAAAGTGCCGCACAACATTGCTCCGCTGTAAGTAGCAGCATCTATACATTACTGAAAGTAAGTGAGGAAGGTTGGTGTTACGACTTGGAATGACGACATTTTGTAAGCTGAGGACAGTTCGGTATGATAAGTTCATGGATTGTAGTGAGTTAATTTTCAGGCCTTTTTGGAAGCCCTAGTTTCACTCCTTTGACTACAGAAACAATGTGGAGGGGAGTAGATGCAATATTTGTTTTGTACATGTATATGGCGAGGCAGTTGCGGCACGCTTTATTGTATCCAGGGTTGAGGCTTGTGGAGGAGCTAGAACACAGAATGGACAATGACGTAACAAAATTATAACAACAAAATAAAAAGGGGGCACACCAACAGCAAGGTAGAGGTGAAAAAAGGAGGGAGAGTTGGAGAAATAAGGGACATGGGGATTAATGAGAGCAAGGAG
>CM068965.1:66826595-66838074 GCA_035128595.1 Eptatretus atami | reverse complement strand
AAGAGAAAACCAAATGGACGTTTAATTTAAAACTTTCATTCCAACATTGCGGCTGGATTACTAATTGTGAAGTTTCAAATATATTGAGCAGCGGAATTCAGAGTAAATATTATTAATTATTTCCCTTCAATCCAACATGGCTGCCAAAACCATGGGGCCGATCGAGTTGAAAATTTAACCATTCATTCCACATGAGTGTTCCATCATTATGTTGAATTTTCACATTATTGATCAGCGTTCCAGAGTAAACATTAATTAATATTCTTCTTCAATCTAATATGGTGCCGAAAAGGATGTGTAGTACAATGCAAAGGAGGAGGGGGGGGGGGAGAACTTTTTGTTCGTCATAGAGAGGCGGTCATACATGTAAGTTTGCCTCGATCTGTTCAGCCGTTTCAGAGAAGACAGACTTTTAAAAGTTATTAATTTTAAATACAATATGTCTGCCATACCATGTGACCTATTACATCATAAAATTTAAATTCTCCCTCTAATGTGGAGGTGGGATCATGCTTGTTAAGTTTCGTGTTCAATCGGACAAGGTGCGTTATTCTATCCAAGATGGAGCCAAACCATGTCACTTGTGACATCATAATTTTTACCATATAATGCAGACGTGGTGGTGTATGATAGTTGCCAATTTCCCTTCGATAGATAAGTGGTTCCAGAGAAAGCATTATTTAATAGTGATACAAATGCAGTCCTGTCGATACAACGCGGGGACTGACGAGTTCTGAACCGGGTTGCACAAAGTGTTTCAATCTATTATTACGTATGCAGTAGTCCTTTTCCTCTGGGACATGTTCAGTACAATTGATTTGCTATTCCTGTACCCTCAAACGCATGCAGGGCAGCACAAGTGAGCCTTCTGGAAAAAAAATATCTAAAAGTTCTGATTATTTCAATATTCATTCTGATAAAAATTAAATAATTCTGGCTGCCAAACTGTGTGGCCGATCGGGTTGAAATTTTAACCTATGTTTCACATGTCGTCTAGATAACAATTGTTAAGGTTCACATATATTGATCCAGCGTTCCAGAGTGAAACATTTTAATATTTATCCTTTCAATCTAACATGGCTGCCAAACCATGGGGGCCAATCTAGTTGAAATTTAAACCATTCATTCCACATGGCTGCTGCATCATTTTATTTGAAGATTCACAATTATTGATGCAGTAGTTCCAGAGTAAACATTATTAATATTTCCTCAATCCAATATGGTGCCAATGATGGTCGTACATCAAAGGGGGGGGGGGGGGAGAACTTTTTGTTCGTCATGGAGAGGCAGTCTTACATGTGAGTTTCGCCTCGATCTGTTCAGCCGTTTCAGAGAAGAAGACTTTTAAAGTTATTAATTTTTAATTCAATATGGCTGCCGTATATGTGACCTATTACAACATAAATTTAAATTCTCCTTCTAACTGGGAAGTGGATTATGCTTTGTTAAGTTTCGTGTTGATCGGAGCAAGGTGCGTCTTTCTATCCAAGATGGCCTCCAAACCATGTGACTTGTGACATCATCATTTTTAACGTATATGCACACATGGGGGTAGATAATTATAGTTGCCAAGTTTCGCTTCGATAGGTTATGTGGTTCCAGAGAAAACATTATTTTAATTATAATTCTTGAATCCAACATGGCTGCCAAACCATGTGACCTATCAATTAGAAATTAACAAACTTATATTCTCTACTCGTGTGCACCAATTTATTTAGTGAACAGATAAAACGCAAATTAAATAATGTCATTCAATTAAACTGTTGCGAGCACAAGTAGTCCACGGCTCTGCTTGTCCACTCTCGCTGCAATCCTGGCCTCGAGCTTTTCACGAGAGGGGTCTTGAGGTAATCGTGCAAACCTGGTCTTATCTTGTAGACCCTTTCAGAATCTGCTGAAAGGCACATCAAATGGCAGTTAAAATATATTGGCAACGAGCTACTGGAATGCTTGCCAATGCACATCATATCCACTTCGCTGGAGTGCAGCCAGGATAAAGACACGCACAGCCTCATGGAACGCGAGCGCCTGGCACTCAGTGTACAGGTGGACTTCATTGGGCTATGCCCGCTAAGAGCGCACTGCATGAGCCAGAGGCTCCTTGCAGCTGTAGAAGGTATTTATCCAAATGCAGTGCGGCTGAAGACCTTTGCGAACAACTTCTGCTTGCGTCTGTGCACGTCTCCCACCGAATTTGCAACGCCGTGTCACCAGAAGCAGCCAGATCTTTTTGGGCATGAGATGCAACGAGGCTGTGTTCACCATTGATAATCTTCTGGATGTTTTCCACTCCAGTCACTCGTATGACCGGCTTTCCCAGAAAATTAGTCTTGAACCCATGTCTAAACTTCTCTCAGTGTGAAGAATGAAAATTCGCACACCCTCTCTGGGACCAGAAAGTCCAGTATATCGTTTTGGTCCCATTCTCAATAGTGAAGAATCACTTTAAAAAAATTGAAAATTCTTGTATTTGGATCCAGATTCGGATTTTACCAAAAATCCAATCAATTAGTCTTTGTCACACACCCAACCTGTCCACCAACTTTCATCTGAACCCGTCCATAACTTTTTGAGATACCCTGTTCACAGACAAACAAATAAACCAAAACAGACAAACAGACAGACAGACATGGGTGAAAACATAACCTCCACCCACATCCGGTGGTGGAGGTAAAAAGAAAAGAAAGACGAAAAAGAAACCCTTTTTTAAATGGTGGTTTAGTACTCATCGGGTCTAAGAAACTCTGTGGTACCATTAGAAATTGGGGGTGCTAATTAGAAACAAACCATCCAACAGCAGCAAACCTTTCTTTGTGAAACCATATCATGTGAAACTTACAAATGACATGATCTCTCTTGATTTGGTTAGCTTTAAATGTGTGTGTTTGTGCGCGTGCATGCGTTAACTGTTTAATATTTCACTGGTCAAATTCGTAAATCAACATACACTATCATTGCAAATGGATACAAGGGATGGACAGGGAACAACCATCCATCCATTGGGACCATACTCTGTGCAGAGCGTTGGTGCTGCCTGAGCAGTCTCCTTGGCTCTTGGCACAATCCTGAACGGGTCACACTCCGACACAGGATACCAGCAAGCTGGCATCCATTTTGCCGACCTCGGAAGGATGACAGGTAGAGTAACCCCACCTGGTATTAATTCAACAGCGAAAATGGGAGTTTGAACTAAGTGTGTTCACTACGATCTATTTTTTCAGTATAAAAAAAACTCTCAAAAACTTTTCCATTAAAAAGTAATTACATCTCTTCTTATGGAAATATAGACGGTGGCTTGCAACCGGGCCTCAATGGTGTGTACAGAAGATTTTTAAAAATAACAATAACACAAGGGCACATGGAGGTAAAATTCACTGCACGTGATGTGTAATGTGTGCAGAGTAGAACGCGTGTTCATTTACATTACGTGCGATGTCTAATAAACAAAGAAGATATGATCACACCTGACGCTAGCCGGAGGATTCAGGCTTTGGCACACTCACGAGGCTGTACCCTCAATAATGAAAGGTCCCACAAGATAAGAAAATCGTTGTAACATTTAAACATGTAGTGTTTTAAAAGAACGCATTTTCTTGCTACAAAGCATCATCTCTTCAATCTCTGAATATGTCAATAAAATCATTCCAACTCATCATTTTTGACGGATTTTATATGAGTTATGATAATCAATAATCACTGGAGCAGCAATTGCCCAATTATTGAGATATTCGTGGTTTCACTTTCACGAGTGGGCCCGTTGGTCCATTGGACCAAATCTCATTGGTCTTCACGACTTTTGTAGCATGCCTTGCCTGCCATACTGCTTAGCATTACCTTGCCATTCACTAAGCCTAGATGAGCTTGTGCCAGGGTGGGTATTATATATTCGTTATTATTACTGACAAATGAAGTTAATATTGTTATGTGTGTATAAATATTATTAGTGTTAACTAAATATATTCTTTGTTACAATGTTGTCATTGTTTTGGGGATTTTTTTGTAATTAGAATGCCATGCCGTGCCTTTTAAACATGGAATTCTCCGCGTTCTTGTAGTTCATCAGCTAATCAACTCAGGAAATCATAATGATCATTTTGGTGTGTCACATTGCACATCAGAAAGCTCCAGTAGAACTCCACAAAAAACACACACACGTACACATAAAACATGCATGCAAACCTCATCCATTTATAGAATCATACATACACTGAGGAGGCATCTTTCTTCTGACCCTTGAAATGAGTGTTGCTCAAATATCTGAGTATAAAGATGGGTCACAAGTTACTCTTTATTGGCTTTGATAGTTAAAACATTCATGGTTAATATCAGGGGATATTGGTATAATGTCATCAAACGATATTGATAATTGTCGTCAAACTTTTGCTGTGTACTATGAACAATCATGGAAGTATAGTAACAGTTCGACTGTGCTGTAAGTGTGCCCATTTCGTCAAAATTAATGTGATTGCATTTGGATGACGACAGCAACACCGATTCCCTCTGTTGGATGAAAATAAGGAAAATGTCATTCCAATTTTTCAGAGTTGTTTCAATGAAGTGATTGGGGTTCTAAGGCAGAACAATCAAATTGGAGGTTAAATTTTTTTAAATACCATGAGTATTTGGGTATCAGCGAGTTAATAAATACCCATCAGCAGCAGCTGAAAAGGGAGAATCAGCCTGAGGTTGCAAAAGGTAGATGTCAAACAAACTTGGGATTTGTGCAAAGTTAAAATGTTTGCTTGATAATGCAACAACATTGGTGAATAGTTCATATTACTGTCGATTTGAAACTAATTTTATCTGGTGTAAGGAGATCGGGGGATAATGAGAGTATTTTGGGGCTGGAGGGGAGAGGTGGTATGTGATAGGAACAGCTTTTGCCATTTCCATTGACACATCGAGACTAACACGTCTTTCCTCAACGTTCACACAATGACAAATGTGACAACAATAAGAGCATTAGTTTCACCATCAGATTGTCGCGTTATCCTTACCTGCAGGCTCCAGGGAGGTAGTTTTTGCACAACATTTTTCAGTCTTTTTGATGAAGACAACTTTGTTGAGGAAACATCAGTGTTCAGCATAGATTTGTTTTTAACAAATTTCAGTTTTCTAGCAGTACTCCAGTAAGACGAAATATCCAAAATACAATACATTCATTCCTCTTGTGGTATATTTGGCAAGTTTTCACCTGAAGTGTCTAAGACAGAACTCAGGTCAAGTGATGGCTATAAAACTGGGATTATCATTGCCATCAGTTTCACATTCGGAAGAATTGGCTTACAAAAGGAAACAGTGACGTCAATGCCAAACACTCACATTGTAACTTCAAAACATGAGCATACGATAAACTATAATTAGCTCCACCACAAAAGGTGGACGGAGGCTATGTTTTCACCCTGTTTGTTTCTTTGCTTTTCTGTTTGTTTAGCAGGATATCTCAAAGTTATGGACGAATTCGGACGAATCATGGTGGACAGGTTCGTGTGTGACAGGACGAAATGGTCAGATTTTGTGTGAAGATCCGGATCTGAATACGAGAATGTGGAAGTGATTTTTCGCAACTGAGAGAATATATAGCATTGTGTTTCAAAATTTTGTGGATGGATTATGATTGCAAAACTAGGTGGATGAGTTGGTTAAGTGACAAGAACAAGCCGATTAAAATTTTGGTTAAGGTCCGGATTCAGATCCGGCCAATGAGTGGAATACAAAATGTAAACTGTTCGGACTGGCAGAGGTATGCGCTCTACCTTGTGCCATTATTGTAGATGGAATACAAAACATCAGCATAATGGGAGACCATGATTATTAATATGTAAGATTTCAGATTTGTTTGCAAAGAGAGTGGCAATATTATGCAGCTAGTGTTTTACAAGAATTTCGTTGAAATGCATCATTTTGCTCACTTTAACCACAAAGCTGTTTGACACATCTACATTTTATGTACACAAAATGGGATAAATGTTGACTCACTGGGCACCACATTTTGTGTTTTGTAAAATGCAGGTTTTGCATCCGAGCTTTGGTGCAAAAACAATGAAAGAAGGAGCTGGTACTCTAGGTCCCCGCCTTTGGGTGTAATGAATAATAGATCTGTGTAATATGAAAGCTAAATCTTGAACATTTTAAAAAAATATCGCCTACACAAGCCAAGTTACTGCGATGGTTGCCATGGCAGCACAATCAGCCAATCACAGCCGTGATCTAATCACGTTGAAATAATGTCATGAGGAATAGATATCTGCAATATGAAAGTTAAATGTTCAACAGTTTTGGGAATATTGTGTACACAAGGCAAGTTACCATGTAATAGACTAAATAGAGCATCGCTCTGAGTCTGGGAGGTCGGGTGGTTCAAACCCCAGCCAAGTCATACCAAACACTTTAAAAATGGTATGTGCTGCTTCCTTGATTGACATTCAGCATTTATAAGGACTAGCCGAAACCCCGTCACAGACGGATGCTTCAGAGTTGAAAGTTGACCATTGGCACAATGTGCGATGCACTCTTACAGGTACGAAGTTTCTTTCAGTCCAGTGACAGCACCGAGAAAAACGTGACGCGACCACTAGGAGGAGCACAAAAATTGGTCCTTCAGTATTAATTCTAGATAAGAGCATGAACAATTTCCATAGGTTTGCCTCCATAGGGAGGAGACATTCCTCCAGAGGAAATGCTCCGCTGAGTGCATTGACAAATGCAGCACCATTGTGTGGCATCGCTGATACCCAAAGTCCCCAGAAGTGACGGCAATATCACCAAGCTCAGGGATGTGTTTGTCTCGTCTAACAATCCTGGTTTCTGTCTCGTTTATTCATCTCTATGTCCATGTGTGTGTAATGTGTGTTTTGTGACAGCTCGACTACGAGCCTATATCCTGAAAAGAAAAATTCAAATGGTGTGCCAATGAAAAGTCATTTGGACCATGTACGCATACAGTCTTATGTTAATTAATTACTCAAGATGCTTGCACAGTTCAGTGTGAGCATCACTATAAGGTCGAAACATCAGATGAGCCTTGCCTGCTGGCAGCCCATAGTAGTTGGTGATACGATTTTATGATGTTGATCTACCCAAATAAAACCAATTTTTTTGTGGGAATCATGGTGATTGTCAGTACTCAGAGCAGGCGGATGCCTGTAACATTGTAGAATATTGTTGATCTCGTCCACAGTCTTGTGCAGATATTGTTGTAATGAATGTTCTTCATTTTCAAATGGAGGTCAGGAAAATGAGGAAGGGATGGAAGAAACTGCCAAACTCATTTCTTTAGTTGGGACTGCACGTTGTGCTGATAATGAGGAACCAAAATGTCTTGGAGAAAATAACACCACTCCACAGCAATTAGTGTTCCTTTTGACATCGCATTGGGTGCATTTATTCTTGCAGTACCTTTTAACAATGCACAGTTTACAGTCTGATACATGGGTCATAGAATGTTTGAGCACAAAGGCCACAGCGGGACTGATACACGTACATCATCTTAAGTGCTTCCTGGCTGTGATTTGCGATCGTTCTTTCTTGGTAACTGTGCTGAGGGCCATTTAGCACTTTCCTCTTCAACTGTGAATTAAATTGGTGTGCCCATGTTTCATCCATTGTCACGAGTTGCACCAAGATCATGTCATATTCTTGTTGCAATCACTGCAGATTTGTCATACACATCAACATAAGTATGACTAGGTGAACATCATTGAGCACACGCAGAAGCCATTTTCACAAATCTTCCCAAATCCCATATTTCTAGTCAGTATGCGGAACATGTTTTCAGAAATGGCTGCTTCTTGTACAATCCCAGTATAGGAAATCCTTCCTATTTGGATCTGCTGCAGAATTGTGTCAAACGTTTGAATGCCTTCCTCATCAATCAGAGTGGTTGGTCAGCCTTTGTACATGCAGCATCTTCAACATTTTTGGAGAGTTTGGAGGTTTCAATCCACCTCTATTATTTTTCAGATGAAGGAAAATGTCTATTATAAACTTATGGAGCTGTCCATATTTGAAAATTCACATGCAAAGTGCCGCACAAACATTGCTCCGCTGTAAGTAGCAGCATCTATACATTACTGAAAGTAAGTGAGGAAGGTTGGTGTTACGACTTGAATGACGACATTTTGTAAGCTGAGGACAGTTCGGTATGATAAGTTCATGGATTGTAGTGAGTTAATTTTCGTGCCTTTTTGGAAGCCCTAGTTTCACTCCTTTGACTACAGAAACAATGTGGAGGGGAGTAGATGCAATATTTGTTTTGTACATGTATATGGCGAGGCAGTTGCGGCACGCTTTATTGTATCCAGGGTTGAGGCTTGTGGAGGAGCTAGAACACAGAATGGACAATGACGTAACAAAATTATAACAACAAAATAAAAAGGGGCACACCACAAGCAAGGTAGAGGTGAAAAAAGGAGGGAGAGTTGGAGAAATAAGGGACATGGGGATTAATGAGAGCAAGGAGATGGGGGGGGGGGGGAGAAGGGTTGAACAAGCTGGATACAGGTGCAAACTCTCAATCATTGAAGCAGGAGGAAAACCTGGGAAAGAAACAGAGGGTGAGGCAGCAGGGGAGTTGGGTGAAAATGACTGTTGGGACACTTTCCCATAGACACCCCCAAATCTCCTATGATGATGTAATCAGACGATCATCATAACGAGATAATCATATCGTCTTTTATTACTTGCAAAATCGAAGATTTTCAAGTATATTGGTTCATCGATTTTGTCATTCTGTCTGTGTGTTATTGCCTACAAGTCGCAATATAAACCGATCTTCACCAAACTTGACCACGTGGTAGAGTTTGTCACAAGGAAGAAGTCTATTGCTTTTTGAGGTAAAAAGGTCAACATAGGCCAAAGGTCAACAACTAAGGAGGAATTTCTAAAATCCTTAATTTCCATCCCATTGACTTGAAATTTAAAGAATATTTGCACATCAGGGTCACTGAATTCAACCAGCCAATTAGTTTTGAGGTCAACATAGACCGAAAGGTCAATATGGCCAAGGTCAACAACTAAGGTGGCATTTCCAAAATCCTCAATTTTCATCAGCTTGACTTGAATAGAAGAGGATTTATATTTCAGGTCACTGAATTCAACCACCAATTATTTCGAGGTCAACATAGGCCAAAAGGACAACATAGGCCGAATTTCTAAAATTGTCAATTTTCATCCGATTGACTTGAAATTTGAAGAGGATTTGCATATTTGGTCATTGAATTCAACCACTTAATTATTTATGAGGTCAAATTTGTTTTACGGATTTTTCTAGAATCATGCTCTGCATGACGTCTTCTTTCTGTTTACTTATTCATAGTAATAAAAAAAACAATTTGGGTTGAAAAAGAGGTTTGGGACATTTAACATTTATTCACCCTCCCTCCTTCCACCAATTATATATATATATATATATATATATATATATATAATATATTATATATATATTATATATATTCATCATCATACAACCTTCATAATTACATAAGCATGGAGTCATTTCAAATAGCAAATCCGTTTTTTTCACAAATGTATCAAGGAAACGAAGGCTGCATACTCATAAAACATCTTAAACATGTCCCCAAAACTCTATTTGAAGATAAAATACATTTACCAGACTTCCTTTTTCAGCTATTAGAGTGGTTGGTCAGATTCGGTGGTGTAATGGTTAGGGCGTCCTCTCTGAGCCTGGCAGGTCGGCATCTCAAACCTTGGCCGACTCATATCAAAGACTTTAAAAATGGTACGTGCTGCTTCCTTGCTTGAGGTTCAGCATTTAAAAGATTAAGAGCACGGACAATCCCCATAGGTTGTCATCCGTGATGAGGAGGAAATTCCTCCTTCCTATAAAAATGCCCCGCTGCAGTGCAATGAGAAAGGCGATGCCATTTTTGTGGCGTCACTTGTACCCAGAGTGCTTGTAAGAAAAATGGCTCTCTAATTCTTGTTATACTTGCAATAAGTGTATTCGTTTAAAGAATTTTAAATGTCACCTTGAAGCTAAATTTCATACAGGAGTAAAGAAAAAGATGAACCGCCGATTATAATACATTGTTGGATTCGCTAGTATCCCTTATTGTCGGGTTTTCCGTCTGTGTGTGTGTGTGTGTGTTGTGTTGTGTGTGTGTGTGTCTGTGTGTGTCTGTCTGTGTGTATGTGTGTATGTGTGTCTGCAACGCGAGGCTCCACAGCACAAACCAGCAAACCGATTTCGATGAAACTTGGCGAACAGGTGCCATATGGGGTGGGAGTGTGCGCATTTGAGTTTCGTTGCTGTGCAGCAGCCGAAAAACCGCGTTCACTATTTTCAATACTTGTCCTACAGTTTTGAATGGGAGAAACGAGACTTCGGAATTAAACACTTCGAGATATTTAGAAAATTTTACTCGAGCCGATTTTTGATTTAAGTTTTATTTTTCAAATGGTAGTCCTGTGAGGAGTGCCAGTTGGCAAAATACGCAATAGGAAAAATCTTGCCAGGCAGAGGAACAATTGTATGTGAACCAATACGTCTGGCAATGAATCTTCGTCGGTGGATCGGTCAGAATGAAAAGCATCGTATCCAGCGCTTCGATCCTAGCGGATCCCTCATCGCCTACCGGCTTGTCACATTGTTAGTCACATCACATTGTTAGTCACATTTAATAATTATTAGTCACATTGCAAAAAGACATCGATGAGAGCATTTGAAAACCACAAATCATAAAAGAAATTGTGCTGATATAAACAATGAAAGTCATTTTTTTTCTTCCTTACAATATATTTGAGAATAAACACCTAATTTCTCGTGTATAAGCCACACTTTTTTCCCAGAAATATATGCCAAAATTTGAGGTGTATCTTATCGACGAGAACTAAAGCGAAAGCTATATTTCTCGAGATTTCTCGCAACGACGCAAGAGCAGCCTTCATTACTGGGTGCGGCCATCTTAAAAACGTGGTGCATTTGGGACATCTTATGCAACGTTGAACGCGTATCTTTGGTTCTGAATAGCAGTTATTTTGATAGAATAATTAAAATTCCTCGTTATCATGCATTCGTTTGATTATTAAACCTTTCATCTAAACCAGTGATCCCCAAACTTTTGATCCCACGGGCCGCATTCACTACTCCCAAGGATGTTGGAGCCAGAAAAAAAATGATGCATTTTATTGCGAAACTTGATACTGTCACCACACCGTTTGTGTTGAGAAATCGATACAACGTTTGGGGTTTATTGGAGTATTGTTTTTTTAATTAATAAATTTTATATGTATTCGATCGTTCGATTGTTCACGCACTGTAATTCTGAACAAATTTCCGTTCGGGGTGTAATTAATTTTAAATACTGTCGCAAGATGCCAGAAGGTAAAATCAAATTGATTTGATTTCCTCCCGGCGGTAAGCGGCAGTGGCCGGCAGCGGCATTGTGTAAGGCTTTTCAAGTCACGGCGCCGGCCGGCAGTGGAATTGTGTAAACCCCTTTAAAATTGCTACATGGAA
>CM068965.1:66794524-66816247 GCA_035128595.1 Eptatretus atami | reverse complement strand
AGCAGTCAGGCTTTACACCAAAGAGGTCAACGATTGACTGCATCTTTGCCCTTTGGCTCCTCACTGAACGCAGATGAGAGTTTCGGCAGGGACTGCTTGCAACCTATGTTGATCTCTGCAAAGTGTTTGCTTCAGTCAATCGGATGCCCTCTGGAGGGTTCTCAGTTTTCGTAGGGTGCCACCAAAATTGATCAATCTGATGTCTGAACTATACTCTTCGCTCTCATATGAGCCTCGACAAGGTATACAAAAAAAAGACTCTGGTACTGAGAGTGCTGTGAGATGTGGTGATACCATCTCCTACTTATTTGCAGTTGAACTGGAGTTTGTCAGGTGTGTGTACTGGCACTCACACTTTTCCGTGCTTGTATGGACTGGATTCTGGGGAGGTTGTTAGAGAGATCAAGTTGCGGGTGTCATTTGGGAATATCAAGATCTCTGACCTTGATTTTGCAGAAGATGCTGTCATCTTTGTGGAGACTCTACATATCTTTTTGGGGGATGAATGAGGAGTTGGAGCCGCCTAGATTACGGGTTTCCTGGGTCAAATCTAAGATCTAGGCTATCAATGACATCTTGGATGCTGCTATGTTGTCTGTACCTTTTTGTGATGAGGATGTTGAGGTCATGGAGAGATTCACTTACCTTGATATTTATGTGTCTGCTGGCTGTGAGCCAGAGGTCAATAGACATCTGGGTTGGGCCTGGGGAGTCATGGATTGACTGGATCATGGGGTGTGGCACTGTTGTTACCTTTGCAGGAGGATGAAAGTCTGAGTCTTCAGGTCCTTGGTAATTCCAGTCTTGCTCTATGGATGTGAGACTTGGACTCTGACCAGGGATCTGAGATGGAGACTTAATTCCTTTGGTATCATGTCTCTTCAGAGAATACTTAGCTTTCGCTGGTCGGACATTGTGTCCAATGAGCGTTTGCTGAGAGAGACTCAAAAGTGATTTGTTTCCTGCATCGTCCGTGAGCGTCAGCTGCGGCTGTATGGACATGTGGCTTGTGATCCTGCTCACCAGATTTTCTCAGCGAGAGAGCCTCATGAGCGGAGGAGGCCAATGGGCTGACCACGTGCCTCGTGGTTGCATCAGGTTGATCGGCATCTCAAGGAGATGGGGTGGGCCAGGCATCTGCCTGGGGGATGGCCAGATGGAGGCCCCTGGAGTACCGGCGGAAAGTGGACACAGCAACGCGCTGCTTCGGCGCATGCTCCCATACCTGACCTGACCAGTTGGCATGATATAATTGGCAATTATTGATGAAGTTTGAATAATCCAAGTCAAATGACATTTAAATCAATGCAAAATCATTTTATCAGGTCAGGAGATGCACAGGGTCAAGTTTCCCCTGATTCGATACAAATGTCAATGACGTGCTTTGAATAAAGTTGTGCTTCCTACTTGGTAAGGCTGCTGCTTGCTACTTGGGCATGGTGTGTTCTGTGCTGTCTGTAGAGTGGACACTGTTTAACTTTCATGGAGAACGGTAGGCGACCTGGCCACCGTGAGCTCTGGTGTGCTGCACATGTGCACGACACCCTATATGTCATCATTGACCAAACCGCACATGCCGACGGCTGAAAATCATATACCTTTTATTTTAAACCCCGTTTAAATTCAATGTTTATTCAATCATTATATTCCGATTATTGTGAATAAGTCATTATAAACTCAAGTCACATGTAAGTTGCAAGCAAGTAGCAAATCCCCAGACACAAAGTCCCAAGTATGAGTCTCAAGTCAATTTCGTCAAGTTTGAGTCGAGTCGCAAATCACAAGATTATGGGACCTGAGTTCGACTCAATTCTGATTTGCTGACTCGAGTCCCCAACTCTGATATGAGTTTTCTCAAATATTTTCAGAAATCACCCATCTTATGCTAAAACAAAGTGTTGAGCCAGATGATATTGTTATAGAATATAGATATTCAAAAACATACTTTAAAATCAACTTTTGAGTGAAAAAATAAAAATAATTACAAAGTTGATTTCACAATTATCAATTCATTGAGAGAGATCGGTTTCAATTTAAAAAGATTGAAACCAATGGAGTCTTTTACAGCGATAATGTTGTTCAAATATCTTCAAGAATAAATTCAATACCCATCAACTGCGACCTAATTGTTGTAGTGTATAATGATGGTGCAAGAACATATGTAATATTTTCTTTCAGTGCATACTCAACCCCATCAGGTATTATTCAAAATGCAACCTAAAAATCTTGCTTGTCTTCCTGTGTCAACAAAAAAACATATATAGAGTGAATTTTAATTGTTAGAGTCAACAGAGTCAAGGTATAGAGTCAACAAACCAACATATTTGTTTGGTTTCCTTCAATGGAGAAATCATATATATCAGAATTCACCTCAAAATAAATATATAAAACCGGTTATTGTAAGAAAGCACGAGGTAAACAAATATAAAATAATTACTGAAGGTGGTGATGGGATGTTCCTTTCACCTTATTATAAACGAGATGAGGGAGTTTGTCTTGGCAAAGGCTACAATCAAGCAAAGAGACATTGGGGTGCAGGCAAACAATTTAAAAATAAAGGATATGGGTTGCTTGATACCGTAATGGGAACAGGTTCAGCAATTGCGAAAATAAAAAAAACAACAAATAAAAGGAAGATTTAATAAGCTCAGCCATTTCTGGCATGGGAAATGTGGCAAGTGCTATAAAGAATATGAAATATGCTCAAAAGAAATCATTAAAACTACAGGCAGTCATATACATTTAAAAACATAAATCTCAATTATCTCCACAAGAAAGGCAGAAAATAATTCAAATATTAGGAGAAACTTACAAACTTAACAACTCAGTTTCAAAAGTTCTTAACTTTTTCTACTAAATAATTTCAAGTATGGAAGCAATTGATACAACCTCCAATTTAATGAATACCATTTATCATCTGAAAGTCCACTAAAAAGGAAACAGACTGGAACACAAATGGAAAAAAAACTTTGAAATAAATAATTACCAAACTTACTGAAATCTTGCCGACAGTTTCTTACTGTGTAAATTTACATTCAATAAGGCTGTTCAAAACACAAATGCCACACTCATAAATGATTTTATCTGGAAAATGTTTGACAGTGCTTGCTTATACATTTGAACACAAGAAGTTGAAGCATTTGATTATGTCTCTGATGATGAAATTATGAAGTTTGCACAATATTAGTTAAGTGATAGAATGGATAAGGGAGCTGGTAAAGGATTTATCACTGATATTGCCACTGGGACAAACTCAGACCCAGGTTACAATCAAACTCCACAAAATGGCTGATTACAACCATTATTATCACAAGCTGAAGTGGCAACCACAAAATACAACAAACTTGATGGTGTAATGGTTAGAGTGCCCACTCTGAGTGTGGGAGTGCAGCGGTTCAAACAACTGAGGTGGCAACTACAAAATACACCAGACTAGGTGGTGTAATGGTTAGAGTGTCTACTCTGATGGTGGGAGGTCAGTGGTTCAAACGGAGGTCAGCGGTTCAAACAACTGAGGTGGCAACTACAAAACACACCAGACTGGGTGGTGTAATGGTTGGAGTGTCCACTCTGAGTGTGGGAGGTCAGCGGTTCAAACCCCAGCCGAGTCATGCCAAAGACTTTAAAAAATGGTATGTGCTGCTTCCTTGCTTGAAGTTCAGCATTTAAAAGGATAAGAGAATGGACAATCCTCATTGGTTGCCATCCATGTGGAGGAGGAAATTCCTTGCTGAGTGTGGTGAGAAAAGTGGTGATATTGTTCTGACATTGCTAGTACCCAAAGTATCCGTGTGTGTGTGTGTGTGTGTGTGTGTGTGTGTGTGTGTGTGCGCGTGCATGCGTGTGTGTTTAAACTCGATTATGATCCTTAGACCTTGTATGAAAAAAAACGAAGGGGATGCACAATGACAACATAAAAACTGGAAATAGCATAACCGCAACAGTTTCAATTAAAGGTATACTTGTATTTTGTGATTATGATAAAGTTTTGTTTGGGTTAAAAATTTGGCTTCAACTACAAAGAAACCATAATTAAAATGGATTGCTCTTTAGAAAATTAAAAAATGCTGGCAATGCTTTCACTGTCCAAAATAAATTTGTTATCGATGAAATGACTTAGTACATCAGTGAACATATTCCGAATCTAAAGTGGGAAGATATTGTTACAGACTCGGGGTTCAAGGCTCACCACGAGGTGAAGCACTCAGGTCCCTTCCGAACACCCGGTCCTGAGGCCACCGAGGACAGATAACTCCACACACCAGCAGGTTGCTAAGCAACCATGAACGGCGATAGGCACTGCCAATCTGGGCAGGGTTACACTACTTTACTTGATACCTTACCTGTGGACGGCTGAGTCAATTGGACCCTTGTGCCCTCAGCACACACCCGGATTACTGCCGAGCAATACAGTGAGTGTGTGCTGGCTAACAAGAGCAAATTCGGTGGGGCAGAACTTCCTGGCTAAACTAATGTGCAGACCATGCTGGACCAATGAAGGAAAATATGAAATGGGCTGAGTTCATTTATAACGTAAGCAATTTATTACAAGCAAGGGCCAGGAAAGGTCATGTGACACAGTAAAGGGTTTATTCACAGGTATGTACAACAGAGGAAAGCAAGGATTCATGGATGCGGCAAAAGAAATGCAATTATTTATACAAAAAAAGGACACAGAGCACAGCTACCTCAATATAAAGAACTTCTACAATCTTAACTTATACTACACATTGCAGGTGCCAGCAGACACACACCTGAGGAAATTTGAGATAGCCCAGAAAGAAGAGAAGCAGTTGAGGTTGAAGTGACCTCATTGTACCATTATCATGGTCGGAGGACCTACGCAACAGAATTGCTTAGGATGCCCAGGCAAAAATGCTACAGTTATAACTATAGTATATCAGAGTTGTACTCTCATATACTACAGTAGTCTGCAGAGAATTACTACAGTAAAGGAATGTTATTTTTGCCTGGAGAGGAGGGAGGAGGGATGAAAACTGGGGTGTCTACGATATGTGAGTGGGAGGTACAAAATGCGGTGCAGTGTGGTGCAGAAGAAGTGTGAAGAGGTGCGAATCGGTATGCTCTTTCAGTACTGTGTCCACAGTAAACAAGACAACAGATGGGAGAGAAAGATACATGAGAAATAGCTTAAAGGGATGTGTAAGAGAGTCTGCAAATGTGTTTGATGATGACTGTGGAACACCATGGGAGCCGAGTGCTGCTCGCCTGGCTCATTTTCATGCTGCCCCTCTCAGCTTGGCTCTCATTCGGCAAGACTGGTAGATGATAACGCTCGGCTCGGAAAATAATCTGGACCCATAAGACGAAAAATGAAGGATGAAAGACACTAAGGACAAAAGATGAAGGATGAAAAGACTCTGATTCCAGAAGCCAGAAGTCAGATCAAGAGACCCTGTAGGCGTTTGTGCATGTCCCCATTGGTGCATAGACGCCACACCAAGAAGTTTCTCTGCCCCGCCAGACTCCAGAGCCAAAAATGGCCTCAGTCGCTCTCCTGCACAGTCACACAACGGAGCTCCGTAATTTCTATGGAGCACGGGTTTTCAGGAGCACTCTCTGGCCTTGAACTTGTGCTGGATTCCACCCAAATGCTGTTAATTAGCGGAGCACCAGAGCTACCCAGTCATCTCCGAATGAATCCCAGCACACATTCGTGCTTTGAACGAGACGCCAAAGTGTTCTGGCTTGCGGGCACCCACTATGTTCTCCATTCCCCGGCATCTCCTATTACCATTGTGAGCATCTCGAGAGCTGATGGCAGTTGCAGCGGTTATAGTGAGGTGGGGGAAGCGCTGGGGTGTTTGTGGTTAAGTTGTTGAAGCATTGTCAGTGGTTGAGGCGATTGTGGTGATGAGGTTGAAGTGGTTGTTTGTGGTTGTGGCATTTGTGATGAAGAGGTCGGGTTTAGGTTGTTGTGGGGATTTTTGAGAGGTGATGTAGTGATCATGGTGAGTGTTGTATCGTGGTGAGTGTGATGAGGTTCTGAGGTGAGGCGTCGGTTGGTTAATGGCGTGCCATTTGAACGGGAAATGACACACATATGCAAATGAGCCTGCGGAGGTAATCGTCACTCCTGTAGCTCCTTCAGGTAACATCACTGACCTGGCGTGCATGCATGGCGGGGTTTATGTGTGAAAAGTAAATAAAAATAATAAGTGAAAGAATATGGGATTGAAGACTGAACTAAATGCCCTACACAATGCATCTTGTCCCAATTACCCACTAGACATATGGAGGGGCTAAATAAATGAATACTAACGAGATAACTGCCTCGGGATCACTATATGTTGCATGCGATTGGCTTTTGGCTTCACAGAACCGTGACGATATGTTGAGTAGAACACTTAACTCAAAGAAACCTCAAAACGTATTATACCTAAAAAGATGGTGTCAGTTATACCTGGAATCTTGGAGTGCTTGAAGAAAAGCCACAATGTTTATGGCTCATTTTAAAGAAACCAGATGGAGAGACTACGGCTGATAAGAATAATGCGTTGATTGATGCTATGGTTAAACAACTTGGAGTGTCACTCAATTGAACATTTTACCCTTGAGACAGATTGGAAATCATTTGGAAAAGAAACGATTTTGCAGAAACCTACAAGTCTTATCAAAAGGTTTGTGGAAGCATCAGTAATATATAACCTATTTTAGATATAGTTGGATACAAAAGCCTGTATACAATCTGTCATCGATCTCAGTGCTCTAAGGGAAACTATAAAGTCTATAGTGTGGATACTTCTGTTTACAATGAAAGAGAAGAGAGTCAATAAGTTGATATGATGCTTATTGTTTGCTTTTAGAAAAAATATAACGACATGTTAATGTAGAAAATGGTGTTATGATTAATCTTATTTTTTTGATAAATAAAAGAAAAAGATGAAATGAAGTGCAAACAAATTGCCAACGGAAGTTTATGTAACTCAAAGTAATCTTTGTATATTCAAAATCTAAAGTCATGTATAATTGACATCTATCTATAATTCCAGAAATCTCTGTGTGTGTCTGTTGGGTAGTCGATAAAGTGGAAAAAAAATTTTTTTTTTGATCTACCCTTATTATCACTTTTTCCGTCGATATGTTTGTGGGTAGTCGATAAAGTCGAAAAAAAAATTTTTTTTTTTTGATCTCCCTTATTTCACATTTTCGTCGTATGTCTGTCTGTATGTCTGTTGGGTAGTCGATCTGGTCGAAAAAAAATGTTTTTTTTGAAATTTGTACTACCCTTATTATCAGTATTTAAAATGGCGATTTCAGTTAATACAATGGCGATTTCGATGAAACTTGGTTGGTAGGTTCATACCATGATCTAGTTCTGTGCAAATGAGAACCGTTCTATGGACACCACCGTTGCCTAGCAACGGGACTTTGAAATTTTTGAAAAATCAAATAAAAAAAAATTCGAAAATCAAAAATCGGGCCACGAGCGATGATGGGCAGTACATTCAGCCATATTGTCAAAATTCCACATCCGTCGAGTCAGCTTCTGATTGAAGTGATAACTAACGAGTTTCGATCTACCAATGTCCGCCTGAAAAAATCGCGTACGGCTAGTTGTGTGTATATTGTCTTGTAGCTGTACTCGCAGCATCCGACCGATTACAGACACGGTTAACTATACAGGACACATGGACAATTATCAACATCGTATCGAAAACTTGTGGTAGGCGTCAAAAAAGTGCATTCGTCGAAACCATGACCTAGTTTGTGTGCAATGAATTGAGACCGATCTCGCTATGGAGACCACCGTTGCCTAGTAACGGGACTTTGAAATTTTTGAAAATCATAAAAAAATTATTTTTTCGAAAATCAAAAATCGGCCACAGCGACTGTGGCAGTACATTCAGCCATATGTCAAAATTTCCAGCCGAATCCTATGAAACTGTCGGAGAAGATAGACTTTGAATGAACCCTGGTCGAAAACAATAAAAAAACGAAGTTCGTTATATCTCAGAGACTATGAGTAGATATACATGAAAGGTATGTGTAGGTCATGGTATGTGTTATGTGTGAGAAAGAACGTGCTATGGACCCCTCCGTTGCCTAGCAACGGCCGAAAAACCTCTAAATGTGGGGGTATTTTAACAAAAAACAATCTGCAGCATTAACCCTTGAAGCTAGAATCATGAATTTTTTTGTGCTTAATCCTCAGGTCATTCCCCATCGAACGGACCCATCGCTCAGGTTCTATTGGGTAGGCGACTACCATGTCCGCCTACCGGCTTGTCTGTGTGTTGTCTGCGACTGCGTTTCTCGACAACCACTGGTCCGATCTGATTGAAACTTGCCAGGAATATCGCTGGGACCCGAGGATGTGCCTTTTCAAGGGTTCATATTAATCGGACAAGCGGTTCCAAGTTACGGCCATTTATGTGTCAACCATGACAGGACACGGTGCTTTGACATCACGAATGACGTCACAATTAATGTTTTTTTTTGTACGATTGACGTCACAATTCTTCTTCTTCTTCGTTTGATATGACGTCACAATTGACCCTGGGGACCTGAGTATGTGCCTTTTAAAGTTTGATATCGTTCTTCATCGTTTCAGCTGTTCCCACAAGTGTTTCCCAAGGTTTGAAAGCTTGTTTTCCCAAGGTTTGAATTAATTGTTGTGCTTGGTAGACATTTGTGAATACATTTACAGAGAGAGGGACGAGAGAGGCGGGGGGAGAGAGGAGGGGAGAGAGGAGAAGGGAGGGGAGAGAGGGGTAAAGAGAGGGGGTAGAGGGGGGAGAGGGGGCGAGAGGAGAGAGGGGCGCATCACAATTCAAGAGAGGGGGAGAGAGGAGGGGGAGAGAGGAGGGGCGAGGGAGGGGGTGTGAGAGGGGGGTGAGAGTGAGGGGCGAGAGAGAGGGGCGAGAGAGGAGGAGGCGAGAGAGGAGGGGGGAGAGAGATTAGGGGGGAGAGAGGGGGCAAGAGAGGGGGCGTCACAATTCTTCTTCTTCTTCGTTTGATATGACATCACAATTGACGCTGGGACCTGAGTATGTGCCTTTTCAAGGTTTGATATTAATCGGACAAGTGGTTCCCAATTTACGGCCATTTATTTGCCAACCAATGACAGGACACGGTGCTATGACATCACGAATGACGTCACAAATCCTCTTCTTTTTTGCACGATTGACGTCACAATTCTTCTTCTTCGTTTGATATGACGTCACAATTGACACTGGGGACCAGAGTATGTGCCTTTTCAAGTTTGATTATCATTCTTCTTCATCCGTTTGCAGCTGTTTTCCAGGTGTTTCCCAAGTTATGGGCATTTATGATACGGTTGTTCCGATCTAATTGAAACAATGCCCCAATCCAGTCGTCGTTTACGAGAGCGAAGGAGCGAAGCTGCACGTACGGGCACGCACCTACAGGCACGCACCTACGGGCCCGCACCTACGGGCCCGCACTAGTTAATACAATTCCAGGAAAAGGAGCTCTAAGAATTGATGTTTATCTCACCAAAGGACAGGTGAAAATCATAAATGATACTGGCTCACTTAAACAAAAAATGCTAAAATCTATGTTTGAGGAATATTCAATAAAGGGGATGAGCAGTGGATTTCTACAGTTCTAATTCCTTTATTTGCTGGTTCAAGTGTGGTGAGAGTCAGCAGCTGGAAAAATGGCCAAAGGAAGAAAAGCTCAACAACAAGCTCAAAAAGTGAAAGAAAGATGTAACAAAGAGTTTGGGAAACAATTTGTCGGAAGCGGTGTAATTGTAAATTTTTCTCAGAAGCTTGAAAGTCTGCAAGATAAATCAAGATTGTAAGTTGTTGATATGTTTTCCTCTGTTGAACAAGCTGGTGTAAATTAACTTAACACGGTAATGGAATATTTATTTATACTCGATGAATATTGATGAATTATTTAAAGAATTTGGAAGGAATATGACATCCAGCATGGAACTTGTAAAATATTGTCATAAATTGAATATTGAAAATGTACTTATTTGTATGAGAGACAAATTATTAAGGTTGCCTAAAATTACAAGTGCTCTTCTTATGGAGTTAGAAGATATAAATGTTGTTCTCGATTAACAAAAAAAAATCCTCTATATTATAAAAAAATAAGAAATAAAAATAAAAACTTCTTGGTATCCCCTCCTCTCTCTTCAACTTCTTGAAAATGAGAATAAGACCATTAGACGAAATTAAGTGGACATGGGAGTAAGCATGTTGATACCTCCGCCACTTCGTCCATACAAAGTTAATGTACAAACATATTTAGATCGAGATGTGAAAAACATGAGTGCGGTTAATACACCGGAAAAGTTATTAATTAATTTTTTTGAGGGTGAAAAACAGGGGTGCGGTAAATTCACGGCCGTGGTTTATACACCTGAAAATACGGTATAAATAAATAAATAAATATATATATTTTTTTGTAGAATTTTGCCCACCACAAAGCCAAAGGCCACTCAAGATGGGGACTACGCAAAGGAAAGTATAGATTTTAAACAGAAAGAAGAAATCTATTTACACTCTCTTGAACTGAGGTACAGTAGTTTAAGATTGAGTGGGAATCAGGATGCAGGTAAAGAACTCCAAAGTGATACAGTATTGGGAAAGAAACTAGAAAAGTACCTTCTCACCTTACTCTTCGGGACAGACACATTGTATGGATGGGAAGAAACTGCCAAACTTGCAGAGTGACTAAAAGTATGCTCAGGTGGAGCAATCTGTGAGAGACCCTCAAATAACATTCTGTGAAAATATCTACAGAAAAGGCTCAAAGAAGCAAAAGAGCAGCAGACTGAAAGGTTTCAGGGATGATGCCAACTCCTGTTGGAGTCCTTTAGATTGGCAGCACGTTGCTGGATTCTGTCAAGTAGAGATAGGTGACAGACCAGAGAAAGGTCGAATCGTGGACTTGTATAGATAGAGCATGGCAGCTGGAGGAAGGTATCACCGAGCACTAAATAAGCAGCCAAGGTGCTGAGAGGCTCTTTTAGCTAAAGCAGAGATATATTTTCCCAACTGAGGTTTGAGGTGATATCCAATGCAAGCAGACAGATAACAGGGAGTACCTGCAAAGGTGATAATTAATAGACTGGGTTGGAAAACAGGGTGATCTTGAGCTGAACACAGACTACAAGTGAGTCTTCTTTTGGTTGAAAGTAATGAGCCAGTCATTTCCCCAGTTAATCACACCCTCTCGATCCTGATTGAGAGTGACACTGTCCTGAATACGGGAAGGGAGAAGCATGGTTCCTGGGTAGCTATAGGTAGTATACAGTGTTGAGTCATCTGCATTACTTATTAACTGTGAAAGAATACAATGAGGAAGATCATTGAAATGTAACAAGAACAATGTAGGACCGTACATTGCCTTGAAGAACACCAGAATTAATATTATGGACAGGGAACGACTGTCCCTCATTTACTACAGAGATTTGGCGGGTTGCAAGGAAGTCAGATATGAAAAATGATTACAAGTTAATCAATTACCCAAGTCATAAAAATGTAAATAACTTAGTGAGGCTAAATCATTTGATACTATATATACAATCTTAAACAAAATTGCTATAAACTGTAAAAATACAGAAATGTTTGCTGCGATACCTGGTCATACAAAATTAAATGTCCCAATTAGAATATTATTTTATAATATAAAACACAGTGTGTATTTGTGTAGTAGTAGTAGTAGTGGTAGTGGTAGTGGTAGTCGTAGTAGTAGGAGTAATGGTTTTATTCAACCGAACATA
The DNA here is from genome assembly GCA_035128595.1 of Eptatretus atami. Lineage (NCBI taxonomy): Eukaryota > Metazoa > Chordata > Myxini > Myxiniformes > Myxinidae > Eptatretus > Eptatretus atami. The sequence continues at coordinate 66,804,522 of CM068965.1, read as the reverse complement.
AACATTCAAACATCGAGAAAACAGAAATGGCTGCAAAATAGGACATTGTAATATAATTAAACTGCATACTAATTAACATGCAGATAAAAGGGACATTATAACAAGGGACAGATTAATTCATAAATGGACTTGATCACTGCAAACCAAAATGACTAAACCATCCCCATTATAATATGACATATGAACAATTAAGGAAGAACGCGTACTGTCTCCTGCGCATACTGATGAATGACAAGTTTATGACAAGGAATACAAACACATTCCATTATAAAATATCATGACCATAATGCAGGATAGACACTATAGGAGGGTGAATACAGCAAAAAGCAAGGAGAGGATTCGAGAATAGGTGCAGTAGCACATTACGAGGTGGAAACAGAGACAAGATAAACATGAGAAAAGGGGGAAACCGGGGTAAATCGGATTAAAGAAAGGAAAAGGAAAACTCAGCCTGGGAACCAGGGGATAGAAGGTTTAAATAAATAGAGCAAAAAAGTGTGAGCTACCTAAGACCAAAAGGCAGGGACAGGTGTTGTCATGCAAAATTAATGTAATACATAAAAAGAGGACAGCAACTACACTATATATCAAATATCAATCAAAATCATCATCAAAATCAGCAGTTTGTTAGTAAAAAGAAACATACATGTAACAGGGGTGGACTGAGTAGTCGGGCATTCGGGTACCGACCGAGGGCACGAGCCATCAAATGGTCCGTGCTCAAAAAAAAAAGAAAAGAAAAGGTTTACTTTTTCAGAAATAGGAGAGTGAGGCGATTTTAGAACATATATTTAAACATAGTACCGTATTTTAATTGTTGAGGGTTGAAAGTCGATTTTGATTGATTCCAGAAAAAAAAATGCAGTAAAGTTATTTGTTGCTGTTAAACTAAACATTTTATCTGCTTTAAACAAACACCATTTACCACTGTTAAAGCTACAGTTTCAAACTTTACAGAAAATTAACCATAAATGTGCATTACAAAAAAACTGGATTTGTATCCTCTTTGTCCAAAAAATTATTAACCATCTTTACTAGAATTTTTTGTTAATCTTATTGAGTACTGTAAAGAGAAATAGTGTTCCATAGACGAGGGTGTGAATTGACTCAGTCAATCCGAACGTCCCGCTAGCTCCTTTATTTTACATCATATGGCTAAAGCGACCATTTGTTTTTCTCCGCAAAATCTTCAGGTAAATGACACAGAGAAATAATAATTTTGTCCATGTGTGAATTTTAAAATATGTATACCGTTTCAGGCCATTTGCCATGACGTTTACCATATTATATACTTATTGCAACATTCCATGACGCTTTGGACTGTAATGTATGTTCTGTACTCTGAAACACGAGGTGCACCAGTTTCTGGTTTGTAAATTACAATAACGTGTTTGTTTTAATTCATGGTCTCGTTATTATTCTGCATATGTATATGCACAAATGTTTGTTTTAGGAAACTTTTATTTCGCATGAAGTGTCATTCAAAATTTTTTATCTAGGGGGCCCAAAGACCCCTTTTGCCTAAGGGCCCAAAACACCGTCAATCCGCCACTGACATGTAATTACTTTCTACTTTTAAAATCTTAGAAGAAGACGTCATAAAAAAGGAGAAAAAAGGGGAAGTGCAATGTACGTTATTAATTAAGAATCTTAAAGTATGGTATGGCACTGTTTTTGTACTTTTGGGTTTTACACGTAATTTATAAAAGTTGAGATTAATTTCTGAGAGAATATTGTGTCCTATTCTGCCTGAGGTCTAGAAGCCAATGTCTAAACTCATTAGATGTTAGCAATTGGCTTGCTTGAGATGAACGCGAGAAAACCAAAATTTAAAGTTTGTGATATTCTTAGAATTAAAAGATGGAAATCACAGTTTGAAAAAGATTACACCAAAAGCTAGACAAGTGAGCTTTTTATAAGGACTGATTTTTTTTGGGCACAGTTACCTCGACTTATAAATTATATTATTTGAATCTGTAAACAATGTTAAGCTGTTTTTATGCTGAATAATTACGGAAGACAAAACGGATTTGATTAAAGGTTATTCAAAAGTGAGACAATCAAATGAGAAAGACAGAATTATGTTGAACAAGAACCATTACCCCCCTCCTCCACCTGGTCAGTATGCTCCATCCCCAATACACTCCACTCCTCCTCTGATGTCTTATGTTTAGGTAATTTTATAGTGGTGCATCCACTTCAATATTTGCCTTTGTCATTCCTTCCATCCATCCGTTTATTACTATCTAAAGGGTAATAAACGAGACGTCCATCCATCCATCTGTCAAAAATGAAGAAGAACCTTTCTAACCCTCAAGAACCTAACCCATCATGTATAATTCTAAAGGGTAATAAAGTGTAATTCTAAAAGGTTCTAGAGGCTGATTATAATGGGTTCTAAAGGGGGTATTCTAAAGGGTAATTTTAAAGGGTAATTCTGAAGGGTTTGAAAGGGTAATAAAGTGTAATTATAAATGTTTCTAAAGGGTAATTCTAAAGGGTTCTCAATAGAAATAATGTATAATTATGGAGGGTTCTAAAGGGTAATATAGTGTAATTCTAGAGGGTTCTAAAGGGTAATTATAAAGGGGTCTTAATGGTAATAAAGAGTAATTCTAGAGGGTTCTAAAGAGTAATTATAAAGGGTTCTAAAGTGTAATTATAAAGGGTTCTCAATGGAAATAATGTATAATTCTAGAGGGTTCTAAAGGGTAATAAAGTGTAATTCTAGAGGGTTCTAAATGGTAATTATAAATGGTTATAAAGTGCAATTCTGGAGGCTAATTTGAATGGGTTCCAAAGGATATTTCTAAAGGGTAATAAAGTGTAATTTGAGAAGGTTCCAAAGGGTAATTCTTGTGGGTTCTAAAGCAAAATTATAAAGGGTTATAAAGCTTAATTCTAAAGGGTACTTCTAAAGGATAATTCTAAAGGGTGATTATAAAGGGTAATTCTAATTAGTTCTGTAAGGTAATTCGAAAGGGTAATTCTCAAGTGTTCCAAAAGGTAATAAAGTGTAATTCTAGAGGGTTCTGAAGGGTAATTGTAAAAGGTTCTAATCGTAATAAAGTGTAATTGAGAAGGGTTCGAAAGGGTAATTCTCGAGAGTTGTCAAGGGTAATTGTGAAGGTTTCTAAAGGGTAATTTTTGAGGGTTCTTAAGGTTAATTCTCGAGGGTTCTAAAGGGTAATTGTAAAGGGTTCTAAAGTGTAATTCTCGAGGGTTCTAAAGGGTAATTATAAGGGGTTCCAAAGGGTAATTCTCGAGGGTTCTAAAGGGTAACTGTGAAGGGTTCTAAAAGGTCATAAAGTGTAATTCTCGAGGGTTCCAAAGAGTAATTATAAAGGGTTATTATAAAAGGTTCTAAAGGGTAATTCTAAAGGGTAAATTCAAAGGGATTCTGTTAATTTTAATGCATGGCACTTGTACAGTCTCCTTTAGGGAAGGATGGTGGAGCACTTTCGTCTTCTTGATATTCACGGAAAGACCAAGGCTTTCAAACGCTTCAGTGAAGGCACTGAGGATGGATTGAAGATCATCTTCAGTATGGACAGACACAACATTGTTATCAGCGTACTGAAGCTCGATAACCGAGGTGGTTAAGATCTTACTTTTTGCCTCGAGTCTGCTTAGTCAAAATAGCTTTCCATCTGTTCTGAAGATGATTTTGATGCCATAGGGTAGCTTGCCCTTGACGAGATGAAGGATCAAAGAGATGAAGATTGAGAAGAGTGTTGGGGTGATGATGCATCCTTGCTGGACACCTGTTCTCATCCTAAAGGGCTTACTTTGAGATCCATAATTTGACTGGACAGTGGCTGTCATATTGTCATGGAGCAGCTTAAGGATATTTATGAACTTGACGGGACAGCCTATCTTAGCCAATGTAGTCCAAAGTGCTTGAAGATTTTCTGTGTCAAAGGCCTTAGATCTATAAAGGCTGTGTACAGAGGACAAGACTGCTCATGACATTTCTCATGAAGCTGTCTCGCTGTAAGTATCATGTCCACTGCACCTCGGGATGGTCTAAACCCACTCTGGAGCTCTGGAAGTATCTCCTCTGAAATTTGGAGGAGATGATTGGTGATGATCCGAGTGACGATTTTACCCACAGTAGCCAGTAGAGAGATGCCACGGCAATTACCACAGTCCGCCTTGTTACCTTTCTTGAAAAGAGTGATGATCAGGGCATCTCTGAGGTCAGCAGGTAACTCCTCTTTTTGCCAGATTTTGTTTATTAACAAGTACAACCATTGCGTGAGTAAAGGCACACTTTGTTTGAAGACCTCAGCAGGGAGCAATCATCATGTGTTGCATGTAGTACTCCTACCTCATTGGATCCACAAGATAAATCCTTCTTGTGGGGTGGCAATAATGCTGAGATGATGCATTTTATATCTATGAGTATCTATGAATTGGTGGCAGGTTATTTATCTGGTCCTCTTTAAAGACATGGAGCTACAATACAGTTTGATTGCTTGCCTTTTAACAGTCACTGGGGAGAAAACTTTTTGAGTTTATATTTTTTCAACTGCGTTATGCTATTGCAGTTTGGGGGAGGACAACAAGGAAAGTATGCCTTTGCGCAAACTTGTTGATGCATCTTTTCATTTGATTCCAGTGAAGTTCTATGATGAGTATGTCAGGAACAATGACATTTGCAACAAAGTTATGTTTGGTCGTTGATGTATTGGAGGGGTCTGAACATTTGGGGGTCGAGTCAAAATTATCTTGGAACAAGTAACGACCCAGTCGTGGGTTTGTTAGTTGAAGATGAGTTCCCAGTGAGTGTATCACATTTGCAATTGGATTTGCCTGTCGCAAGCAACTTGTGTTCCTCTTTTGAGCTCTTTTAGCACCAGTTGCCGAAACAATCAAGATTTTCTTGGTCAAAGGATGGTGCTAAAGCAGTGGTGGAGGTGACTTGCTCATCACGTTCACCACCCACAAGATTCCCCAATGTCTGGACAGGAGAGATCTCTTCTCACTGCATAATGGTAGGTGAAATTATGTGGCATAGGGGAGAAGGGGAAAAACCATCTGGCCTGGTGGTTAATGGAAAGTGGGATATCTTGGAATAACCAGGTCAGATCGGTCAGGATTGCAGAGGTTGGCTATGGTGTTGATGATTGTAAGGATGAGTAAGGTAGTCTGGTGATTGTGAGCATGCTTATTGATGAGTAGGACTCAGAACTGAAGGTTAAGCTTTTTGTTCTGAGAGGGCTTTCAAGTACAGATTCAAAACGTGACAGATCATATCAAATCCTCCCTTGTCTCTGGACTGGGTTATTCATTTGCTGCCATTTCATGGCACCTGATTGATGTCTATCTGCTTCTTTATGACTATGCGTGGATGATTTGGTTGCTGTGTTTGGTGAGAACGTGGCTCGGCATAAATATGGAGGTTTTGTTAGTCGGGGACTGTAATCCATACATTATTCAGTGTAGTGGTGATTGTTTGTGCATGGCTCCTAGACAGTTCATTCATGAGGTCATTTGTTATATTTCAATTCCATGCCTTGTTTGGCTAGAATGGTCAACCCAATGTGTTGGTCAGACGTTCTTTGGAAAGAGAATCTGGTTCATCACCAACTCCTCTTTTGGAGTTAACCCTGTATGGTCATATATTTTAGGACCATGCTTGCCACAAAATTGTCCCTCATATTGTTGATTTAGTCTTATTGGGCAGGAGACTGCCACTACAAGGTGTCTGTCCTGCTGAACCCGATGTTGAGTAATGAGCCATTGGCTTGTAATATAGAGTATGTCTGGATGTCTGACCACTTCATTTCCACATGAAAATGGTGGTATTGTTTTAAGTTTAAGATGAAGTGACTACTGGATACTTCAGCATGGGATCCTCACACTCGGCGTTACATCAACAAGCTCGAGATGGTCCAGCGTAGAGGTGCTCAGCATGCCACTGGTAACTACAGTTGTACCAGCAGCGTCAGCTGGCTTGGCAAGCAATATCGAGCTGATTGGTAATGGAACACATTAACATGGCATTTATTTTCCAAGGGGGGGGGGGGAATGCAATAAAACTTGGGAATTCCTCTGAATTTTTTGCAGTCCAGTCTAAAGCAACATCGGCTAAGCGAGTGCAAAAATAACAGAGTCCTTTTACTTGGGCCTTTTTGGGGTGAAAATAACATTGTCCTCTTTTTTGGGCGTTTTGAGCCTAAATATTTTTGTGCCCAGGGCCCCAAAAATCTTAATCCACTTCTGCATGACAGTGTGAAAATAGTTGGACACACCAAGCAAGGGACTGAACAAAGAGGAAAAGAGAAGACGGAGCAGGGGAGGAAACACAGTAACCTGTAAGTTTGGGAATTGGATTAGGTAGGATTAATGGGGGAAGATGGCGGGCAGGTAGAGATGGGGGGGGTGACATGAGATGGTCGTGCATGCTCATTTGAAGGTCTGGAGGGAAGAGTGGAATTGAACCATCTCAGGAAGGTTGTTCCATAGATGACAGAAAAGAGGAACAAATGTGGTGCGTGGAAAGCTTGGATTTGGTGAGTTTAACTATGAGGAAGTTACTGGAAGAACTTGTTAAACCTGGAGGAGGAGCACAAGCTCAGAAGTCTGAGAGACAGAGATTTGTATGTTTTTCAGCTTTAACCATACAGCCAAAGGTAATTAAACTCATGTCCATTCGCTTCTGCAAATTCACTGCACATTGAGCTCCGTGCTCCGCTCTGCTGTTTCTTTGGTTTCTGAGGCTGTGATCTGTGCTCAGGCACCAATATCTGGTTCTTATTCATTCAGTTTTATCTTGTGCATTCTTTTGTAAGTTTAATACATCCTTGACAGTGAAGGTCTTACAAAAGTGTCTTTTAAGGGTGTGGATAGAGTCTTGTCAGATGGGAACCCGTTTGACTCAATCCAAGGTTTGTTCTTAGCTGCTGGTGCTAGTGCATAACGTAAGGTATCTTCTGCATAATTACATAGTTTTCAGTGAGGTTGCAGGGGTAATGATAAGGGGGTATCCCCCATCCCCACCCCCAGACCTGCAGGGAAGCTGTGATGTGTTTGCACATGGATTTCTCAGAAACCACTGCCCATTTTCTGGGGCAAGTCCTTCAGCCTGTTCAGTGCAGGGCATGATGGCGGTAAAGTGGACCTATGTATTCAGGACCTGGTGTCTATCTCTTTTGAGACCTTTCTCTTTATTCACTCTGTTTGGAGTTATGACCACTCATATTTAAAGGTTTATTGAATTCGAATCTTCGGGTCACTAAATAAACACAAATGGTATTTAAAATCACTGTTTTGGAAATGCTTTCTTTTAAATATCTGTTGAATCTGAGATACAAGAGATTTTCCTCTTTTTTTTAATAACCACAAGTCCCCATTCCTCAGAAATCCATCATTGCATCAAGGTACTACATGACCTTCGCACATCATTAACAAATTGCAAGTATTTCTCCAGAAAAGTCTGACTTAAATGTACACTCGAGTGTGCTAGCATTGTCTCGACGACAGAATCAGCATTTCATGTGCATTCATTCACAGAAGACAGAGCCTGGTATTGGCTTAGTGGTTAGGGTGGCTGACTTGGGACCTTACAGTCCTGAGTTTGAAACCATGTTGACTGCTAAATTAACACCTGGTGGGGTTGACTGAGCCTGTCATTCTTCTGAGGTTGGTGAAATGAGTACCAGTGTACTGGTAAAGCAGCACAACATCAGCAGCAAAGTCATGCCCCAACAAAATGATAGTTACCTGGCAGCCAAGCTGCCATATGCAAAAAGAAAAACAGAAACAATTTTTTTTTTCATGGACAAACATAAAATCGGCCAACTCAATATATTATTGTTGGTTTTTCATTGCCAAAGTGAAGATCATGAGAGAAAAGGGCAGGGTTCAACTGTGGCCAGCATTATATCTGGAATACTGTGTATAGTGTTTGTCACCACATCTGACGAAGGACATAGTTGCCATTGAGAGGGTACAGTACCAGTATAGAGCAACTACATTGATCCCAGGCCTAGCTAAACTAAGTTATGAGAAGTGGCGAAAGGAGACATGACTTTTTACACAAGAAAGGAGACAATTGCAATAGGATCTGATACAGATGTTGAAGTTAATGAAGGGTAGAAACAAAATAAGTGCAGAAGAATATTTCAGCACAATTTGGACACTCACAGGGCAGGGTGGCACAGTTTAAGAGTAAATACGAGGAGAGTTTGGACGTCAAGTTATGACGGTAGGTTGGAATTTTTCTTTTTCTTAAAGTGATTGATTCAAAGGGTTAAAAGTGTATTATGGACGGAGCACCTCGCAGGTAGAACCTCCATTTGCTCTTTCACCACCCACACCCCTCCCCACAGCCCCCATTATTTCTCCCTTTCCCTCATTACCTCCACCACCGAAGGTGAAGGAGGTTATGTTTTTACCCCTCTGTGTCTGTTTGTTTGTTTGTCTGTGTACAGGATATCTCAAAAAGTTGTGGACAGTTTCGGTGTGTGACAAGAAAGAACTGATAAGATTTTGGTGAAGATACTGGATCGGATCCGACTACGAGAATTTTTGAAGTGATTCTTCACCATTGAGAGATGGGGCCAAAAACGATATAGTACTGTATCGCATGATATTTCGAAAACGTAATGGCCCGATATCTTCTCGTGGATCAGCATTACATAGCAGAGGTATGTGCTCCACTGAGTGCCCATCTAGTTTTCTTTTTTTCAGCACCATGTATCCATCGGCAAAAGGCATTAACCGCACGATGCAAAAATGTGTGTGTGTCTCTAAGCAACCACAGATGCCACCTAAGACTTTTAATTCAAGCAGGGTCCAGCGCCAAACTCCGCTTTACCTTTCCGGCTTAATTAACCCCCCCCCCCCCTCCATATAGAGTACCATGCTCTCAACGCACCACTGTGATTAATCAAATGGCCAAACGATACCGTAAGTGGAATGTCAGCTAATGGCTGACATTCGTGAAATGGTGGGGTTGAACTTCTTGTTACTAATCACATATTATGTTCTAACCAATGGACACTGACAATTGGACAGTTTGAGAAACGGTTTGTAATGTTTACAAGAAGCACTTATTTACAAGCAGTGTCACAGAAGGAAAGCTCTTATCCTGAGCACAGAAGCCCATTCTAATTCAATCAATTAGTCACAGTTCTACAACACAGGCACCTCAGTCATTCTGGGGAAATGAGGTAGGGACAGAGAGGAGAGAAAGAAAGTTTTGCAGCCTCTCCCTCACTGGACGCAAGCTGGCAGGCTTACATTGGTCCCCAAAAAGAGAGGGGAGGGGAAGAAAGAAGAGGAGGGTAGATGGTGTTATGTGATGTGTAGGGAGAGGTGCAGGTGATAACTGCATGTGGCTTAGAGGAAGACAGTGTGAGGTGCAAGTCAGTGGTCAGCCCTGAAAAGGACAAGGGGTGTGTGTTGATGCTCTGTGCATACAAGAGAAATGAAAGAGAAGTAGGGAGAGCCAGGGAAGGTAGACTAAATAGGTGTCATGGCTAATGCATCCAGGATATCTCTGCTGCTCGGTCCGTTTGCCAGCCCTCTGCTGCGCTGTCACCACCAGCTCGTTCATCCAGGTGGAGCATGTTCTCATTGATTTCCCAGACATGCCAGCTCTTCGATCTGTACATAGCTCTGGCTTTTATAAGCTGTGGAGAGGTGTGGCGGTGTGGATGAGCAGATTATTCTTCGGCCCGGCCAGGGATTTGCTTTCCCATTGGCCTCCAGTCCTGAATCTCCAGGCAGTGCCTATTAGCTGTGCCATGTCCTGTCGTGCCACCGTCAACCAAGGTGGGGCAAGGCGTGGCTCTGTGCTGGCTTATGGGGTGTTTATTCAGTCCTTATGCTCAACTGTGCCTGACAGGTCTTGACGTTGGTTTTCCCATGGATCACTGGCTTGTAATGTGTATTTGACTGTTGGTTTTGTAATGGAGCATGTTGCAAAGCATGTATGGATGTGCTGCAGAGCGAGAGAGAGAGAGAGAGAGAGAGAGAGAGAGAGAGAG
>CM068965.1:66773805-66787638 GCA_035128595.1 Eptatretus atami | reverse complement strand
ACCCAACTTGTGCACCAAGTTTTGTCTGAATCCGTCCACAACTTTTTGAGATATCATGCCACATATCGTTTTTAGCCCCATCACTCAATGGTGAAGAATCACTTTAAAAATTCTAGCATCCGGATCTGGATCTTCACCAAAATCTAATCAATTTGTTCTTGTCGCAAAAACAACTTGTCCACCAATTTTTTTCTGAATGTGTCCACAACTTTTTGAAATATCCTCCTGACAAACAAACAGGAGTGAAAACATACCCTTTGTCCACCTTCAGTGATGGATATTCGGTGGTAATTATTTCATCGCTATCCCTTTGCATGTGAGTATGACTTGTGTCCATGGGTGATCTTTCAACTCGCCATGCGCTGGTTGTAAGAATGCAATTTCACAGAAAAGAAAATCCAAATGATAAGTTTTAGACGAAGAACAAATTCAGTACACAAACACATTTACAGAAACGTATGAAGGGGCAATTGTGAAGTTGTCAGAGGTTTTGTATTTCTTACGTTGGGCGAATGAAGAGGTCAGAGGGCACTACTGCATTGCAACTTCAAGGAGAAATCGGAGCAGGAGTTTGGCGTTGTTTCAGTTTCACCAACACGCTGTCGCTGTGATTGTCGCAGCTTGAGCACACCCTCAGGCAAAGGAGAAGTCTTTCATAACGCATTGTTCCAGCCTGGGCACAGAATGTCTGAGTAATTGGCCTATGTAGGAACCTTGGGACAGGACTCAGCACCACCTGTACCACTGTCACGGCTTGAAACAAGAGCTATCGCAGTATCTGCTGCTGCACTGCGGACCACAGCATCGCTCAGCTGATATGACTTTAGAAGTTTTTTATTGGCATATTGCCAGTCCACCCTTTGAAAAGAGGAATCAATCCACGGATCCGTTTATGGCTACCTGGTCATCATCCTTTATGACCGAAGCCTTCTTTTTAAATAAAAAAAAGTTTTCAAAACATGAAAGTTTAATAATCAAACGACACATCAAACAGTCAGGACAGCAATCAATGAAACCCATGATAGGTTTTGTCATAAGCTGTTTACAATTTTTGAAAATGTCATGCTATATTAGTTATTAGCCCTATCTCTCAATGGTGAAGAATCACTTCAAAAAGTCTCTTATCCGGATACTGGTCTTCACCAAAATCGAATCAATTTGTCCTTGTCACACACCCAATCTATCCACCAAGATTCATCCCAATCCGTCTCTAACTTTTTGAGATATCATAATCACAGACAGACAGACAAGAGTGAAAACATAACCTCCATCGACTTTCGGTTGTGGAGGTAATAATAAAAAATAATAACAATTACAGAATAAAAAAAGATAATTGATCTTCCTAGGAGCACAGATTTGAGACTCATCCAGGAGCTGTGCATCCCAAGGGAGGATTTGGCCCTCAGGCTTCCCACTAGGCATAGGAAAGGAAAGGAGAATCACAGCCTGACACTGGCACATATGCTAGCTCACCTCTCGTAGCAGTCCCAACCCTTCAGCGGTCACCGAATTGAACCACCAACTATTTTTGAGGTGAACATAGGCCAAAAGGTCAAGATAAGACAAAATTTCTAAAATTGTCAATTTTCATCCAATTCACTTGAAATTTGAACAGGATTTTCAAATCAGCTCGCTGAATACAACCACCAATTATTTTTGAGCTCAGCATGTGCCAACAGGTCAACATAGGTCATAGGTCAACAACTAAGGTGAGATTTATAAAATCCTCAATTTTCATCTGATAAACTTGAAATTTGAACAGGATTTGCATATCAGGTCAAATAATTCAACCAACTATTATTTTTGAGGTCAAAAGGTCGACATAGGCCTAGTTTCTAAAATTGAGAGATAGGGCCAAAAACTATAATATATATCATGATATCTTAAAAAGTTGTGGACTCGTGATGACAAAACTAGGTGGATGAGTTGGTGAGGTGACAAGACCAAGCGGATTAGATTTTGGTTCAGATCCTGCCCATCAGTGAGATACAAAACGTAAACTGTTCAGCCTGGCAGAGGTATGCCCTTTAGCGAGTGCCGTTCTACTTTGTTCTGTTTTGCCAAGTGTCACTCCATTCGTGATTTTTTTCATTTGTATGTCAATCGCCTACAGGTCAAAAATTTTAAACCGATCTTCATGAAACTTCAGTACATAGTAGAGTTCGTCATAAGCAAGAAGCCTATTGTTTTAGAGGTCAAAAGGTCAACATAGTCCAAATGTCAATAAATTTGTCAGATTTCAAAAATCCTCAATTTTCATCCCATTGACTTGAAATTTGAAAAGGATTTATACTTCAGATCACTGAATTCAACCAACCAAATATTTTTGAGGTCAGCATGGACCAAAAGGTCAACATAGGCCAACGGTAAACAACTAAGTTGGAATTTCTAAAATCCTCAATTTTCATCCCATTGACTTGAAATTTGAAGAGGATTTGCATATCAGGTTAGTGAATTCAACCACAAATTATTATGAGGTTAAAATAGAACAAAAGTCAACATAGGCCGGATTTCTAAAATTGTAAATTTTCGTCCGATTGACTTGAAATTTGAAGAGATTTATATTTTAGGTCACTGAATTCAATGAATAAGTATTTTTGGGCCAACATAGGCCAAAAACTCGACATTGGGCGTATTTCTAAAATTGTCAATTTTCTTCCGATTGACTTGAAATTTGAAGAGGATTTGCCTATTTGGTCATTGAATTGAACCATCAATTATTTTTTAAGGTCAAATTTGTTTTATGGATTTCGCAAGTAATGAGCTATACTATGGCCATGGGTACCGAGGGTATTATGAGGGGGTTAATCCTCGTTTCTCCTCGGAAGAGCCGAACCTGGGGCCACCGCTCACAATTAGCTCTGTGGTACGGTGGGTTGCTTTACAACCACGAACGCCAATCAGTTAACCACGAGTTACAGTGTCCACTGTCTAATTTTGCCATTTAACTAGAGGTCACGTGGTTTCCTGAGTGGGGGAGCACGCCCTCAGCGATGCACCAATCTTATCTTGATTAGATGTTAAGTAGGGCGGCCAAGCATTTACCGCTGGTGCGTGCCGACTATGACAGATTAATTCGTTTGGGAACTACCTCCCAGTCTATCTCGGTTCGAACAATGCTGGATCAATGGAAGGAAAGGACAAGCATGGACAGGTTGAAACATCAACAAGGATTTTATTAATAAGAAAAAATAAATAAACTGAAGAAGTTTTTATTTATTTGTGGTGAAAATAGGTGAATTCAAATCAATCAAAATAATCTCAAACAAAAAGAATTGAACAGGCATTGATAGAAAAACAGACAAAGAGCAGATGTTTATCACTATGCCTTACTTAATGATTAAACACAAGACAAGGGTACCCAGCAGATCATTCAGGGAGGAAAATCAATCTAGTCTCGGCTTACCAAGGTAGAAGTCGAAGTGTGTCCAATAAAATGCCCCAAAATGTATGTGCGTGCCTTGGTCCGCTGCCAGCGCCCTACCTCACTGTGCACCCACCCGCAAACAGGCTCGAACACCAATCGACGTCATGTCGTCACCCCCAGGAACCAGGGACGCCAAGAATCAGGTACGAGCAGAACCAGCCAGGAACCGTCCAAACCGTCACCCACCGTCAAGAGCAACAACTGTCAGGAATTGTCACCAACTACTCACCGACTCATCAACTGTCAGGAATTGTCACCAACTGACAGGAAAGCGGTCCTCCCATCCTTTTCATAGGTGACCAGTGTGGGCAGAGCCTCTTGCAGACCAGTTAAATCCACCTTGCAAATTGGCGCATCGCTGCAGATGACTTCCAACCATCAATCTCACGATCATTCCTTCCTCGTTCAGCCCGACACGAACAAGAGCCAACCAGCATCCATAAAGCTGTCAAACGTTGATGGAAAAAGGTGGACATCAACGTCGATGAAAGGGAGGTGGGTGTCGAAGTCAATGAAAGATAGGTGGGTGAGGTAAATGATCCACAGCCGTATTTGACCGTCAGAATAACTGTTTCAGGAAAAGCCCGTGGTGTGCTTCATCAAATGTCCTGTAAGTCCAAAGTGTAAATAAATCGTCCACCTCCAAGCCAATGTGTCCTGAACCAGGTGAGCTTTATTCAAAAAAAATATATCAAAAAGAACACAGTTTCAATATAATATATATATATATATATATATATATATATATATATATATATATATATATATATATATGTATTCTGACTGCCAGACCATGCATCCGATCAGGTTGAAATTTAAAACATGTATTCCACATGAGCACTAGATCATAATTGTGAAGTTTCATGTCGATCGATGAAGCAGTTCAAGAGAAATAGATTTTTTAAAGATTTTTGTTCAATCCAATATTGGCTGCCAGACCATGTGACCTATTAATTATTCGTGAACATCCTGATATCCCCAAGGCTTGGGGAACGTGTGTGAAGTTTCCCCTCAATCTGTTTCAGCTGTTCTGGTAAATGCAATATGGCTGCCAAACCATGTGACCTATGACATCATAGGTGTGAATGGTTTGTTCCTCATGGATAGGTGGTCATAGCTGGAACATTTTGCCTTGATCTGTTCAGGTATTTCAGAGAAGAGGGTTTTTGAAGCGTTTTTTTTTTTCTTAAATAGCTACTGAAAACGAAAATCGTGATTTTTTTTTAAGAAATAACAATAAGCAAAAATAACAATAAAAAAAAACACGTGACCAATGACATCATCAATTTTTTTTTCTTCTGTCGAGCAATTTATCCCAAGATGACCCTCAAAATTTTTCATACTAATCGGTTGTAGCATTCTACGTATGCAATTATGATGTCATACCAAAGGCACCTATGACGTCATACAAAAATCATACTTATTCCCCAGAAGGAGTACCAGTCATATGAGAAGTTTCAATTTTTCCATGTTGCAGTTTTGGAGAGAGGTTCCAATTTTTTTTCCTTTATTCCAACATGGCTGGCACACCACATGACCGATGACATCATAATTATCATTAAAGCATTCTATATGTGTAGTTGCTCCTGTAGTGAAATTTTTTTGTGGAAATCCAACAAGTGGTTGCAGAGAAAAACTGTACTCAAGTTCTGTGCAGACAAACAAACAAACAGACAAACAGACCCAAATGCAATACCCTCTCCTCTGGCAGGGGAAACAAGCCCCCAACAAGTATCTCTATTGGAGGCAATGGCCAATCAGCTCTCACCTAATCAATTATCCTCTGTGACTAGCAATATCAAATAGATTTACTCCCATGCTCTTTTAGCCAAAGAAAACAGCTTTTCGTGTTGCTGAGAATGAGTTTAGTTAATCACGTTAACAGCCTCTGTGTTGGGGTTAACGACAGTCCTTTCTTCCATTTGTGTGGCTTGAGTCCTGGATACTTCCATAGCCCGAGCTATACATGGCATGGTGTCCATGTTGAAATTGGGTTCTCAAAAAGAGATGTCTGTGCGCGTATGGCAATGTACACTTATTTTTGATTTGATCTTTTATTGCCTCATCAGTGTCATAATGCTCAAAATCACACGTTCTCGCGAACTGCCGAAGCCTGGTAACATAATTGGCATTCGACTCGGGTGGCGCTTGTCATGTGTGGCGAAGCACGTGACGTTAAAACGAAATATTTTGCTGAGACTCAAAGTGTTCATTTTGTTTTGCGATCGCATTGCCAACATCGTTTTCCATATCGGTGAGAGTCTCAAAGAGGGTTTCTACTTCTTGTGGCAGCACGTTTTTGTTCCTTCTCGGTAATGTTCACAGCAGTCATCTTGTACTCCAAACTCTGCCGCCATTTTGTCCATCGCTGTGCATTGTTGCATCTCATCGCCACTGTCAAACTGTTGTGGAGCCATTAAGTACATATTGTGAGCCTGTGTTCTCCTCATCACCAATATAATGTTATTCCACAACAGAGAAACGCTCTTTCACACCAGGAAACCATTGTTTGTTTCACACAGGCTTTAATCAAACACCACACCACCACAGCACCTTCCTCCCTTCTCTCCTTCATTAATTCCCAAATCAATCCATTCCTTCACAAGATCTCATCACACCACAACACCATAGTAAATATACAAAATTAACATTGTTTATTCCTCATTACTAATATTTAATTGTTTAATAGTGCATGATTAATATTTGAAGGTTATTAGTTAATATATATATATATATATATATATATACATATATATCAATCTTACATCAGAAGAAGTAGCATGTCTTCTCCGGAATTAGCGCATAGCGTAAAGTGCACATCAATGGCGCAACGAAAAAAAAATAGTGTGATTGTATTTTCATTCAATTAAGTGAAAGATTTAGCACCTGCACAACCTCTTGCGTGCCAAGAACTCATCTATCCATCATGTTCTCTAATATCCAAGCAACATTTTTGATCAAGCAGTCTAATTTTGTACGAACGGAATTTTGTTGTTTTTGTATACATAGTTGAGGCTCATGAAAGAGCTTGTACTAGTACATTGAACAGATGAGGAAGCAACAGGACAAAAGGAACAGCAGAGAGAGAGAGAGAGAGAGAGCTGAAGTCAAAGGCCAGAATAGTAGGAGGCAGTGAGGGGAGGAATGGGGGGGGGGGCAGGAGAGGATGCATTGGGTGGACAAGATGGCAAGAGAAGGAAACTCTCAGGAGGG
This sequence comes from Eptatretus atami, assembly GCA_035128595.1. Classification (NCBI taxonomy): domain Eukaryota; kingdom Metazoa; phylum Chordata; class Myxini; order Myxiniformes; family Myxinidae; genus Eptatretus; species Eptatretus atami. Next base: position 66,780,998 of record CM068965.1, on the reverse strand, counting down.
AAAATTGGAAATTTGGAAGGAGGAGGGCTTGGGATGGAATGAAGGGAGGGGGAGGGTTTGACTAGGGTAGAAAAGAATCATGCTTTTGGATTGGAGACCATATGAGATGGTCGTGGACAGCTGTCTTGAAGACCTGGAGGGAAGAATGAGAGTGAAGAGGATGTGGAAGTTGTTTCTACAGGTGGGGAAAAAGAGGAAAAAATGAGTGGAGGTGAACAGTGACCCTGGAATTAGGTAGTTTCATCAGAAAGCGGTTGATGTTGGACTGTGTCTGCCATGTAGAACCCTAGGGGGTGGGGAGACAAAGCAGGGAAGAGCAGAGAGTGGAAGACCAGAAATGAGGAGGGGGAAGACAGAGAGACCACCAACCTGTCTCCGATGGTGAAGTGATAGGCCCATAGACTCAGCTTCATTATGAGAGATTCCAATTATCTTGAAGGCCTTGGTCTCTACGGTGTCAAGCTGAGCAAAATGTGAGATGGCGAGCCAGCCCAGAGGGGATGAGCAGTAATCCATCAAGCTGCAGATGAAAGCCTTGTAGGTGGATAGGAGTTCAGGTGTGCCAAGGAAGGACTTTGTATAACGGAAGATGCCCATTTGGTGGCTGGCTTTGGAGGCCAACTTTGAAATGTTGTTTGCCCATGAAGGATCATGGTTAACAGTGAAAACCAGGAGTTTGAATGATTGAATTTCCTCAAGAGTATTGTTATGAAAGTACAGGTAGTGGACAAAAAAAATGGAAAAACCAATGTAAAGTCACTTAATAGGGTGTCGAGCCACAATATGCAGCCAGTACGGCCTGTATATGCCATGGCATAGAGTCCACCAGTGTCTGAAATTCAGCAGAAGAGATGCACCACCATTCCTCCACGAGAAAGTCAATCAACTCGTACCTTTTTGATGGAGGTTGAAAATGCTGTCATAGGTGTCGCTCAAGAATACACACAGTCCTCGCTTAACGTTGTCCCAGACGACGTTGCTTCATTATAACGTTGCTACTCTCTAGATACCCATGATTCCGACAAAGTTGTTTTATGACTCGACCAATTTGTTATAACGTTGTCACCCAATGCGGACTACTTTGTATGGAGTGCCACCCTCTCTCATCTTGGCACGCTATGCTCTCTCGTGAAGCGTCACAGCATCCCCAAGCATTTTCTCCACAGTCTTTGTTAAGCTTCCGCAGGGTACATACATGCTTAAATGCTTTTGCTATAAATACTGTAATGTAACCATTCAAAATGGCTCCCAAGCAACCATCAAGTGTTAGTGATGCTAGTGTTGTGAAGAAGCAATGCAAGACCATTAGCCTTGCTACAAAAATGGAGGTTTTAAACCGTTTTGAGAAAGGTGAACGTGCTGTGGACATTGGTATAGCATTAGGCTGTGGAACGTAACTAGCGTATTTTATCTATTTCTTACAGAGAAAATTGATTCCGTTAACATTGTTTCCTTTAACGTTGTGTTTTACAAGAAGTAACCATGACGTTAAGCAAGGAGACTGGATGTATCCCATAAATGTTTGATTGGGTTCAGATCTGGTGACTGGGGAGGTCATGACATCTGCAAAACATCAGTGTCATGCTCATCAAATCATTGGGCGACCACCGGTGCTCTGTGGATGGGGGCATTGTCATCCTTGAAGACACCCCTCCCAGCAGGAAAGAAATGCTGCGACATGGGATGAAGATGACCACTCGGTACCATGAAGTAGCGATTAGCATTGACCTGGCATTCTATGGGAATGACTGTACCCAAACCATGCCAGAAAAATGCGCCTCATAACATTGCAGAACCACCAGAACCCTTCACTGTTGAAACCAAGCACCCATGGTCGTAGAGTTATTTAGGTTGGCACCACATGTGTACTCATCCGTTTGGCGAAAACACGGTGAAGGATGATTCATCTGACCATGTCACATTTCTCCACTGCTCGATAGTCTATCGCCTATGCTCTTTGCACCACTGGAGTCACAAACGTGCATTGCCAGGTGTGATGAGCATTTGGACACTGCGACTCGACTATGGCATCCTACTCTGTGGCGTTCTTGGTGGACAGTTTTTTGATGAAACTGGCTGCTCGTGTCCCAGATTGAAATTTACAGTCAATTGATCTGCAGTTGCTCGCCTGCTTTGCCTTGCACTTAAAATTAATGCACAGATATCACGATCCTGAAGTATGTGCTTCAGCCCATCGTTGCCCTTTGCCAATAATGTCTTTTCCTCAGAGTTCAATGCCGACATCACCTTAGACACTGTTGCTCGTAAAACATCAGCAAGTTTATCTGTCTTTGTGCCAAATTCACCTGAACCATCACACCTCTTTCAAAATAATTGAGGTCTCCTCTTGCAGCCATGCTCGCCATAAGTATAGGCAACCAGACCTGTTCAGCATTTTTATACAGGACCCTAAGGATGGTGGGATATTATTTGCTTAACACATAGGCTACTTCTGTGTGGAAGCCATTGCTTTCAATATACTTTGTGTCCCCCATTCACCCAGGTCTTTCAATTTTTTGATCACTACATGTCGAGAGGAGGGTTTGCCAGATGGTCTTTTCAGAGAGAAGTAGTGAGAGTGTACGATTTGTCAGGATTGAAAGACTTCAAGTGGTTAACCAGCTTGTGATTTATTTTTCTAGGTGTGAAGAGATGCTTCAGCCTGCCTGTCTGAAGGATGAGGGATGTCATGGTAGAGGGTGGAGTAATCAGAAAATAGATGAAGGGGATTTCCAGAGTCAGAGAGATCATTGATGAAGATCAGGAATAGGACACTGCCTTGGTCAGAAGAACACTGCCTTGGGAAACTCCAACCTTGACAGGGAGAGGAAATGAAAGGATTCCGTTGAGAGCCACATGCTGGCTTTAAGCCTCGGTTGCCATCGGCAAACAGTTTGCAGAGCAAAGCAGGATTTTAGACTATCAAAAGCATGAGATTCTGTCCAGAGAGATGGCCCTGATTTCATGTATGACATTGAGGGCCTCCATCCATTGTTGGGTGAGTAGAAGCAGCATGTCCAATATGGAGTGACCTGGTCTGAAACCAAATTGGTGATCTGAGATGAGGTTGTTGGAGAAAAGGAAGATTTCATATCAACTGCGACGATGGATTCCATGACCTTGCTGATGATTTAAAGTAAGCTAATATGTCTGTAGTTAATGGGATTAATTTTTGCACTTTTAATGTAATGCATTCATGTCAGCAGATTTCCAAGCAGATGGAAGATGACACAATGCAAATGATAGGGTGAAAAGGGCAGAGAAAGAATATGCAAGAGCAGCAGAGCATGTTTTTAGGACACATGAGCTGATGCCATCCGGTCCAGTTTCACAGTCAAAGTTGAGGGTTTAAAGAACCTTCTCCACCTTCTCAGGTGCAAAAGACACAGAGCTCAGGAGCAATTAGGTATGACAGGGAAGGATGGGTAGCGAGAATGAGCGGTTGGGGACACAGGATTTGGAAGCAAACACAGAATTGAGGCATTCGGCCTTATCACAAGGGGAATTGACTGTGGTGCCATTTGAAGAGAAGGAAGGAATGGAAGGGGAGCACACACACCAAAGACAGACTTATCAAGGCCCCACCAGGTTTTATAAGAGGACAGCTTTGAAAGTTCATCCTAGAGGTTGGACAGATGTTGTTTTCTGGCTCTTCTGAGAATGGACACACACTTGTTGCGGACTTCTTGTAAAACACCGAGATTTCCTTCAGTCGGATTCACTTCTAGGAAGAGAAGGCAAGTTGTTTCAGAGCAACTGCCTCACCACAGGATTTAGAGTGCCATGGGCTGGGAAGTAGGGTTGGATAATTGAAGACGAGATGGGATGAATTTGTACATGAGAGAGAGAGCAAGTTTCTGTGGAACAATTCCCAGGCTGAGATAACATCAGAGGCAGGAGATATGGGAGAACAGTCTTGAAGAGAGAGGGATGCTTGCAGTCACTGCCAATCTGCTTGAGTGAAATGCTAGACTCACCAGCATTGAGGCAGCACTCTGAGAATAGCCAGAGAGATAGTGACTTTTACTAGCATATGATCAGATGAACCAATTGGAGCAGAGGAAGAGCAGAAGACATTTGCAGGAATAATATATACTGGTATATACATGCATTTGACAAACGATCACACTACCTTTACAAACAGAGCTGCAGTTGAGCTATGCAATGATGTGAATGCAAACGGTTCGAATAGCACAGCACATTCCCTGCAATTGCAAACACCGTAACTGAACTCGAAGTATTCCAAGAGCCCATCTGAGTTTTAGTGTCATCAGTTGCTGCCAAAGGCATTGTTATTTTGAAACGTGGGTATAAATGGAACCAGATTGCAGCTTATTGCATTGCCTGAGAAGGATACTTCTTCTAAAGAGGAGGATAGGTGGTTTTGAGAGCATGCTGAGAAGGAGGAAATTGCATAACCTGGGAAGGATAAACATCCACTTTAAGCGGCTGGTTTTTTATGGGCCATTATCCTTATTTGCAATAGCATAGTGAAACACAGTGCAATGTCCATTAAGGACAGGAATGGAATAAAGAGCTGAGCCTGTACCTTACTTAAACAATGTGGTTCTTTTTTTTTTTTCTTTCAAGTTTGCAGTAGTTAAGCAATTACCTTAACAATCTATGACCATTTTATGAGAAGTTTGCAACTACATTTACCAGAAAACACTTGTACAAAACAATTAGCAGGACTTCAAATGAGAAAGTTGAGTTAGAAAATGCAGGAACTATCAGGTAATTATTTATGAATAGTCATATACAAGTCAGTGATTAACATGGAAGAACCTTGTTTTCTCTCTTATACAATATCGAGGCTCATGGCTCATGGAAGAGCAAGGCGACACACACTTGATAATAAACTTACAGTGGAGCAAAATTTGGACTCGACAACAGAGAGAGAGAGAGAGAGAGAGGAGAAGAGAGAGAAGAGAGAGAGAGAGAGAGAGAGAGAGGAGAGAGAGAGAGAGAGAGGGAGCATAGTAATTTTCAAGGAAGAGGGCAGAGTTAAGTACGGTTAATGGGGGTATAAAAGATCATGGGAAGGTGTTGGGGTGGTAGTTGATGGTAGTGCACCACCTGCTTAAAGCACTGGAGGGAAGAGTGTGATTGAACAGATAGAAGTGAGGAATAAAAGAGTTGTGGTATGCAGTAAGCTTGGATTTTGGAGTTTAACCTAGAAGCGGTTAGTGGTGAAGAATTCATGCATCCTGGAGGAGCTGTGGATCAGTTTGGGTGGGGAAGGAAGGGGTGGGAGAGGGGGGGAGTGAGAGACTAGATTTTCACACAATTAATTATCTTTAAAAAAAAAATTAATTGTAGCAAGAAGTAAAGAATCGAAATACATTCGTGCCAGAGCATTTGCGAAAACGGTTTTGAGCGTATCCCCCCCAAAAAAAACAAGCTGGAATTTTTTTGGACACTCACTAAAATCGAGCGATGAAAATCACAACTAAAATTCACTAAAATCAATAGTCGACCTTTCACTCCATTCTGAATCTCTCGTCCAGACTGTTTAATAAATTATCTTCATCAGGTTTGTCTTTTATGCAGGTTTACCTATTTGTTTTCTGCAGGATCTATTTACGAATTTAACATTCTCGTGTAGAAATATGATAATATGGTATTTGTAGAGGTTTCCAAAAATGTTTAGAATTCCATTATTAACTGAGTGTGCAGCTTGTTCACCCCATGTGTCCTTCTCCCCATTCCCTTGGACATTGATCTCACTCTCACTTCTACTCTGCTGTTACCGTTTTCCCCTTTCCATTTTGTTCCATTCCATTCTGCTCGTGCTCTTCCACGAGCCTCGACCATGTATACAAAAAAAAAGTAGTGAATGGAAAATAATTTGCTGTTCTTCTATGGGTTTGTCATGGTTTGGTTTGAGATTTGAGATTTTTCATGAGGATTTTCTCTGGGGTTTCATCATTGCCTGTGAGTTTTAGTTTCTATTTGGCTTCAGACACCACATTAGAAGATCACCACCACCCCCCAACTCTCATACCCCTCGCTTCACCTCCACACCATTATGACATGAGCCAATGCATTATGGATATGATTTAACCTTTACAACTCGGCCACACTTTTTCAACGGCTTGGCCATTGCTTTGACCGTTTCTATTTTCGGTATACACATTTCCCTATTGGACATATCCATGGGAGTTGTGGAAGGCATTTCGCTCGGACATGCAGTGCAGGGACTGCCTCAGTCGGTAAATTTATTCCACGTTGACATTCGCAGGATCATCCAGTATTCCAGTGTGAGGTTTAAATTTTAATGATTTTCTCCCTCTCTAAACCATCATCAGGATAATGTCCTCCAAGAAGTGGATTTACAACATTTTACTCATGCTTTTAATTCTGCTCTGCTTGTTTCTTTGTTTTTTCCTGCCTTTACTTTCATTGTAATTTATTTATATTTCTCCTTTCATTGCAGCTTTGCTTCCTTGTATCTGTGGCAGCGAGGGTTGTTGTGTTTTCACCATCTTTCATCATTCATGGTTGCTTTGGCTTTAAGTCCAACATATTTTTTCACAAGTTTTGTCCTAATAATGAAATCATTAAGGCAGAATTAGTACTGTTCAGGACTAGTGTTAATGTAAACTTGTGAAAATACATGAGTTATCGGGCACACTGCTTGAATGGTAGTGCATAGTGCAGGATGGTAATATCCTGTGGAGATCTCTTCACCAGTTCCAGGGGGATGATGCTGCACTATGCCTCGTGTTGGCTTAATGGTTAGTGTGGTGGGCTTGGGATCCTAGGATCCTGACTTTAAATCCCACTTGGCTGTTGAATTAATACCAGGTGGGTTTGACTCTGCCTGCCATCCTTCCGAGGTTGACAAAATGAGTGCCAGCTTGCTGGTATCTTGTGTTGGAGTGGCGACCCGTCCAGGATTGTGCCCAAAAGCCAAGGAGACTGCTTAAGCAGCACCAATGCTCTGAACAGAGTATGGTCCCAATGGATGGATGGGTGGATGGATGCTGCACTGCTGATGGTGAAAGTTGGTCAGGGTAACGGTGATATCTCTACTCTTTGCAAACGATGCCATGGGATATTCAATGTCCACTAACTAATGCCAGCAGATAGAATGCCCGGTTTACTGTCCAACTGAGGGACGAGACACAGTGATACCTTGCTTTGCCTGTAGTCCTGGGGCTGATTCCAAAATTTTGAGTTTTGCTGCACCC
>CM068965.1:66759384-66772524 GCA_035128595.1 Eptatretus atami | reverse complement strand
TTGCGAAAATTATCAAAATTTGTTAAAATTATGACAAAATACGATGTTTTGTCACTAACATCATAAACTATTATAGAATTCGCATTCTAGTATTTTCTTGATGTTGACTGTTGCAAATAGTGTCTGGTGCTTATTCAGTGTGAATTGCATTCGCATTAGATTAACACTGGGAGCATGGGGGGGGGGGTGATACCTCCCCACACTTCTAAGGTTTTTCATATATCATTTCTAAACGGTTCAATAAGTCAACATACATTTCTAATAGCTGTGGACAGAAACATGCCAGTGTAAACTTTTTCCATTAGTGTAGGGGGGGGGCTACCATAATTAAATAATTGCCCCTCCACGGGGGGGGGTACCACCCCTCTATGTGAAATTGTGAATTCTATACTAACAAGTGAATTAGACCATTATTTTATCCAAGGTACTCACCAATAGAACAAAAAATAGCCAAAATATATCTATTAAAGGTAAAAAAATATATAGTAATGCCTAGTAGGCCTTGTTGACAGATCATACTCAAACAGAAATCTGACGTTAGTCCGACTGCAATGATGCTTTTTATATGGCATCTCCCAGCTCTTTCTCGTTATTTCTCAGTGACTAGTTATTCACTGTGCTCCTTTCTCTTTCAGCATTCCTTCCAACTGTGGGTCTATACAGTTCTTTCCGCGACTCGCAAATGACTGAATGATGACTGACAAAGCCAACCTGTGCTGAAGCTGTGATGAAGTTTGGCATGCACCAGAAGAAAGCACTAAGACTTTCGATAAAACGGGACAAATGCCTTTGCCAGGATTTTCATCCAGCGTTGGAAAACTGGAGAAATTCACACAGACATCATGGCAGAAATTCTGCCAAGCTGCTACACGTCGGCAAGATGGTATATACAGATCTATTTAAATAACAATTGATGGTGAGGAGCCTCTGCCAAAGGTAAACACAGCTGGTGAAGCACCACAACTGCTATGCTACCGTAAACATCATATCGACTAGAGAGGACCAGAGAGGAGACTGTCAGCGATATTTCGTCGATCACTGACTCCCCAGCGAACTACAAGATCTACAACGCCCGCATGCTTGTGGGTAAGATGCGTAATCTGTCAAGAGGCAAAAGCGACTGGGTTTCTGCCATGGAAACTATCACTAAAGCTGCCGAGATTCGCAAGGATGAACGGGTACTCATGGAACTGCGTGGAGGTGCAGCGCTCGAAGGGCAACAAGTTTGGTCGCATTCCACAAGACCAGGCCATTGAAGTGACCATCAACAGAGATACCAAGAACCAGGGGTGGCATCATTGGCATGAGCTTGAATCCTGCGGCAGTATACAAGTTCATGATCCTCCGCGCCGACCGTGCTGAGTACACTCGACACTGTGAGGAGCTGTCAGGTTCAACTCCACAGATGAGCTGGCATACAAAGACGCGGAAGAAGCGAGTGAAAGATGATGAGGCCGCGTGCAGAGTATCACGGCATGTATTGAGAACTGGATAAACTCTTTCCAATCTGACGGCAGCTGTGCCATTTGGCTTCTGGACACGTGGCAACCGAAGATGTAAAGCGAGACCTTTTGGATGCTCGTCAAAGAGGCGTAGGATCACTGAGGACATTTGCAGCAGACAGATTAGGGAAAGATGGAACCAAAGACCTCTACGCTACTCTACCACAACTGCAGCTGAAGACGTTCGCATCCATGAAGAAGAAGAGACTGGGGCATGACACATTGCACGCCAGCGTCCTGAAGTCAACAAGAGACATGTTTGGCCGTCTCCTTGTGATTGGTCAACAAGCCGTGAACTATCTATGGAGAAGCTTCTGAGTTACCCACTTGGACCGCTCCCACTCTCAATCGCCACGCCAGATGGAAGTCCAGTGAAGACAGTCAAGGCTAAATTGCTCAGAGCACTAGAAGACAATGTGCAACCGCTGACAAGTATCCCCCGATGCTACCTGGGTGCTTGACGCATGGCCATCATCCATTCAGCAAAAACGGCACCAAACATGACTACTCACAACTGGCCTCTTCACTCTTCAACACCATCACATCTGGTTATCCAGCTGGTGCGCGCAAAAGCTGGGTAGTTGACACATACCCTGATATATCCATTAAGATCGCGGACGCAACCTGAGAAGCGCTGCTGGTATGGAGAGCCTCGAAACCAAGATCCGCACAGGAACACAGAAGATTGACCAGAAGCTGAACAAGTCTCTGATGAGTGGATCCTTCAAATGTGCCCTGACAGAATTCCTCCTGAATGAGTGGTCCAAGCCAGAGTATGCTCGCAGCTGGGCCAACAAGCACTGTTCGTGACAGTTGGAGAGAGGTGCTTCAGGTTGAAGGCCAATGACCAACTAACAGAAGTCCTGAAGGCAGAAGTGGCTGAACTGAGATGCACACACGAAGAGGCAGACACCAGGCTTTTGCTTCACGCAGCCCATGCAGCTGATCACGGTGCTCCTGCTGTGATATCAAGTCCCCAGACAGTGATGTTGCAGTCATTGCCCTTTCAGTCTGCCATCGTATTGCTCGCAGCTCATCTTTCGCACCGGCACCACAACAGCGGACCGCTACCTTGATCTTACAGCTATGGCACATACCCTGGGACGCGATATCTGCTCTGCTCTCCCAGGTTACCATGCCTTCAGTGGCTGTGACTCGACCAGTGCCTTCACTGGGCGCGGAAAGCTGTCAGGACTCAAACTTCTAAGATCGAAAATGAATTTAGAACCACTATGAACAACATTGGGCAGTCCTTCAGTCTGTCAGTAGCAGAACTCGCCAGAGGAGAAGAGGCCATCTGCGCCTGTATGGGAAGAAGCAGCACAGTAGAGTCAACGAACTGAGGCATGAGATGTTGGCGCGCATACCACAGACCCATGCAGACTTCCGCCCTGTCAAAATGCAGCCGAGTTCCACCTACGTCGTGCCAATTACCAGGCTGCCATTTGGAGAAGATGTCTCGAGAACTGCCCACATGTACCCACTCCACATGGTCATGGCTGGGATGTAGCCGGGAACGAGATCACCATCAAATGGTTAGATGTTTCTCCTGCCCGACGTCTGTCATGGAATGTGTTAGCTGCCGGTGTCTGCGTTGTGCTGACCGGAGGTGCTCCTGTAGACAGAATCAACTAAGTTGCACCAGAGCATGCAGATGCAAGCCTGACCAGTGCGGGAATTCCAAAGAAACTATCGTTGATCCACTGGAATCCGACGATGAGACAGATGACGAATAGGACATTGAACAATTCATATGAATCCGGTTTTTCTTATCAGGAAAGTAAGATTTTGCTTAGTCTATAGGTCTTTAACTATTTTTACACGGGGTCTGAAATGACATGGGAACGTGCTAGAAACCTGAAACTTGGCCAGTTGCTACTGCCACATGCTTATTTTATAAAAAATGAACTCATTTTAATTTTTGCCTCAACAATGAGCTAATTCTGACGTCAAGAATAATTAATTTTGGCGAAATTCCGTGTTTTTAGTAGGTAAGTTTTAGAGTAAGAACCCCCCCCCCCTTAGACAAATTGCTCCCAAATTTGGTACACGTTTTTAGAATGACATAGGATAAACGTCACCAAGTTTCAAAGTCATACCTCTAACCGTCGCGACGGTATAGGCAGAAAACAAATACCCCCCCCCCCCGTGTAAAATAGGGTTAATATGTGTATTATTCAGTAATAAACATGTTTTTCAGTTTGATAACGTCCATGCAGGTTTAGTAAAGTTACAATGCTCAGCACAATACAAAATGCTTCCTGAAGCCAACAAATTGTCCTATACGAATGCTACAATACTCAATACTGCAAAAAATGTCAGGTTTTGCCAAAACGTATCACCATATGAAATGGCTTGCAATGGGTCATTTGGACACTTTTTGAAAGGGTAATGTTTTGAAATCAGATGTCTATAGACGATATAACATGAAAAAACCATCAAACCTATGTTGGCCAGAGGCTGAGAATCAGCCCTGGGACTACTGGGAAACACCAGGATGACAGTTTATGGCTGGGTCGACATTCAAATCCAGGCTCGACAAGTTCAGAGGTGAGTGCACATACCTCTAGGCTATCTTTCCAGAATCATTGCTTGCCAGAGGTTGCTTGGGGAGAATAGTAACTCCATTTCATTTTAAATTGTGACCAATGATAACTGATAATTTGTTGTGTAATCACTATGATTGTGCCTTTTTGGTGCCTTCATAAACCTGGATGAGGGTTTCACACCGAATGAATGGCAGTGACGTCGATCCCAATGTGAAATCGAAGTACCCCCCCCCCCCCTTGCATTGCAGGATCTGAGTGATGGGTCAGGTTGGAATATAAAAAAACAATGACACCAATTTCATAACGCTGATAATGGGGTCCCAAGAGAATCTGACAAATGTCCTGTAGGCCTACCTGTGTTTCACATGCTCATGGCAGGTGTTAAAAATGACACGTATCTTTTGTTTCCTGTGGCTGGTTGATTGGCTAACTTTGAGGACTCATCGCCTTCCCATCCCAACTCAACTCCAACAACACCCTCTCACCCTAGTCCATTTTGAAAAATCTACAGGAAGCACCACAAACACACAAATGACCGGAAGGAAAACTAGAAGGCATCTCAAAATGCAAAGCCCATCCACATCTGCTTTCTTCTCAAAATAAACTAGAGGAAAGCAACAGCTTTAAAAAAAAGAAGTAAATTTTATTCTTTCGTATTCCCCATATTCTCGTCATAAAGGTTTGTTGAAAATTTGATGACAGAAGCTCAATTGGTAAATAATGAAACAGAAGTAATTACAAAATCCTGCCGCCTCGCTCGACACCACGGTCGGGCTAATAAGGCCCATTTGTACTTCCTGCGACTTTGCCTTTTGACACTTTAACCCAATTATTACTTGGTCTTCTCCCTTTTCTCATAATAAGGGTTTGTTGAAAATTTGACAACAGAAGCTCAAATGCTAAAAACTTTATGACCTGGACAGACAGACAGACATACTGACACACAATTGCAAAACCCCATCTGCCACGCAGCAGTAGACAGACTAATTATGAAGTTAAATGCAAAACAACACCAAGATGAGAAATAACAACATAGTAAAACGTACAGGCTGCTGTTATTGCGAATAGAAATAATAAAATATTGTCACATCAACGGTCTGCTAATGTGGACCCGCCGGACTGAAGCGATGTCTGGTGATCATGGGGGGCAGGCGATTGGATTGGCATAGATGAACCTGTGACCTGGAAATTTTTCATTCAAGACAGCTCCAACAACTAAGGCCATTTTCTTTTACAGAGGACATCATAAGGCCATAAACATAAACCACTAGACCTGAAAACAAAGAAAACTTTATACGTTTCTGTATCACATAAAACAAAGGGTATTGTTGTATCATTTGTGGACTAAATATATTAACAGCCAAAGTTGTCAAGGTCTTTTTGGAACATCATGTACAGTACATCGGAAAAGCAGACCTATATGCTACAAGTAGAAATATTGAATAGTAAGGTTGTACTGTCAAATTGACTGACTGTATTGAAACAGCCGAGGTCTTGGATCTACTGATGTGGGCTCCAGGTCAAGGCTGTGGGCCCACCGTTTGGAGAGGTTCTGGGCTGAAAGGGCTGAAGTCTTTATGAAGATTAGAGTTCAGTTGATGATTCAGGCAGTGAGAAAATCATACACGTACTTTTAAATTACTCCTTTTAACTTTAAATTTTAGATGTTACTGTTCAATAAACAAACGATTATAATTGTTGTGAGAAACGTTTTATTTAAAAAACGGTGTGTGTGTGTGTGTGTGTGTGTGTGTCTGTGTGAGAGAGCGGGAGAGACTGATTGAGGTGGAGGTGGGATGTGGGGATGGGTAGTAGGCACTGTGTTTCCCACCCTCAAAGCATTCAAAGTATGCCCTTCCACACCAAATATCTTACCGTCCTTCTTTCTCGACAGTACTTATTGCTGTGGATTGAAACAGTATCGCTTTGAAATTGTTATTGAATTTGATTGCATTGAAACAAGTCAGTAAACTAAACTTAGAACTTGTTCTTCTCCATTGCATAACGTTCATTTTATCGTACTAGTAAATACTCGCTCTCTTTGGGAACGTACTGACTCGCTAAAGAAAGAAGCTGAGCTGTGCAACAAAATAATTGTTGGTGAGATTGGGATATGTTTTGTTGAAGAAAAAAAATTGTACTTCCCATTTAAAGTCAGGATTGGAGATTGGTCCAGCCATACAGGCGAAAATCATAAGTCAGCTATCTACCCTCGGGGTTGGGGAGGGGGAATGGGTTTTTGTGCCTATTACATAACCCTAAGTACCCCCAGCACGTATGTAAGATTTGGTGGAGAGGGGCCCAGCTGTGTTCATGTCCATGATTTTCAGAGGCACAGAAATACACAGAATTGCTATATTACCCTCGCCGAAGGAGAGGGTATTGCATTTGGGTCTGTTTGTTTGTGTCTGTCTCCGTCTGTCTGTCTGTCTGTCTGTCTGCCTGTCTGCATAGAACTTTCGTGTTTTTCTTTTCACCAAAAAAATTCACCAAAGGTGCGACGACTCATGTAGAATGTTTTAATGATAATTATGACATCATAGGTCACGTGGTGTGGCAGCCATATTGGATATAAGAAAATATTAAATCATGTTTTCGATGGAACTGCTTAAGCAATCGATGTGAAAATTCACAATTGTGATCTAGTAGTCATGGGGAATACGTTTTACATTTCAACTTGATCGGACACATGGTGTGGCAGCCAGAATTATTTAATTTTCTGATCTGGGTTTTTATTTTATTTTAAATAAGGCTCACTTGGCTGTGCTTGGATGGGTTTGAGGGTCGTGGAGCAGCAGCTGAAATGTGAATCCTATCCAGGTTCCTCATGATGACTTCATCTTTTCTTTCTGCTTGTTCGGGTTCCTTCTGATTACTCCAATGCAGGACTGTACCTATTTGGTCTTCCATTTGATTTGAATTGAATTTAGTTTAATCCCATTCTGAATTCATTTGAATAATAACAAAAAAAACATAATGCCTTCGAGACAGGTGTCCAATCAAAGCGGGGTTGCATCAAAGCAGGATGTCTTGGTACTCGGTCATCACTGCCAGCATTCATAAAGTGGCAGTTCTAACTATGTTTCTTATTAATAAAGTAATACACCAGTAAACAAATGCTACACAAAATACACCACACAAAAGACTATACAAAACAAGTCCTGGTGAGGGTCTGCAATCTCCAATTGCTCTTTTTCTTGTTTTATACTGGCATTTCTCTCTACGTATGTGTGTATTGGGATATTACTTACTAGATATTTACCCCACGCATGCAAAGTGAAAAGTAGGGTTAAGCAATTGGTTCATGTCCGTCTATCCGTCTGTCTTATCAGTTTATGATTGAGGACCAAGTTATATAAATTGAATGTTATATTTTAAACACAAATCGGAACATGAATAGGAAGACAAGTCTTTCGTTTTACTGTACCATGGTTCAATAAAATTTGTCCTGATCGTACATGCAGAGAGGAGTGAGATAATTTTTTTTCCTATGTCTGCCTGCCTTGGACTTAAACAAAATTATAAATCATTCCAAACAGGAAACTTACCGTTTCAAGGACATTATAAAGGACACATACAACAGGCACGAATAACTTATTAGCTTACTTAACTTAAATAATAATGTTGTTAGCTGGAGTGATGTAATAGACACTGCGGAAAATGGCCGTAAAACCGGAATTAATTAATTTATACGACTTTTGCAATCTTTATTTTATTTAAATTTAATTACATACCTGAACACTGTAGAACACAAATCGTCTGTCATCATACTTCTAAGAATCTAGAGCTTAGCAGTAGTTCAATTTAAATAAAGGTTAAATGAGGATATTAAGGTGGTGTTCGGGACTACTTCTGGATTACTTCAACAGTGCGAAAGTTTCGGATAAACGATCATCAAATCATTATTTTATTAAATTTGAAGTAAAATTTAAGGAACACTGAGCAGGGTATTGTATTATATGAACTTTCTAGCTCTTTATTACAATGCATATCATATGTCTTAGTAATTATATTTGCTTTTAATAACTATTTCTAATGACATAGTGCTCACAAAAAATAAGCAACAAAAGTTGAGGCTTGTATTATTTTTATAATCCATTCAAATGTCTTAATATTGTTTGGTTGACAAGTATAACAGCCAATTAATCTTTATAATTCATAAAGAAATATGATGTCAATAGAAGCCAAATCAAGATGTTATATGAAAACAACATGGCTGTCTGAAATGAGTGCACAAACTGGCAACGACACCAGTCTACAAATGACCACAGACGAATAGATACTGGCAAAAATGGCTTTAGTAATGCATGACCGACCACCAGTGACCCTAAAACAAGCTTATACACCCCATTGACCAAATTAGATGATTTATCTGTGTGATGTTGCACCATTCTTTAACTCGAGCCACTTTCAGTCAATCAAGTCACTGTAGCAGACTTGCAGACCATAAATATGTCTACCACTGATGCCCCAACAATGCTGGCTCAGTTTGAAGTCCGGAGATCGTGCAGGCCACTTCAAACGAGTGGTATGGTTCTGAAGTGCAGTTCTATAACAATATGTGCATGATGTGGAGAGGCATTGCCATCCATAAAGATTAACTTGGAAGTACAGCCAAACTGATCTCTTCCCTACATCTGACATTAGTCAGAGCAACCCTCTGATTGGTGACAAGATCATATTTTTGACCAACTTGGCTGCACGCACCAAACCGATCATGCTACAAAATGGCTTGATTGGCAAATAGCTTCTAATCTCATCTCCAGATTCTAACATGTCCATTGTTGAAGTCTTGGCAGAATCTAGATGCATCACTTAAAAGAACATGGTGCCAAAGTTTCACCCTCCAATTGGGTGACATTTGTGTTTCTCATTCATTGCATGCACTGCTGTTGATGGTGCTGTTACAGGAATGTGGAAGAGTGGTCTTCTGGACCTAATACCTCATAGCACATGTGCCTGGTTATATATATATATATATATATATATATATATATATATATATATATATAATATATATATTTTAAATTTCCTTCTTTTTGCATTAAAACAAAAAAACATTGCAGCAATTTTGTTCTCAAAAGCCATTGATTGCTTGGGCAGAAAAAAGCATAAATTGCTCTTGAAATTGCTGGGCTTTTCAGTGCACCCCATAATGTTTGCGCAATCAATAGAGCACAGCATGTAACAGCTCAAAGTCTCACACCCAGCATTTGTCAATCAGTAATGAGTTACAGAGCTGTCCATCTCGACACAAATTACGAATTTTGTACATAAAACGACATATTTTGTGTGATTGTACATCAATCCGTGGACATTGTGCACCACAGAATTGTAGCAAAATCGAAATTACAATTTTGGTGTATTCTCTTGCTTTTTCTCAGGCCCAAATTTCTGGGTGCATGTCCTACTCTGACCTGACGGGAAACTAATCCTTTAACAACTGCACATTTTTCTTTGTATACCTTGTCAAGGCTCGTATGAGAGCTAACACACAATGCACAGTAAGGGGGGGCATGACGCATGAGACAAGAGGGGCAGGAGTGGGAAGGACAAAACAGTGGGGAACAGAGACATTAGGAGATCAGTGGAAGGGAGAGGGATGGGGCGGGAAACATGGGGTATACAAGATGGACATTACAGAGACTTTCAGGAAGGAAAGCATGGAATTTGAAGGAGGTGGGTTTGGGGTGGATTAACGTGGGTTGAAAAGATCGATGATTTGGATCCTCGACTTTGGAAAGATCGACTTGTTCCCACCCTCTTGTCAGGTCTGCAGGGGAACGTTTTAGGTCCAAGTTTTTCATGAACCAGCTGTCTGAGCTCGACGTTTGACTGAAGGTGGCAGGGATTGTTTAATTTGTTCAGGGTGGTGGCGATAACTCGGCCACCCTTTGGGAAAGACACCGTGGGATCATTAACATCGACCAACTAATGCTGCCAGATGGGATGCCCACTTTAATGTCCATGAGAGGGACAGCACACATATTGATACCCCAGCCTGCCTGCAAAACAAGATGACAATTTATACTTTTGTCAAGGTTTTAACCCAGGCTGGACATCTCAAAGGCCAGTCTGCATAGCTCTAAGCTATCTTGTCAGTTCCTCCAAAATTTCGCCAGAGGCATTTTCCAAAATTGCATCAAAGCAAAAGGTTGTATCTCATCCTGCAATGCAAAAGGTCCAAAATGTATAATCAATAGCACCTAATAGATACTTGGAACATCTGACAAGATGATGCAGAATAAAAGCATTTCCTATGAGCTGACTTGTCTGGGTTACATTGCCAACCCAAATGTAAATTGTCAAATTGGTGTTTCACGGGTAAGGTGTTGCATCACAAAGTGACTGGGTGTCCTGTCTGCTAGCATGAGTTGGTGGACTGTAAAAATCCCAGTGTCTTTCATAAAGAGTGGGTGAGTTATTGCCAGTCCATGGAACGAATTACAAATACCTGGGCTCATCAGCTCTTGTTGATGGTCAGTTGGGTTGCCAGGGTGGCCGAGAGATACACAGACTTGCATCTAAGCTGATGAGCCTGGGTTTGAATCTCGGCCCAGCTATAAAGGGTCATCCCAGTGTTTCACAGGCAGGGTGATTCATCAACGTGTGTGCCGTCCCTCGGATAGATGATAAACGGGAATCCCGTCTGCCTGAATTAGTTGGTGGACGTTAAAGAACCCACGGTGTCCTTTGCGAAGAGTAGGTGAGCTATCACCAGAACCCGAACCTACAGAGGGCATTGCATCAGCAGCACAGCCATGCCATCAACTAATGCAGCTACCCCACAGCCTCATGCTGCATACAAAAAATAAGGTCAGGCTTGTGAAAAACTCGGACCAAAAACTTTCCTGGCCAATCCCGCAGGAAGGTGTGAGCAATTATGTCTGTTAAACACGTAGTCGTAGTAGTTGTTGCAGTCGTAGTCGTCGTAGTAGTTGTAGGATACTGTCATATCGACGGGCCTGACTCGCATCACCATTTGCACTTGAAGCTGTTGCTACTCCTGAAGATCATCGAGTTTACCAAATTCACAATACGTTCACTTAACTGTTCTTTTCCATTTACAAAACCCCAAGGCTCGCTCAAATCCAAGTCCGAGCTTGGCAGCACAACACATGGGAGGCAAGAGGTGGGAAAACGTCTCACAATAAAGAGGATTATGATAATGAAATACCAAAAGGGGATAGACAAGACAACAGAACCTGGATAGACCTATCTATCGCACGAGGATAAATAGGGGAGGTGAGGCACGAAGAAACAAACTTCTGTACAATCTATTATAATAAATGTCAGTGTGTGTGCATGTATCTCCTCCATAACTCCAAAACCATGAAACCTAGCGGCCCAAAACTTTGCATGGATGCTAAGGGAACTCCATGTCTCCAAGGGAGTGCATGCATGAAAACTGGGTGTTTGGGTACATTTAAACACCCCTTTCGAAGATAATTAATGGCTTACTTTCATGAAAGGCTTATTCTTGGTCAGCCAAATTTCATCTCACAGGAGTCTTCGCCGCCATTTTGACTCAGAGGACTAAAAATGCTTTCCCTTGGAAACACGATATACTCTCATGGACTAATTAAAGTATGTAATTAAAATATGATCTCACATTTGAGGCTCGGATCTCGTGGACTAAATAAATATCGAAACCTGGAGTAAAATCTGAAAAATTAAATAAAAAAATGCCGATTTATATAACTAAGTGTATATCTTATAAGCTTTAAGCAAGGCTGTGTGTGCACCCTCCTTCTCCATATTTCCAAAAGAAAATGTGAAATTGCCAAAGAATTAAACTGAACGTTTTCTACCGTTCTGTTTTTACCAAAGGGTAACTTCATTGAGTGCAACAAAAATAATTAAGCAAGTGAAGGCTCCTGTGGTATGAGCAGTGAATGTGGTGACCGCGGCACGGTTCTCCATGGGCACATCCCCAGAGTATATTGAGGCAAAATAAATTAGAGGATTAGAATGAGTAAAGCAAAGGGACGAGTGAACTATGAGTTCAAGAGATAATTGAAAAATGTTTTCAGTGGCTACAAAGCAATCAATCCCCACACAGCAGCAGGATGGCCGAGAGGTACGCACACTCGCACGAAGCTGTCTAGCCTGGGTTCAAATTGTTTCACCTTTCGTGCGATCTGCTTTCATTTAGGATGTTATTAAATTTCATAAGGAGCTTGAAGCGATGTTATCTTCTACATAAAAGTGAACAGATGTTGTTTGGGATGACGCTAATCATCTGAACTCCCAAGGTTAATCACCACAAAGTTTATCGTATCACTTGTTTTTTTAAACCACGATACACTTTACGAGGGGTTTTAAGCAGTCATTTTCTTACAATTCACAACTTATAAACACATGAGCCACCACCTGTCGTGGGGAAGGGGTGGAGTCTAAAGGGAGGGGTGGGATGGGAGGAGGGAAGGGAAGGGGTTGGGGTGAGAATCTAGAGGGAGATGGTGGTAAGAGGCAGGGGAGTGGGGGATGAGGGAGGGGAAGGGTGAAGTGGCAGTCGAGAGGGAAGGGGTGGAGAAAGGTGGAGGAGGGAATGTAAGGAGTGTGGTGGGAGTCTGGAGGGGGTGGGTTGGGAGGAGGCAGGGATAGGGTAGGATGAAGAGGGGAAAGGGTGGTAGGGGGAGGGAAGGGGTGTAGGGAGTCTGAAGGGGGTCGTGGGTGGGAGGAGGAGAGGAAGGGTGGTGGGGTGAAGGAGGTGGGACGAAAGAGGAGAAGGGGTGAGAGTCCAGATGGAGTGGGGTGGGATGGGAGGTGGCAGGGGTAGGAGTGGGATGAGGGAGGAGAAGGGGTCAGAGGAGGAATTGGTGTTGTCCATCAATGCTGGGTACCTTTCTAGAAGGAAATAAATAAAGCGTAACCCCCTAATGGCACCGTTTTTCAGACTCGCACACAATGAACAATGGAGACAGGTGAGGGCTTGTGGATGGCACAATCTGGTTGGAGTTCCACCACAATGGTGTGGTCGTGGGGTTCAGTGCTGCATGGACAAAGTGCGGCTTATAGGTCCCATGACACTCAAAAGTACTGAAATTGCATATATATATATATGTCCTATCGGAGTTTTTCATCGT
>CM068965.1:66730806-66758835 GCA_035128595.1 Eptatretus atami | reverse complement strand
ACGTCAGATTTATCGGACTAGTCGGACGGACGACGGATTTATCGGACTAGTCAAGACTCCAGAGTTGACAAGTAACTTGTATTAGCATGCACACAATGTATAAGTCAATGCATAAGAGTCCCGAGGTGATGAGGCCGTGTAATAGGACAGATAAATTTGTCTTTCATAGTCGTGCCAACATATTTATCCCTGTTCATTTATTACAGCATTTTGGCTAAATGTTACTGAATAGCAAGCCAATGGAAGCAGTACCTTCACGTTAGAATAAACCCTGTATCGAGTGCAGCCATACTGGCTTGCATGTATGTGGAATCGTACCTATCCCAGCAGCTGGTTTCAACGAACAATTCAATAAGCTGCAAATGTGGGTGCAGGTTTTCACATTGTTGATTTAAATTATCTCCTTGCACCTTGAAATGATGCAATATAATCTTTAGTATTTTACTTGTATGTACCTGTAAGTTTCTTTTTAATGGAAAGGTTCAGCAGTCACATTTTATATTTTGTGGACATGGTATAACCCTTTATAAATTGGTGCATACATGTATTGGATTTGTACATGACTACGACAAGGTAGTAAAGGGTAAAATATTGCCTCGGATTGTTGTGCATACACGGCTCAGAAGCAGAATTTCTTTTCTGCGAAACAATCACAGGAATTAAGATTACCAGTGAGATAGCAAACACATGTGCACGATGCATTTGTGCGTACTTTATACGGCGCGTGATGTCTAATCAATCCACTCTGAGCGAGTCGCGTTCTGGAGATGACGTCAACGGTCACATGACCTGACGTTCGCTAACTCAACTTTTTTGAGGGCGGGGCATAGCAAGTTGTGAAACAACTACAAATGTTCGAAATATTGGTCTAATTATCCCATTGTTGATTTTTAAAAAAGAAACATGGTTGATTTCTTCACTAGGAAGGTCAAGTTAATATATAAATAACCAGAAAATTTTGAGTGTCATGGGACCTTTAAGGAGCAATGGACATGTAGAAATGATGAGCAATGCAAAATGAGAGCGACGTCTCTTTTTCAGAAGGCAACATAAAGAATAATGCAAGATATTGATGTTGCTGTGTGCAAAGCTCAACTGATCCGCAGGGCGTGTCCACGAACCTTATGAAATCTGGGACCTCCCCATGCATGAGTCCCTGTTATTGGCCTCCCACTGCTTGTGGGTGGGGCGATCTTCCGGGATATCTCACCCTGTGGGGTGACCCTGAACAAGTGTTCTGCCTTCCTTCAGGGCTCCGCAGCTCAGATCTCACCTCTGAAACTTGTGTGGCCTGCTGGCAAAACAGTTAATAATGGTAATGGTTGTTCCTCCAAAATCTCAATGTGCGTGCCTTTGGTATTAAATGCCCAGTGCCACAAGGCCTCACCTGGCCTCGCCTGATTTACAGAAGGTTTTACACAACAAACTTACCCTACACTGTCTTAAAATGAACACACTGCCTCCTCAGTGCACACTTAAGAAGACGACTTACTCTGACAAAAATCCCTGATACAAGAGTAAATCTTACCTACTCGATCCAGGCTGGTCTTAATACAATCCATCTATGAATCCCCTCTTACACATAACAAGATATAATTAATACCTGACTGAGAAATTTGTTTTCAAGAGTGTATAAATGGTGAAAAAGCAAAAACCGGACTTCTCACCTGAGATTACTTAGGTTGTTACCAAAGATTGACCATTCTTTTTACAGTTACATACTTACTACTGTTAATATTGTCGCGTCTGAGTACCCGTTAACAAAGGATTCCTCAGCGCCAGGACCTTTCATCCCGAGAGATGTTCCAAACTGTCATTTATGGCACTACGTTCAGTTATTACTCTGCTTTACCGTTCCCCAAGGTCACCCGACTGAGCCAAAATTGACAGCACATGCACACATGGGAAGCAGATGGCTCGAACAGATTTTCTTACCTTTTAAAGGATAATTTTTGTGCTGCATAGGACAGAAAAGAAGGTAGAAAAGACGCAATAATAAACAGAACAAACTAAGCGAGTCAAAAGACACAAAGAGGAGTATGG
Organism: Eptatretus atami; assembly: GCA_035128595.1. Taxonomy (NCBI): domain Eukaryota; kingdom Metazoa; phylum Chordata; class Myxini; order Myxiniformes; family Myxinidae; genus Eptatretus; species Eptatretus atami. Next base: position 66,756,792 of record CM068965.1, on the reverse strand, counting down.
GAACATGCAAACTTACATACTATGGTGATAAATAAAAGGCAAAACCTAAACCACTAGGTGCCAGAGATCACACTCTTACAACAAGACAATGAAAAAACACTCAGAGAAACACTTGGTGAAACGGAACTGCACTCGGTAGAGTGCATACCTCCCCCAGGCTGAACAGTTTATATTTTGTATCCCACTGACTGGTCGGATCCATATCCGGACCTTAACCAAAATATAATCGGCTTGTTCTTGTCTCCTAACCAACTCATCTACCTATTTTTGTCAAAACTCATCCACAACTTTTTGAGCTACCATACATACTACACATAGTTTTCGGCCCCATCTCTCAATCAGGAAGAATCACTTTAAAAATTGCATATCCAGATCAAAGTTCTGATCTTCACCAAAGTTAAGTGTTGCTGTCTTTGACCGGTCACCTACATACATACAAAATTTCAGAATGATTGCTTGAAAACTGTGACCAAAAGTCGTGTGACAAACAGACAGACAGACAGACAGACAAGCAGACAGAGAGACAAACACTACAGACAAATATACTTAGCAAAAAAATTATTTCGCCAAGTAATAATGCAGGCGGGACTTCCCTTTTCTCTACCATGTGCAGGGTGGATGCAGGGCAGGGCTCAATACAGCCCACTTTAGAAACCGGGAGGGAAATGAGAGCCAGTGACAATAGCGTCCAAAGATGAAGTCAAACAGCCACAAGCAGGGCCAGCAATGAGTAGGCCTTCAACCAGTCCACGTGGTCCTCTTTGTCCTTTTCTAATGAGGCCTCCTGGACGGCATTTCTTCTCCTCCTCAAGGTGCTTCTTTGCACTCTGTGCATGTGGAGCTCTCCTGTCTAAGGTCTTTCTTCCCCTTTTGAAAGGCACGGTCATGATACCAGCTCAGGTACATTCCAAAACTTCTTCAGAGCAAGCCACAATAATCTCTACTTCACAAAGTGCCTCACAAGCTCCTCCCTGGCCCACTTGCTCCACAGGAGCCTCTCTAGGTGCTCTTCTTCCTCCGAGCATAGTCTCCCTCTGGGGTCCCGCCCGGGTGGTGGACCCAATAAAAATAAATGTACCATCTTTTCTGCTGGGCTCCACAGCCCATTACACCACCATGGCTTGCACAAAATGACCAGAGATCGTCATCGGCCTTTCACACACGTGACAACTGTGCCTCTGTGTTTGGAAAGTCCTAGCCCCGCCGACAAACAAGAGGTATTTACGCATACATAATTAATTTCTTCCATGTCTATAAATTGCATAAGCTGGCGCCTCAGCGTCACGTGTAAGACGCCACTTGCTCTGACAAATCCCTGTTACATGGCAATCTAAATTACTCAAAACACACGGACCATATACGCTTACCACAGTCTAGCTATGGATCCCCCTCTTCCACATAACAGTATGTTGAATACTTACCACAAACAATGTACTGCTGTTATATACTTAGGCCTACCAATGATCATGACAATTATTTCTTGTAATTTTTTTATTTTTGTGAAAGAAAGACAAGAATAATACAGGCCTGCATACTTAAATGAAGTTTGGGCAGGCCCGGAGTTATCCCAACACTAATTTACATTTGGTCGTCGGCTTTGACACCAATACAAATTTTTATTACGGATAGAAACCAATACAAAGTTTTATTTTTATTATTTGATTACATCAAAAAGCAACATACATCGAACAAACAGTTTCAAATGAGCACCTCGCCGACATTAGAGCATTTAAATTGTATCAGATGTGGCAATAAATGTGAATTGTTGCTCCCAGCTTGCCGGCTCGATGACAGAAGACACCATTTGCATTCTTGTCACCTCCGTCCCTACCCCTTTTGGAATCCTGTGTGGGCAACTTGCCCATACCAATACAATGTGCTTGAGAGCTAATGAACATGAATGAACAGTTCGTTGTGTTCCTCTCATGAAATGTTCTTCAGTCAGTGATCCGGTCATAACTGCAAAGCGACAGACACTTAATACAGAAAACTGTGCTTTGTTGTTTGTTTTTGTTTTTGCAGATGAGTGCTCTTATAAGAAAAGCCACAAAATGCAATCTCCATCATTGTTAATTGTTAAAACTCAAGTGTAGCAGTTATGCAGAACATATAATCGAGATATTTTAGAAGACTTATGTGCAGGCGAAGATCTGTCCTGTTCATTGATAAGGTTCTCTTCATATAATGTCTGCAAGGTGGTGGACTTTTGGAACTTCCATTGTACATCATGGTCCACACATCCCTCTGTCCTCGTTTTCTTTTACTCCTATCTTTCCTTTCTCAACAACCTTTCCATTTTCTAGCCCATCATAAAGTCCTTGGTAGCACCCCCATACCTGCATCCCAGTGAATACTAAATATGTAAATGATTCTTCATGTAGGCACCGACAAGCTAAGTTGAATGCAGACATAAATTCAAAGGCTAACGATTGAATTGTTGAGCACTACTTGGAAAAGCCTATAGTGGGCCACAGTGGTTGTCATTAAAATTGAATAAAAGGTGTGGGGTTGTTGGAGGACTCTCCTCAACATCACCTGTATTGTTGTGGCCAACAGTTCATACATGTTATTGCTAGGAAAGCCGAATTAACTATTATTTGTAGAAATGTATGGTTGTAGCAAATGTCACAATTACGAAAATACTTTATAATTAGGGCTTTTCCAAAGCAGCCAAATACTTTATACAGCAAATGCCTCGGATGTTCCACCTATTGTGTTTGTAAAAAGCAACAATGAAAGAAAAATCTAAAGCACTCAGGAGGACTGCAAGTTTCGATCAGATACTGTATAGCCACACAATAATCCTGAGGGCCTGTTGCATAACACACAACAGGCCTTTAGCAATCACATCCAACATCAGAGTTGGCATGTGGTTCATGAGTTCAAGTTACTTGGTTGCCCCTGCCCTTTTATTGAGAAGCAGGTCTCAGTGCAGCCCCCATGAAGTATGACGACAGCCAAGGGCACTGTTATTGACATTGACATTTCACTTTTTGGCCACATCACATCGCCTGGAAGTTAGGCAAGTGACGCATCCAGGGAGATAGACTAACTGGTGTAACTTTAAGTGTGAGGTGAGGGATCATGCCAATTATCTGGGAAAGCTGCTCTCCATGGGATTACCTCACCAAATTGCTGGTGGTTGGGTTGTTTCTTGTGATGTGATAGTGAGTCCCAGTGCACAAATACGTGCCAGTACGAAAGTCCAAGATGTCTGAGCTGAGCAATGAGGTTATGAGGTTCGAGATGTATTGCTGATATTTTCCTTTGGTTACGAGGTTCGAGACACTCCCATCAACATCAAAACTGAAGCCGTGCCTGTTAAAAAGACCAATTCTGGCTCGACTTTCAAGCATCCTCAACCATCCAATGGATGAAACCAGGCCAGTGTGCAAAAAGAAAGGCAGCTCCTGCTTACATTACCCAAAACCTCGTCTCACATGTACAGTCAGCAGGCCACACTGATCTGTCTTGCTCATGAAGGCTCGTGCCTCTTCTTCTCTGACAAAGGCTTATCGCCTGAAACGTCAGATTCCCCTTGCTTCCCACGGCTGTTAACACAACTCCATTAACGTTATGTTACACTTGAACAGAAACTGTTGGCTCTGGCCTTGGCAAATGGAAAGTTTTGTTCCTCCTCCAAAGGCTTTTGTTTTCCATCTGGCAAAGAATACCACTTATGATTTCATTGTGATATTCCCAGGTTAGAGGTCAGTGTTGACTGTAGTCCTTGTTAGCAACATTTTACTCTTTTGTCTGGCATGAACCATCAAAGTCATGAATCTGGATAAAATCACAAGCTGTCTAACACTGGAACTGTCTTTCATCCTGACAAATCCACACTCTCACATTGTCTCTCCGAAAGGACAATCTGGAACCCACCCCCCATCTACTTTCTCAACAATCGTCTTGAAGAAGTCCTTTCAAGTTTCTGTTCTCACTATCTGCCATGATCTTTCCTGGGAAAGCCACATTACAAGCTGGCCTCAAAGCCAGTTCCGACTGGGCATCCTCTCGTGCAAAGTCTTTTTTGGCACACCTGAGCTCCTGCACATACAAAGCTTTTGTCTGCAGCCTGATGGAGTACTGCTCTCCCCTCTGGGCTGGTGCTCCCATCTCTCACCTTTCTCAGCTTAACGTGTGGAAACCAAGGCATTTAGGATCATTGATCTCCGCGATGATGCTGAGTATTTGGGTCTCTCACTCTCTCACCGCAGTAGGTCAGTGGTCTTTCTGTCTTCTACCATCTCTCTGACTCACCCCCTTACTCTTTCTGTGATATGTCCCCCCCCCCCCATATTTCCACAGGGTGCTGAAGTTCTGCCAGCAACCCTTCTGGTAAAACTACCAAAATCAAGAGCACTGCTCACCTTCACTTTCTCTTTTCTCCCTCTTTTCCCCACCTTTGGAATAAACTCCCAACTCTCTTCAATCCCATTTTTCCTCCAGATCTTCAAAAAGCTGTTCACCACCATCTCTTATCTTCCCCCATCAAACACAGGATCTTTTCTACCCACACTAATCCACCCCAAACCCACCTCCTTCAAATTCTGTTTTCCTCCCTGAAAGTCCCTGTCGTGTCCAATCTTTGTTTACCCTGTACCCGCCCCATCCTCTCCCTCCACAGATCTCCCATGACTGTTCCCCACTGTTTGTCCTTCCCTTTCCTGCCCCTTTTGTTCCTGCTCCCTTGTTGTGCGTCTGTGTGTTAACTCTCATACTGCCTCAACATTGTATAAAAAGAAAAAGAAAAAAAGTGCTTCAGCAGTCTTTGTTCAGAGAAAAACAGCCATCATATAATGGATTCTGCAGACTTAAAAGAAACGACCCACGATTACATTCTGAACACAACTTTGGATATGCTCCAGATGCTGACATAGTGACACCACAATGATGGTGGAAAGGTGGTCTGGTGAGGGGATGAGAAGTCATGATTGCAGTCAAGTTTTATGATTTTTATCTTCTGCTTTGTTTTCCAACTCTACCAAACTGAGCGAAATTACCTGAAGACATAAGCTCCCTTTATCATCCAGATGTTCACATCTGCAATTTTGCTGCTATCACATGAATCTGTGCTTTCATTAAACGTGAAGGTGTTCACTTCTTTCAGATTAGCATCATCCATCAGTTCCAATTCCATTGACTACAGCTCATAGCTCACTTCCATAGATTTCATTTTGCCCAGTGTACCTTTTCCACACTTGATATGCTCATCTGCAGCTTCAAACTGCAGGTTTCCACCCTACTCTCGTCTGCAAAATGAAAATCTTTGCTCCTGAAATCTGGGCATCTCTTCTCCATTATCACTTCCAAGTTAACGTCCATATTTTGTCTCGGCATCCAGTCTATCAACAACATCAAACAACAAGGGGAGACCATATGCATCCCCATCTTACCCCGCAACGAATAATAAACCAATCTGTTACATCTTGATCTGCACTTGCACAATTTATGTGCAGTAGTTTATTAAAGTGTCCGAATGTTTCATGATTCTTCAGCCGGATGAATAGTTCATGGAAATAGTTAAACCGTCAGTACAGCCTTTTCTGCCAAAACCACACAATTATTTACTGCCCATTTGCTTTCCCACTTCTGCAGCACTCAGCCATTTGCAGGCCCCTGCCATTCATCATCGAAACGTTCTTCTGCCATGTTTGCAATTTATCTCTTGGCTTAACCGGGTATAGGTGAGATATGTAGTCCACGTGAAGCGGGATCGTAACCAACAATGACGATCCATCGACGTCACTCACATAGCAAAACGGATACAACTATACTCTTGTGTTCCAACCGCATGTATGCTACTAATGCAGTTCATATCCCAATGAATAATGGCAATTGTGCAACAAGAACAAACAATCAAAAAAAATGGTCCTTCAAAGACAATTGCTTTTCCAAAAGCAAGAATATGTGGAAGAAATACACTCTCCGAGGACCCCTCAATCCATGTCAACTCAAAAAACATTATTGATGAGCCTTGTGCATGGAGGAAGGTGGACTGCTTTAGATGTTTGGATGATTGGAAATGCATGGTGCAGTGAACTAGGAGTCATGCTCTTGAGCAGAAATACAGTAATGAGTTAGCAAACGTCGATTCAGCTATTTCACAGTTGTAGTGAACATGAAATCCCTCCAATATAAGGCAAGCTATCCTTGTAAACTGCGATGTCCCAGGTGCCTGTGTTAAGGGTGTATGCGTGGAGAGGCACGTCCCATGCATGCAAATGGCGACCTTGCAAACCTTCACGTTCCATTGACACACTTGAATGTGGAAGCAGAGCTGGGTGGACATGTGAGTGGATGGATGGATGGGAAGGCAATACTGACACACTACTTTGATGTCAAGTTGTCCGAACAGCTTTATTACACTACGATATAACCCTTCCGTTTTAATACCACGTTGGTTCCTGTCATGTACATCTTTCGGAAAACATCCGTGCCATTACAGCTGATGCCCCTCGCAAGTGATCGGAACATCACTGTACGGGCGTAGACCTCAGAATGGATTTGGTCCATGTTCTCGGGGTGATGCTCCGATCGTTGAATTGCTATAATGCAAGTGCTTGAGCCAGAGGCAACGCCGTCCCTTCCCAAGTCTATTTGAACGATCCCATATTGGACTAGAATTCAATTATGAGTTTGTCCCAATGGTTGCGTCATTTACTGAGGCACTGCTGTGCTGCTGATGCCATGGTCGTGCAGATTAGGTTGGGAATTGGCCAGGGTGCCGTCCATAACTTGCATACTGTTTATCATAAGATATCGTGGGATCATTAATGTGCAATGCGAATCGACGGATACCCAAGCAATGATGCAACGTTGAGCCCATTTATTGAAACAATGATGCAATAAGAACTGCACCACCCCATTCATGCATTGCTCTGCCTGCAATCAAGCATGACCAATCTGAGTTTATAGTGTGTTACCTGCAAAGGCAAGTGTGTGCACAACCTTAGATGTTTCCGAGAGCAATTGGTGCCTCCATCACAACAAAGCGAGGATAGCGATGCAGCTGGTTCACAATTGCACGATAGCGCATTCCAAGTCGACTCCAATATTAATGTCTCCAACCGCACCCAACCACCCCACCCTCCCCAGCTCGAAAGACTGCTCCAGCTGGGGCACGACAGGCAACTTGCTTCACTTGATGGGCCATTCGTATCAATGCAACGGTAATGAGACTTGATGGACTGTGTCTCCACGGGCATATGAAGGGCATGTAGGTCGGAGCAGTTCAAAAGACCAATGCGTTCTTTCTATTTGTATTGTATTCCCACGTCTGAATCACCTTAGCCACATTTTCATGCAAATAGTCTAGTTTCGGGAATGTTATTCTGATCTCAAAGCCGGAATACATAACAACAAAATAACATAACAGTGCCAAGACAGAGATGCTGCATAAAATAGGTAAATTAGCCTTAAAGATTTGCACGTTCTTTGATCCATCACTACGGACGATTCACCAGTTACATTCATTACTATTTAGGCCAACCACATGTAAGTAATCAAGGAGTGAGTAAATTGGTGACATATCATATAGTCATGAGTTATAAATCTAATCAGCTATGTGAATTCACGTGGTCAACCAACCTTGTCGATCTGTATATCCAATGAGTCAAAACTGTGCATGTGATGAAGTAATTCGCCAATCCTTTGCATCCTCCAAATCCATGTCGGTGGGAAGTTTGGGTTTGACTCCTGAGTCCTGATGCAATTAGATACAAATACAAACTGTCTTGCTGATGCTCCAGAGACACCATGGAGATTCCTGTTCAGGCCGGCCATTAAGGCAGCTGTCTAGTTTGCTAACATTAACTAGCAGAAGGGAAAGACCTACCACAGAAGCCCATTGTAGATTTTCGAAAATAATCCCATACTCTGGCCAATTTCGAAGTTCCTACTGCAATATGAGAGTTGCATAGCCATGCGTCAGTTGCATAGCCATGCATCAGTGATGATGCAACCAGCAAAACAATCCCACAACTGAATCTCTATTAAATAAGCATTCAGTACATTGATCGATAAAATAGTGGAATTTTTTATGATGATACAATTTGGTGTTTTTATGAGCATCTAAGACTTATAGAGGAGTTTGTTTAATACTGCAAGATAACGAGGGCATTAGAAAACTTTAGAGTTCATAGAGCACCTTACCCCGTTGAACTGAAATGGTGGCAGTGTTCAAGTATATAATTAAATTGAAATAGAATAATGATTTTAAAGGTTGTATATAAAAAAAACTTCCAGATGTTTATCGCCATTGATGCACCGTCTTATACACCACCATATTTAACATGACCAAGTACTGCTAAATGGAAGGGTTTTGAAAGTGGCAATAAGGTGATTTGTGGTCTTCAGTGTTCAAGTGTATTATTCAATTGAAATAATATAGACTTTAATGGTCGTAGAAAAAACACAAGAATAGCTGCACTGTGGTCACAACCTGCGACACAATATATATATATATATATATATATATATATATATATATATATATATATATATATATATATATATATATATATATATATATATATATATATATATATGTTTTGTTCACCTCCTCTGTCCACTGAACCCCCTCATCCTTATTCATGTCCCATATGTCTATGTGGTAAAAGCTTGGTCTGAGAACAGAAAACATCATTACCCACGGCTCAGATTACATTCTCTAATCCATCTTATTAACCTTGTACTGTGTCTGTCCCGTGTCTGTCCTGTGTTCCCATGTGGATGAATAAGATTAGATAGATAAGATTCATAGTGATTCTGAACAGGGAATCATTTACTTTATATTTATTTTTTAGAGAGGCGTGTACGACCTTGATTAAACCTTACAATTCATTTCATTCAACAGATTTTTTGAGATCCCTCATCATGATGAACACTCGACCGAAACAAAGCCAATGGAGATCTGACGCAACAAAGCCGGACAGTGTATAATCAGCAGAGGCCGACAGGGCAAATGTGTTAGGCTCACCAGAAAACCAATACAGATGCCATATCATTTTGGCGGTTTGCCATGGTGGGTGGAGTCAAGCAACGGATGGTCTGGCAGCTGTCCGACCAATGGGTGCACATTTCAAAAATTGATCCCAACAAAGAACCACAACAACAGCAGCAACAGCTTTTGTAGACCTGCCACGTGCCACAGGTAAAAATTCAGAAGTTTACCACTGTAAATGCAGTGTTTTATACATCACCTTGTTTAACATGTTACATTAGTTCTTTGTGACTGTTGTTTGTGTCCTTTATGACGTCCTCAAAAACAGTAGATTTCCTGTTTGGAATGATTTTCAATTTTGTTTGATTGCAAGACAGGCAGAGTTCAAAAAATTGCACCCCTGTCCGAAGGAAGCGGTGCAGTTTGGCATTTCCTTCTCGAGATGATAAGCAGCTCGACCTCCCCCTTGTGTCAATGCAGTGTCTGCACCGCTTTAATTTTTTTTTTCCATGGATAGATGGACGTACTAAATAGTAAATCAGATTTTTTTTTTCTTCCATGCCTTCCACGCCGTAAAGGCACATTTGGGCTGCTGAGGCAGTTTCATTGGCAAGGAGTACAGTCTTGGACAGGTTGCCACTCTAACACAGGTTATCAGGAATGGATATTACCACAGTACACCAATACTCGTTTCACCAACCTCAGAAGGATGACAGGCTGAATCAACCTCACCTGGTGTTAATTCATTTGGGAGCAGGGGCTTGAACTCAGGACTCTAAGCTTCAAACCAGCCACCTTAACCACTTATCTAACAACAGGCTATTGAAGCCGCTATCCATCCATCCATTGGTACCATACTCTGTGCAGAGCTTTGGTGCTGTCTAAGCAGTCTCCTTGGCTATTGGGCACAATCCTGGACAGGTCGCTACTCCGACACAGGATACCAACAGGCTGGTAATAATTTTGCCGATCTCGGAAGGATGACAGGCAGGGTCAACCCCTACCTGGTATTAATTCAAGAGCCAAGGGGGATTTGAACTCAGGATTCAAGGATCCCAGGTCCACCACCCTAACCATTAAGCCGACACCAGGCATAAAGCGGCTATAGCGCTTAAAAATTATCTCACTCCTCTCTGCGCATGTGCGATCAGGACGAGATTCAGAGCCAAACTACTGCTAAACTACAGGTTCGTTTTCCGATTCATGTTCAAAATATAACATTCAATTTAAATAAGTCGTTCCTTGATCATAAACTGATGTTTGCAGGCAGACAGACGGACTGACATGAACCAATTGCTCAACCCCGCTTTTCACTTTGCGTGTGTGGGGTAATAACGCACAAGGCAACAGAGTAGTTGGGATTTTAACGTGGCATATCAGCAACAGGTTTCAAGTTGGGATTCGACTTGCATTAACCACAGCTGTGGGTCATTAGTCCAGAATGTCAGCAGCTTCAACAAAACTGCTGTCACAGATGAAACTGCTTGAGTGATCGGGAATGGCATGGCTGGTTGGTCGTTCACGGCGACTGGTTGTGCGCTTGTAACTCCTTGTCCATCCATTTGGATCACGTCGGGGTCACCAATTTAGTGTGGAAGAAATGACGTCTGAGAAATTTGGATTCCGAGTCGATTATCTTTATTCAACTGCCACCGTCCAACCCACTAGTCCTTCTTCAGGGATATCCCTTACCGGAAATGGCCTGAAAAACCAAAGTCCAATCATATTTACATATTATAAAATCAAAGGTGACATTATGCTGCTCCAGGCTTCCTGTCCATCCCTTCCCTGAGAAGGCCAAATGTCTCAAATCTGTGCTTGCTTTGAAATCTTGAAACCCCAATGCCTTGCTCTCTGTACACAACTCAGTCCAACCAACTGCTCCTGGACTCTGTCTCTTTTGCACCTGAGAATGTGGAGAAATTTCTGGCAACACTTGACTGATTCTGCCAATGGACCATGCAGAATCAGCTTACGCATCCTAAAAACCTACACTGCTGCTCTTGCACATGCTCTTTTCCTCTGTTCACCCAAGCATTTTCCCTAGGGCATCGCCCATCTGCTTGGAAGTCAGTCACCATCACTGCACTACATAAACAAGACGCAAAAATCTATCCCTTTAACTATAGACGCATCAGCTTACTTCCAATCATCAACAAGGTCATGGAATCCATCATCTCAGTTCATATCAAACCCTTCCTCTTCTCCAAAGGCCTGATCTCAGATAACCAACTTGGATTCAGAGCAGGTCACTCCATCATTGACAGGCTGTTCCTACTCTCCCAACAATGAATGGAGGCCATCAATGTTAGACATGAGATCAGGGCTATATATCTTGAGCATTCGATACAGTCTGGCACCCAAGGTTGCTCTCCAAACTCTCTGCCTATGGCATCCAAGGCCAACTCATCAAATGGCTTACTGACTTCCTCTTCTCTCGTAGCCTAGCCAATATGTGGCTCTCAGTGGCATCCTCTCATCTCCTCTCTCTGTCAGACAGTGTTTTGGGCCCTGTTTATTCCTCATCTTCATCAACGACCTCTCTGACTCTCTCGAAAAACCCCTTTATTTGCTGATGACTCCACCCTCTGCAGTAACATTCCTCATCCTTTAAATAGGTAGGCAACAACTTCTTCCCTCTCCGCAGACCTTGATAGAATCATGAGCTGGTCAAACACTTGGAATATAGTATGTCTTTCATTGATGACAAATCTCACACTCTCACTCTGTCTATCCAAAAGGACCATCTGGCAAAGCCTCCCATACACGCTTTTTTAACAATCCTCTTGAAGAAGTTCAGTCACTCAACCGTTTGGGCCTCACTATCAGCCATGATTTTTGTTGGGAAAACCTCACTTCTATGTTGGTCACCAAAGCAAGTCACCAACTGGGCATCCTACGTCATGCAAATTCCTTCCTTGGCACACCTGAACTCTTATCCACCAACAAGGCCTTTACCTGCAGCTTGATGGAGCACTTCTTTCCCCTCTGCTGGCACCTCTGCCTCACACCTTGCTCAGCTTTATGCATTGGAAACCAAGGCCTTCAAGATAATTTGTATTAATCTTCTGTGATGAAGCTGAGTCTATGTAGGTTACCTATCACTTTCCCATCACAGACAAGTTGGTGGTGTCTGTCTTCTATCACCTTCTTTCTGGTCTTCCAGCCTCTCCTACTTTCTTGCTCTGTCCCCCATCCCTCCCACTCTGCTTCGCCCCTCCCCTCCCCGCCACCAGTTTTCTGCAGGGCACACATTCTCCACCATTAACCCCATTCTGGTGAAACTCCCAGAATCCAGAATCACTGCTCACCTCCACTCATTCTTTCTTCTTTTACTCCTGCCTGTGGAACCAACATCCACATTCTCTTCAATCTCATTCTTCCCTCCAGGTTTTCAGAAGGGGGTTGCTGGTTCTCTTCAATCTCATTCTTCCTGCCAGATCTTCAAGACGGCTGTTTCCCACCATCTCAGTTTATCCCCCATCCAAAACCATGATCTTTTCTACACCCGTTAACCCTCATCAAGCCCATCTCTTTCCAATTTTTCATTTTTCCTTCCTAAAAATTTGGGAATGTATCCAATTTGTTCACCCCCCCTATGTGTAACCTTGTATTAGCTTAATGGTTAAGTTGGCTGGCTTCAGATCTTAAGATCTTGAGTTCAGGTCAGGTCAGGTATGGGAGCATGCACCAGAGCAGCGCGTCGCTGCATCCACTTTCCGCCGGTACTTCCAGGGGCCTCCATCTGGCCATTCCCCCAGCGCAGATTGCCTGGCCCATCCCAATCTCCTTGAGATGCCGATCAACCTGCTGCAACCACGAGGCACATGGCCTCTCATTTCGTTGGCCTCCTCCACCCAGGAGACTCCCTCGCTGAGAGAATCTGGTGAGCAGGATCAGCGTCAGGAAAACGAGGCCACATGTCATACAGCCGCAGCTGACGCTCACGGACTATGCAGGTAAAAATCTCATTTGAGTCTCTCTCAGCAACCGCTCGTTGGACACAAAGTCGACCAGCGATAGCCAAGGATTATCTGAAGAGACCTGGTGACAAAGGAATTAAGTCTCCGTCTCAGATCCTTAGTCAGAGTCCAAGTCTCGCATCATAGAGCAAGACTGGAAGCACCAAGGACCTGAAGACTTGGACTTTCGTCCTCCCGCACAGGTACTGGCAGCGCCAGACCCCATTATCCAGTGAATCCTTGATCCCAGGCCCTACCCAGACGTCTATTGACCTCTGACTCACAGCCAGCAGAGACGTAAATATCACTGCAAGGTAAGTGAATCTCTCCACGACCTCAACATGCTCACCACAAACAGGCACAGACAGGAAGCAGCATCAGATGTATTGAAAGCCTGGATCTTAGTTTTGACCCAGGAAACCTGTAATCCCAGCGGCTCCGACTCCTCATTCCGCACCTCAAGGGCCCCCGAAAGGATATCTAAAGTCTCAGCAAAGATGACTGCATCATCCGCGACATCAAGGTCAGAGATCTTGACATTCCCAAATGATGCACCGCAGCTTGATCTCTCCGACATCTCCCAGAATCCGTCCATACAATGCTGAAAAGTGTGGCGGCCAGTACACACCCCTGATGAACTCCAGTAACAACTGAAATAAGTCAGAGATGGTACCACCACATCACACGCACTCTCAGTACCAGAGTAAAGTTCAGACATCAGATCGATCCGTTTTGTGGCACCCACGAAGACCTAGAATCCTCCAGGGGTATCCGATTCACTGAATCGAATGCTTTACAGAGATCAACATAGGCTGCAAGCAGCCCCTGCCGAAACTCTCGTCGCGTTCGGTGAGGACCCGAAGAGCAAGGATACGGTCAAGGTTGACCTCTTTGGTGTAAAGCCTGGCTGCTCTGGACGCTGGTGCTCAAGCAGAGTGGCGAACCCTATCAAAAATTATCCAAGCAAAGACCTTGCCCAGCACTGAGAGCATCACCCCTCGGTAGTTGTTGCAGTCTTGGCGATCACCCTTCCTTTCCAGAGAGGGACAACAAGGCCCCTCTTCCAGTCAGTGGGGATGATGCCTGTATTCCAGCAGAGCACAGAACTGCATGCAACGACACGAGTGCAGCATTTACACCAGCCTTGAGAAGTTCAGCATGGATGCCACAGATCCCTGAGCTTTACACCAATTTCACGTTCACCGCATCCTGTGTTTCGACAAGCGAAGGTGGACCACAGTTGATTGGAGGGTCAGCAACAGAATTGTAACACCCTTGACGTCACCTCGACAGCTGGTGCCCTGCAGACCGTGATAACACCAGGTGGGTTAACCCAGCCTGCGATCAGACCTTCTGAGGTTGGCGAAATGAGCACCACTGTGCTGGTAACAGGGGGCATTGCATCAGTGGCACAGCTGTGCCCCCAGAAAATGATGCAGCCAAGCAGATGCAGGCTGCATGCAAAGAAATACACAACACCTGTGTCCTCCCCTTGCCCCCATTCATCGACACATGCCTTATTTCTCAGTCCCCTCTATTTTGTTTCTCGTCCATGCTGTTGGTATGTTCCCCCCCCTCTCTCTTTCTGCCATTCATTCTGTTCTGTTAGGTCATGATCCATTCTATGTTCTAGCTCCTCCACGAGCCACAATAATACAAAAATGATATGTTTAACCACACTACAGATTTCTTTTCCAGGACTGAAACTTTAAATATATTTTATGAATCTCACATCTTAACTCGAATACATAAACCACTTTGCTGGAATTGGTTAAAATATGAAGGGCAGGAAATCTCATTTCTATGAGGAACTCGAAAGACTTTTATAAAATGGCAAATCTGCAATGGAATGTGCTCGGAATTATGGGATTTTGAAATTCAACTGATTCTCCAAAGGTTATCAGGGCTGTAAAAAAAAAAAATTTCAACCCCACCTGCCTCAGTGGCTTCAAAGAGGTCACTAAATTCAAATTGATCTTTGCCTCCAAAATATGTTTTGTATTTTAATACAAGTGGAATTTTTCTTATACAATGCAAGGTTCATGGAAGAGCCAAACAACGGAGGAAGAGGATTTGTCACAACACAAAAGCACAGAAGACAATAATCAGAGGTCAATGAAATGAACCGGTTGTATAACCATGATGTATATAAGAAAAGACTGGGGATGGAAGTTGGTTATCAGGAATAATCAAAGATCATAATTGGAATTGAACATCCATAGAGGGGAAGAAACCAAAAGACGCTCTCTTCAGTCAATGTCTTTTAATGAGCTCTCACTCGGGAGATGAAATAACCTCCTACGGGCATTTCCACAAGGCACCCTGCTGTCGACACGTGACAATTCACAATCGGGCCGACATCATTTTCCATCTTCTTCCAATGGGACTCAATTGTTTAATGGGGAGAAATGACAAAGGACTGATAAAAAACCGTTGGACTTGGAGGAGTGGACAAAGCCAAGATTGATGCCACGATTTCCACACAGAAAAGCTCTTGGAAAAGTGAGTAAACATTCCAATATTCAAGCTTAAGGAGAACACAATGTGCATTCAAACATGCTTCACTTCCTAGCTCGTAAAGAATGGTGTCAGAGTGATTTTTACAACGTTTTGGAAACCATATCACACATAAACACGAGCACACACACACACACACACACACACACACACACACAAACTTGGAGAAAGAAAATTCCTTCGCAAAGCTATTTTAAAAGTCAGAAGAAAGAATGAAGTGGTGTGAACAATTTTCAATTTTGTAATTTTAAGTACAACTGTGAATCAGAAAATTTTAATATACAAAACTTTTTCCATGCAATGTTTTTGTTACAAGTTTAAAGTTTTCACAATGTGCTTCGTTTGGCATGAGCAGCAGATGAAGCACTTGATCATACATGGCAAGTGACCCGGATTTTACCCGTTTTGTTTCTGAAAACCCGCAGCCCACGTGTCGGTTTTGTGAGAACCCTATTTGATGAAAAGTAGGATCAATTTAGAAAACGCAATGTTTGAACTTCCGTAGTCCATTAAAGGCCCTGTCACACCTTGACGATTTAGCCAGCGTATGCCGACGTATGAAAAATTTGTCTAAAACGCTGCACACGTCGAATACATTATGGGTAATTTTGTATACGTTTAGAGCACGCTGGCATAAGTCGTAGTACGCTGGCATACGTCGTAGTACGCTGGCTACGTAGTACCTGCGCATACGTCGTAGTACGCCGACTGTTAGACAAATTTTCCATGCTTGAAATTTTTCGCGTATGCAGCGTATGACTCACACGTTCCGCATACGCTGGCCATAAGTTGTAGGCACGTTACGCGATCGTTGACACGTGACCACGTTACTTGAAGTTACTCATAAGTCGAAACACGTCGAGGTAATGTTTAGCATACCCGAAACTTATATCTAACCTATGAGTAACGTGTTGTAGGCACGTTAGCGATCGTTGACACACGTCGACACACGTTACTTTAACTCATAAGTCGAAACACATCGAGTAATGTTAGCGTCAGTGTCCAGACTCCCGTTTTTTTATTTATTTTTTCTTCCGTATGAGGTGATGTTGACACTTCGATTCTAGTGGGTTATAATATAATATAATTAATAGGCTGCCGCTCAATGATTTCAATCATAACCGCACTAGAAATCGAGAGTGCAACATCACCGTCATACCGAAGAAAAAAAAAAAACAGGGAGTCTGGAACACTGACGCTAACCATTACCCGACGTGTTCGACTTATCAGAACTTACAAGTAACGTGTGTCGACGTGTGTCAACGATTGCGTAACGTGCCTACAACTTATGGCGCAGCGTATGCGGAACGTGTGAGTCATACGCTGCATACGCGAAAAGTTTTCAACATGCTGAAAATTTGTCACATACTCGGCGTACTAGACGTATGCCAGCGTGCTTCAGCGTGCTCTTAACGTATACAAAACTTACCCATAAGTATTCGACGTGTGCCAGCGTATTCGGCAAATTTTTCATACGTCGGCTTACGCTGGCTAAAACGTCAAGGTGTGACAGTGGCTTGACACTTCGATGTCTAGTGCGGTTATGATTTTGAATCGTAGCCGCAGCGCTATTATTAGCCTAGCCACGTGATCGTCAGCAATACGCTGCCGCGCTATGCATAAGTTAGACTATCGTTGGCATAGGTTGTGAGACCGACAACACGCTCAGCATTCGTTGATATAAGTTATCTATATGTTATCGAAACGTTCTGTGTACGTTAATAATACGTTATGCATACATCCAACTCGTATGAATACGTCCAAAACTGGAAAAAAACATCAATAGTTCAGCGTACGCAAGCGTTTTACATACATTTGATACTTGCCCATATCTGCGCTAAAACTCAAGGCTTGTTTGACACGCGGCCCCTAAACCTAAGGATCGATGCACAGGACTGATTGACCTGTGGCGACCTGTCGTGGAAATGCAAGGAATCACTTCAGTCATCTCGTGTCTCGTCTTTTGGCTCTGTGACGTCATGGGCTTTCCCTCACCGAAGGCCACGTCGACGTCCTCCAGGATTCCGCGTGCAGGTGCACGTCACCTCCGATCACGTCGATCATATTGCCATCAGCACGAATCAATCGATCTGTGCTTTCCAATTCGCTCTTCCACTTCTTGGTGATATTTGTCAGTCCTTTCGAGATTTGATTCGACTCAGATTGTTTTCATTCATACACAAGGTGTCCACAAATTACCAAATTCAAACCGTAATTATAAAATAATGAAATAGGATACATGATACCATCTTATGACAAAGAAGTACAGAGTTACAGGTTTGAGTACAATGCAGTATCCATCCCATGCTATTCCATTGGCTGGAGGGCAGTATCCCATTTCATGAACGTTTATTACCGATTGAATTTAGAAGGGTAATTTGTGGCATGACATATCGTTTATGTTGTTGTTTCGTACGAAATCTGAGTCTGCTGGTTACATCATTAGCGGTTATGCCGCTGATATAGTGCCCCTGTTACTAGTAAGCTTGTACTCATTTTGCTGACCTTGGAAGGACGACAGGCTAAGTCAAGACCACCTCGTCAATAAACGACTCTTTCGGTATTCCGATGTAGCTTGTGTCACTGACGACATCTCAAATAGTGTTTTCACCACGTTTAGTAAAAATAAATAAATAAATAAAATAAATACCCACTTTCGATTCCTACCATCTTTTTCGTCACCTCCAACTTGCCATGTTTGGTTCATCCCTGCAGGTGTGAGAATCAATCCTGCAAACTAGTTTTCTCACGGTGGGCCAGTCACAATAAAAGGTCACCCCAGTGGGATGATTACGCACATTTACAGTGCGGTACTAACTTTTATATTCATTACCTGGGGTGTTCAAAACGTTTTTTTTTAAGGAGACCTTAGCAATTGTACAAAAAATGACAACCTTTTTATCAATAACTATATATACCATAATGGGGAAAAAAAATCCTTAAAAATGCAATAACGTTGTTGCTTGCTACATCTGCCATCGATGATGGACGGAGGTTATGTTTTCACGCCTGTCTTTCTGTTTGTTTGTCTTTGAGAAGGATATTTCAAAACCTTTTGGACAGATTTTGACAAAACTAGGTGGATGAGTTGGGTAGGTGACAAGAACAAGTCGATTCGATTTTGGTGAAGATCTCGATCCAGATCCGGCCTATCAGTGGGATACAAACCATAAACTGTTCAGCCTGGCGGAGGTATGCGCTCTACCGAGTGCTGTTCTCGTTGGAATTGTGAATCTCTCTTCAGGGAGCTTTTTGAATGCCCCACATACATGGAGTTATACACTTTCTTGTTTCTTGTGTGATATATCCACTATGTAGTCACACATTCTTCACCCCAAATATATATATTTTTAATTACCAACATCATTCTCTTTAAATGAGCACTTTTGCCTCATGATACAAGTTTACAGATTGAATCAACAACAATCAGATAATACTCAAACCTCAAACATATATTGTTCTGTCTCGTCTTGGGCACAGAACTCTAGGCAGAGTGTCTGTTTTGCCGAAGGAGTTTCTTTGATGAGGAGTTACAATCCTGTGTGCTACTCAAACACAGGATACTCCACTGAGAGAGGTGATTTCTAATTTGTTTGTGGTGCCGTCGATTGCTCGCCAACTCTTCGCGAAGAACACTGTGGAATTTTAACTTCCACCATCTCATGTTAGTAGAGAGGACCTCCTGTTTGATGTCCATCTGATGAACAAGGTACCCATTGATGCCTCGCCCTCTGCCTGTGAAATACTCGGTTTATAGCGAGGCCAAGATTCAATCCCAGGCTCGTCAGCTCAGAGGCGAGTGCACATACTATCTTACCAGCCAAACGTATGCACATTTTTTTTGTATACATTATCAAGGCTCGAATAAGAGCTAACACACATAACATATAACAAACGGAGCAAGGAGACAAGAGTGGTGGGAGAGGGAATCACAAAACAGTGGGGAACAGAGACATTCGATCTGTGGAAGGGAAAGGGATAGGGTGGTTACACGGTGCTAAACAAGATGGACACTACAGGGATTTTCAGGAAGGAAAACAGGGAATTTTGAAGGAGGTGGTTTGGGGTGGATTAACAGGGGTAGAAAGATCATGGTTTTGATGGGGGAAGATTATAGATGTAGTGGGGCAACTTAGCATAACAATTGTGCATTTTGTGAGGAAAGCACCAAATTTGGCACACTAGTAGCCTATCATATTATGAACAGATTTGATATTGGGCCATCTCAAAATTTTTGATGGCAGTGGAAAATGGCTGCCACAGCCATCAGCGGCTGAATTTGAGATGGCCCAATATCCAAATCTGTTCATAATATGTTAGGCTACTAGTGTGCCAAATTTGGTGCTTTCCTCCAAAATGCCAATTGTTATGCTATATTTAGCTAAGTTGCCCCACTATGGTGGTTAACAGCTGTTTTGAAGACCTGGAGTGAAGAGTGGATTGAAGAGAGTGTGGGAGTTTGTTCCAAAGCGGAAAAAAGAGGAAAAAGAGTGAAAGTGAGCAGTCATTCTTATTTTGGCAGTTTCACCAGAAGGGGTTTTTGGGGACCTTGAGTGCCCTGCGGAAATATTGGGGGGGGGGCATATCATAGACAGAGTAAGGGGGAGGGTCGTGGTAACAACATCTGCATTCACCCTATCATTGTGAGACAATGAGACCTAGGGATTTAAGAGGTGGAAAAGCATGAGTCTCCAAGCCCATTAGTGATTGTTCTGACAAAAATTAAAATGTAATATCCAATTCAGAAATGATGAAGGAAAACCGGACAGAAAACTAATTGGGACACACTTGAATATGAAAGCAGTTGTGACAGAGTTGGTGTAGGAATCGATGAAAGAACTCTGACCAGAACTACATTTGAATGAAGTAAATGAAATGATTAAAGTAGTTGGTGAGATAATTGTGGAAATATTGGTGGAACATACCATCCGTGGGTTGATGATCAGCATTTTGAAGCAATACAGAGAAGGGCATGCTTAACGTTAAAATACAGAATCATAAGGAATGCATGTAAAGACTAGAACAGCACGCGGTGGAGCGCATTCCTCTGCCAGGCTGAACAGTTTGCGTTTTGTAGCCCAATGATGAATCGGATTTGAATCCGGGCCTGAACCAAAATCGAATCGGATTGTTCTTGTCACTTCCCAAACGAATCCACCTCGTTTTGTCATAACTCGTCCATAACTTTTTGAAATATCGTGCTACATGTAGTTTTCGGCCCCATCTGTCAATGGTGAAGAAACATGTTTAAAAAATTTTTTGCAATTCTTTCAATTTTTTGCAATTTCCTTTTTTGCAAATTTTTTTAAAAAAACACCGGACTCGGATCTTCAACAAAATCGAATCAATTCGTCCTTGCCACACACCCAACCTGTCCACCCCAAGTTCCGTTCGAAGCCATCCAGAACTTTTTGAGATATCCTGTTCACAGACAAACAGACAGACGGGGAAGACACAACCTCAATCCACCTTCAGTGGCAGTGGGTAATATAGACTAGGAAAGTAAAAAGAGAGCTAAGAAGAGATAATGGTTACTTTTGTTATGCTTCCCCTAATTTCACACCTTTATGTGCTCAAGCTCATGGCCATCGAGTAAGGATATATTTCATTCATTGATATAAGTACCTGTTTGTTCTCCAATTGAGGCCGGCCTGGCGTTATCGATGCTAGTAATCAATCTATTGAATTGTTATTACGATTATTGTTTTTGTTTTTGCCATTATTAAACTACTATGTGGCAGCCTGGGTATGTCTTCTTCTGCCATCACCTTGTTAGCATGAATGGCAGCCACTGGGTTCATAGGGGGAACATAGTTCATGCCCCTTGGTCAATTTGTCTAATCACCACATGGTCGTTTTGTGGCTGCACCCCATGTGTATGGTATGGGTTGGTGAACAAGTGATGCGGTCTTGTACATAAGACAGTACTCTTCGAAATGATCAGGGCTCAAATTCAGATACTGGTCAATGAGCAGATTGGGGAAGAATGATTTATATTCAGAGCTGGGAAAGGGACGGCAGACCAGAATTGTTGGTCAGGAATATTATAGAGAAATGCAGTCAGAGGATGTCAATTACTGACTACCAACCAGCCGTTGAAATTGTTGAACAGATTAATATTTGTGAGGCAGTGGCTTTGCTTGGAGTTGAAAGAACACATCATCAGGCTGTTAAAGGGAGTGTATAATCACATCGGCACCTTCCATGGTACATATAAACAAATTGACCAGATTGTTCGCATGTTTCATGTCGGACACAAAGGGCAAACCAACACCTAATTATACCAACGAAGAGGTCGGAAATAGTGATGAACTCAGCAGAAAGTTTGCAATTGCAATCGGTGTGCTTCAAGTATGTCCACTTTGGCCACTGCTCTTTAACACAGCTGGAGAAGTGATAATGAGAAGGTTGAAAGTGCAAATGCGAGATTGGGGGAAGAAATATATGGAACATCTGTTGTGCAGATGACCTGAATGGCATTTCTTGCTAATTCGCAACAGGAAATTAATGAGCTGCTTGGAATTGGACAAAAAGGAAAGTGAAGCAAATGTAGTGAAATTAAATGTGAAAAGACTTCGGTGGTGTTGGTCGGAGTTGAAGGTGATGTACAGGTGAGTGGAGTAATAATGAATAAAGTATACACTTTCAAGTGTTTACGAAGCTTGTATAATGAAGAATCGGATTGCACTGATGATATTAAAGTATGGCCAAGGAAGTAATCCATGATTTGATGAAGATCCATGGCAGGCACGGGAAATCAAGCATCATCTGAAAATAGGATTTAATGAGCACTTTGGTCTGGAGTGTGATGTTGCATTGACATGAGAACTGGGCTTGGAAGAAATCAGAGAAGCCGAGTATTGTGGAATTTGAATACTGGTGTTCGGTGAGAATGTTAAGAATTAGATGGATAAGCATACGATACATGCATACATTGAGAGCATGTGCTTTCACAGCACGTCTCTGCGTCCACTTTCCACCGGTACTCCAGGGGTCTCCGTCTGGCCATCCCCCAGACAGATGCCTGGCCCATCACCATCTCTTAGGGATAGGACATTCCAGGCACCCATCCAAAGGGACCGCCTCAGGTTAACCCGAGGAGACCACCATCTGGTAGACAACACCACAGCACCACCCCGACCACCAACCTAGGGAAGGTAACCAACTGCAGGAGGACATTCGCAGATGCAGTTGGCACCAGATATGGATGGCTGTTGGCTCACGAGGAGCTCCTCCGCCTTTTGGATAAAGATGAGTGATAAATGGGTGATTTGAGAGAGAGAAAAACAACTTGATATCACCAATGGTAGCACTGCTGCATTATGATTTTAAAAGTTGTGAAAACCAAGAAAGTACATTCATTGCACGAGACAAGAGAATGAGCAACTGGTGATGGAATAGCGAGGTGAGGAAAAAAGAAAACAATGGATTGAGAATACCGAGAAATGGAATTACTGCCGAGCACAATTTATTGCGGAGGTGAAACAAATGGAAATGGATCGTGTCCAGTGTGTCGGCGATAGCCTGAAAAGGCTAAGCCTGAATCAAAATCATCATAACATTGTGAAAAGTCTGTTGGAATTGCATGGCATGTGTGAATCCTTCGTGCTCACTGTGATTTCTTAGTCTCAGCTCGTTTGCTTTGTGAAGAGGAATAAAAAGTGGATGGAAGAGTTACTGAGTATATGGTGGAACACTGGCTATCCATTAGAAAGAAAATTCCTTTTGGATGTATGATGGTCGGCACTGTGCCATAAGATGTGCTAATTAAATACGCTTAATTGGATGTGGATGCAAGCAAAATTGGATGTAGTTGCAACACAGGTGGTGGTGGTGGTGGTGGTGGTGTTTTTGCATTTTCATTGCGTTTCTATTCTTGTTTCCTTAATCATTTCCAAAACTGTAAATAGATTCTTTTTTGGCTCCAAAATAGTGAGCAAACACACAACAGGCCTTTTATGTATACTCACTGTGAAATTTCAAAAAAACAATAATGAATAAGAATAATAATGCTGTAATAATAATAATAATAATAATAAAAAAAATAATTATATCTTCGAGTGTAATTAAATTTTTTTTTTTCAGGCGGTTAAAATAAATGCTGGAACATTTTGGTGCAATTTTATGTTTGAACCGATACTAATGTGTTGGGTATGAGGTGAGAATGGGGAAATATGTACTTTTATTCTTAAATCGGGGTGACAGGATGGGCTTGAGGTATGAGCACTCGCCTCCAAGATGTCTAGCCTGGGTTTGAATTCCGACCCAGCTATAAACTGTCATCCTGGTGTTTCCCAGGCAGGGAGATTCATCAATGTACGTGCAATCCCTCAGATGGACCCCATGATGTCCTTCGTGGAGTAGGTGAGCTATCGCCGGCACCATGAACAAATTCCAAAATTCCTGCCCTGACTCCTGCTGGGAAGGCATGCTTGCTCAGAAAGCTGCTTTGGTGGCACCGATGCTCTGTGAAGAATATGGAGAGAGAGAGAGAGAGAGAGAGAGAGAGAGAGAGAGAGAGAGAGAGAGAGAGAGAGAGAGAGAGAGAGAGAGAGAGAGAGAGAGATGTTTTTTAATGGCCCCAATTATTATCACCATCATGTGTGGTCGGTCAAGAAATGCTATTGGCACAAGTCTTTCATGAACCGGCTCACCGGTCCTTATGTTTGATTGAAGATGATTTGGGCTGGAATTTGTCATTTGTTCAGAGTGCTATCGCTCACGCTTCGAGAAAGACACCACACAATCATTAATGTCTACCGACTAATGTTAGTAGATGGGACACCCGGCTTAACATCCATCTGATGGAAGATGCACTTTGTGATGCAAGCTGTTCGTGAACCACCAACCTGGCAGTTTATAATCAAGTGGGGAATCAAATCCACACCAGACCGTTCATCCGGCACATAATGAAGGCATCACAGAAATGTATTCAAGTTAATGAGATTTGATACAGAAGTTTATGCCTGGTATTGGCTGAATGGTGAGGGTGGTGGGTTTGGGATCCTATGATCCTGAGTTCAAATACCCCTTGGCTGTTGAATTAACACCAGCTGGGGTTGACTCTGCCTGTCATCCTTCTGAGGTTGGCAAAATGAGTGCTAGCTTGCTGGTATCCTGTGGCGGAGTGGTGACCGGTCCAGGATTGTGCCCAATAGCCAAGGAGACTGCTTAGGCAGCACTAATGCTCTGCACAGAGGATTATAGAACAATAAACTTTAAGAAGGAGGCAATCAAATGATCGATGTACAATGTGAATCCAATATATTTAGAGCCATAATTTGAAAAAGCGATACTGGATAAGGACTATAACCTCTGATTCAAACGGAATTGGTCAAGCTATGCATGCAACCAAAGAAAATTCCAAATATATTCTTACTTATATCCACAAACTCATCATACTTTAAAACTTGCATTCCCACATCTGTATCAGAGCTCTTTCTGCCCTTTGTTGAATGAGGATGAATGGCTAATTTATTTCAGGAGATATCAAGTCAAACAGTTTTAAACAATATTCACTCAATTCTTATCATAGTTTAGACAGAAAGTGAGAGGAGGCAAGAGTGGGTGGTGGATGGAAGGTGCGATGAAGGGTAATGATTAGTCTACAAATAGCACAACCAAAATATATTCCAAGTTGTCGCACCACTGGTGCATTGAGATGGAATATAAAAGGAAAAAAACCCAAAAACTAAATAGATATCTGCAATCACAAAGCATTTGTTGAGGGTAAGCCTCTCCTGGATGACGCTTGGCGATCGCCCACAGCTTACCTTACGTTCACGATCCAATGATGGCATAATTTTTTTTGGACCGCCATATGACCTTGACTTTCAGCATTTCAGGATAGAGTGTAAATAAAAAAATGTGTCCCCATCTACAATCTATCCCTAAAACTCAACGACATGAGAATCGGAGGGAAATTATTCAAGTTATGATGAAATTAGTGTTTTTGTTAATTACTTCACAATCAAAAAAAATAAAAGGTAGGCCAAGAACACTAATCAAAAATCAGGTGCACACCTTCAGTGCAGGTACACGAGCATGATGCAAAAGCATTTTGGAAGGCCAAGCGGTCTTTATGACTCCACATTGGTAAAATTGAACGATGACAGAAAGTGCATTATTTTGTCGGATCGCCATTTTACCTCGACCTTTAACCCGGAGGGGTATGATGTAAATTATGTGTAAATTCGCCTTGCTCTAGGCTATCTAGAGAGAGCAATTTCGTTCTCAGACAAACCTAAGTCGAGATTCGGTGAAAAAATGTTTATAATATAATTGGGTAATGACCTTAAAATGAGGTCAAAGTCAAATAAAATTAGGTCGACACTGTATACTTTTTGTTCCCATTATTGATGCAAAATTTCATTCTGAAAGTTCTCGTGCATTAACAGAAAAAAAGAGAAAAACCGAAATGGTTTTGCATTACTCTGAGGGATGTAAGACCTTCACCTTCAACTCGGAGGGGTATGATGTGAATGAAGCGTAAATGCGACTTACTCTAGGCTATCTCGAGAGGCCAATTTCGTTCTCGTTGGACAAACTTTAGTCTAGTTATCG
>CM068965.1:66690631-66726876 GCA_035128595.1 Eptatretus atami | reverse complement strand
CAAGCTGGCACTCATTTTGCCGATCTCAGAAGGATGACAGGCTGAGCTAACCCCACCTGGTATTAATTCAACAGCTGAGAAGGATTTGAACTCAGGACCCTAGGATCCCAAACCCACCACCCTAAACCATTAAGCCAACACCAGGCAATGTAATAAATGCTTCATAATTCGGGAAAACTATTCATCGAGTTGGTTGTGTCGGAAAAAATACTTCCGTGGGAACTTCCTGTTGATTTGTGAAAATATAAATAATCTTAAAGGTCACAATATGTGGATTTCAAAAATACATGTTGGCATTTTTTTTTGGATAAAAACTGGCTGAACTACGGCCGTGCGATGATGACCATATAGGGGAGACTAAATGCGATAACTTTTAACAAAAATCTTTAACCCCCAACAGCATTGAATGGAAAATGTACAATAATTCCCATCTAGAATTGTTCAAATCACACACAAAAAGGAAAATATACATTTTGCAAACATTGAAAAGTTGAATTTTCAAAACAATTAAAATAATTATACGTACATTCAAAGTTGGAGTAACATATCCAATCAATTGAAAATAAAATTAACAGCATCATCATCATCATCATCGATCACAACTTGTTCTGGGTCCTCATTTCCACAGTTCCGACAGAGACACAGGGCAGTGAAAGTGAGTCCTTTTGTACTTGCATGAGCATATGTCTGTAACGCAGTTGCTTTTACTGCAGGAACACTTTTGTAGTTCCAGGACAGCCTGCGGGGGCTGGTTTCAGCTTTGTAGTAACTGGTAAGAACACACCATCTTGTTGATAGCATCCATTTTGTGTCGGATCCAGGTGATCCTGTTGAAGAAGATGTGCCCGATAGCAAATGGATGCCTGGAGATGAGCTCGCAATACATGTTCATGTAGTGCAGCACTTGTTGGAGGCAAGTGTTCGCTTTCGGCCTGGTACTTACAGAAAATAGACCAGCGAAGGTCTTTCAGATTGGAAATAGCAACTCCTGCAGGCAATGGTCATGAGAGGACAGTAGCTCAACAAGACCCTTGTTTCTAATGTCATTATGAAGTGTTAATGCCAAGCCAATGGCCTTCGAGTTTTCTCTCTTTCTGTTTAGATTTTCTGAATGATGAGGTGTCAGATATATGATAGTGGTTCATTTGTCTGTCAGATTTCATGGCACACATTACATCTTGGCAAAATGTCTGCATGACACGATCTACTTCTGTCGTACGCCGAGGGTCATCTTTGTTCATCATAGGAACACATGTTATCCATCGTAGAAGAGTGAAAAGAAGCTCAGGAAAATCACTGTTATTGCTTGTGAACTCAAGGCCTAACTTATGTGGCTTTTCCTTCATGAATTCATTGATCTAATTTCTTATTAGGCTGGCACATTTGTAGATGTTGTCAATGTCATTTTGGTCAACCTGATGTGCTGCCACAACATGGGTGATTTCATTCTCACAAGCATCAGGTGAACACAACACAGAGGGTTTGTTCAATTAAGTTTGCCTGACTGCTTCTAGGTGAGGAAGTTGTTGCAGAATTATAGATTTTAAACACTTTCTGTTGTATGATGGAACATTTGTTTCCTTTGCATCATCCAAGAGCTGGAAATATGTCGACTCTATCTCTTCGATTGATAGACATGCTTTCCGTGAAGTTGTGAACAAGTTCAATGAACGATGTCTCTTGCTGAGTTGATGCGTTGATTTGCTCGAGGTTTTTCTTTGTGCCTGCAGACCTCTGTACGTTTATTACCCAAAAACTTTTATGGTATTTAACGTCAACAGCATGGGCTTCAGCTGGATCTACTGCTGTGTTTGCACGTACACAGAGATCTTGTTTGTCACCGCTTTCTACAGATTCTTTGAGAGCCTTTCCAGCATTATGAGACCTTAACTTGAATACCTGATAAGCTGTATCCTTCTGAGAGAAGAAACACTTCTCTTTGTTGAATGGTTGGGTACTGGATCTTGTAAAGGTCTGGTCTGTGAGATGAGATTCACTCGATGATGATGACGTTGATGGTACATCAGCAAAAGATGACCTCCCTTTTCACTTTGGAACAGATGTTCACACTGTCACCGATTTGTTGTACCTCTACTCAGCACGCCTTTTCTTGTCTGATGAGTTGCATCAGCATCACATTTTCGACGCCATCTGGTGTTCTCATCTTTCAAACTAATGTGAGTTTCACCTTGTAGCCAGTTTGATACAGTGATGTATTTTGAATGCTGTAACTTGCTTCTTCTTCTGATGCAGCTCAATAACTGTTCAGAGGAATCATCTTTGGGCTGAGTAACAAATGGATCTCCATCAAATGCCCCCTTCTTGACCTACGAAGCACGGTTCAAAATCTGTGTTGGTCTTTCTTCTCTCTGGATCAGGAGCTTCTTCTACTGACACGCTTTTACATCCTTATGCATCCGAAGCAGTAACTTAAAAATAATGTATCAATTATGATTTTCACCTTTCAAAATCAAGTAAACGGTAAACAGTAATTCAATAACACACGGTAAATATTTCTGCATTGTATTGTAGTTACAAAGAGTAACTTAATAAAGGTTAAATGTTTTTTAATGTAAAAATTCCAATACATCATGATTTTGGTGGCCATCTTGAATTTCACTGAGAAGAAGTGCACCCCCCCCCCCCCCAAAAAAAAATTGCAACATGAATTCTTGGATTCAGCACCTCCAAATTACCGAAAATAACTATTTCATAAAAATCTACACAAAGTTCCCACACAATTACACAACCAACCAGACTACATATAAACTGTGAGCTGTGTATTGTTTTTTAAAAAAAAAACAAAGTCAAGGCTCATGAAGAGTTAGACACAGAACAGATCAGGACACGAGAACACAAGGAACAACAAAAAGGGAAGGGATGCACCAACAGCAGTGTTGAGGGACAAAATAGAGGAGAGGAATGAATAAGAGATGTGCGGAAGAATGAGGAGTGGGGGAGGACAAGATGTATACAGGAGCAAACTCTCAGGAAGGAAAAACTGGAGATTTTGAAGGAGATCTGCTTGTTGGGCAGGGAATGGGGGTAAAAGGAAAGATCTTGGTTTTGAATGGGATGGTGAACTGAGATGCTGGTGAACAAACGTTTCCAAAACCTGGAGGGAACAATGACATTGAAGAAAATGTGGAAGTTGGTTCCACAAGCGGGGGAAAAAGAGGAACGAATGAGTGGAGGTGAGCAGCGATTCTGGATTTTGGGAGTTTCACCAGAAAAGGGTGATGGTGGACCGTGTAAACTCTGTAGAAACATAGACGAGACAAAGCACGGAAAGAGCAGAGGGTGCAAAACGAGAAAGGAGGTAGTAGAAGGCAGAGAGACCACTGATCTGTTTGCAATGGGAAAGTGATAGGCCTATAGATTCAGCTCTTAATCGCAGGAGATTCAAATAATCTTCAAGGCCTTGGTTTCCATGGCGAGCTGCTGAGCAAGGTGTGAGGCAGGCGAGCCAGACCAGAGGGGGGAGCAGTGCTCCATCAAGCTGCGGATGAAGGACTTGTCGGTGGATAGGAGTTCAGGTGTGCCAAGGAAGGACATTATATGACAAAGGATGCCCAGTTGTCGACAGGCTTTGGTAAGATGTTACCGAGTTAAAGATGATGAATGCGCATTTGTAATATGTGAACAGCTAACTTTGGGGGGGGGGGAGGGGCGGATGAGGATGATACGTGCACCTTTGGGTTTCCTTCCCTTTGATACACATATGGTCCAGAGAACCCCATGCGTCCTCAAACGATTACAACCAAGTTTTGAGCTTCACGGCTCTGGAGGAACGTACAGGTCAGTCCATTCTTCGATTCCCGTTGTGGTGTCCTCTCATACGATGGCTGTCCAGAAGGTTGATTTCAAGAGCTCAAAGAGCTCAAAAAGAGCTTAATTCTTTCGCGATACACAATATTAATGAGTTTTAATCAAGCTGATTACGATTGGCTCCACATGTTAACAACCGCCCTGGACATTAACACCGCGTTCACTCAGAGTTAAATCAGCACGGGGATGATGGAAACACACAGCTCGTCACACATCACCCGTCTCTACGTGTCGCTCTCACGGGATTATACAGTAACAGAACAATCCCGCGTCTTCCAGCAAATGTGATTCTCGTCTGAACTGGAAGTTTCGTCTGAGAACGTTCCAGCACCTTCACGAATCTCACCAGCTAGTTTGCAGCACAATACCGCCATCTACAGTCAAGATTAGCTCATTACATCAAACAGTTGGTTCGCGGGCACCAGCAGTGACCACTTTTTTCGTTGTGTCTGTGTGTCTGTCGTCTGTTTGTAACTCTCTCCAGAGCATAGCTCCGTGACGTTTGATGCGATCTTGATGAAACTTGGACACAAGCTTAGATATCATGGCGTCTTAGTGTGTCTTTTTGTATGAGGGGCGTCCCATGCCCACTTGAACTTTTTATTTATTTTTATTTTTATTACAATTATTTACCGATCCATGCACACAAAACTCATAACATGTAACCGTCAATTTCAATCGTTCATTTATATCCATTTATGGGTATTTAAATTTACCACAACATCTACCTTTTAATTGACATGAACCATCTGCAATGTAAACTGCTTGTGATTTTGTGTACATTGCTGAAAATAAAGAGTAATAATATTGCACGTCTGGAATTCCTTTGACTTGCTGAGCACACACATTTATAGTTTAAGACTTAGATTTAGTTAAATATTACCACCACAACAACAACAACCACATGGAGCTCTTGTAGATCTGCCAGAAGTCACCAATAAAAATGGTACGGGCTGCGTCCTTGATTGAGGCTCGGCATTTCAAAAGGAGAGAGCACGGACAAACAACCATCGGTTGGTAATAATAGCACAAGCTTGGACTGGCCTAGTGGCGCCTCCTGTGTTGAACTTCCTTGTAAGGTTCCTATTATTTATTACAAAACAAAGCACAATGCAGGAAGGAGGCGTGACGAACCTTTTTTGTTCTTTAGGAGGCACATGGATGTCAGTAAGGGAAGAGAAATAGCTGTAAGGACTGGGATAAAAGTAGATTGGAATAAATGGAAAGAGTTAGGAGGTATCCTAAGAAACAAGCATATTCCAAGGGCAGTGAAGGCAATTCCGTGTTGAGCCTGTGCAGTTGTGAAACTTGGACAATGAGCATAGAAGATGAAAGAATAAAGAGAACAGAGATGAGGATGTTAAGAGTGATGTGTGTGTGGTATAATAAATATGTCCCTTACAAGAAAATTCCATGCATGAGGAGGCCATTAGGCGCATCGAAGTCTGCACTATGATTGCCAACATGTGGTTGCATCTCATTTTATTGGCCAACTCTCAAAAATAGGGGAAATGGTCGTAATACAAATATGTTGATGATGATGGAGTTTAGCATTTGGCCAATGTATCAGCACACAAAGGCATACCCTTCATAAGTGCACAGTGGGATTTTTTCATCGACCAGTGAATTCTGCCAGATGGGTTTGCCAGGTTAAGAGCCCTCCACCCCCCCACCCCCCAACCACCACTCCACCACCACTCCAAAGTACTCACCATCGATGCAACGACCTGTCAAAGATGGTAGTGGTTGTGTTGGGAATCGAACCTAGACTATACATGAAACATGAGCATGCAGATCAGAAGAAACTAGAAGAGCACTCTACCATGTCGTGACATCACCAGATATGCCTCCACCCACATTATTGCATCATTATAATACTTGTAACCATGTTTGATTTAAATCCCAGAACTCAGATTCAAAGTATTAAATAGTTTTGGATACTAGACCATGCGTCCGATCAAGTGGAAATTTAAAATATAATTTAAAAGAAGATTCAAGAGATATTAATTTTAAAAAGATTTTTATTCAATCCAATGTGGCTGCCAGACCATGTAACCTATTAATTATTTGTGAACACCCTGGAATCGCCAAGGCTTGGGAAACATGTGGGTGAAGTTTCCCCTCGACCTGTTAAGCCGTTCTGGAGAAGATGATTTTTTTAAAACGTTTTTAGGGTAAATCCAATATGGCTGCCAAACCATGTGTCCCTACGACATCAGAGGTGGAGAACTTTTTGTTCCTCATGGATGGGTGATCATACCTGTAAAGTTTCACCTCAATCTGTTTAGCCATTTTGGAGAAGAGGATTTTTGAAAGATTTTATGTTTAAAAAAAAAAAATAAGGCTGACGAACCACGTGACCAATGATGTCATTAATTTTGTTCCCCCATACAATTTAACCCTAGATGACGCTCAAAAATGTTCATACTGATCAGATAAAGCATTCGACGAATGCAACCATGACGTCATAATGAAGCCACCCACGACATCATCAAAAAAAATCACACTTATTCCACATGAGGAGTACTTGCCACGTGCCAAGTTTCAATATTTTCCGTGGAGCGGTTTCGGAGATACAGAGGTCCAAAGTTTTTCCTTTTTTCCGACATGGGTGACACACGAGGTGACCTCTGACGTCATGATTATCAATAAAACATTTCACATAAGTAGTCGCACCAATGGTGAAAATTCCGTGTCAATTGGATAAGTGGTTGCAGATAAAACAGAAAATTAGCATGGACGGACGTACGTACGTACGTATGGACGGACAACCTGAAAACATAATATCTCCGGCGACTTCGCCAACGAGGGCATGAAAAAAAGAAACTTGAAAAGAAAGGTGTTATCGAATATTGTAATCAGTAACTTCAGTGACTGCGTTTGGTTGCCATAATCAGGTTGCAGAATCGTGAAAATTCCATACGGGTTGCCAAAAAGACAGATTGAATTGCAAGAAAAGCTAATGGAATCGCAAATAGAATTGCAACAAAGACGGATTTCTTAAGAATATCAACAGAAAAGACGTTCAAAATATGATGTTTCATGCTGGCAACGTACACACTTAATTGCTGTTCTGGATATAAACCGCTGCTGCAAAAATGTGTTTGAAGTTGAAACAGAAACCTCCACAAAGATTAAGAAGCAGATTGGGAAAGTGCTTATCTTACTTATTTGTTTTCATCATCGCTTTCTGCCGAGAAAATAATTGCAATATGACAAAATTTCTTTAACTCCCATAAACTATTATTTACAAACTGTTATTAACTCCAGTGCAGAGACATTGCAAATGGCATTGAACATTAATTATACATACAATGCAGAATATTAATGGAATCCACCACCACTTTTACGCCGACAATTATTCACACCTTCTTGTGAGGGTGATATGGGAATGTTTGGCCAAGTCTTTCACGAACTGGCTGCCTAGGCCTGAGGTTCGATTGAATGTGATTGGGTCAGGAATTTGAAATTTGTTCAGGGTGCCAGTGATAACTCGCCCACTCTTTGTTAAAGACACCGTGGGATCTTTAAGGTCCACCAATATATTTATATACATGTATGTGTATGTATGTGTATATATATTTATTTTCACACATATCTATAAATATATATGTATGTATATATATATATATATATGTATATGTATACATCTATATATGTACATATACATTTATATATATATATGCATACATACATTAAAAAGAAATTTAACATATATTTATATCTTCTTCTTCTTCTTCTTTCGGCTGCTCCCGCTAGGGGTCGCCACAGCGGATCATCCGCATGATCCGCATAGTGATTTGGCACATGTTTTACGCCGGATGCCCTTCCTGACGCAACCCTGGTCGCCACAGGGATATGATACACCTATTTTAATCGGGGTATACACCGGCCCAGTATACTGGTACTCATTTCGCCGACCTCGGAAGGATGACAGGCTGAGTCAACCCCCTGGTGTATTAATTCAGTGGCCGAACGGGGCTTGAACTCAGGACTCTTGGATCCCAAGCCGCTGCCCTAACCACTGCGCCAACACCAGGCTATATGTGTATATATATATATATATATATATATATATATATATATATATATATATATATATATATATATATATATATATATATATATATATATATATATATATATATATGTATATATATATATGTGTATATATACATGTACAAATATATTTATTTGTTGCGATTCGACAAAACTGCATGCCTCTAAGGCAATGGCACCCAACACCCAGTGATCCCCAGGCATTTATTTTCGTTATATAAGTTAAGATTGTAGAAGTTATAATGGGGTTCGTCTGCTCTGTGTCTGCTTTTGTAAGATTGCTTGCCTTTTGCCGCACTCCACACATTCCTTGTTATCCCCTGCTGCACATACGAATAAACCCAATTTACTGTGCCACATGCCTTTCTTCGCCATTGTAAATAAATGTTTGTATGGAAATGTTCCCAGCTCGTTTTCGTCTTTTCCTTCATTGGTCCAGCATGTTTCGTACTCTCGTCTAGCCAGGATGTTTTTCCCCAACAATCTGTTTTCTAGCCGGTTACATTATTGGCAGTTACGCTCGGCTGCATTTGATCTGGTACGGTGATCTGGCTTGAGCAAGGCATACCGAGGGCATGTCCCCCGGTAATTAAACCATGTGACCTTTATGTGAAGGTATCAGACGGAGCACCCAAAGTCACGTGGTGGAGTTATTGGCGTTCACGGTCGATTAGCGACCCACTGCGTCACAAAGTTATTCGTGTGTGATGGTCTGCGATTTTGGAAAGTCTGGTGGGAATCCGAGGTAGCTCACCCCCTCGTGGTCTTCTTCGCCCCCAACCCCAGGTCCACAACAATTCACACACACATATATATATATTGCTAATGTCCTCATAGCTTGTTAATGAAGACCATAGTTGAACACTCGCCTGAATCATCCATTTCTCTCTCTCTGCAAATATATACTGCGATGCACTTATCCAATTCTCTTTATAAACTCTTTCGTTGCTCTTACATCTACGACCCTTCCTGGCAAGCATGCTTTTCTGCTGAATAATAAATGTCTCGTTTTTGTTCAGTTCTACTTTTGCTTACTCTCAATCTGAGCGTCCTACACTTATCACCATCATCATCTCCAAAAGATATCTGCCAAAACCGGCTTTGTCAACTCCTTTCAATATATCAACACTTTAACTCTGTTAGCAAAAGTATTGGGACAGGAACGGAGGTCTGTAGGTGTGGAAATATTTTAGCATAAATCTCATTAACTTTACCTCCGTTCTTGACACCAACTCTAATTTGCATCAAGTATTTGAACTGCAGAAAGTAACTTTGAACCAGAATTTGTCTTTCACCAGTTAGAGTAATTACATGTGTTAAAGAACATTCCACTGGGAATTACGAGGATTTTCTCCACTTCTAAATGCCCCTACATCACTCGGGCTTTCCTTATATCATTGGGGGCATCATCTGTCAATAACTTTTGCCTGCTTGTCTCATTTTCAACATCAGATTAAATTGATATCTTCCATTTCCTAAAATCCTATCCATAGTTGAACTGAGAAGTCTCAATTTTAAGTAAAAGTTGCAAACCTCGAGTACCCGCTAAAAAAAATTTCCACATTGAAGTCATTGAGCTCTTGATGTCGTTGCATCTCAATGAGATGCGTCTTTCAACACCTGCTGCACACTTTTATAAAGCACGGGCTGCCTTACATATTGGCAAATTATGAACATGGAAATAGGGAGGGGGGCAGTTTAAATTTGGGTGTGCTGGGCCTATACCTGTGTTTCGTTTATTCGTACACAGAAAGTAACTGCGAGTTTCGATCAGTTATTGCCAAGAAGCGGACATGCCACTGATGTAGTGTCCCTGCCTGGATCCCAGAACAGGAATTTGGAATTGGTTCAGGTGCCAGTCATAGAAGGACGCCGTCAGATCCCTAATGTCCACCAACTAATGCCGGCAGATGCGATGTCAGTTTAAGTTTAACGCCAATCTGAGGCACACACATTGATCTGAGGTGCTGCCTTGTGAAACACCATGGAGACAGTTTATAGCTGGGCCAAGATTCGAATCAAGGTTAGACAGCTCAGATGTAAGTGTGTATATAATCGAGGCTATCTATCCACCAGTTCAGTTTCTTCTCTAAAATAAAAACGATTTGTTGCTATTTCTTTATCACTAAAACCTCCGCGGACTGCAACCAAACTAATTTCCTCGTTTCTGAAACTCCTCATATCGCAGCTATGTGGTGATGAACCGAAGGCACACCAATCATTCTTCGTTTCTCCACACCCAGGATGCAGGAGCTCTGAGGGTTATGTTGGGAGATGGCTGGGCTGAGATTGTTTTACAAAATGCACAATGTACCGTGATCACCCACCAAGTAGAACCTTACACACACTGTGCAACGGCATGCATCTTGCTTCCATTAAAAAAACAAGGACAAATGTGTCCAAGAGCCACGTCCTAAAGGTTTTGTCTTCACAAGAAGAAGAAGAACAAGAACAAGAAGAGGAAGAAGAAAAAAACAACTTCCGATATTTCGTCACATGCCTTGATTGAGCCAGTAGCGAGACCCGTCATGGACGATCGTCGTTCATGACGAGAAAATCGTGTATTTACGAAATTATAACACATTAAATGGAATAATCTATAAATAGTAACGTGAACTTTTCGAAACTTTAAAGCAAATGTCCGAATATATTTAAAAGTTCATGATAGACGCTCTCAAAAGGCACCCTCAATGCGAGGATGTGTACAGGTGTTTAGTATTTAAGGAGATCCGGATCCTATATATAAAAGAGCCGAGTCGTAAAGGTTTTGGAAGAAGAAGAAGAAGAAGAAGAAGAAGAACGCGGAGCTCTCTTAGAGCCACGTCGCGAGACGCGGCTAAAAAACACTCATTCCTTCAATAGCCAGCGGTTCTCAAACTATTTACCATTAGGGCCTGCACACGCGGTCCTCTAGGTATTGTGTGGGTTGAGCCCTCATAATATACAACGGCATCAGCATTAGGTACTACATGGCATCGACATAAGGAGCTTTAGGAAATATCTAAGGATAATTTAATTTTGCAAAACGAGACAAAATGTGATTATCAGTCAGACGATACTAAAGAGGTATCAGGAAAAATAAAACCCAAGGACTGCTTTTGAATTCTTACTCGACATGCAAGTGAGACTTAAAAACATACAGGTAGTGGACAAAAAAACCGGAAACACCTGGGTAAATGCGGGACACCAATCAGTGGCTTCCACAAAAGTGTGGCCCATGTGTTCAGCAAATAACATCCCAGCATGCTTAGGGTCATGTTATTAATGCTGCGCAAGGCCTGGTTTCCTGATAATTATGGCTGGCATGGCTGCAAGAGGAGACCCCCCCCCTGCTCCCCAATGCCTCATCCACAGAGCACGTGTTGGTCACCCAATGGTTTGATGAGCATGACACTGATATTATCCATATGTCATGGCCTTCTCAGTCACAAGATCTGAACCCAAACGAGCATCTATGGGATACTAGCAGAGTACCCACCCTCCAGGCAACTTGGTTCCAAGCATTCAACACGTTCTTGTGACACAGACCTTTATTTGGGCATTGTATAGGCCCCTCTCCTTCCTGGTGCAGCACAACATAATACACATTTACATAGAAAATTTGCGCCCCCCCGCAAAGACCACCGGAAAAGAAAAAAACACCCCGAAACATGATTTGGGATCATGCTGATCCGATGTAGTAAGTCTGAATGTAATAAGCCCATAACTGTAGGAGGAGAAGTGCGACAAACAAACAAACAATGGTCTGTGAGTTATAGTGAGGATTCTGGAATGACGCCTGAGACAGCGGTTTCCGCCTCCATCAAGCAGGTGTGAGTTGATTGACTCTCTCATGGAAAAATGGTGCCGCATCCCTCTTGCAGAATCCCAGACGCTGGTGGACGCTACGCCATGGTGCATACAGGCCGTACTGGCCGCATGTGGTGGCTCATGTCCTATTAAGTCACTTTACATTGGTGTTTCCATTTTTTTTTGTCCACTACCTAGACTGGGAATAAAGGATAAAGAAAAAAAAATCATGAAGGCGTATGGTGAATGTGGGTTGGAAAAATTAAATGGTAGATCAGCAGAATAAGGAGGAAGAAGAGTCAGTGCACACGATTGTGCACACGGATGGAAAGAAGGGTAGGCCTCAAGAAACCCCGACATGAAAAAACGACTAAAACTCAACAATTGGCACAAGTTTTAATGCAAGATCGAACTAGAAACACACAGTAAACACAGAGATAACAAAATGGCAGTAAAAACGTGAACAAACGACCGGAAAACTTATCTTGGAGAAAGTCGGTCGAGACCCTGAAGAGCAACCGCCATTGTTGCTCAAGAACCGGAGCCGGAAATCAACCTTAATTGTTACCTGAGGATTAGAACCGTTCTCCAGCTTTAATGAAGAAAATTGTTTTCCCTAGTATGGACTGCCTCTCAACCACAGCTGCTTCATGACGAAATTTCCCTGTTTCTCTCAACAAACCAACAGGACTCAACTCAAACTTACTCAAACATGACTGAGTGGAGCAGAAATGTTGCATATAGTCAAATTAACAGAAGCCATCCAAGGACAGATGTTTTAACCTATGAGCCCATCAATGGCTGGAGTTTGATTCCATTCTAAACATACATACCAATAAGCTTTCACCGTTTGTTAAGAAGAATTTAGTGACAACTTCAAGTTACCCTGGGCTCATGAAGTCAAGCATCATGTGTACACCAGTGCCACCATGTGTAGACAGACAGGTCATTAATGACTCAGCGAGGTTTTTGTTTGATTTCGTTTTATTCATGTATAATGTGTATATAATATACAAGGTTTTGGGCTCAATGGGGAGCTCAACAACAGAAGCAGTAGGTTCATGTCTTACTAAAGGGTATGTGAGGAGTGGGTGGACATGCAGAAAGAGGAAAGGATGAAAAACACAAAAATGAGTAACAATATATGTTTTTTTTTTAAAAAACGCTTTCAAAATGTTTCTTAAAGTGTCTTACCCTGCTTGTTACTCCATCAGGAACAACCCATTCATTCTTCTTCATTAAAATCTCTTCCTTTTCTCTTTTACATTGAGGCTTATTTCCCAAAAACTACCTCATTTCTAAACTTTTAGTTCATCCAGCCTCCTCTTTCACTTACAGCCAAATTTTTCCCCATGCCTTCAACGAAAAAACATTCTCAACACCACCCCACCTATGAAACCTGTCGCATATTATGCAGTCGGAATCCTGAGTCGTCAATTTTGCAAAAGCTGTGTGCACATGACAAACGTTTCCACTTCATGTCCATTCATGGTGTCAAACCCCTCCATGTCAGTACCATCCCCCCCCCCTGTTCTCCCCTCATCCTGTCCACTCTCAACTTCAAAGTCATCGTTCCCGCTCTCGGCTCCCCTCACCACCCCCGCTCCTCCCCCTCACAGCTTCATCCCTGCCCCTCCTGCTACGCCCCTCCTCGTACCCCACCCCAGCTTTCACCGGTGCCCCGCACCCTCTCCTTGCTCTTTTTCACATCCCTATGACCTATCAGCAGCTCCTTCCCTTGTCCCTAGCTGAGTGGACATCAAACATTTTTTAGCTGGGTTTTTTTCACATCAAAAGTGTCTTCTCCAACAATTTTTATCATAGGTACCAAGTAGATATCATTTGTGTCGTTGGGTGAATGTGATTTCTAATTTTTGGTCGTGGACAAAAAAGTTTGGGAACCACTGCTATCGACACTGTGTATCTATCACTGCTAATATTAATTCAACATGGGAATCCTTCCACAGAAACCTGCTCTCTCTTACGCACAGATTCATCCCATCTTATCTTCAGTTATCTTATCAATCCTCCCGCTCTTGGTACTCTGAATCCTGTGGTGAGGTAGTTGCTTTAAAGCAACTTTCATTCTCCTGGAAGGCAAATCCAACAGAAGGCAATCTTAGATTATTCCACTTCCACAAAGCCCCAAACGAGTGTGTGCCTACTCTCAGGAGAGCCAGAAAACAACATTGGTCCAATCACAAGCATGAACTTTCAAACTTGCCTCCCTCCTCTAAAACCTGGTAGCACCTTGTCAAGTCTGTCTCTGGTGGAGTATGCTCCCCTTCCATTCCTTCCTTCACTTTAAATGGCACCACAGTCGACTCCACTCGTGAGAAGGCCGAATGCCTCAATGATGTGTTTGCTTCAAAATCTTGTGTAATTAACCCCTCTCTTTATGCACCCTTCTCAATCATACTGAGCTGCTCGTGGATTCTGTGTATTTTGCACCTGAAAAGGTGGAAAAGTTTCTGGGAACCCTCGACTCTGACTCTGCAACTGGACCGGACGGCATCAGCTCATGTGTCCTAAAAACCTGCTTCACTGTTCTTGTGCTTCCTCTCTGCCATTTACCATTTGTCATCTTCAATCTGCTTGGAAATCAGCCAACATCACAGCATTACATAAAAAAGGTGCAAGAATGGATCCCCTTAACTGCAGAGCAATTAGCTTACCTCCAATCAACAACAAGGTCATGGAATCCAGCATCACAGTTGAGATAAAGAAATCATTCCTTTTCTCAAACAGCCTCATCTCAGATCCAGTTCGAATTTAGACATGATCACTTCACCTTGAACATGCTGCTTCTACTCACCCAACAATGGATGGAGGCCCTCGATATCAGACATGCGATCAGGGCCATCTCTCTGGACATATCTCAAGCTTTCGATACAGTCTGGCATCCTGCCCTGCTCTCCATAATGTCTGCTGATGGAATCCAAGGCCAACTCCATTCTTGAATTTCTGACTTCCTTCCGTCTCATAGCCAACATGTGGCTCTTAATGGAACCCTTTCTTATCCTCTCCCCATTAAGGCTGGAGTGCCCCAAGGCAGTGTTTATTCTTAATCTTCATCAATGAGCTCACTGACTCTGGAAAACCCTCTTTACTCTTTCCTGATGACTTCACACTTTGCCGGAACACCTCTCACCCTTCTGAGACAGGCAGCAGCCTCTTCCCTTTCCTCAGACCTGGACAAAATCACAAACTCATCAAACACTTGAAATATGTCTTTCAATCCTGAGAAATCCCACATCTCCCTCCGAGCTCGAAGGAGTACTGCTCTCCCCTCTCTCTCTGTTTCCCCTGCCTCACATCTAGTTCTGCTTGATGCCATGGAAACAAAGGCTTTCAATATCATTGGAATATCTCACAATTAAACTGAGTCTATGGGTATATCACTTCACCATTGTCAATAGGTCGGTGGTCTCTGTCTTCTTCCACCTCGTTTCTGGACCTGCACCCTCTACCCTCTTTTTGCTCTTTATTTCTTTGGGTTCCTTATTTGGTCTTCCGTTTCGTTATGTTTGTACCACATTATGTTTCGTTTCGTTATGTTTTCGTGATGTTTTGTATCAGTTTGTATCCTGATGCTGTGTGGACTGTGCTTCCCCACTGATGGACCTCTGGTAGCTTGTACATGTTGCTGTGTTTGAGCCTGGGGAGTAAATGCTGAAATCTATCTGTCCGGTTCTTCCCGACATCTTTGTTCTTTGTTTCTTTCAAAAAATTTTTTCACAATTATCTTTAATCATTGGAATTCTTGCTTTTTCTTCTTTTTCTCTCTTTTACTCTCTTTTCATCTGCTTTTTTTTATCGATCTCTCCAAGGATAAGTGAATTCTTGCAGAAATTTTTCTGTAAGGCTCACTTGCCGCACCTGGATGGGTTTGAGGGTTGAGGAGAAGCGGCTGAAACCCGAATCCTATCCAGCTTCCTACTGATGACTCCATCTTTGCTCTTAACTTCTTCGAGTTTCTTCTTGGTCTTCCGTTAATTTGCTCCATCCCCCCCCCCCCCAGGTATCTACAGGAAGCATGTGATCCACCAGCAACCCTTCCTAGTGAAACTGCCGAAATCCAGAACCAATGCTCACCTCCCCTCAATTTATTCCTCTTTTTAATCCACCTGTGAACCATCTCCCACACTCTATTCGATCTCATTTTTCCCTCTAGATCTTCAAGACAGCTGTGTTCCACCATCTCGTCATTCCCCATCCAAAACAATGTTCTTTTCTACAGCCGTTAATCCACCCCCACCCCTGCCAAAAAATTTGCCTCTGTATCCATATTTTCCACCATTTGCGATCTACCTCACCCCTCATTGTTACTGCATCCCTTGTTTGTCCATTTCCATCTACTTTCTATGCCTGGTTTGGCTTAATGGTTAGGGTGGTGGCTTGGGATCTGAGGATCCTGAGTTCAAATCCCACTCAGCTGTTGAATTAATACAGTGTGGTCGACTCTGCCCGTCATCCTTCCGAGGTCGACAAAAATGAGCACCAGCTTGCTGGTATCCTGTTCGGAGTGGTCACCCGCCAGATTGTGTCCAATAGCCAAGATGACTGCTGAGGAAGCAACAACGCTCTGCACATAGTTTGGATGGATGGATCCACTTTCTCCCTCCACCATGCTGTTGGCACTTTCCCCTTTGTTATGCTGTGTCCTGATTTGTTCTGTGTCGTCATAGCTCTTCCACGAGCCGAGAGCATGGATAAAAAAATAAATAATTTGGAGAGGAATCAAGGGAAGGTTATTACAAAAAAATCATTATTACAACAAAGTAATTCTCACATCAACTCAGATTTTAGAAGCTGAGAATTTCAAAGCCTTAATACTGCTTTGAACCTGCAACCTGTGGGATATTGGGATATGAATTAATCTGTGGTCCTCATCATAAGGACACCACAATACTCAGTATTCTGTTATTACAGTACTCACCTGTCATATATATATATATATATATATATATATATATATATATATATATATATATATATATAAATATTTATTCTCTTGTTTCTAAACTGAAGATTATTAGCCTCATGAGAGGAGAGGGTATTGCATTTGGGTTATTTTGTTACTTGGCGAAAAAAAATTCTTGCCAAGTATGTTGTTCTGTCGTGTTTGTCTGTCTGTCTGTTTGTTCGTCACACGATTTTTGGCCACAGTTTTCAAGCAATCGTTGTGAAATTATTTGTGTATGTCGGTGACCGGCCAACGGCAGAAGCAATTAATATTGGTGAAGATCCGTATCCGGATTCAGATATGAGAATTTTTAAGTGATTCTTCACCATTGAGAGATTGGGCCAAAAACGATATTGTGTGATACCTCAAAAAGTTGTGGACGGATTTGGATTAAACTTGGTGGACATGTTGTGTGTGTGTGACGATGATGAATTTATTCGATTTTTGTGAAGATCTGAATCCGGATCCAGATCCGATAATTTTTCAAGTGATTCTTCACCATTGAGAGATGGGGGGCAAAAACGATATATAGCACAATATTTCAAAAGGTTATAAATGGATTCCACAGAAAGTTTGTGGACAGGTTGGGAGTGTGACAAGGACAAATTTATTCAATTTTGGTGAAGATTCAAATCCGGATCCGATAATTTTTCAAGTGATTCTTCACCACTGAGAGATGGGGCCAAAAACTATGTATCACATGAGATCTCAAAAGTTGTGGACAAGTTATGACAAAACTAGGTGGAAGAGTTGGTTGGGTGACAAGAACAAGCTGATGCAATTTTGTTGAAGGTTGGGATTCAGATCCGACCTATCAGTAGCATACAAAATGTAAACGATTCAGCCTGGCGGAGGTATATGGTCTACCGAGTGCCGTTCCATTTTGCCAAGTATCACTTCATGAGTGATTTTTCATTTGTCTGTTTGTTTGTTTGTTTGTTTGACCACAGAACTTTAATGTTTTTCTCTGCAAACGCTTGTCGGATTGACACAAAATTTTCACCACTACTCGTGTAGAATGTGACTACTCATGTAGAATGTTTTAATGATAATTATGTCACGTGGTGTGGCAGTCATGTTGGAAAAAGAAAAATTTTTGGACCTCTGCATCTCAGAAACTGCTGAAACTGAAACTTGGCACATGACAAGTACTCCACATGGGGAATAAGTGCGATTTTTTATGACATCATGGGTGCCTTCATTGTGACGTCATAATTGCAGAAGTATAAAGCTCCATCCTATCAGTATGAAAACTTTTGAGTGTCATCTGGGGATGAATTGGTCCACAGAAAAAAAAATTGCAGATGTCATCCCGCATGTGATTCAGCAGACA
Organism: Eptatretus atami; assembly: GCA_035128595.1. Taxonomy (NCBI): domain Eukaryota; kingdom Metazoa; phylum Chordata; class Myxini; order Myxiniformes; family Myxinidae; genus Eptatretus; species Eptatretus atami. Next base: position 66,708,901 of record CM068965.1, on the reverse strand, counting down.
TATTGTTTAAACAAAAAAAATCTTCTCTGAAGCGGCTGAACAGATCAAGGTGAAACTTTACAGGTATGATCGACTATCCATGAGGAACAAAACGTTCACACCTAAGACATCATAGGTCACATGGTTTGGCAGCTATATTGGATTTACCCCAAAAACCTATTTTAAAAATCTTCTCCATAATAGCTGGACAGATCAAGGGAAAAATTCATACACATGCTCCCCAAGCCTTGGGGATACCAGGGTGTTCATGAGTAATTGATGTCACATAGTCTGGCAGCCTTATTGGATCGAGTCAAAATCTTTAAAAAATAATTTCTCTTGAACCGCTTCATCGATTGACACGAAACTTCACATTTATGATCTAGTACTGATGGGGAATATATCTCTGAATTTTCAAACTAATCGGATGTATGGTCTGGCAGACAGAATTGTTTAATTATTTTGATCTGTTTTCTTTTTGATTTTTTTTGTATTGAATAAGGCTCACTTGGCTGCACCTGGATGGGTTTGAGGGTAGATGAGTAGCAGCTGAAACACGAATCCTATCCAGGTTCCTCCTGATGACTTCATCTTTGCTTTTTGCTTGTTTGGGTTCCTTCTGATGACTCCAACACAGGACTGTACCGATTTGGTCTTCCATTTGATTTGAATTGAATTTATTTTAATCCCATTCTGAATTCAGTTGAATAATAATGAAAAACGTCATGGGTCAGGGTCAGGTGTCCGATCAAAGCAGGTTTGAATCAAAGCGGGATGCCTTGGTACCCGGTCATCACTGCCAGCAGTTATCAAGTGGCAGTTCTAATTATGTCTCTTATTAATTAATTACGTAACACACCAATACACAAACGCCACACAAAATACACCACACAAAACTTCACAAAAACAAGTCCTGGTGAGGGTCTGCAATCTCTGATTGCTCTTTTTCTTGTTTGTTGATATTTTCCTCTTTATGAACAAAACGTGGAAAAATTATTCATCAATATGCATGAAATTTTGCTCAGTTATTTATTTTTCTGATTGGGAGTAAAAGGCCTTGAAGAAATTGAACAACTACAGACTATGTAATGTGATGAATGGGTTGGAAAGAGCCTCGAGGTATACACAATCGCCTCTGAGTTACCCAGCTTGGGTTTGAATCTTATCCCAGCTCTAAACTGTCACCCTCGTGTTTCGCAGACAGGATGAGGCATCAATCTGTGCATGCTCACTCGGATGAACATTAAATTGGTTGTCTCGTCTGTCGGCAATAGTTGGTGGATGTTAAAGATCCCACGGTGTCCTTTGTGAGGAGTAGGAGAGTTATTGACGGTCCGTCCCGAAAAGATTACAAATTCCTGTACTCTCAGACTTGTATCGTGCATCAGCGTGGTGACCCATCCAGGATTGTAACCCTTGCTAAGAGACTGATTTGGCAGAACTGATGCTCTGTTTTATAGGACGGTGGTGCGTTCGTGTGTGTGTGTGTTGTGTTGATATTTAGACCTCGAGTCTAATTTAAAATTTAACAGTTCTTGTGATTAATTTCAGCTTTATATAAACAATTACTTGACGTATTATGCTAAAAATGACAAAAAATACACTCATTGACCAACAATAGTGACTCTTCCGACTAAAAAAGTCTCGGCAAAGAGACAAAACCTTCCTTTTTCAGATACTTTCCAAAATAGTTTCTTGTATTATTGTTAATGTAAAAAACAAAACAAGAATATATATATATATATATATATATATATATATAATATATATATATATATATATATATATATATGTTGTGTGTGTGTGTGTGTGTGTGTGTGTGTATATATATGCAGATCGTTTGCAGATCGTATATGTGTATATATTCGTTTGCCTCACGAGTGTTTGTAACATTGTATTTTGTTATATTAATGGTATAATATTAATTTGTGATTGGAATGATGCTGTTTGGAATGAAAATGTAGAGAGATATGAGTTTAAAGTAGAATGAGAAAATTATGTGAGGGTTCCACCCTTGACATCACGGATTCAGAATTTGCAGTTTTGCCATTGTGACATCACAAAAATATTACCCACCTTATTTCTGTTGGGGTCAACTGCAGTAACTTTTTTGCCCAAGTCCTTCATGAACCGCCTGTCCATGCCTGACGGTCAACTGAAGGTGACACAGGAGTGTGCAATTTATTGGTTCATAGTTTGGCATTTGCCATTTCCGCATTGTCTGTTTGCTTTTGGGATCCCTCCCCTGCATAGCATGGGTACCTCGCTCGTATATGTAAATATATTCAATATCCCAAGATAGGTGAAGAGCACCACAGTTCACCCAATTTATTTCCAGCCTTCCTCCAATTTCTACCTATGTCACTCTATCCCTCTATTCCAGATTGCAGACAATCCCAAATAATTTGTATTTAGCAGATATTTGTAAACAGGTTCATGGAACTCCAAGACATAAGAACAATTTAAATGAGTGAAGAGTCCAATGATTCAGGTCAGGTCAGGAATGGAAGCATGCGCCAGAATAGTGCGTTGCTGCGTCCACTTTCCCCCGGTACTCCAGGGGCCTCCGTCTGGCCATCCTTCAGGCAGATGCCTGGCACATCCCCATCTCCTTGAGATGCTGATCAACCTGCTGCAACCCCGAGACATATGGTTGGCCCATTGGCCTCCTCCATTCACGAGGCCCCCTCGATGAGAGAATCTGGTGATCAGGATGATTGTCAGGAAAACAAGCCACATGTCCATACAACCGCAGCTGATGCTCACGGATTATGCAGATAACAAATATCATTTGAGTCTCTCTCAGAAACTGCTCGTTGGACATAAAGTCCACCCCGTGATCGCGAAGGATTCTCCGAAGAGACCTGGTACCAAAGGAATTAAGTCTCCATCTCAGATTCCTGGTCAGAGTTCATCTCACATCCATAGAGCAAGACTGGAAGCACCAAGGACCTGAAGACTCGGACTTTCATTCTCCTGCACAGGTACCGACAGTGCCAAACCCCATGATCAAGTGAATCCATGACTCCCCAGGCACGAACCAGATGCCTATTGACCTCTGGCTCAGGCAGTGGAGACAGGATTATCAAATCCAAGGTAAGCCAATCTCTCTGGGACCTCAACATCCTCACCACAAACAGTTCACATCCAAGATTGATTGAAAGCCTGGATTTTAGTTTTTACCCAGGAAACCCATAATTCCAGTGGCTCAGACTCCTCATTCAGCACCCCGAGGGCCCCTAAAAGGATATCCAGAGTCTCTGCAAAGATGACTGCATCATCTGTGAAATTAAGTTCAGAGATCTTGACATTCCCAAACGATGCACCGCAGCTTGATCTCTCCGACATCCTCCCCAGATTTCCAGTCCATACAAGCGCTGAAAAGTGTGTGGGCCAGTACACACCCCTGATGAACTCTAGTAACAACTGGAAGTAAGTCAGAGATGGTATCACCACATCTCACAGCATGCTCAGTACCAGAGTACAGTTCAGCTATCAGATTGATCAGTTTTAGTGGCACCCCATGAAGACCAAGAATCCTCCAGAGGGCATCCTGAATCACTGAATCGAACGCTTTGCAGAGATCAACATAGGCTGCAAGCAGCCCTTGCCGAAACTCTCGTCTGCATTCAGTGAGGACACGAAGAGCAAGGATACAGTCAATTGTTGACCTCTTCAGTGTAAAGCCTGACTGCTCTGGGCGCTGGATCTGAAGCAAATAGTGGCAAAACTTATCAAGAACGACTCGAGCAAAGACCTTGCCCGGCACTGAGAGTAGCATCACCACTCGGTTGTTCTTGCAGTCCCGGCGATCACCCTTCCCTTTCCAGAGAGAGACACCAAGGCCCCTCTTCCAGTCAGTTGGGATGATGCTTGTGTTCCAGGCAGAGCACAGAACTGCATGCAACGACATGAGTATAGCATTTACACCAGCCTTGAGAAGCTCAGCATGGATGCCACAGATCCCGGGAGCTTTACCCCATTTCAACCGGTTTACGGCAGCCTGTGTTTCTACAAATGAAGGTGGATCACAGTTGATTGTAAGGTCAGCAATAAGGATAGTATCACCTGTGGCATCCAACTCGAAAGATGGTGGGTCAGCCTGGTACAGCCGCTCAAAGTAACCAGCCCAGTGGTTTCACTTCGGACTCCTCTGTCAAGAGCCCACCATGCTCTGCTCCAACTGCAGTACACCAAGGTATGGCCTTGGAGGAAAGTAATGCATGAATCCCCCTATAAGCAGGACAAGAATCACTTGACCACTGGTGATGCTCTACCCCTTCAAAGATTCCTCGCACATCGGCCTCCTTGTCTGCCCTCAGCATATGTACAGTTTTATGCCTCAACTCCCTGAATAGCTCAGCTTTGCCATTAAGCCTGGCCCTGTGACTGGTCAATGGTATCCAGTGTCCCTTGAGATACAAATTTCTTCTTCACCCTGCAGTGAGTTACAAGACATCCACCGGCAACAACAAGTATTATGGTGGTCTTGAAGGCATTCCACAACTCTTCAGGATTTCCAAAAGCACACAGACCCCCCAAATCCCCACTCAGCCTGTTCACAAACTCCTCAGCTATCCTGTCATATTTGACCTTGTCAACATCCAGCCTAGGCTGGGATGGTACCATTCTCCCAGATTTAAGCTACAACTTCGGAGTTGCTACAACAAGCATGTGGTCAGTATTGAGGAACTGAGCACTCCGGTAGACCCTGCAGTTCTGGATCATCCTGCAGTGACTATGAAGGAGCACATGGTCAATCTCCTTTGCCACACCACCAGCATTGGAATACCAAGTCCTTTGATAAGCCTGTGGGCACTGAAGCCATGAACCAGCCACCCTAAGTCCATGACTTCTTGCAAAGTCAAGGAACTTAGTGCTATTCTGGTATACAGTTCCAGACCCATGGGAACCAACACATGTCTCATAACCATGCCTATCACTGCCAGACCCATGGGGACCAATACATGTCTCATAATCATCCCTATCATCTGGTGGACAACATTTCAGCACCACTCTGTCAAACACCACCGCAATCATCTGACCCAGGAAGTTTACACCGTGCTTTTCCTCCTATCATCAAGAAATGGGGGTCCTGAAGGCTTCCCATCATCCCCAATCCCATCATCCAATATGCTGCCCTGTGAAGGGCAGCAGCACAGGAGGTACTCCCACGGAGTGGGTTTTCAATTCACATTGCATTTGTGAGTTTTGCAGAATGAAGGGTTTTACGGTGGCCGGACTGCAAATCCTGCCACCAACCTCCTAAAAAAAAGTAACCCAACTGCAGTAGGACGTCCGCAGACACAGTTGGGCACTGGATATGGATGGCCATTGGCTCACACGGAGCTCCTTTACCCATTGACAGTTTTTGTTTTTAATCCTGCTGGGTGTCCAGATCCATACACCCTCCTCACCAGGAAACATGATGGGAGAGACGGTTTAGTAACCGACAACCTGACCATGAAACAGGTTCGTGCAGGTTTACATGGTACCTGTTGCAAGTCACAGATCTATTTTGGCCCGACCTGACAATGATCGACTGTCATCAACATCAGTGTACGTTCTCTTTACAGAGCATTGGTGCTACCCTAGCAATCTCTTGGAAAGGGTTGTGCTGGGTGGTCTTCCGTTGCCTTCTCAGTCAAAAGGGCAGGAATTTAGACTTTGTTCAGGCTGCTGGAAATAACTCAACTACTTGCAAAAGACACCATGGAATGTTTTTAGGATGCACCAACGACTGGTGTTGGCAGACATTTCTTCTGGTTTGACATCCTTCTGATGGAAGGGGGACATTTTTGTATTGCTCTGCATGTTGAGCACCAAGGTGACAGTTTATAACTGAGTCAAGATTGAAACCCTGGTGAGAAAGCACAGAAGTGAGTGTGCATACCTCTAAGCTATCCTGCCATTCCAGAATAATTGATAGTACAAAGTACATGGATGAATGGGCATCCAGTTGGTGTTTAATTTGAACGTTTTACCAGTATATGTATCAAATGCTTTACTTGTGTCCCTTCCTTACATTACATGTTCTAGTTTGACCTGAAATGACCATCCATTGGGTCGTGTAGAATAAGCAGAACTGCGTCAATACCCATCTGCAATTTAAGATGGATGGGTTGGTTCACTCGAGAGAGCAAATGTTCTGCACAAAGATGCAGGTCTCAGCACTCTCAGGGTTCAGATGATTCTTGAATCCTGCTCAATAGCAAAAGTTGTAATGCTGACTTGCTATTTAGCCATGACTACTTTATCATTGGTCCATTAGCTGTGTAAGGATTAACTTCTTTCCTGTGAAGGTTTCACGTTGAATGAATGCTTCTTCTTCTTCTTCTTCAACAGCTACAATTATTCCCACGTTATTGTGGGGTTAGCCAGGGGAAGCTTGGCCCAAGCTTGAATGAATGCTAATTTCCTGAAAATAAATGCTGCCATCAGCCTAAGTGAAGACATAGTGAGATCTGAATGGTTCCAAAAGGACAGCTAAGCGTCGTCGAGTTTAATTATAGCTGTTGATTTAGAGTGGGACTCAAGATTGGAATCAAGACGTGCAGAGCAAATGTGAAATTCGATAGTGGGCTTGTTTTCAAAATGAGCAAATGAAGAAGTAGATTATAAACAAATAAGTGCTCTTTGCAAACAGATAAAAACGACATGCAGAGCTTACTGGTTAAATATTTTCCAAGGACTCTTTAATGCAATGTCAAAAGTTATCCTGTGTGTTCTGGAGTAGGCCTCGGCCTAGATTTGGATTACATAAAAGTCTCAGAAATAAGTCATACCCATAGACTGCTCCAAACTAGGAAGTGGTGTAAACTGCTGTGGTTCGTTCATACGGTCATGGCTACCTGGTGGTGAGCAGAGATGATGGTGTGAGAATAAAAGAGATAGGAAACTTTGGGAACTGAATTTTAGCTTAAATTTTTACATCAAGGAATGTTATTTCTTGAAATGAAAGATATTCATTGTTCATTTGTAACTGACATTTCTGTTGAATCGAAGAACTACTTCAGAAGTGCTTCAACATTTTGTACAGTGCTTTTCTTCAGTGAAGAATGATTCATGAATGACTTCTTTTCCAGGGCTCTTCAGCAGAAGAGCAATCTTATGTTGGCACATGTCTACTGACATTCAGGTAAAGTGCTTTGCGATTTCTTTAATCAAGATATTTTGGAGAGCATTTGTTTGGTGATGAGTGAAAGGAGTGAATGTTATCACGCATTAGCTCTACACTTGGATATATAATCATGGCCCACTCTACTCTTTCTATCAAGGAGGCCTGTTGATTGGCTTGGATTTGGACAAACGGCTCATTCAAGTTTGCACCAGCTCTGTCACAAAGATTATCTTGATGAAAGTCTGATTCATTGCTTGCCACTGCTTACACACCATTGTTAAAGACCTCAGTTGCAAATTGGACCATTTTTCATTCATCAGTTGAGAACCCAAATGACAGAAACAAAAGTAATGACAATTAGAAAGCATCCAAAAATGCAAATCCCATCAGCGTCCACGTTACACTTGAACTAATCTTGACGAAAACAACACCCAAAAAATAAGTACAATTTTTAATATCTATCCTGTGTGGTCTGGAGCAGACCACACAGGATTTATAATGTTCTCCATATTCTCATAATAGAGGTTGTTGAAAATTTGATGACAAAAGTTCAAATAGTAAAAAAGAAAAGAAAAAGTTATGGCCTGGACAGAGAGAGGTACTTGCGAAATCAGTCACTGTGACCTTGTCCGTTGGACCTCAAACACAATCGGCTTCCAGCTTTTGATTGGTGAATCAATTCAGTGACTCAATACGCAAATTCTGTTCAAATTTCAAGGCAAATTAAAATTGACAATTTTGTGATTCACCAATGTATAACCTTTGACCTATTGAACCTATTATTAATTAGCTTCTACATATTCTCATATTAAAGGTTTGTTGAAAATTTGATGACAAAAGCTCAAATGATAAAAAGTTAGGCTTGCACAAAACACCACACACCCACAAACAGAAAAACACACACACACACACACACACCCATCAGAATACTCAGAAGAGAATGGTACCAACATCATCCCCCTTGAAGGAAATCAATATCATGAGTTTTGCAGCAGCACAGCTCATTCAAGAAAAAGTAACAAGAAAACAACGCCGAAAGAATCAAACCAATTGAGAAAACAATGGAGCTCTGGAATACCATCTTGATATGACAGCACTAGGAAGGAAAGATTGAAATACCAGGAGTGAAGATACTTTCACACCGCCTGTTTTGTCTGGCTCTGGGTCCATCCATGCTGAGCAACCTCATTAATGAGAAAGAACAGGGATACACCCGAACATGCAACAAATAACGTTCAAGGAGACAAGAAAGGTGACACATCTACTGTACCTGGACGATATGAAACTGTTTGCACTGAACAACAAAAAAACTTGCACAACAACTTAAATTAGTGAAGCGGTACTCCAATGACATTCAAATGGAAATTAGCCAAGATAAGTGTGCCAAGTACACATTCGTGCAAGGTAGACCAATAAAAACAGACAACATAACAATCGACCGAAATACAACAATACAAGAGCGAGAGAACGAAGCATCATACAAATACCTTGGAATAAAACAAGGCCACCAAATATGTCACGAACAAAATGTGCAAAACAATGATCAAAGAATAGCTGCATAGAACAACACTGATCCTGAAAACATAACTCTCCTCGAGAAACAAAATCAAATCCATCAACCAACGAACAGTACCAAATTCCAATACAGCTGTGGAATAATAAATTGGCCAGAGGCAGAATTCAATAAACGAGATATGAAAACAAGGAAACTCTTCACCATCCACAAAAATCAATCCATCCTGAGAATGTACTAGCCAAGACAAGAAGGAGGTAGTGGCCTGATGCAACTCAAGCAAGTGCACAGCATGACAACTGTAGGATTGGCTGCGTACGTGAAACGTTGAACAGACTACCAAATCCAATTTGTATGCAAACACGAAGACTGCATTCCAGAAATGGTATCCCTAACCAACCAAGCAAAAAATTTCCAAAGAGAGGTGCGAATAGAAGATGTCACAAAAAACGGAAATTGCAGCGAATAGCCCGATTGAAAAAAAAAAATGAAAAAAGAAAAATATAAAGTGAAATCAACATATACAGGGTATTTCAAAAAGAGTGATGCACCTTTAAATGTTTATTTACAAATAAATAGAAACCTCAGGAACGTGAACCAAACATTTCTTGAAAGCTTATGACATGGTATTTTCTATCACTGATTGCTATTGTAGTCAGTCATGCTAGAGTTAGTGAGAGCCCAAGGTCTGAAATCCTTGTATCGACGTCTCGATGTGTGCCCTCCGCATTTCAGACAGGCATTTATCCTGATTCCAAAGTTCTGTCCTCATGTGGCACTGCTCTGGCACTGCATGGAAATAGTCCGACACTCCTGCTTCAGATCATCAGTGTGGCAGAGCAGTTGGTGTGACAGAGCCTTTGGCAGCCCCCAGAACCAGTAGTCCAGAGGGTTCCAGTCTGGGCTATGGGGTGCCCAGTCATGAGCGGTACCAGGGCACCGAGCAGTTTCTGAAGAGCTACCACAGGAAAGTGATGGTGTCACCAGCTGTATGCGGGGGTGCACCATCCTGCATAAACCAGTCATGCTGAGCTGGTTTGGGGTGAATTTTTGGCTAGATCATTATGGAATTCTGGAGCATGCCCGGTAGTGCTCACCATTGATCGTCACCGTCTTGCTGTTGTCATTCTCAAACCAGTAAGCCCTAGCGTTCCCACCTGGCATTGAAGGTGCAGAAGCATGTGACCTTAGGCCCTTTCAGGTACCTCTCAGTGATCTCCTCAGGAGGTTGTGCCCCCCAGCAAATGTTGTTGTGTTTGTTGATGGCACCATTCAAGTGAAAATGAGCTTCATCACTGAACCAGATCAGCTTTATCCAGTTTGGGTACTGCTCCATCCTGTCACTGAGCCAATTGCACATATCAAATCTCCTTCTCATGTCATCTTGACTCATTTTATGCCTAATAGAGATCACCGAGACACGTTCGGAGACAAAACACGCCTGGATGCATCCAGAGACAAGCAAGCTCAAACACGTCTGGAGACAAACACCGCCTGGACACATCCGGAAACAAACTCCCGTCCAGACATAAATGCTGCTGAGACACGTTTGGAGTCAAACACCGCCTGGACGCATCCGGAGCCAAGCTGTCCAGAGAAAACTCCTGTCCGCATAATCTCTGGAGAAAAACTCCCGTCCAGACAAAAAAACCGCCCAGACGTGTCCGGACTCAAACATCGCCGAACCATCCGGAGCCAACTGGCCAGAGACAAACACCACTCGGACAGGTCCGGAGACAAACTCCCATCCGGACATAAATACGGTCCGGACACAAATACCGTCCAGACATAACCACCATCTGGATATGCCAGGGACAGACAGAAACAGACAGACAGGGAGAGAGGGGGGGGGGAGAGTGAGAGAAGTGTGGGAGAAGGGTGTTGCACTGTATTGGGAGGGGGTATAGCAAGGATTGGACAAAGAGAGAGAAAGAGAGAGAGAGAGAGGAGGTGGGGGTATGTAGTTAGCAGAGAATATGCTATGCTTTCTGAAATACACACACACACACACACACACACACACACACACCTTGGCTGATATTGGCAATTTTTCGGGAATCGGCAGGTTGGAGTAGTGTGATTTACCAATTGCAGAACTTACTGTATACAACCCAGAAACCTTGAACATCTTTCACCGAAAAACAACGTTACATTTATACAGACATTTCAGCGATAAGTTCACAAACATTATTCTTTATAAACAGCTGCGTGTGACGGATGGAAAAAGAATTGGCTGAGTAATTTAGAAAACATGTTAACACAACAAACAGCTCGGAAATCGGGTGTTATTTCACAAGAACTCGCTCAGAATGAGTGATGAGCACAAAGCACTCACCCAGAATGAGTGACGGAGCATGAAGCACTCGCTCAGAATGAATGACGGAGCATGAAGCACTCGCTCAGGGTGACAGAGCATGAAGCACTCGCTCTAAGTGACATGGCAAGGCAAAGCGTCTGCAGTAAGTGAACGATTCGCTCAGAATGAGGTAGCGCGGTACCTCTATCGACAGTCGGCAAGTGGCCTAAGCACTCAAGCAAGCACTCCCATTAAATGGTTGATAAGGATCAGCTGGCCAGGCTGTTACTGCATACCATATTGGATGCCTTTAACTTTAAAGCCGGTCTTCACTGCACATACAGCAGTTAGTGAAATAAAATTAATTTGTTCAAACAATGACTTTATCCACAAAGGAGTTGCTGCTTAATTCAGAACAACCCTGGAGTTATTGCATGAAGCAAAGGTAACTCGCTCGAAAATTAACATTGCAGAAAGTCCACTATGTTGCCTGCTCATCGTTAAGAAATCATTGTGGCCTGTTCCAAGTCAGGCATGGTTGAGCAGGCCAAAAAACATGGCGGCTTCAAACCCCAGCAAGGTTACCTCGGATATGCCTTTAGACCCCAAATAGAGCGGTGACCGAGGATTCACCTGATAAAGGATATAATTAAATAAGGCCGTTAATTATCTTCACAAGGGATTTTTTAATTAACCCAAACACCCAATTTTCACTCATGCACTTCCTTGGAGTTTTCTTAGTATGCATGTGAAGTTTCAGGCTGCTAGGTTTTGTGGTTTTGGAGTTATGGAGGAGACACACTGACACACATTGACATTTATTAGTATAGATTACACCCCTGCAAGGAAGATGTGGTCCAGCAGCAGGAATTTTCTGGTTACCCAGTGCACCAAGATGAGGACTTTTTGCGATCGAGCATTTTGGAGTTATGCTCTGAGATTATGGAACTCTCTGCCTTTAAAAATCCGCACTGCCTCATAAGTCACCGTTTTCAATCTATTTTGAAGGCTTGTCTTTTTGTTGCTGCTTTTTCTTAATTTCTACCCGTGTTGGTGTCATTTTCAATCCCTCACTCATTTTTAATTCTTTCTCTTCTTTGTAAAGTGCTTTCAGATTTTATTTAAAATGAAACGCGCTATATAAGAAAATATATTGGATGAAATTAAGGACAATCGCACTTTGAGCAACCCATCAGTAGTCAAGATGTGATTCATCCAAAGAAGCAGGGCATCTCTGTCATGCCAGAGCAGTTCAAAAATCATCATCCTGAGGGAAAACAGTCATGAGGGAGGCCATGATAGCCTGACTTGAGAGGTAGAAGAAGGACAAACATGACCTGCATGCTCAATTGCAAGAAGCACGACATGGAAAAAATAACATTGTATCACAAATGTCAAGGACACTGAATGCCAACATTTTAAAACACATCTGAAGCAAGAAGCTTAACAACTAAACAACAAACAGTTATAAAATTGGAGAAAGAATTAAAAGTCATATCAGGCAAACCTGTCTCAACCAACAACGGCTTTAGGGGGGAGGGGTGGGAGTTTGTTGAAGTGTGACCATTCTAAACTTGATATTCAGCCCAAAGCATTGGCGGTACCAACCTCCATCTGGATTAAAACTCTGACATGGCTCAGCTTGCCAGTGGTGCAGCTGTCTGTACCGCCTCTTGCTGCTTCGATGTATACACAGACACAGGCACACGGCCGGAAGGACTGTTGACTCAACATGTTTGCAGCCATTCTCTACTCAGGAGCACTCCAACAAGCAAATGGAGCTTCAAGAGTTGAGGCCACATTTCGAAAACCCCTCGATTATGTCACCATTGGAGTATGGCTTTGCATTCATAGTCTGATCGATTATCAGAAAGCGATCTTGTCATTTTATCTGCTGATTGTCCACATGAGAAACTCGAAGAGTCAATGTCAAGTTTCCATCTGGGAAAGAGACACCAATTAAAACGGTTTTTTTTTCAATATACACAGATCCTGCTTGGAAAGCAAAATAGTTGAACCCCATGCACTGTGGCTTGTGGAAATTGTACCCTCCTTCACATTTATATCAACAACAAAGTGGCTGTGGCCTCTACTTTTTCTTTTTCTGACTGCAGCATGTCCCAGAGTGGGAGTACAGGTCGGCGACTCACAGAGCATCAAGATTGGCCCAAGTCTTTCACGATCTCGATGTCCAGGCATGACATTTGATTATAACCTTATTGGAAAGAAATTTGTAATTCCTACAGGGTGTCAGAGATATTTCTGGTCTCCTCTTCGTTGCAAGGCACCGTTGGATCTTTAATGGCCATCATCTACAATACTAGCAGAAGAGTCCCAAACCAAACGTCCATCAGAGAGAGAGAACACTCACTGATACAAATGTCCTGCCTGCAAAGCACCAATTTGATCGTTTATAGTGAAGCCGAGAATCAAACCCAGATTGCCCCAAGCCACACCTCAAACATAAGTGGACTACCTCTGCACCATCCCATCAAACTAAAAAAAATGTCGTGGCTGAATAGAAGATATTCCCTTTTGCATTGATGCACGGCATAAAAGAGCCTCTTTCGGCCAATATTTCAAGTGCCTCAAGGCATGGTTGGTAACATGACCTAAAACCCACTGATCGCTCTTTTCGAGACCATCTCTGGATGCACGTGCTCTGCAAAATAACTACACGAAACTGTTGGTACAATGCCGAACTTGATACCGGTGTCTGGAGTTGCAGCTACTCAACTGACAAAGTATTCTCCTTGTACAGAGTGGGCCAAAAGTCACTGAAGGTTTTCTTTTTTTGTAACTTTTTTACGTTTAATTATTTTTTAATTTTTTTTTTTTACAGATAAAGGTGACCAGGGAGATTCATTATGAATAAATTTACCAATGACCAGTGCGTGAAAATTGTTGAATTTTATTACTCCAGTGGGAAATCAATAATTCAATCTCAAAGGAAATTTTGCAATCATTTTAATGTTTGAGAACAACCAGCAGAAAACACGATTCGGAACTTGATTGCTCGTTTTGAGTCAAAGGGGCTGGTCATGACTCAGCCCACAGTGGAAGACCTTTTTTTTCAAGATGATGATGGAATTGCAGTGTTTGTGACTGGTGAGCGATACAGGTCAATGCTGAAAAATTTATTGTTTCCGGAAGTAATTATTTTTTACCAGAAATGTGGTTCCAGCAAGATGGAGCTATGGGCCATACTGCGAGGCCAATAATGGACTTGTTAAGGACAGTTTTTGGTAACTGCATAATTTCAAGATTTGGAAACATTAAATGGCCTCCATGTTCACCAGATTTAACAAGCACAGATTGTTTTTTTCTGTGAGGGTACCTTAAAGATCGTGGATATGTCAACAAGCCACAGACACAAGAGGAATTAAAAAACAACATTTCTGAGGAAACTGCAGCGATTGATTAATGAGTTTTGTCCTCTGTAATGGATTACGTTTTGGAAAGACCAAGACTTTGCCAAGAAGCCAATGGGGTCCTTTTGCATGACACTATTTTTCACAATTAATCTAAAAAAAAAATTCCATGAGTTAAACTGTTAATATTAATTAATATTTAAAAATAAAAATAATATTTTTAAGAAAAAACCTTCAGTAATTTTTGGCCCACCCTGTATGGAGTGTATGTATATCAATATGATACGGCAATTAAAACTCTTTGGATGCAGTTTGTGCAAGAAACAAGAAAGACATTTAAATAAAATCATAAAAATAAAGTAATCCAAAACAGAATCCAGCATAAATTAATGTAAAAAATAAAAAGTAGAAGGGCACTCTTCGACGTCGCGATGTCACCAGATATACCTCCGCCCACATTATGACATCATTATACATACCTGTGCCAAGTTTGATTTAAATCCCTGAACCCAGACTCAAAATATTAAATAGTTCTGGCTGCCAGACCATACATCCAATCAGGTTGAAATTTAAAACATATATTCCCCATGAATACTCGATCAAAACTATGAGGTTTCGCATCAATTGATGAAGTGGTTTAAGAGAAAGAATCTTTTAAGATTTTCGTTCAATCCAATATGGCTGCCAGACCATGGGATTTACTCATTATTCGTGAACACCCCGGTATTCCCAAGGCTTGGGGAACATGTTGGTGACGTTTCCATTTGATCTGTTAAGCTCTTCTGGAGAAGAAGATTTTAAAGGTTTATTCTTCAAAAAATCAGAGCTGCCAAATCATGTGACCTATGACATCATAGGTGAAGAACTTTTTGTTCCTCGTGGATAGCTGATCATACCTGTAAAGTTTCGCCTTGCTCTGTTCAGCCGTTTCATGGAAGGTTTTCAAAGGATTTATGTTAAAAAAATATTGCTGCCAAACCATGTGACCGATGATGTCATCAATTTTTTTCCCCATACAATTTAGCCCGAGATGACCCTCAAAAATTTTCATACTGATCGGATAAATAATTCGATGTATCAAATTATGACGTCATAACGAAGCCAACTTTGACAACAAAAAAAATCACACTTATTTCCCATGTAGAGTACTTGACATGCCAAGTTTTAATTTTTCCCCATGGAGCGGTTTTGGAGATACAGAGGTCCAAAGGTTTTCCTTTTTTCCAGCATGGCTGCCACACCACATGATCTATGACATCATAATTATCATTAAAATATTATACATGAGTAGTCAACCTTTGGTGAAAATTTCGTGTAAATCGGATAAGCGGTTGCAGAGAAAACAGAGAAAATTAGCATTGATGGACGTGCCTATGTATGGACGGACAGACAACCTGAAAACATCATGCCACTGGCGACTTCATCAGTGGAGGCATAAAAAATACCATTAACGGGACACCACTTAATTCACTGATAACACTGGAATTAATGAATGAATGTAGCCAATTATCAATGCAATCAGTAATCTAAAATGATTGCTTTTTAAGAGTAACCATCGATATGATATTATGGAGACATTTCCCCTATATGGACGATTCAACATCTTTTGAGACGTGATCCTATGAGGCCAAGGATTTGACCCAAGAAGTCAGTTTGACAAACTGTTTTGTTGTATCTGTTGATAAATGTTTTGAAATTATTCTACCCCAATGCTACGATGTGGCAGTGGCACATAATTTGAAAGGCAAGGATCGTTCCCAACAGTATTCACAGATGCACTTCATCTATAAATTGTCTGTCACTTCAGCTTTTCAGCTGGCTAAGGGGACAGTCTTCAAAGATCTACACTATCTTATGTCGGAACATGCCGTTTATGTCTTCAGCCTGTCAGTACACACACAAAAATTGATTCACTCAGGGTCACTTAAGTTTCTTTAACAATAACAATGTTTGTTTGTTCAGTGCAAATAAATAAATAACACTTCCTCATTATGACTCACACACCTAAACTATTCCCAAACCGTTATCCATTCATCTCCTTGCGCGTCCCCGACTGTCTTCACTCAGAGGCTTCGGGGATTTTGTTTTGCATATAATAGCTCATGTGGCCTTTTTGAACATGTTTTAGACTTATGCACAGGTAAGCAATGATGAATATGTCGAATGTCTCTTGTTAAAACATTCTGACTTATCGCATGCTAAGCAGCGTTGCTGTGAGTTATGATCCGGTGATAAATATATCTCCAAGAAGCAAAAACCGGTGGACTGAAACAATGCTTCCAATTAATGTTTTATAGTTCGACTTATATATTTGTTGCGTATGTTTTTTAAAGCCACTGCAGGTAAACAATCTTGAAAGACTTAAGCAGCTTGGTGTGAGTGCTGTGACAGTTTACTAACATCTTACTTAAGGTTATTAAAACAAACAGGATAACATTGTATGATCTTCATACCTGTCATGCAATCACAGCACACTGCATCGTATAGGCGACCTTAAGGCAACTTTGTCTGTGGACCCACCGTTCGGCAGAGTTCTGTGATTAAAAGGTGGAAAACTCAATGATGCACCGTACCCAGCTGCTGATCCAGGTGGTCACTGAATCAGGCAGTCAGTGCACTGAAGGAATTCTTCAGATCACAACATATTTCTTGATAAAATGTGGGTACATCTTATTACATACAAGCAATAGGTGCTATACAAATACTCTAAAGTTGCTTTAAGTAAGGAGACTCGCCATGAAGTCTGTAAGGAACTCTCAAAGACCATTTCATCATATCCTCCTACATCCCTTCCTCCGTCCCCCTTACACCAGCATTGACATTGACACTGACCTTTTCTCCACCAAAGTGAGGAAAGCAGCAGGAATTGATCGCTTCTATCCTGGATTTTTGAAGAAGTTGGGACCTCAAGAACATGATTGGTTGGCTTTCATTTCACTAACATCCATGCAACTGGAGTTATGCCATCAACTTGGAGAGAGGCTAAAGTCATTGCCATCCTTAAGCCAGGGAAAACTGCTGCTGATCCATCTTGCTATTGGCCCATATCTCTGCTGTGTACGTTGTTTGAGTGTGTCCTTCTGGTCAGGCTCTCTCTACTGGTAGCGCTCAACCTTCCCATGGAACAAGCTGGCTTCAGACATGGTCAGAGCTGGGTTTATCAAGTACTTGCACTTCCCACCCACATTGAGACCGACTACCCATATGCACTCAAGACAGGTGTTAAACAAATTGATCTTTCATCAGCGTATGATACCATATGGCGACATGGTCTTCTGCTGAAAGCTGCCAGACTTTTCCAGTGTCAAGCCACAACGTCTGTCCTTTCTTCTATGCTTAGCAATCCGAGATTATAGGGTTTCACTCAGAGAGCAAACAAGCTACATAAGGAGTCTGAATGATGTTCTTCCCAAAGAGTCTATCTTAGCTCCAATCCTCTTCAACATATACTGTATGTGAGCAACATGCCTTGTACCACCTGCAGAAAGTTTGTCTACACAGATGATTTTGCTCTTGCTACCCAAGCAATCAACCTTGAGGATCTCAGCAGTACCCTGTTCCAGGACTTAAAGACAATGGAGCAATGCTTCATCTACAAGCGCCTCTGCCCAAACCCAATTAAGACTACAGTTACTGCTTTCCATCTCAGCAACCGACTGGCTCACAGCCAACTCCAGGTTTCCTTTTGTGGCAATCAGTCAAGAACAAACCATTCCCCAAGTGCCTTGGAGTAACCCTTGATCTGCAAACACATAAAATGGGTCACAGGAAAAATCAAGACCAGGATAAAAATCATCAATAAAAAGAAAAAAAATGTATGAATTCATACCTTTAATTGAACAAACCATAAATCAACGTTTAAATCAGCAACATGAAACTACCGTGCATCCGCTGACCTTTCTCAAGAGTAAAGAAATAATTCTAAATCATCCATATATTTAATTGAATTGTTGTGCTATAAAATCAATCACCTCAATAATGTCTTTTTCCC
>CM068965.1:66639354-66671363 GCA_035128595.1 Eptatretus atami | reverse complement strand
GGAGGGAAGGGGATAGGTGGGGAGAAAATCAGTCTCCTATTTTGAGCTTTTGCTTGTATGGGAGGGAAGGAGATAGGTAGGGAGAAAATCAGTCTCCTATTTTGAGCTTTTGGGGCTTGAGTCAGAAAGTTTTTCCCTTTTTACCCCATTCATTTGAATGGGCGTCCCAGAAACCCCATTTATCATCTACTGATGTGACATACAGTGGGACCCGCTTAATAGAATCACGGTTAATAGAATCACCCGTATTATAGAATCAAAATCGTTGAGACGATTCCATTGTATCTAAATGTACCAATTTTTCCCGTTTATTAGAATCAAAAACCGCTAATAGAATCAGCTGCTGGCCATCCACTTCGACAGTTCAGCGCCTATGGCCCGACAGTTCCAACTTTTGCCACCAGGCGGCTGACGTCACGCTAAAAATAACGCTATGCACTACAGTGATTTCGGTAGTCATTGTAAAGATAGGCAGACGGCTGACAGCTGCAGTCTAAGCACTAGGCGTGTCATTTCCACGATGGACAGAAAACGAAAGCGGACGGATCGTTCAAACTTGATAAAGCACAAATCCTGAGGGACTATGACGCTTTGCCAGAATGAGCCAACGAGAACTGCAGACAATGGAAATTAACCAGCCGATCCTATGCAAGATTCTGAAAGATGGAGAGGCCATTCTGAAGGTCAAGTGGATTCGTCTTCTTCTCAGAACGCAAGCGAAGCGGCAACGCACAGATGTCGAATCAGCAATGGTCAAGTGGATTCAAACTTCTAGAGAAAAGGAAGCACCGTTCTGGACTCTGATGCGGGAGAAAGCGGCTCAGTTCGCGGAAAAGTTCAACAACAAAAGTTCAGTGCGACAAACGGCTGGATTGACGGTTCAAGAAAAGACATGGAATCGTCCAAAGAAACTTCACGGGGAGGTAGCGGCGGTTACGTAGGAGGAAACAACAATGGCTGGAGCACGTGTTTCGGATCTCGTAGAAGGCTTCACGGCTGATGAGATCTGGAATGCTGACGAAACCGGGTTGTATTTTGGGCCTTACCAGACGGAACGTTCTCTTCAAGGGAGATCAGCACTGCGGTGGGAAAAAGCAAAGGAAGAATCACGGTGCTTTTTTGCTGCTCGATGACTGGTGTAAGCGTCCTCCTTTCGGTATTAGTAAAAGCAAGAATCACGGTGTTTCAAAGGCCTCAAAACAATTCCAGTTCGCTACGAGACCAATTCCTCCGCATGGATGACAGGTTTCTCTTCACTGAATGGCTCGATGAGTGGAATCGCGAGCTTCGGCGTCATGACCAGAAAGCGTTGCTCTCACGACAACTGTCTGGCACATCCCCAATCATTCAACTGTCGAACATTACTGTGGCATTTCTCCGCCGAACACAACCTCTGTTCTTCAACGTTAGATCAGGGAATTACCGTTCATTCAAAGCTCATTACCGCGTGCCATGCTACGAAAAGTGCTCACTGAGACAACGAGGATGGAGCAATGACAGCGAGTGACTTGGCGAAAAAGATAACGATCTCGACGCTATGCTGTTTACGGACGCAGCATGGAATGATGTGAAGACTACCGGCATAGTGAACTGCTGGCGCAAAGGAGGAATTTTCATCGGAGCGGCAAGCGAGGCGAAAGGGTCGAGAGCAATGACGACGACACGATTAGCCAACCTCTTCAAATGATCCCGACCAATGGCAGGACTTCGTCAACATGGACGCCACTCTCCAAACCACAGACGATGATGTCAACAGACGAAGCCATCGTTTCGGCAGTCAACGCGAAATGGGAATTGCTACTGACGCAGACTATGACGCCGACACTAAAGTGGAGGAAGACAGAGAAGAGAGGAGATTCTGTCCCGACCATCAAGGAAATGATGTCTGAGCTAAGACGATCAGGCTTGGTTTGCTATCACATGGGTTCAGTGACATGGCCTTCCTGCGCAAACTTGACAAGGAGGTCACGCCATTGCCACAGACTCGTTAAAGCAGGCAACAATCGACAATTTTTTCATTCAGAGTAGGCTCATGACAAACCTATGTTGTTTTGCTTTGAAAAGTACATATGTACTGTACGTGTAATTGTTTTATTTTCAGTAGTAGTTACATTGTTTTGAGCAAGTGTGTCATATAATCAAACTAAATGCTGAGTATTTGTCTCCGTATGTGTACTCGACATTTGATCCGCTTGATACTCACAACTCTGGTGAACTCGGATATTAGCTAATTCAATGCCGCTTATTAGAATCAAATTTGTCCGGCCCAAAGTGATTCTATTAAGTGGGTCCCACTGTAATTTAATTGTGTGGGCAGAGGGGAGGGGGGTTCACATGCCCTCGTTGAACCCCCGCCCCTTGGATCTGTCATTGGTTCTCGTGGTCCTAATTTTTGTTCAAGCAGACATGGGCGGATGGCAGCTTTTCATTACACGTTGTACCTGGCTGGGATTGAGAGTTGAAACTTGGGAACATCGTGGTGAGATGTGCTGTCACAGTCATTTAATAGTGACCAAACTGCAGGTCGTTGTGGCAGAGGGGTACATATCGTAAAGAAAAAGTCCCCTCAAACCAAAAAGATAACTAGATCTCCCCTTCTCGTCTAGTAATAAACATACAAGAGCAAATCTGGTCTTCGGTGACATTTTACCCACTTGGAAGGAGAAATGGATGGTGATAGGAAGGCAATGGTTGAAGAGGTGGAGGCCCAAGCAGTAGAAAATGCAGGACTCAGGCATTGCTGTAATTTGTCTCTGTCGAAGCCGCAGAGAATAAGCAATCTGGTTCAACTTATTCATGATTTGGTTTCATTTCAAAAGTGAATGTAATTAGTATGGCAGACAACCACAAAGTGACCCCCCCCCATCCCCACCCACTCTTGACTTTGACCGCTGAAAAATCAAAAGGAAGATACCAGGCCAAATGCTTTTCTCAGAATGGGCTGTGGCAAGGTATTTTTGTGCCGAATGTTGTCTGGATTAGCACAACTTATAAAGACTCAGCAGGTGAAAACCCTTAAACTAATAACCAGTTTTTAACGATTGACCTCTTTGTGCAATTTATAGAAAAGCACCAAACAAATGTCTGTCTACCTCAATCTGTAGTAGTTAAGGTAAGGCATAATTTTGTCAATTGTTCTTTGGATTTGGTTGAAACACAGAAGTATGACAAGGAAAATACCTTAATTTTGCAACCTCTTTGCACATTTGACCACCTTGCAATATATAATAAAACATTAAACCAATGTCCACATGCTTTAGGCTGTAGCAGTTGTGGCAATGTAATATTTGTCCCGAGAGAACTCTCGATTGGTTGAAATATTAATGTTTGGTAGGCCAGAAACTTTAATTTGCAACTGATTTCTATCTTCAACCCCTGTATCGTCTGCAATTTGACTCCAATCCGAATCTTTTCTGAGCATCCCCATAACGGTCGTTTGAAAGCACCTTTGTGTCAACTTTCATATCTATCCACTCAGATGCAAATGAGTGGCAAGGTAAAATATGTGCTTTTTAATATTTCACCTTTGACCCCTTAAAATCAGAATGGAACCTAAGTTAAAAAAAAAAAAATTGAAAAAAGGATTCTGACTGTATTGCATGCATCAAGTTATCTCCGTGGCAAATTTTAAGATTGCCTTTCAAATGAAAGAATGGTGTGTGGTTGCAATTTGTTGCAAAGAAAGAAAGAAGAAACATTCAAAAAAACAATTTCTCTCCCCTCCCTGGAGGAAAGGAGACAAACGTAACTAATGAGAGCTGAACAATCATTTACACCTTTACAGCTCATTGTCGGCTGAGTTTGAGTCCATTTTCATCAAATGTTCGATCTATAATAGTCAATCAATGGTTGACAACTTAAATAAAATTAAATGTTTGTTTGATCAGTCGAAAAAGGTCAGCCTATTGCCAATCAATATCCAAAGCTTTTCTGTCTCATTAAAAGCAGCTCTTTTGTCTGCCTGCAGCCTCATCGACTCACTCTGATGTTGTTTGTATTTCCCTTGTCTGCCCCATCCCCTCCACCCCTATATTGGTTTGTTGACCCTACACCCTCTATTTCCCAACTCTTCCATAACCAAGCTCTGCAATTAAAACCAAACATGTATTGCTGTGTAAGCTACTACCTGTGTCACACTTCCAAAGTAGCAGATGATTTTATAAGCCACAACAAAAATAGTCTTAAATATAAAAGCCTTCACATTAGCGTCTATCTCGTCTGTGTCCAATTTGCAGCATAGTGATGTGCAAGTTGGCTGGTAGAGCAGCCTACAGGAATGCATACTTGCCTCTAAGGTGTCTTGCCTTGGTTTGATGGACGTTAAACTGGGTATGCCATCTGCCAGCATTAGTTGGTGGACGTTAAAGATCCCACTATGTCCTTCGCGAAAGAAGATGAGTTATCGCTGGCACCATGACGAAATACCAAATTCCTGACCTAACTGTTGCTGGGAAGGCAATGGCAAACCACCCAGTATAACCCTTGCCATGAGACTGCTTCAGCAGCACGAACGCTCTGTAACAGAGATTGGTACATCAGAACCATCAGATGCAAGTACAAAATGTCCCTAAGTTTCACATACAGGGTTTGCATCAGAGAGCATGCCGTCTTTAGGAGAGAAGTCAAAACTGGCAGTCATGTTTGCTAGCACTTGCTTATGAATATTGCAGATCTGTCAAAAGGAGGCCATTGTGTGCTTGTGCCTTGGCCAAGTTCCAGTCCAAATCCCTGCGGCCAGGTATCAGCAGCATCACCCCGTCCCATAATGATGCCACGAGCACACACTCCACACACATTTTCATGATATGTGGATAATATAAATATTTTAAAAGTAAGATATTGAAGATAGCAGTAAATATATAGCACTGTATTTTGTAACAATACAACACACAAGAACATGTATCATTTCAGAAAGATGAGGTATCACCTGATTAAGCATGGTAAGTCTGTGGCACTCATTGGGGCTTAAAAATAATACATTTATTCATCCAATGCCTGTTCCTTTCCCCAATACCTCTCCATATTCTCTTTCACCCAATACTTGTACTTGTACCACATCTCATTCCCCATATTAATTTTACTTCTCCCATTCTAGTTATTTTTTGGCACTCCTCATATACCCTCTTTCCAACTGTAAGACCATCATCCCATTCTTTCCCTCTGATAATGCCATCTTCTCACTTTCTCAACTATTTTTCTTCTCACATCAGTTCCTCTTCACACTCTTCTTCAGTCTATTTTTCCACTCTTCTTTATTGGATGGATGCCTAGATGGGTTTGATGGTTGTGGAGTCGCAGCTGAAACCCGAATCCTATCCAGGTTCCTCTTGATGACTCCATCTTTGCTCTTTGTTTCTTTGGGTTCCTTCTTGATCTTCCGTTTCATTAAGTATTTCATATACCCACATCAGTCTTTCCTTAACCCACACTTCCTCCACCAGCCCTTCACTTTTATTCTCTTCCTCTTTTTTGTCTTGTCTATTGCCATAGAGTGAAGAGTTTGCTTGAAGGAAAAATTTTAATTCGTATAAACACAGGTTATCTGACAATTAGGCATAAGGAAAACCATTGTTGTGAAGTGAACAAGTTGAAATCATCGGACGATTCTGTCATTGCGAAGCTTGCCTTTTTTGTGCAGAAATAACAGCCGAATATTGAGCCTGGTGTTGGCTTATTGGTTAGGGTGGCTGGCTTGGGATCCAAAGGTCCTGAATTTGAGCCCTATTTGCCACTGAATTAACAACACGTGGGGTTGACTCACCTTGCCATCCTTCTGAGGTTGGTGAAATGAGTTCCAGTGTATTGGTCGAGGGGCACAGCTTCAGTGGCATAGTTGAGCCCCAACAAAATGATAGCTACCTGGCAGCCACGCTGCCATATGCAAGAAGAAGATGAAGCTGAATATTGTTACAAGGTAAACATCTGTGCTCTTTCAAAGTTTAATATTGTGAACATGCACCATGAAAAGCAATATTCAATTTAGGTCATTAGAGATGAACTCCCAGTCTTACTACTGTATTTGTCCAGCTGTTCCATAACATAAGGAGAATTGAGAAGATGATAAAATCCTTTTTTTTGTATTGAAAGTCGAGGCTCGTCGAAGAGCAACAACACAGAACAGAAACTGGAACGACACTCGGTAGAGCACATACCTCCACCAAGCTGAACAGTTTACGTTTTGTATCCCAATGGTAGGCCAGATCCTGATCTAGACCTTAACCAAAATCTAAGTGGCTTGTTCTTGTCACCTATCCACTCAATACACAAAGTTTCATCCAAATCCGTGCAGAACTTTTTGAAATATCATGCTCTATATCGTTTTTGGCTCTATCTCCCAATGGTGAAGAATCACTTTTTAAATTAAAAAAAATTCTCGTATCCGGATCCCGATCCTGATCTTCACTAAAATCGAATCAAATAGTCCTTGTTACTTTCCCAACCTGTGCACTAGGTTTTGTCCAAATCCGTCCATAACTTTTTGAGATATCCTGCTCACACACAAACAGCCAAGTCATGCAGATTTTCTTGCAACTTCAAAGTCGCAGATTGAACAGATACCATTTACTGGAGAGGCGGGTTGAACGGAGCTATAAAGAACAAATCAATGGAATGATTTACCGTTTACAAAAGTAACAAATGCTCAAAAGACAAGTGCTCTGCATTTTGTTCCAAAGTAAGATCTTTAAAATAACTGAGCAGATCAGATTTTATCAAATTGTCACTCATTTTCACATCTGATCACACAATGTTCATGACTATACAATATCATGATGCTGGTAACAATTGTTTTGACATCAATAATTTCGTAATACGGTATCTTAAAACATACCTGATGATCTTAATGATCGTGATTACGTTTTTTTGTTTGTTTAGTACAATGCTCACCTGCAAGGCCTTCTCTTCAAATGGGAAATAATTCATGAACGACAAGTGATATACGACCCCAAGCACCCTGACATCTGCTGGTAGACAAAAGGAAGGTTTTCTGCCGAGGAACCTTTTTTGATGTCACGTGCATATCATATGGGGTCCACACTGTCCACAGAGCCATTGTCGAGGCTGCAGTGCCACCGACAATCCACAGATGGCCACATCTTGGGTAAAAGTTGAATAATTAAATATCAGCTTTTCCAGCTGTGGAATAGCACAGAAAGTTGAAGATGTCATAGGGAGGAATATAAGTAAACCAGAGAGTTGGTGTCAAAGCCACCCAATGCTCGCCTGTTTATACATTTATCGTTTTTAAAAGACGATCTAATAATATTTTTTATAAAGCATTGCAGTGAAGTCTGATCCAAATAATTTTGAAGCAATATATGTGTTTGTATACTGTAATCAGTAAAAAAGGTGGTAATCAAACATTAGAAAGGAAATAACTTGCACCAAAAACTTTAACATTTTCACGCTCACGCTGACGCTCACGCTCATGCCAGGGGTATCGATATAGCTCTCTGTTCTTCGAACAGGCGAGCTAAAAATGAAACCAAAGTGCATGGAGATAACCCATCAGGAATAGAATCTTGCAACTATTTAACTTTGAGTCATGATCCAGACCTTTTCCTCTTCAAATTTCAAGTCAATCGGATGTAAAATTGAGGATTTTGGAAATACCACCTTAGTTGTCGACCTTGGGTCTATGTTGACCTCAAAAATAATTGACTAGTTGAATTCAGTGACCTGAAATATCAATGCTTTTAAAATTTCAAGTCAATCGGATGATAATTGAGGATTTTAAAAATACCACCTAAGTTGGTGACCTTTGGCCAATGTTGACCTTTGACCTTTTGGCCTTAAAAACAAGGGGCTTCTTCCTTATGACAAACTCTACCATGTGGTGAAGTTTCATGAAGATCGGTTTGAAACTGTGACCTGTAGGTGATAAACAGATAGACAAACAGACAAGCCGGTAGGCGACATGGCTGCTCGCTCTAGATGGAAAGCTGGCCGACGCGATAGCGATATTTCAGTACATGCTATCAATCGATTTAGCACAATAATATGATTATCACAGCCCTCTTAGTTTGCGCCCAGAACCCGCCTTGTGAAATTTCAGGCATGTTTCCAAGGAGACTCTAACAAATGGCAGCCCTGGTAATTCCATTTATCTATTCGCTAAAGATTTTATTTTTTTATATGATGCTGTAAGACATTCTCCTTGGGCACAAAAAACAGGTCCCTCGGAGGTCCAGTTTCGGAGGTATTGATTTTTTTGTACAGTCCACAATAAGTGTACGATGTACGATAAAGTATTTTAGCTGTTGCTAAGAAACGGAGGTGTGCATAGCAACCATTCATTGTTGTGTACATGCTAGCCACATTGTACACATTTCACCCATGTTTCATCAAAATCAGACTCTTTCTCTTAGAGATATTCGCAATTAACCGTTTCTGAAATGTTCGACATGTACTCACCCAAAACCTATCTCCTCCTACAAATATTTTTTGTTAGGGCTGCAAATTGGCATGAAGGGAGCTAGATAGATTGTGCGCAGAACTCTAAGCTTCGATTTTTCGATTTATTTTTTGATTTTTTTCGATTTTTTGACCACTTTAAAGGCCGTTGCTAGGGCCCGGGGTCCCATATTCGGAAGCACACGATTTCCAGAAATATTGGTCCTACTACCAAATTGCATTGGAATCGTTGAGTGTTTAGCCCCAGGCTTGACCAAAGTTTCGGGACAGACAGACAGATGGAAATGTCCAGAATAAGGGTGCTCTAAGAGCAGCCAAAACAGAATAACAAATCGACTGACCAATATAGTTGAAAAATCTTCGATTTTGCAAGTGAAAAATGCTCGAGATTTTATACTGTTCGCCCCATTTCCGTTATGAATTTTAAGATAAATTTGCAGAGTCGAAGGTGCTTCTGGCTCAATTGACAAAGTGTGTCCATTATGCCGATATATACTTCATTTACATCATCACCTAATATTGGCTTGAATGTTAATTTGTCATTTTATTTAAATAAAAAAAAGAAAGACAACAGCTGTGATTAAAAAAAATCTATTTGTACTGCCGTGTATGTCTCACCATAGCTTACAAACATTGATTGATACGGAACGGCAGGCTTGACATCCCAGCGCCCAATACTATACAGGCAGGTGGGGCCTGAACTTTGTTCGTCGTTCGATGTATTCTCGAATGTGTTTAGCATAGGGACAATGCAGAGTGACAGTGCAGAGGGACAGTGCGGGTATAGTTTTCTGTGTATCACCATGACTTGTAAACGAACATCTAAGCAGCTTGTAAAGTGCTTGCCAAGTGGCTTAAGCACTCAAGCAAGCACTCCAATGAAACAGTTGATAAGAAACGCCTGGCTTGGCAAGCGATAACAAGCTGATTGGTAATGAAACACAATCGCAAAAAAAAGAAAAAAACATCGCTGGTTTCTTAAAATTTTCAGATTTCACTCCAGATTTTGACAGTTATTTAGTTCACATGATCCAATCCTCAAAAACGAAATCATATTTTTTGACATGATGGGTCATCATGGAAATTCAGCAAGGCCTTTCATTGGTCCAAACAAAAATTGGCGAATTAAGATCGTTGTGAGGGAGCTGGCTGAGCAAGGGGCTGACCAAGGATGAAGCCTTGATAAAGGAGAATTAAATAATGCCATTAATTATTATCTTCAAAAGGGGTGTTTCACTTAACCCAGACACAATTTTCATTCATGCACACCCTTGGAGTTCTCTTAGTATGCACGCAAAGTTTCAGGCAGTTAGGTTTCATGGTTTTGGAGTTTTGGAGGAGACGCCCTCCTTCTCCTCCTCATGCAGCACAAGGCTGCAGGTAGCATCATCGGCTGAGGGCGCAGCTGTGTGGCTGATGGAATGCCCTATTACCAGTCCTAGAATATAAAACCCATCGCTTCATTGACGGAAATACCAATCTTTGCTGTGATAGCTAATCAATATAGTGCAAGAAGAAAAAGGATTCCTAGGAGTGCAGGGATAAACAGCATCGTATTTGGCGTTTGCAGTTTCGCCATGTGCCCCCATATACCCATTAAAAATAAATAAATAAAAATTCATCAGAAACCTTCCCAGGCGTTCCCTGAAACCACTGTCGTTCGACTTATTGAAATCTGTTAATCCATTCTCAAGTTATAACACAACAAACAGACAGACAGACACAGTTCCTTTTATAATATAGATACTGGTACTCATTTCACAAACATCAGAAGGACGAAAGGCTGAGTCAACTCCACCTGGTGTTAATTCAACAGCCTACGGGGGCTCAAACTCAGGACGTTAAGATCCCAAGCCAGTCATCCTATCCACGAAGCCAACACCAGGCTTGAGGAGATACACTCACACACACACACACCACACACACACACACACACACACACACACACACACACACACACACACAACATTGACATTTATTAGTATAGATAGATAGGCTAAGACGTCTTGATTTTGGAGTGATGGAGGACACACACACACACACACACACACACACACATACACACACACACACACACACACAGACACACACACACACACACACACTAATTGGTAGAAATAGATAGGCTAGGATATCTTCGTTTTGGAGTCATGAAGGAGACACACTGACACACACAAACACACACACACACACACTGACATTTATTAGGATAGCTGGACAGGCTAAGATGTCTTGTCCAAGTACAGTATTCCTCCGTTGTCAAGGCGGTTGGTGCTAGCAGGTGCATTCCCATAAAGGGCTCAGAATGATATGGTAATATTCGACTTCAATTTTGCACTGCATTGGAGAACGTATTGAAAGGGTCTCAGAACAATGTTGTCTTCAAAAAGAATCAGTTTATTTCACAGGCAAAGATGACTTTAATCCGAGGTTTTAATACCCAGGAATTGCCTTGCTAATTCACAAAAGGATGTGCAAGCAAGCTATAGATTGGACTTCATGTAAACTTTCCACAACGCAATTCAAGATGGATTATGACACTGCAGATAGATAATGCACTTCAACACAAAAAACACAGCAACTCTTTCGATGGATGGAACTTCCTTGTGTTTGTTGAAATGTTACAAAGTCCTCACAAAGCTGTGTGCACCATTTTCTGCCAGTGCTGCATCGAGTTTTGAATTTCCTTCTGCAGGCAAGGTCAGGGCTTGTCTTTTGGAATGTAGAACGGATTTTGAGTTTCAACTACTCAGACATTTGAAAAATCATCTCAGGAGAAGCACATCCATGACCTTGATTATGTCATATAAGGCTGTTGTGGTCTTTTGGGCACCAGGATTCATCCGTCTATCGAGAAATGTTTAAAACACCGCGACACCACTGGTCCAAGTGTATCAGGATCCGAGGGGATTATGTTGAAAAATGTCGACTATTAGTGTGGGACCCAACAATGATGTCTTCACGGTGAGTCTCAGAATCTTTCCAACATCCCTCAAGCAAATAACATACTGGACAATTAGGATGCATCAGTTTACATTGACATCATGTCAGTCTTTGACATTATGAGATCGAGGTGTATTTCTACATGGACATTGGTAGATTAAACACCAATTTACACTCAATATATGCCATAAAAACTATGATATTGGCACCATTAGTCACATACTCTGCTGGGAATGCGAAACTAGCATCCTAAGGCAAACGAATAAGTGATGGAGGCAGATATCAATTTTAACTGGCCAAAATTGATAGTTGAAAAATTTGAACTACTGATTTGAAATTATGCCCTCACCTTCATTTTTATGAATGACACTTCAAGTGCAGTGTTAATCATTTCAAGACAAAGTCAAAAAACATCAAACGAGGCCAAAACGAACACGGCATATTGTTAACAGGCAATGTAAAAGTACAATTATATCGACTAATCACTTTGATTTGCGCATGAAGTGTATACTGTACTGCACAAGTTATTCCAAGAACCTGAGGCTTTGGAAAAATGAAACGTCCATTTAAAGTTTTAATCATGATGGAGACGGTGGTGGCCGATTGGTGAAAACTTCTGCAGTGGGAAGTACATTTCTGGGAACCAGGCTAGTCTCAGGAGAACGAACATGTCTCCATCACTTTGACACTATAAGTTGTCAGCAAAAATGCAGCTGGCTCATTAACCACCTTCATGTAAGGGGTAGTCTGCTTTCCTATTGCGGTCTACCGATGTAAAAAGGCACCAGTGGACAAAATCCCTACATATCAATAAAGATATAATAATTCATAACCGAACCATGGTGGATATTAAAGGGATTGCGAGCATTTGTTTTTTGAGTATAAACAAATAGAAACCATAATAAATTAATTATGCAAGGAGGTTGAAGAAGGCTGATTTAGGTTAGGGGTTGTGTGTGTATGTGGGTGGGGAACAGGGAAGGGGGTGAAGGTGATTTTTTGTCACATTTTAACTGTTTCCATATCCTGCCTCCAGAACAAACTCCCACACTCTCTTCAATCCCACTCTTCCCTCCAGGTCTTCAAAACAGCTGTTCACCACCATCTCATGTCTTCCCCCATCCAAAAACCACAATCTTTTCTACCCCCGCTTATCCACCCCAAACCCACCTCCTTTAAATTCCCTGTTTTCCTTCCTGAAAGTCCATGTCGTGTCCATCTTGAATACCCCATGTACCCCCGCCCCATCCCTCTCCCTTCCACAGATCTCCTGATGTCCCTGTTCCCTACTGTTGTTGTGCTTCCCTCTCCCTCACCCCCCTTGTCTCCTGCGCTATTTGTTATGTGCTCCCTGTGTTAGCTCTTATACGAGCCTCGACGAAGCATACAACCGCAAAGGCAATTTCTGATCTTTCATATGAAGCTGAAATATGAACTTTAGTTTAAGATTACGAACCCAGAATAGACATTTCAATGGCAGACACACTACCTGGTGGCCTGAAACTCGCTTTACCTCTCCCCAGTAAATAATTCGCCCTTTAACTCTTTCAATATACAGTTTTATTGTGCTGTAATCACAATAATGAATCAGTCATTGTACAAGGTGTCCCAAAAGTCATTGTGCACTGGGAACATCCTTCCAAAATTATGAAGGATTATTAAGAAATAAATTTTACATTTACAATAAGTGTTAAAAATGTCGTCCACATGCACGCAGACAAGCATCCACACGTCCTTGTGTATTCGCGAAGACACGCATCAACTCAACCTGAGAAATATTGTTGATAAAATTGGTCATGACTTCCTGAAGTTCTTGAAGACAGGGTTATCTTTACAAACAGTGCCTTTCATTGCTCCCCAAAGATAAAAGTCTGCAGGTGAAAGGTCTGAGGATCTCGATGGGCAAATCTCCTTTGAAATGAATCTGTCTGCAAACATGTTGCGGAGCAGCATCATGGAGCCACGAGTAGTGAGCACAGTCATATTGCTATGTTGGAGATATTCACTGTTAATTTCATCTTCATTCAGCTTCCCAATGAAAGGATAAATAATTAAGCCTCAATAGCGTTCCGAGTTGATTGTCGAGTGGAAATATATGGGGCTAATTATCCACTTACATGATATGGAGCACCATACACCAACCTTCACATCATCCAGACAAATGGAACCAAGCCTAATCTGAGAAAAAGGTGACTTCCATCATATCACCTCCATTGTCTCGAAACCATCGGCAGTAATCAGAACGCTTGATGTAGTCCATCTCTTGCAGTTCATGCACAACTGTTACTTTGTGCGGATGGAAGTGCAGACGTTTATTCAGTGCTCTAGCTGTGTGTACTGGCTTGCGACGCATATGCCTGCTGTGACAACTTACAAACCGATTTCCTTGGGCTTCTTCATATGGAAACCGAAATATCATTCACTTCATCGTCTGATAACACTGAATGATGTGAAACATCACTGCCAGGAAACTTTTCTACAAACTACTGTCTTACCCTCTCAGTATATTCACCTACCCTACAAAACACATGTTCCACCAAAAAACTTTTGTGCTTCAAGTGGCAAAACCATCTGAAAACCGAATCCACTTCTCAACAATAACTGGCTTACAACAACGCAAAGGGCTTACACACTGCTGATGGGTTGCTGACATATTGTCCATGTCAAACGTCATGTAGGCCATTTCTACGTTTCAATAATTGGGCTGCTTTTCATGGTTTACATGGAATTTGCAGAGGTGCACAGTGACTTTTGGGAAACCCTGTATCTGTATTATATGCATTCCGGGGGAGAGAGGAACGTGCAAGAAATTTAACAGGGGTAAAGTGACTTTCAGGCCACCTCATACAAAATGAGCTCCTGCTACCCATAATCAATGCCTGACCAAGTACAACAACTGCGGAGAAATCGTGTGACCCAATTGTAACCTGTGTCGCAAGTTTAACATGAACCTTCAAACCCCATCCCCACCCCACCCACAAAGCCTCAACCTTCCCCTCCCAACTCTATCCCATCTTTGCTCTGCCTGACCCCTTCAACCCCAACTCTGTCCTCCCCTCCTCCAGCTCATAAAAGCGAATGGGAATTCCCACATTGAAAAAGCAGAACATTTAACACTTTTCCCTTCCCTATCATATGCTATCACCGATTTCACAGAAACTGCGATCGAAACAGTCATGGCCCATCACGGTCGCCTGTCCGATCACAAATCCCACGAGGTCTGCAGAAACCCTGTGGAATTACCAGTCAAGTGACCATGAGTCCCGAAACCAATTATCTTCTTCCTGATGCATTACATACACATCGTTAAAAGTAAATAATGACTGTTTGTCAAAGATCGGTTTAGCCATCTTTTGAGAAAAATGGCGACACACACATACACAAATACACACACACACACACACACACACACACACAAACATCTCTGTGATAGTGTATAGAGAATCCCCCCCAAAAAAATTCAATTTTTTTCCAAAGATTTGTTTGCCTAACACACTCCCCGGCAAAAATCGATGAACCTCTGAAAGTTTGATGACGATCCGCTTGGCCATCTGTGATAAAAAATGGCGACACACAGACAGACAAACATCTCTCTTAAACCGGCATTGATAAACTACAAACCACCAATGCAAGCTGTGTGCCAACAAGCAAACATTGCATGCGAGTGCACATTGACGCCAACACGAACAATACCGGATGAAGTTTTTCACAGATGAGTTTTGTGCCAAATTTTAAAACAATATTTTCAACAATGCACCAAAAGTTAACCCGACTCGTTGGCTTAATGGTTAGAGTGTCTGTTTCCAGCTCTGGGATGTGAGTGGCTGAGTCACACCAAGAACTGGACTATAAATGGTACGTGCTGTTTCATTACTTGATGCTCAGCTTTTAAAAAGGATACAACATGGATAACCAACCATAGGTTGGAAACCATTGTGCAGGCTCGGTGGGCCTAATTGCCTCCCGCTGCATTGAAATTCCCTCCAAAAGAACTCAAAATTATTATTATTAGTATTATTATTGTTATTGTTATTATTATTAACATTGATAATTGTATAGATAATCAAACACTATCTTTGAGATTGATGACAATGGCATTACCATCAATAACCTTCACATTCTTGCAATGCACGGACATGTTTAACTCCAGATTGCCGCAGCACAACAACACAAAGCATACTGATGTGAATATTTCAACAGGAATGTTCGAAAACTTACAAATGCCTTCGGAAATGAATGAGAAAGGACTCTGTTCTCATGGCCACGGAAAAGAGTAATGGGTTATTTTTGTGTGCAGGTGAAAAGAAATCTGGTGCTGCAATCACTTGTTCACTGTGGAACTATCCCCCTACACCTGACCTGTCAAGTCCTTCCCTCCGGTCCTTCAAGACAATGTCCACCAGCACCGTCTCATGATGTCTCAATCCCATATCCACGAATATGTTGTATTCTCTATTCTGTTATTCTAACTGATCCATGCACTCATAAACTTCCTTTAACCATTTTGTCTGTATATCCCTCATCATCCCACTGAAGCCTGGTGTTGGCTTAGCGGTTAGGGTGGCTGGCTTGGGATCTTAGAGTCCTGTTTCATGCCCTGTTAACTGATGAATTAACACCAGGTGGGGTTGATTCAGCCTGTCATCCTTCTGAGGTTGGTAGCATGAGTACCAGTGTCCTAGCGTAGGGGCACAGCATCAGTGGCATCGTCACACTCCATCATCAACAAAATGATAGCTCCCTGGCAACCAAGCTGCCCATGGATGAAGAAGATCATCCATTTATTTTTGGCCCTGCTCTTGATTTGCTGTCCCTGTAGAGCTGTCACCCAGCTAGTACTCCATGAGCCTTGACTTGCATAAAAATCATGTTGGAACAAAAAAAATTAAAAAAACGCCACCCCGACATTACATATTACATAAATTAGTCATTTTCTCAATTTTAGTTTCCAGCTCTTTGCTCATTCTGTTTAGTTTCGGGCTGTGCACTTAATTCCACCACCAGCTTTCCAATTTTATATGTGCCATGGAGAATTACAGACTATTCATCTTGGCTGAAGTCAGATGTATATTTTTGTATTTTTGTGCCGCACGTACAAAATGCATCGGTTCAGCATCATTCAGATCCCAAAAGTAAAGTTTGTATCCTTAAACAACCCAATCTATGTTTCTTCTTAGTCCCTCTTGTTCCTTTTGTTGCAGTAGCTTACAAAATTGTTTTGATATTCCACAAATATATTGGAAGTGCTGTCACAACATAATGGAGGTGCTTGTGCTTAAACAACAACAAAATGCTTATTGTGTTTCACTCTTTGAAAAGTGCCACGCAGCAATGAATGTATGTTAACAATATTGATATTGGGATGTTTTAGCAAAAAGATCAGACTTGCTTCTTTGAAAAAGTGCAACTAATGGGGAACAGAAATATATATCCACGACGTGGAAAAGACAATCAAACAAGCATAATGGAGAACAGACCCAGGCTCTGCAAGCTTCATTTATTTGTCTCTCAGTTAGAACAGAACAAGTGGTGGGATGGGGAAGGCTAAATAGGGGAGAGACCCAGAGTATGTGTAAGGGGAAAAGGGGAACAAGAAAGTATCTTCTTTTCAAGCTGCCATGGTACCTGTCATCCACTGGCCATGGTCAGAACCCGGTGCCTCCGCTGAAGCAGGGCAACCTGCAGTGTCACTATTTAACAAGGAGGGTAAAAGATACTGAAAAGCATGGTGCCTTATGCTGGAAAGCACAAATGTTACTCTGTCTTCAAGCACCCGGGACACCAGGCCTCGTAAAAGCCTACTCATGCACCGAAGCAGGAATTATAGGCACAGCCACACGGAGCCACACACATGGGCACTCACCAGGCTGAGTGGTACTGTTGGTGCTCTGACTGGCTCGCACTACTTGAGCGTTCACCTCGACTGGCTGTTCCGGGTAGTTCTGAGGAGCATAAATGTGCGTACTATGAATGTGCATTGCACCAGGCCCAGCATTGTTTACTGATGCTCAGTCACACAGACACTCATGAGCCCCTCTTCCCACCATCTCTCACCTCCACCCCCAAGCATGAGCAGGCATACACAGAAGTACACAAACATAAAACACACACACAGCCAACCCTTCCAACTGTGAGGGCCTCGTTGATGGTCTTATGGAACTGCACCTTGATGCATTTGGCTCAACTGGCAACTTGGCCGTATCATGTTTAGAAGCATGGTTGTTAGTGCTAACAAGTACGGGTTGTGCTCTCCTGCACCAAGGCTCACAACCCGTAACCTGTACACACTGAATACAGACACTCACAAACACCCCAAGCATACACCAGCAGGCACACACCAGCAGGCACACACACACACACACACACACACACTTAACACCTTGCTTTTACGCATGTTGCTCTATTTCATGGCATCAGTAGTTTGCACCTTATAAGTGACTGCCTGAACCAGCAATTAAATTGGGGTCGCAATTAAATGCATGATTGATCACATTGAAAAGCATGGCTGATACTCTCGCGCCAAGAGTTCGGTATTGCCTTCACCAGCCTACGCTGGTAGTGCTCACTCTGTGCGTTCCAAGTCGCTTTCAAAATATGAGTGCCACAAAATCTGTGCCCTAGGCACTTCTCTTTTGTCCTTGGCACAAATCTCTTTCAATGAATGAACTTCTGGTTTCTTGCACAACCGACTGTCCTTTGGCCAGCAACCTCATTAGGATTTCTTCTCGGCCAATTGCCTCAGTCCCTGTACACACAGGCCCACACCAGGGTGAAGCGGCACTTGTGCTTGGACCCTCGATCTTTCACCTTTGTCTCTGAGCACAGATATGCCCACACCTTGGAGATCGTCTTTGGTGTACTCTGTCCATCTCATACCACAGCAGTGCTGGCTCATGGTGACTTAACCATTAGTACCCCAAGCACTGGCCAGCAACCATAACGAGCCCCTTATGGCTAATGTGGACGATTGTATATTCCACTTGCACACTGAGTGTTCTTCTCTGTGGTCCAGTATTCCAAACCCCAACTGACCACGACTTGCATAGGTTCCACACTTAAAAAAACGATGGCAGTGGTGGCTATTAATCTCTGGCTCCACCAACCCCTGTTTTTACCTTCCATTCTCCATGTCTTTTACCTTCCATTAACGATGACAGTGGTGGAGGAATGGCCTCCCTGGAAAGGTAGTGGCAGCAGAAAAAGTAGATAAGTATAAATTAGAATTAGATAGGTACCTGGAAGTTATGGAGATAGAGGGGTATGGGGATGTTGATAGGACTTTTAGGTAGTTTGAGCATTGATTAATTATCATTGATGCCCCCTCACCTGAGGGGAGGAAAAGGAGAAAAAAAAAACACAGAAACTACAAAAACTACAACAAAAAAACCTAAAAACAAACAAACAAACAAAAAATATTATTTCATTAATTAAAAACATTTTTTGCATTTTCCTCCTTAGATCTTGTGTAGATGGGTTGGTGTGGTGCTCGTGCAGGCATGATTGGCTGAATGTCCTCCACCTGTGTTGGATTTCCTTGTTATTCTGGGATTGTCAGCTTTCCCTTTCATCCAGGGCCCTCGCAACAGCTGCTCGAGTGCGTTCCTGGCACTAGCACACCTTTTTTGTCACCTTCTCCCTGTATCATCCATAGTTAATGTAAGTTCCTGTACATGTCATTACCATACATTGGCTACACTGCTATATATAACAAACACAGAGTAGCACATTGTTGTTGTACTCTGTGCCCTTCCTTCATCATGCTGTGACCAAAGGTTCAAACCCCACGTCTCATGTTGATTGGCCCATTATCTCCTAATACTCTTGCAAATCATGAAAATGGCCATCAACATGTTACAATATGCAAATTATCTCATGTTATCAAATTATCTCAAACATCTGATCCACCTACTTCACTCCTCATAGAATGCATAACATAACTAGAAAGTATCTCAAAATGCAAAGCTCGTCCGCATCTGTTTTCTACTCAAACTAAACTTGGCGAAAACAGCTGTAACATTTTTCTCAGATGGCAAGAAAAGGTATGGCCTGGACACACACACACACACACACACACACACACACACACACACACACACACACACACACACACACTTGCAAAACCACTGTCTCCTGCTGCACGGGTGGGCTGACTGAATAAAATGAGCATTCATTTGTTCAATCTCATAATTATATTCTCCATAAAGTTTCCTTTTCTGATCAATAAGGTGTTTCAAAAGTCTTGGTGCGATTTCAATGCTTTATTTTGAAAAAGGTATATCCATCCATCCATCCATCCTTCCATCCATCCATCCATCGGGACCATACTCTGTGCAGAGCATTGGTGCTCTCTCAGCAGTCTCCTTGGATACTGGGCACAATCCTGGATGGATCACCACTCTGACACGTGATACCAGCAAGCTGGCACTCATTTCACCGACCTCAGAAGGATGACAGGCAGTCAACCCCACCTGGTATTAGTTCAACAGCCAAGCAGGATTTGAACTCAGGATCCTAGGATCCAAAGCCCACCACCCTAACCATTAAGCCAACACCATAAAAAGGTATATGAGGCCACAATATTTAAAATTAACAATCACCCCTCATTCATTTATTCATTTATATATTCGTACGTAGCCTGGGGTTGCTTGGCTGTATCATTTTCTGGAGGCGTGGCTGTGCCACTGATGCAGTGCCCCAATTACCAGTAATCTGGTACTCATTTCGCCGACCTCGGTAGGATACCAGGCTGTCAACTCTACCTCGTGTTAATTCAATGGCCCAAAATGGTCTTCAACTCAAGACCCTCAGATCTTAATGCGGCCACCTTAACCGTTAAGCCAACACCAGGCCTATCACCACTCATAAAGTCGAGACTTGGGAGGTTTTTTGGCACTTTCATTTATAATGATGGAACGGCGTTGATAAGGTATTCGATGTGACCTCCACAGCGTGCCAGACAAGCGTTCACTCGAACAGCGAAGTTCTATGTCACCCTCTTGCATGTGAGAGGGGAGATGGATCTAACACACTCCTCAATAGATCTCTTGAGCTGCTGGATGTTCCGAACGTTGTTTTTGCAAACATTGTCCTTCCTCTTGAGGTCTGGGGAATAGGGAGACCAGATTTGCTTTGTCTTGAAGGAGATTACCCTGTCACCAAACTTCTCAGCCTTGTCAGTGTCTGTGAGAGAGTGCTTGGTATGCACTTTGCATGAACAAATTTTCATGCTCTCCCTCAGGATCCGAAACACAGTATTGTGCATAAGACCAAGCTGTTGTGAGTAGTGAGCTCCGGTGAGAGAATCTCCTTGGACAGTGAGTGACAGATTGTCTCACCTCCTCAATGTTTACTTCTGAACGCTGTCGTCTTTCTCCGTGATTTATTGGCCCGGCCCCCGCACAGCAGGAGACGGGGTTTTGCAATCACTTATGTGTGTTATCTCATATTTCTGATTACCTCCGCCAACGAAGGCGAAGGAGGCTATGTTTTCACCCCTTTCTGTCTGTTTGTCTGTTTGTCTGTGTACAGGATATCTCAATAAGTTGTGGATGGATCTGGATGAATGGGCTGACCACGGGCTTCGTGGTTGCAGCAGGTTGATCAGCATCTCAAGGAAATGGGGATGGGCCAAGCATCTGCCTGGGGGATGGGCAGACGGAGGCCCCCGGAGTACCGGCGGAAAGTGGACGCAGCAACATGCTGCTCTGGCGCATGCTCCCATACCTGACCTGACCTGACAGTTTCTTTCCTCATATAATCAAGCTATTCGTGTGGAGGAAATTGTAGTGAAGTATTTTTTGTTTGTAAATTTTTGTCAACATTCATTTTCATAATCCCTGCGCCTAAACCTTTACCAAAAAACATGGTGCCAATTTTTACCTCCGCCACCGAAGGTGAAGGTGATGTTTTTCACTTTCTCTCTGTTTGTTACTTACGAAATCTAAAGGTTTCGTAAGTATAGATGAATTCCGTCCTCTGTTTGTTTGTTTGTGTGTGTGTTTGTGTGTTTGTGTGTTTGTTTGTAGGCACGATAATCGAGAACGGAAGAAGCTACCAATGTCAAGTTACACCACGTGATTCAGGAGGGTGATGGCTAGCGCTGATTAGATTTTGGTCAAAATCGGTCAAGGTCAAGGTCACAGTGAGGTCAAACATAATTACGTAAATTAATGTGGAGAAATGGAGTATTTTTGCTTCGCTCGACGTTACGAGTTCGTTTTAACTTCGATTTTAATTTTGTCTTCGGTTTTTGCGATGGCTTCGGACGTTAACACTCGATTGTCGAAATTCTGGTAAAAATCGAGTGTTTTGGAGACGTTTTAAGATTGTATAAAAATATTTCACTCGCCGCGTCACGGCTCGTCAGTGGTGCAGCGCGCTCGAGCAGACGCGTCGTTGAGTCACGTAAAGGTTTTCCGTGTGCGCTCTGACGGTGTTTTCGATAAAATGGTGTTTAAAAGTCATTTTTTTATCCAATAATGGTTATCGTCGCATGCCTGACTTGCTAAGCCGTCGGATTATGTAAAGATTGTTGGTGAATGGCCGAATATTACGGTTTTGTGACTTTGAAAAATAATATAAATAATTGCGTGGAGAAATGGAGATTTTTGCTTCGGTCACGTTACGAGTTCGTTTTAACTCGGATCGCAATTCTGTTTTCACTTTTGGTAAGGTTAAGTATGCTTAACATTGGTTGTCGAAATTCTGGTAAAAATCGGATGTTTAATGAGATTTATGTCGGGTGTCGTGTCTGAGGCTGAACTGAAGATTATGCTAATGAGGGAGATTGTAACACACGGCATTACGCGCTCGTTTTAAAGTCAATTTCAATCCTGTCTTCAATTTTGGTAACGGTTAAGTATGCTTAACACTCGGTTGTCGAAATTCTGGTAAAAATCGGATGTTTTATGAGAGGTTTGGTACAGAATCATCGTAGAAACTTCTGGTTTGCGTCGCTACTTCTCCAGAGACAGCTTTTATTAGACAAGGTCAGAGGTCAAGTTGACGATTTCGTAAGTACCAGTCTATGACTGCTTGTTTCTTTCTCTGTTTGTTTGTTTGTGTAGGATATCTCAAGAAGTTGCTGACGGATTCGATGAAACTTGGTGGCATGTTGAGTGTGTCACAAGGAAGAATTGATTAGATTTTGGTGAAGATCCGGATACAGATCCAGATCTGATAATTTTTTAAAGTGATTCTTCACCATTGATAGTGCGAAACAGATATATAGCATGATATCTCAAAAAGTTGTGGACGGATTCGAACGAAACTTGGTGGACATATTGCGTGTGTGACAAGGAAGAATTGCTTCAATTTTGGTGAAGATCTGGATCCGTATCCAGAT
This sequence comes from Eptatretus atami, assembly GCA_035128595.1. Classification (NCBI taxonomy): domain Eukaryota; kingdom Metazoa; phylum Chordata; class Myxini; order Myxiniformes; family Myxinidae; genus Eptatretus; species Eptatretus atami. The sequence goes on along the minus strand of CM068965.1, from coordinate 66,648,664 downwards.
CTGATAATTATTTAAGTGATTCTTCACCATTGAGAGATAGGGCTGAAACGATATATAACACGATATCTCAAAAAGTTGTGGACGGATTCAGACGAACATTGGTGGACACGTTGGGTGTGTTACAAGGAGGAATTGTTTCAATTTTGGTGAAGATCCGAATCAGGATCTGGATACGAGAATTATTTAATTTTCAAAGTGATTCTTCACCATTGACAGATGGGGCCAAAAACGATATAGTGCTGTATAGCATGACATTTCAAAAATGTATTGGGCCCAATATGTTCTCCTGGATCAGGCATTGTATGGTGGAGGTATGCGCTCTATCAAGTGTCCTTCTAGTTCATTCTGAGATTGTCTGTCTGTCTGTCTGTGTCTGTCTATGTCTGTCTATGTACCTGTGTGTCTGTCTGGGCTGTAACTTTTTTAATATTTGAGCTTTTGTCATCAAATTTTCAGCAAAGCTTTATAAGGAGATTACGGAGTGAAAAAGTTCACAATTTGGTCAAATGGTCAAAGGTCAGCATCACATAAGTTTGCCAATTTTCATACAATTGAACTGAAATTTCAAGAATGTGCATATTGGGCCAATGAATTGCTTCACCAATCAAAAGCTAGAAGCGGATTGTTTTTAGATCAAAAGGTCGAAGGTCAAGCTCGCATAAAATTATCAATTTTCATCCGATTGACTTGAAATTTGAACAGGGTTTGCATGTTGGGTCACTGAATTGGTTCACCAATAAAACGCTCGCAGCTAATTGTTTTGAGGTCAAAAGGTCAAGGTCACAAAATCGTCAATTTCCATCTGGTTGATGAGATTTTAGCAGGGTTTGCATATTGGGTCACTGAAGCCTATTGCTTTTGAGGTCAAAAGGTCAAGATAGATTAAAATCGTCAACCTTTTTGTATGTTGAAGCTGTTTTCGACATGTTTAGCATACGGAAGAAGAAGTCCGAATACAAAGCAGAGGTGGATGGGCTTTGCATTTTCATAAGCTTTTCATATACGGCAAAATAAATCTCAAAATCTCAAATTTCCTGTTTTTCTGTGGGGCACCCTGTAGTTCAGATTATGAAGGGTTTTCTTTCTGGAACTTCTTCACGTGAAGAATCGTGAAGAATATGGTTCTTGCTGGGTAGGTCTCTCACTTTGAAATATCTGCCACAAAGCTACTGGGTCTTGATCACGGACTTCATCTCAAGGTACCATTCATTTCCACCATTTTACTTCGTTGGTGTGCTGCGTCCGACATATTTATACTGGACTAATTAAACTTGGTGGAGACAATTTCCCAATTTCCTATAACAATGCCTGAAAAATAAATAATCTTCTTCTTGTTATTTAACGATCACAATTATTGCCACATCCTTGTTGGGTTGGCAATGGGAAGCTTGGTCCAAATCTTTTAGGAACTGGCTGGCCAAGCCTGACTTTCACCTAAGGTGAAGGCAGGACTTTGTAATTTGTTCATGGTTCTGATGATAGCTTGCCTAATCTTCACAAAAGACATCATGACATCTTTTTTTTTAACATCCATCAACGAATGCCAGCAGATGGGACACCCATTCAACATCCATTCGACAGACGACACACACATTGATGAATCACCCTACCTGTGAAACACCAGGATGACAGTTTATAGCTGGGTTAGATTCGAACCCAGGAAATACAGCTTAGAGGCAAGTGTGCATACATCTCGGGCTTCTTGGCCACCCTGCCAATCCCCTGGAAAAGAAATAATGATTACAATTAATAATATTCAATGGAAAAAAAAATTCAAATAGGACAAAGACTTTTGAAACACAGAATATGAAAAGGCAATCCTATGGGACTCCATGAACAATTGGGACAATTTAAATGCATGAACAAGTGGGACATCCAGCTTCTTTCCTCATTATTATGATTGATTCAGAGTTATTCTGACTGCAAATACAGCAACATTCTGATTGTCTGCGACATTTTTAATCACGAAAACAATTCTACATCTACTATTAGCGGCCCGACAATCACAGATTCTAACGGTTCAAGTGCACCATAGCAGAACTGCAATAACGGCTTTCAAGTATATAGTGTAGGAGCAAATGTAGCAAATTTGACTTGAGTATTTTTGGATTGTAAATTTTAGCCACCCAATGCATTTTTGTTCTTTACTGCCCTGTGAAAGCAAAAAATTATGGAGCCAATTATTTGTTTCATTTTAAAGGTTTCAAATCACTAAATTTTAAAAGTATTTTAATAATAATAATGATAAAAAAATGAAAATAATAATAATAATAATAATAATAAAGGTAGAAAAAGAAAAAACGCTTTGAAGACCATTTTTTTTAACACAAAAATGTATTATATTGCACAAATTGCTGTTTTGAGAATTTTTCGAACGACTTTGAACCTATTTTTCGGGCTGGGTCCTACTTTGGGGGGCACAGATGATTAATTTTCCTGGCCAAAATACAAAAAGTTACTACACATCATAAAGTGGTTTATACCGGCATCAAAAAGGAAATTTAGTCATGAATGATTTATTTTTTAGTCTCACTTTTGTGACATTTTAACGTGATAAGTGATGTAAGCAATGCTCAGGGCTTGCGGGACAGATCCAATACTTTTTGTGGAGCCCAAATAATGATAATGACACTTGGGTGTATTTGACAAAATACCAGACTGTATTTTTCCTCATTATATTCCTTTTGCATATTGATTAGATATGTCTTTACTTTAATTGGTAAATTCTTAAATGTAGTATCGGGATGAATTTATTTTACTTTTAGGGCTTTGAAATATACCTGCACTAGTTCTTAGATCTGTTCAGACTTTATATTCTGAAGACCACACTGTGGTCCACACTGTGGTCACACAAGAATGACCACACTGTGGTCACAACCCCCATCCATCCATCCATTAGGCCCATACTCTGTGAAGAGCATTGGTGCTACCTGAGAAGTCTCCTTGGTATTGCGCACAATCCTGGACAGGACACCACTCCAGCACAGGACACCAGCAAGCTGGCACTCATTTTGCCGACCTCAGAAGGATGACAGGCAGAGTCAACCCCACCTGGTATTAATTCAACAGAAAGTGGATTTGAACTCAGGATCCTCAGATCCCAAGCCCAAAACCCCAGCCATTAGGTCAACACCAGGCATGGTCACAACCTGTGACACAAAATATAAATATTTTTCCTCCTCTGTCCACTCAACTCCCTCATCGTTACTCATGTCTCATGTGTCTATGTGGTGAAAACTGGGTCTGAGAATAAAAAATAGAAAAGTTACCCATGGCTCCGATTACATTCTCTAATCTGTCTCATTAACCTTGTGCTGTGTCTTCCCGTGTTCCTATGTGAATGAATAAGATTACATAGATAAGATTCGTAGTGACTCTGAATGGGGGGATTTACCTTTATATCTGTTACTCAGTTTTGTCGTGTGTGGTGTGTGTGTGTGTGTGTGTGTGTGTGTGTGTGTGTGCGAGTGTGCGTTGGGTGGTGTGTGTGCGTGTGTGTGTGTATGTGTGTGTGTGTGTGTGTGTGTGGTGTGTGTGCGTTGTGTGTGTGTGCGTGCGTGTGTGCGTGTGTATGTGTGTGTGTGCGTGCGTGCGTGCGTGTGTGCGTGTGTTGTGTGTGTTGTTGCGTGCGTGTGTGTGTGTGTGTGTGTGCTGTGTGTGTGTGTGTGTGTGTGTGTGTGTGTGTGTGCGTGCGTGCGTGTGTGTGTGCGTGTGTGTGTGTTGTGTGTGGTGTGTGCGGTGCGTGCGTTGTGTGTGTGTGTGTGTGCGTGCATGTTGTGCGTGTGTGTGTGTGCGTGTGTGCGTGTGTGTGTGTGTGTGTGTGGCGTGCGTGCGTGCGTCCCTCTTCCTCTCTTCCACCCTCCCACTCCCTGTGGTAATACACCTTTTTGTCATAAAAAACTGTACGTGGTCATTCGACGTACGGGACTTCACGATTGAGTGCGAGTGAATTTGCTTTAAAAATCCCATAATGGGCCAATTGGGAAACAGGTATTTAAAACACTCTGAAAATCGTTGATTCATCACAGTTATATCAGAACGAGCTGATTCGTCACACAGTCACAGATGTTTAACCCCAACACGGAGTCATTCAAAAATTACGTAACGCTATGTTTTTTAGGGAGGCCCATACAGGCATGGTTAAACATTACTAGTCATTTTTATTCAACATATGATCAGATTTTTCAGGGTCCCTCATCATGATTAACACTCGACCCAAACAAAGCCAATGGAAATCTGATGCAGCACAGCGGACAGTATAATCAGCAGAGGCCCACAGCCCTCATGTGTTCGGACCACCAGAAAACCAATATGGCGGCCATATCATTGCACTTTTTGTGTGATGGTTGGGTGGAGTAAAGTGACAGATAGATGTAGGTGTAGTCCAGAAGCTGTTTGACCAATGGGTGCACATTTCAAAAATTGATCCCAAACAACAACAACAACAACAACAACAACAACAACAAAACAACAACAACAACAATGTGAAGCTGTTGTGGATCTGCCACAAAAATATTATTTTTCCCAGGTTATGGTTTCTTTGCATGATATGTAATTATGTGCACTTTCTTCTTACCCCAGATAGTGGGGCAACTTAGCATAACAATTGTGCATTTTGTGAGGAAAGCACCAAATTTGGCACACTAGTAGACTATCATATTATGAACAGATTTGGATATTGGGCCATCTCAAAATTTTTGATGGCAGTGGAAAATGGCTGCCACAGCCATCAACGGCTGAATTTGAGATGGCCCAATATCCAAATCTGTTCATAATATGATAGGCTACTAGTGTGCCAAATTTGGTTCTTTCCTCACAAAATGCACAATTGTTATGCTATATTTAGCTAAGTTGCCCCACTAAGAGTTTGGTAGCAGTTTCAATGGCCGGCAAAATTATAATCTATTTGCTTCAGTAAAATGTAGATGTATATACAGTACTTTTCACATCGCATTACGTACATGCATACCATGAAGGGATTTATTTATTTTTTCTTACTAAATATGTGTTGGCGGCATTAGAAGAAGATGGCCAAGAGGAAGTGAACAGATTATGAACTGTGATTGAAATGCCAAACTTGTGCTGACTTGGTTATCACTCCAGAAAGGTCATCATAGATAATTTTTTTTGGAATCAGTGGAGCAATGGGCTAAGTACAAAGACCCAGAATATATGAGAATACAGAACTGGCTGGAACACATTAATGCAACTGAGCTAGATGATCAAGGTTTGTCTTGGCATAGTAGTTGTGATACAACTGGGAGGTTTGCAGCAAGGGAAAAGCAACCTGCTGCAATATTTTCTGAAAAGCATCAGCACAGATGAGAATAGCATTCATCCAGCTTGGAAAAACAGATCCACCAACAGATGAGGTGATCAAAGGATTGGAAGAGTATGTTTGCAGATTGTATCAGCCAAAGACTAAAGGAAATTAAGTGAAAAACCTTTGATGGGAAATGCTCCGAAAGTGGCAGGCCGAAGCAGAAAGACTTCCTCCAACTGAAACTGTTTGGAACAAGCAATTCTACATGCCGATTACCAGGCAATGGTCTCGTGCAATGAGTCAGATGCTAATCCAATATTCCCAACTCCAGATTCATATGCATGGAAAAAAAAGGAAATATGTTGGTGCCTATTGTAACACAATTGAAGCCTGCAACTGATGGAGTGATAGAGCTGATCTCATGTGCTTGTGGAACAGGAAAGTGAAGAGGCTCAAACTGTTACTGTCAGACAGCAAATCTGGTGTGCACTGAAATGTGTGAATGTGAAGCTGTGGATGAGTGTATAAACATTGAACTAAAAGTATTCATATCATGAAGATTTTACTGATGATGAAAGTGGTGAATTGTCAATCCCTCTTTAACTCATTTACACTGCTGGTAGACATTTCATTGCCTTTTTTTTTTTTTGGAAACAATGTCGAGGCTCATATGAAAGCTAACACACAGAAGGTGCAACAAGGGGAGCAGGAGACAAGATGGGCGGGAGAGGGAAGAACAAAACAGTGTGGAACAGACATGAGGAGATCTGTGGAAAGGAGAGGGATGGTACGAGGTACACAGGTTAAACAACATGGACACAACAGGGACTTTAAGGTCCTTAAACGACAGGGACTTTCAGGAAGGAAAGCGGGGAATTTAAATGAGGTGTGTTTGGGGTGGATTAACTAGGGAAGAAAAGATCATGGTTTTGGATGGGTGAAGATAAGATATGTTGGTGAACAGCTGTTTTGAAGACTTGGAGGGAAGAGTTGGATTGAAGAGTGTGGGAGTTTGTTCCAAAGGCAGGAAAAAAGAAGAACGAAAGAGTGAAGGTGAGCAGTGATTCTTGATTTTGGTAGTTTTACCTGAAGGGGATTGCTGGAAGACCTTGAGCGCCATGAGGAAATATGGGGGAGACATATCTCAGACAGAGTGAGGGGGGTGGGCGAGGTCGGAGAGGAGATGGTAGAAGACTGAAAGACTACCGACCTGCATGCAGTGAGAGAGTGAGAGACCGAAAGACTCAGCCTCATCGCAGGAGATACCAATGATCCTAAATGCCTTGGTTTCCACAGCGTGAAGTCAAGAAAGGTGAGAGGTAGGAGCACCAGCCCAGAGGGGAGAGCAGTACTCCATCAGACTGCAGACAAAAGTTTTGTATGTGGTCAGGAGCTCAGATGTGCCAAGGAAGGACTTTGTATGATGGAGGATTCCCAATTGGTGACTGGTTTTGGAGGCCAGCTTGGTAATGTGGCTTTCCCAGGAAAGATCATGGCAGATAGTGAGATGAAGAAGCTTGAATGAGAGGACTTCTTCAAGACGATTGTTGAGAAAGTAGATGCGATGGGAGGATTTTCATGATGGTCCTTTCGGGGAGACATAGTGAGTGTGTGAGATTTGTCAGGATTGAAAGATATGTTCCACGTGTTTTACCAGGTTGTAATTTTATCCAGATTTGCAGAGAGTGAAGAGGCTGCTGCTTGCCGATCTGAGGGATGCCAGATGGTATGGCAGAGGGTGGAGTCATCAGCAAAGAGATAAAGAGATTTTCCAGAGAGTCAGAGAGATCATTGATGAAAACCAGGAAAAGAACAGGGCCCAGAACATTACCTTGAGGAACTCCATCATGGACAGGAAGGGGGATGAGGGAACTCCATTAAGGGCCACATGTTCGCTGCGACAGGTGAGGAGGTCTGCGAGCCATGAGTTGAGATGGCCTTGGATACCATCGGAAGAGAGTTTGATGAGCAGGGCAGGGTGCCAGACCGCATCGAAAGCACACAATATGTTTTGGGAGATTGGCTCTGATTTCATGTCTGGCATTGAGGATCTCCATCCATTGCTGAGAGTGGATGTGGTCTTGAAGGTGGTCTTGAAGGCACTCCGCAGGAGTGCATATTTAGGGTAGAGTGACCTGGTCTGAATCCAAAATGATGATTGGAAATCAAGCTATTGGAGAAGAGGAAGGATGTAATTTCTGAAGTGATGATGGAATCCATAACCTTGCTGATAATTGCGAGAAGGCTGATTAGTCTGCGGTTGCAGGGATCTGTTTTTGCTCCTTTTTTATGGAGGGCGGTAATGTTTGCTGATTTCCAAGTAGATGGCAGATGACCTTGAACAAATGAGAGGGTGAATAGAACAAAGAGAGAGGGTAAGCAAGAGCAGCAAAGCAGATTCAATTCTGGGCAGGCACATTTAATAATTAATTGACCAAAATTAAGAGCGTATGAATACTGGAAACTTTTTTAATCTTTGTGAATGATGGCGAATCAGATTGGCAAAGTTTCTGTCATACTAATTTTATTGTGTTTTCGTGATGAGATACCCCTAGCAGCTACTGGCTACATGTACGTGCGTACTAGTTTTTCTTCAAGCTTGGTTTAGTAGACATTCAAGCATGTTATTGTCTTGATTAATAGATGACATTAAATACATACTGTTTGCACATCAAATGCTTATTCTTGCTGTTCATTTTGAATAACAGGAATCAAACCTTCTATCTAATGAAAAATATTACGGGTATGGACTTAAGCTACAAGTGTTTCATTGCCAATGTATAATCTTACATGTCTTTTCCTGCTTAACCCTTAACGTACAGTTCAGGGTTAAGTAGGAAAAGAGGTCGAAGTCAGAATTATTTTGGGTAAAATTGTCTAAGTTTTAAGTTTTCTTTTATCTCGTCTCATTTATTGTGATTCATTTTGATCTGCTGAACATTTTGATGTGCTATGTTCAAAGATCTTCTTTTGAAAATAAATATTTCCAGATTTTTCTTGTCTAATTCTTTCAAAAACTGAACTTTGACCCCAAAAATGGACTAAACCTAAAAATAACTAGAAGAGCACCCAGTGGAGCGCATACCTCCGCCACGTAACGCCTGATCCACGAGAACATATCGGGCCCAATACATTTTTGAAACATAACCTCCTTCACCTTTGGTGGCAGAGGTAAATATCATGCTATACAGTACGTTATTGTTTTTGGCCCGATCTTTCAATGGTGAAGAATCGCTTCCAAAATTCAATAATTCTAGTATCCAGATCCAGATTCGGATCTTCACCAAAATCGAATCAATTCGTCCTTCCCACACACCTAACCTGTCCACCAAGTTTCGTTCGAATCCGTCCACAACTTTTTAAGATATCATGCTATATATCTGTTTCACACTATCAATGGTGAAGAATCACTTAAAACATTATCAGATCTGGATCTGGATGCGGATCTTCACCAAAATCTAATCAATTCTTCCTTGTGACACACTCAACATGACCACCAAGTTTCATCGGAATCCGTCTGCAACTTTTTGAGATATCCTGCACACAAATAAACAAAAAAAAATGGCCCATAGGGTCAGGACTTGACGAAATTCATGTGATCATGACTACCATGAAAAACCGTAGATAGCACTTACCATGTTAAATTAAAATACCTGTCACCTCCGTAATCCGTAACGGATGTGACCAATTTTTAATCCCATCAAAGATACTCCCCTCCTACGTCCGTGTTTCAAATTTGAAAGGAATCCGTTAAGATTTAGCGGAGACATGAATTTTTGAAAATCGGCCCATGCTAAAAGATACGGATTTTCGCGATTTTCAGGATTTTTTCCTGACCTTGACCTTTGACCTTGACATGCCAAAAGTTATAGGGTTCTATTCTGGTGGCCAATAAGTCCATTGGTGAAGTTCCATGACATTCCGACTCGAAATGCGACCTGTAGAGCGAGACGTACACACAAACAAACAAACAAAACAAACCAACATACTTGACAAAATCGTAGATTTCATCAAGTAACAAGCAGTCATAGACTGGTACTTACGAAA
>CM068965.1:66603633-66629785 GCA_035128595.1 Eptatretus atami | reverse complement strand
TGATGGGGAGATTGGTGAAATGCCGGCTGAGATGGGCTGGGTACTTGGTGCGGATGGTGGAAGAGAAAATGGCAAAGAGAGCAGATAGGTTGAAGGAGCAAGGCAGGAGGAAAAGAGATAGACCGCAGTTGAGATGGGAGGAATGTGTGAGAAGGGATATCAGTGGGGGTGGTTGAAGAGTGGAAAGAGTTGGCTGAGGACAAGGAAGTGGAGGAGTATCGTGGTGAAGGGAGGGCAGAAGCTTGGTGCCATTGGACCTCTCACGCCTAAAAAAGTGAAGAGGAAGAGAAGAAGAACACTGCACAGGGAATGCCTAAGGTGTGTTCAGTTACCAAGCAGCTTGCTTGCCAAGGGTTTTGAATGCAGTAACCTTACTTATCAATGGTATCGAATGGAGTGCTTGCTTGAATGCTCAGTCACTTGAAAAGTGCTCTCAAAGAAATGTAGTAAGTGAACACACCCCTGTTGTTGGCTTAACGGTTAAGGTGCCTGGCTTGAGATCTTAGGGTCTTGAGTTTGAGCCCCTGGAGTGTGGTTAAATAACACCAGGTAGGTTGACTCAGTGTGTCATCCTTCTGAGGTCAGCAAAATGAGGACCAAGTTACTGGAAACATGGGGCATAGGTTCAACAACACAGCCGTGCTCCCTGCAATGATGCAACTAGCAGCCACAGGCTGCATATGAAATGATGATGATGATGAGTCCAGGACCCACATCACTTGGTTCAACTGATGATCAAAATGTAAAAAACGACAAAGGCACCAGGATACATGTCCTGAAAGGTGATGTCCTGCATGTATATGTCGACAGTTTACCGCGCAATTCACCTTTGATGATAGACGGTATGGCGATGTTGTAAACACTTCAGAGGGTGCCCCCTACATTTACAGGTCTTACAGACAATCTGTTGTGAAAGGCCATTGAATTAGCAAGGAAGCTGAGCTGCACGTGTATCGACTTTGTTGTGAATCATTCCCCTCCCCATCAGCATGAAGTATTGTGAACATCTTAGGTGTGCATCCTCTGGAATTCCGGTACTAAAAGTAATACACCTGATCATAAGAATCCCAAACAGTTCAATAAGTATCTCTCAGCTATCAAGAAGAAAGAGTTCCTCATATCAATGCTATTCACATGGCGGATGGAGCAGGAGAACACTTCTCAAATGAGATCTCAAATTCTAATCTGTCAAGGGGAAAGGTGCCACTAGCTCCAGTGGGAAACGGAAGTACCAGCATTACATTGCGACCACGAAGAGGCCGACACTAGTCTGATGTTGCACGCAAAGTATGCCTCATTGCAGTAAAAAGCCTGGACACATATTTCTTGGCCCTGGCTCTTCGCATTATTGCATGAGATCCCAAGTACTCTTCATTTCATGACCGGGATGGGTAAGACTGCGAGAATTGTCAATGGAAGTGCAATTTTTAACTGGTGTAGACATCAAATGAGCCAAGCTATTCTTGGGCTAAATGTCATCACAGTGTTATTGCTTTCAATGGTAAGGGAAAAGTGAGAGCCTTACAACTTCTTTTGGAGTCACTAATGCCGACCAGATTTTTCAGACACCTTGGCATTGACTGCACTCCGTGTGATGACATTTGTTCCAGCATTGAAGTGTTTGTCTATACTCCGTATAACCAGGCTAAATTGACTGACATCAACAAAGCCAGGTACATTGTATTCACATGAAATGTTAAGTTTATAAGGCACTCCCCCCTAACAAAGATTGCCTGACACAACATAACTTGCGAGCAGCTTACCAGTGTGCAGTATCTCGCCGGTGTCTGCACACCTTATTGGTGCCCCAAGCCCTGGTGATCATTAATGGAAACTAGGCAATGAAAGCCTGAGAATTCACTGGATGTCACAAATTCTGGCCCAATGAGTGTCCTGTAAATTGCTCATTGTAAATGCTTGGATACTAACTGCCAGCAGGCGATTTGTTCTTGCATTAAAGCAGGCCTCCCCTGCATAGACCTTGAATGAGCAGAGGGTGTAATACCAGAAAGGAGGCAGTAAAAGACAGAGAAACAAACCACTGACCTGTCTCAGATGATAAAGTAGGCCCATAGACTCACTTTCATTGCAAGAGATTCAAATAATCTTGAAGGCCTTGGTTTCCATGGCATTAAGCTGAATAGGGTGTGAGGCAGGAAAGCTAGTCCAAAGGGGAGAGCAGTACTCCATCAAGCAGCGGATGAAGGCATTGTATGTGGATAATTCAGGAATGCCAAAAAGGACTTTGTATGATGGAGGAAGCTCAGTTGTTGACTGGCTTTAGACGGCAGCTTTGAAATGTGGCTTGCACTACAAAGATCATGGCTGATAGTGAGACCCAGGAGTATTAAGAAAGTAGATGGGAGGGTTATCCAGACAGTCCTTTCAGGAGAGAGAGAGAGAGAGAGCAGAGAGAGAGAGAGAGAGAGAGAGAGAGAGAGAGAGAGAGAGAGAGAGAGAGAGAGAGATTTGTCTGTAAGGAAAGACATTTTCCAAATATTTGACCAGCTTGTGATAACACAATTGCCATGTTGCCGAAAAAAAAAATTGGCCACAAAACTCATTTTTGATCCTCCTTCAGATTTCGTCCCATGGCCAACAGGAAAAGAAAATCAAATTCAGTCTATTATTTAATTTATTTTTGCCAGTGGAATTTTTTTTTAAATTGAATATGTTGGAAAAGACTCTTCACAATTGAAAATGTCAGAAAAGACATCAAAGCATTTGAAATTCCATGAAAAAGTCCTAGGTTTTGCCCCCAGTGTATATTCCATTCTTGAGGGGATCATCAATAGAATATGTTAATGGCACGAAAATAATCTCCTGGGATTCACGAGCGCAAAGCATCCTCACATGCCTCACATGCCTCACTTAAGTAAAAGCTTTTGCCACATTCCTGTTTCATTTTTTCCATTGAAACCTTCTCACATCACTCAAACGTCTGGTAAATTGTAGATAAGTCAAACACATATTATTCAGCACTGTTAACTTGGTGGTTTCATCCGCTACTGACAATCTCTATGTTTGAGCTTTCAATATGTCTTTAAGCCACTGCCATGAAGGTTTTAGCAGAATGCAAGTCCCTTTAAGTAAGGCTTTGAAGTTGCCATGAGTGGCCTGTGTCGAAGAATACTCAATTCCTCTTGTACATTTGAACTATTTAATACATATGCATATGGAGAACCAGAGGAGATTCAATAACACAAGCAAGCAACATGCACTTCCTCTGATTCTACAGTACATTAATTTTTGAGCTCTTATATAATATACAGGGCAAAGAGTGGGGGGGGGGGGGGTAAGACCATGGACTGTCTGGTCATCCTTGAGACAGAATGGTGCCAAGGCTGAAGTTTTGGGGTTCAGGGAAGAGATCACTCATAGCCTTATTGCAGTGCCCATTCGGCAGTTCAAGCCTGAATTCAAAGGGCTGGGGAACATTTATGATCTAAAGTTTGGTAGGAGTTCAAAGAGACATCTGGGCATTACCTTCACAGACATTCCATTTAACTTAGACTCCTGCTTCCAGCCACACTTTCAGACGCCAATATATAATTATTTATATTTAAGAATCCCTCGATAAGCAAAATAGAATAATACTACTGAATAATGATTAAAGATTATTTGGAAGGCCAATCTGTTTTGGGGGAAGAGGGTGTTTTGCTTGGCAGACGGGTAACCTTCTAATACAATAAAGAGCTATAAGGCCGTATAAAATGCAATATATATATATATTATATATATATATATATATATATATATATATTATATATATATTATGAAGACCACAAGGGGAAAACCAGAGATGTCACTTTTTATAAATTTCAGGGTTATTGCACCTGCCAATAGTTGGCAACATATGGTTTTCTCTCACAATATTACTTTAACAAATAACCAGGGGTGTCACATAATTTATATGGTATAAAGTTTAGCCGTGCAATGAAAAAACAAGTGTTGTCAAAGCTGAACAAGTAGAAACCCAGAGTTGTCAGTACTTTACTCCTGGTTATCTCCCTTTCATTCATGTTAACTGTTCCACCATAATATTCAGAGTGAGAAACTAAAAATGAAAGGTTGTAAAACTTTCACAGCATAAACTCTGAGCACTACAATGGCGTATTTGGTTATATCATGGCTCCGTAGTGGTGCATATCGTGGTTCAAGCCTGGTCAAACCTTTATTGTGACTTTTATGGGACCCACGCCGTGGCTTAATGGTTAGCGCGTCTGAGTACCCATCCTCATTCGATGTACCCACCGCCCAATCAACCTGCTTAGGTATATGAGGGAGTCACATGAGGTGACTTCGGCTATCGCGGGGGTGGTTTATCCTTGGTTTCCTCCCGGTTTCCATCATATTAAGTATACGGAGTAAGAAATGGAGAATCCGTCGTCATATAAGCGAAATACCTTGAGTATGGCGTTGAACACCAATCAAACAAAAAAACAATGACCGTTTAATGTTGAAAAATATATCTGTGATCACCAAAGTCATGTAATGTATGCTAATAACCAACAAGCATGAATTTGCTACACATCCTGGGTTAAAATTGCATGGCAATTATTAAACAGGGGAATAACCAGTGATGTCAGTTTGCAACATTTATTCGTTCTTTGCTCTTAAATTAATAAAACAGAAGCTTGGCAAATGCTACATGCTTAATTTGATCGGCCAATGATCACTCTTCCTTTTACTGGAAAAGAAATCTATATGATAGTTATTAAACAGTCCACCAAAGTCTTGAAACTTTGTTTTTCAGTTTCTTCAAAATTGACTTATCCTGACATCTCTGGTTTTCCCTTGTGGTCTTCATATATATATATATTATATATATATATATATATATATAATAATATAATTAGGGTGTTCCAAAAAAATGAAAGTTTGATTTTTGCTGCTCCCTGATTTTGCCTTTGTTCCAATACCCAATAAGAACTTATAGGTCAAAAATGAACAAAATTCCATGATATTGTTACGGCTGTGGAAATTCGCAGACCACCATAAAGGACCTTAGATCAGTTATGACGATAAGTATATGTGTAGTTAGATTTCCCACCGTTGTTTAGAGGGAATTTCCGTGTTCACAGGGCTGTGATCCTTTGAGTTAGCCGTTTTTCTTTTGCTGTCGTTATTTTGGACCAATCATCCCCAACAACCAAATCGCCACCACCAACAACACCCCAAACAACTACACCAAACACCACCACCTTCGCCCCTTCACCTCCACAACCCCACCCCGCAAACATCGCCTGACCTCCATTCTCAAACGATGCCTGCCAACAACCAAATCGCCACCACCAACACCCTTACCAAACCACCACAGCAAACTCCACCACCTTCGCCTTTCTACCGAACGTCGTGCCATGGGTTGTGAATGGGATCCTTTCGAAGAAGAAATCGGATCAGGAATGATTCACGCCCACTTTTCATCCATCCAATGGCTGAGCACCAGGTGGTGTAGCCCGCATCCCAACCCGCTGTGATCCACAAATTTACATATGCACTCCTCCCCGGCCTATATAAGCGTGAGCACAACGCAGCTCGAGGCAGTCTGGAGGGGTCGGAGAACAGGACGGAGCTCGAAGAGGCAGACGGCGGCAATGTCGGTGCAGCATGTCGGTGGGGCAGAGTCGGGAGATGGAGCTCGAAGCAGACGGGGAAAGGCAGACGGGGGCCGATCGACGGAGAGGAAGGAGCTCGGAGCTCAGGTCGAAGTTGAGGGGCGAGGATGGCGAGTTGCTGAGTGGAGCAGGGACGCGGAGGAGGCTCAGAGGTGAACCCGAGGGCTGAGTGGGGACCGCCGCCGGAGAAGGGGCGTAGTGGAGGCCACAGCCAAGAGGAGTTCGCCGGAGCCAGTGCGGTTCTGAGCGTCAACTCGTTGGACGGAGCGTCAGCAATTCCCCTCTCCCTTACCGAGCTCCGCGCTAAGAAAGCGCCGGTAACCCGTCCGTTCCCTCCCCAACCGTGGTGCCGACGGTGAAACACGTGCCTGCGTGGAGAACGCCGGAGAGAGCTCACGCCCACGCCAGGGGCACGGAGCCAGGCGCAGCTACGCTGACATCGCGGCTTGCCCGCCATCGCGCCACGAGGGCGTGGGTAAGACCCTTCGGTCTCGTGGACCTGGCCGCTCATCCAGGTTCACGTACATTTGGCCACGGAACTGTCTGCCACCCTTGTCTTGGAGGGTGGCTTTTCTTTGCTTTTGTGTAAATGCATGTGTGGCGCCGTCTTATAAGTAGAATTGTCTAAGTGTGTGTGTGGATAAAGACACTTTATTCGGTTGTAATTCTTCATTTGCTTGCTTGACTGTTATACGTGCATGATTTTCTGTATGGCTGTAAAATACGTGCTTGTCTGAGTGTGCAATAAAATGTGCTTGTTGAACTGTTCCCCGTTTCGTTGCGTCCTTTCCCTTGATTGAAAGTTCCATCTTGCATCACGGAAGGAATTGGTAGGAGGGGTGTAAGCACCCATTAAATAGAATCACGTCCGTCGGGGCCGGCGATAACACCACTCGTTATCACCGAAGCACGGAACGGACCGCTTAAGCGGTTCGTGTCCTAGCCAGCCAGCGGCGAGGTACGATCGCCCGGTTAACTACTCGCGCAGGTACTTAGGTCGGTCGAGTTTGGCGAACAACCCTATCCTGCGCGGGTGGCCGATTGGCACGATTGTGGTGTGGTCGAAAGACCCACCCGTGACTAGCTCCTGGCGGTAGTTCCAGGAGGGTCACGACTGAATTGTCCGTTCCGGTGGGCGACGCGGTCGCGATTTGAGTTACGTGGCCGATCGCGCGCCGGCGGACCAGAATTCGTAACAATATTTGGGGTTCCTCAAGTTGGCACAATTATGTCCATTATGGAGAGGGCATTTTGCACTGCAATGTCAAAAAGCTCTCTCGGTCTCTTGGAAAAACTCTTCTTTCATCCTATATGACTGCTGTGGTTTTTGACGATTCTTTTTCAGCTCTTGTATATATGGTAAAGCTTCATACCCTTTCCTAACGTTTGTCCAGTGGCTGGATGGGAATCCGGGCCTTTTCCAAAGTGCCGAAACAGTCTCAATGGTCCGCTTTGCACTTTCCTTAATAGGACTTCCATGCTCCGTGTGGTGGTATAAGAAATTGCACAGAACTGCTCCGTTATTTGGCAAGCCAGCACAGTGAATATCTGCTGTGGGTTTGCCAACCAACCATACTGACAAAGAACTCCTTGTGGTGCTTGCAGTTGCCATGACACAATCTGAAAAAGGAAGGTATGTAAATTCCAATGAAAATATCAAACAACCTTATTAATTGTGAAGTGTACTGCGTTGTGCATATTCGACGGCAAGTTGTCAGTTACAGTTTGGCAAATTTCAACAATATTGTGCCAACTTGAGGAACCCCTAAACATTCTCCAATCTGCTTCATATTTTTTTTTATGTTTCTGCTGTCAAATGGAACAAGGCACATCCAGGGAGCATGAATATTCATACTTTTATTTTTTACCCCTATTATGAAGCACCCTAATATATATATATTATATATATATTATATATATATATATATATATATTATATATATATATACACTAGACATAAGCATATACATACATATATATACATTACATATACGTATATATATACATATATATATATATAATATACCGGGTGTAGTGGCGTGCGCCTGTAATCCGGCTACTCGGAGGCTTGGGTTGGAGGATCGCTTGAGGGCGGGAGCTCGCGCTGGGCCGCGTTATGAGAGGGTGTAGGGCAGCCTGGAATCATGGCGAAACCCAATCCTTATTCCTGTGTCGTAAGAGGCGACCAGGGTTGTGTCAGGAAGGGCTCCAGCGTAAAACCTATGCCAAATCAGTATGCGGATCATAACGGATGATCCACTGTGGCGACCCCTAAAGGGAGCAGCAGATAGACGAACAACATATATATATATATATATATATATATATATATATATATATATATATATATATATTCAAAATAGATACATGTGCGAGCCCATAGATGTAATAATCATGTTGTATTCGAATACATTTCCCATTAAAGGGTTATAACAATACATTGTGCTATATGCTATAAATATTTACTTTTCAGATAATTATCATCAAGTTTAATTGGCAGCATTTTTTAAAATCTTTTATCACCCTTAAACCCACTAAACTAAATGCATTTCAACCTTTTTCCTATCAATTTCCCTGTTTTTGATGCATTTCAACCATGTTTCTAACAAATTTCTCTGTTGTGATGCATTACAACCTTTTTCCTATCAATGTTTTTGTTTTGGGGTTTTCTTTTTCCTATCAATGTTTCTGATTTTTCTATGCACAGAAATCAGTCAAACAGAGGCAGACTCTCACCTCAACCAAAGCTGCTGTCATAATTTGGCAGAAGTTACAGAAATATCCATGGACATCCCTCACATGGATCAAGCCCCTGTACTGGGAACGTAGATCCATCCAAATATGGTCTCATCATCGATAACATTCTCGTCCACACATACGGGATTGGTGTCACAAAAGTATTTGTGCAGCTGTCATGTCCTGAGTGCCAAACTCAATTGTTATGCCTTTCACCCTAATCCACAGCATTGATTATCTTACATACTACTGAGCTTCATTAATCGAGGTGGGCTTTTTGTGCCATCGGAGGCAGTTGTAAAGATAGTAACAGTGACAGAACATGTCTTGCATTCTAGTAAGCGTAGTAAGCGACGCTTACAGGTAGTAAGCGACGCCACGTCTTGCATTCTAGTAAGCGTAGTAAGCGACGCTTACAGGTAGTAAGCGACGCCACCTTGAACAAAACGCGATTGAAGTTGTTTGATGATGAACAAGAGAAACAAACATGTGTAGGGATCGATAACCATTCAGGAGATCTGATCCGCATCATTGCGAGAATCTTCTACGAGATCTGTGTCCATCACATCTCATCCCAACAGGATGCAGACATTCTGAAGCAAGCTCTCTGCAATCAACGAACTCGAAATACAATATTCATGGGTCAGTAATTCAATGAAGTCAAATGTCTTTGGGGCCTGAAATTAGGTTCGTTATAACCAAGTGTTCATTGTATCGAAATTTCTTAGAAGGAAACTATTATTGTATGTAACCGGTACCTGGTCTTAGTAATTGTTTCATTATATCAGAGAGCTCGCTTTAAACGGGGCTTGATATAGAATGAGGTTTGATTGTATATTTTATGTTCATGAAAAAATGCCTCCCATCCGGATATTCTGTGCTCATTATAATGTCTTCTGATTTGATGAAAATAAAGTTACACTCAAACTTGAAAATGTCTCTCGAAAGGATCATGTATTCTGACTTTTATTTCATGAAAATGTTTCGTGTTCGTGGATGTCAAAATGAGTATTGGAGAATATTGAGGTTCTCAAATTCATTGTAAAATTAGCCATATTCATCGTAGACGTTTGAAATTTTCTTGAATACATATGAGAGATATAATCTGTAAATTAATTTGAATTGGATCGAGTAGTTACAGAGTTAATGCACTTTTCCCGGACCCACATTTTGCAATTCTCCATAGTATTATGAGCGTAGTCTAGCTTCGCCAGAATGGCATGCCCATGGCTCACTGGACTGTTGAGATAGGTGCGTCATATCTATTTATTCTCTATCTCTGGATTCGGACGAAACTTGGTGGACAGATTGGGTATGTGACAAGGACGAATTGATTCGATTTCGGTGACGATCTGGATCCGGATCTGGATACAAATTTTTCACTTTTCAAAGTGATTCTTCATAATTGAGAGAGTGGACCAAAAACGATATATGGCACAATGTTTAAAAAAGTTGTAGACGGGTTACGATAAAACCTGGTGGATGAGTTAAGTTGGCGACAAGAAAATGCCGATTAGAATTTGGTTAAGTCCGGATGCAGATCCGGCCTATCAGTGGGATACAAAACATAAACTGTTCAGCCTGGCGGAGGTACCTGCTCTACTGAGTACCGTTCTCGTTTTCCATTTGACACATGCAGAAGAGCCAGCTTTCAAAACTTCAACATTCAAGATCTCAATCTATACCACAATCGATTGAACAGACTTTGTCTATGTACAAATTAAGCCACTTCGTTGAATAAATTATTCATCAACATCATACATTATATCAGCCATGTTCACAAATGAATGAGTCTCGTCTTCCTCATGGTCATCCACCAACTCCTTTGGCAACAAATAACCTGTCTGTTCACTTGTATTCAGGTGTCTCACCATCGATGTGCCACCCAAGCCCATTTAGCATTGGCATATCTGGAGTTGCTTGATCTACTTTGCAACAGACCAAGCTTTGTTGGTTTGACTTCATGATATGCATTCTAAGTGATGCTCTGCATGGTGGGAGAATGTTGAGGTCAATTACATGGCAGGTCGATAATATCTTTCCTTGCTTGGGAGTGAACTTCTGCAGAAACTACTCAAGCCTGTTTTGATTGATATGCAAGGCTGAAGAACTGTTTTGCAGAATACAAGTGAAACTCTATCTTATTAAATACATGATATTTTACATCAGGTAAGATTCTCAGTTCAAGGAAGACATCAACAGATTCTGGATGTTTTTGTGGTGTCTTCAAGGGCAGAAGCTTTCCTTTGCAAGGAAATTGACTTGGTGTTTCACACCAAGAAAATGCATGTAGTGCTGGCAGTGCTAAACACATCTCTCCATCCATCCATCCATCCATCCATCCATCCATCCATCCATCCATTGGGACCATACTCTGTACAGAGCATTTGTGCTGCAGTCTCCTTGGCTATTGGGCACAATCACGGACGGATTGCCACTCCGACGCAGGATACCAGCAAGCTAACACTCATTTTGCCAACCTCGGAAGGATGACAGGCAGAGTCAACCCCACCTGGTATTAATTCAACAGCCGAATGGGCTGCAATTTGAACTCAGAATCCGAGGATCCCAAGCCCACCACCCTAACCATTAAGCCAACACAAGGCATAAGCACATCTCTCCGAGATCAGTAATGACATGTAGGACATCCAAAGACATCTCTTGTTCCCAACTCCTGTATCAAATTGAAACAGCACACATTTTATTTTCTGTGCAAAGCAGATCAGCAGAACAAACACATCAGTATCTGATGATCTGATGACGATAGTCGACTCATGTGGCGAATGTGAGGAAATATGAAGACAGTGTATGATCATTCGGTGTCTGCTTCCTCTTGTGTGAAGTTCCTCTTCTTTGGCTGCGTGAGTGGCATTGCCATCTGAGTTTATCAGACAGATGCACCCTTTCTCTATCAATGTCTCTGGTTTTTTTCTTTTGTTTTCATGTTGTAGACATGTTTCTAACAAGCCACATCACATCCATTTTTAATGGTTTTCCCCACGTCTCGAGAAACAAGTTATTTCATAGGAAAAACAGAATTATTCCGCTAAAAATCTGCTGAGCATATCTGTCCTTCTGCCATTCTTCAAGCAGTATTGTTGCTCTCATTTGATATAAACGTCTTCCAATCCCGTGGGATCATTGTCAATGATCCTTTGATCAAGAAGGTCTTTGATGTACCTCGGTGTGATCTCTCAGCTTCCGTGATTGAGAACGGCATGTACGTATCAGTCACAAAATCAGTCCGCTGCACTTTTGGAAGCTGGTCAAACAGGTTTTCAGCCAACTCTCCAAACGTGTTTAGTAAAGCCATCGATGCTTGCATGAGGACATTCCCGCCAATTATGCAATACACGCGTCCTTGACTAGGCTGTTCAATCAACTTTGACTGCCCTTCCAAAGCGTGCGTGAGCTTTGATTTATCTGTTTTCACTGAGGATCCATCAGCAGTGGCAAGTGACCAAGGAACAGGACCAAGTGGGTAGCTAAGTACCTTTTCCAAGCTGAAGTTAGGCATGAGTGCCAGCAAAACGAGCTGGACGAACACATTTTGTTGAGCCTTTTGTTGCTTTGATTTATTGTCAGAGCTGATTTTAACCCTTTGTTGCTGATGCAAACATTTTGAGCTTGAATACCAAGGAGTATGATTGTACTTCATATGTAGGGAGGGCACGGGGAAAAAAAAATGGCTGCCCATTCAAATGTGTACAAAATGATATGCTTAAAAACTACTACAGAGTGAAGTCATAAGCATTTAAAAGGCATACCTTTTATTCTCGAACGTTTTCACAACTAACAAGAATGAAAAGATCGCAAAATTGACCGATCGAGAGATCGCAAAATTGCAGCTTTGTTCATTGGTACTCAAAATGTTGATAAATGTCACCGTGCCGAGCACAATGATGACTGAAGCAATTACAATGATTCCAACTGATGGAAGCGGCATCCTTTTTGGGGTATTGCACCCGTATCATGCCCAAAGTTATTTTTGTTTCTCCTCCTGATGCAGTTCCTCCTCCTGATATAATAGGCATCTATTTATTATGCTTACACAGGGGAGGGAGGGCTCGGGAGAGGAAAAATTGGAAATGCGAACATTGAGTCAAGAGAGAAAAGGGAAGAGGTTAGGAATGGAGGTATTCTTTGATTGTGTCCATAAAGGTAAATTGAGGAAAAATAAGAGAATTTATCATGGCAGGGGAAAGAAAGGAGCTGAGTGTAGTTTGGGAGAGAAGAGGAGGAAGATTGGGAGGATATAGGGGTATGGGGATAGAATAGAAGGGAAGGAGCAGAGAAAGAAGAGAGGGAAAGGAAAAATTCTGCCATGTTCGCATACAAAATATATAGATGATTCCAAAAGTGAAGGACAACAGGGTAGCAGAGTGTCTGAGTGGAGACAGAATGGATGGGAATATTGGACAGAACAATAAGAGAACTAGGGAAGACACTTGTATGAAATATATTGCTGAGGGGGTGGGGGTTAGAGAGTTCCCCATGTATACATCCCTCAAAATAATTTACTAGATGATGACGTCATTGGCATCCAGAATAGTAAAAATAGAGTTAAAGCAGAAAAAAACATTTTATAAAAATGAAGAAACATGTCAGGATGGAATTCCAAAAAAAACAGCCAAACAAGATAAGAAGGAATGAAAAGAATGACAAGTTAGGAATGACACCACAATACAACACCACAATCCTTTTACTGACTGCCATCACGACATCTTTTGACATTTTTTTCATCTCAATCCAACAACAAATAAAATACACAATTACACCAACCTACACTACAAATCTACAACTACCTCGAATATAGACATCTTCATACAATTGTTACTTACTATAACAAAAAAAAACTTACTTATTATAACAAAGCATAGGGGCAATACCCCTGGACACTCACATGTTAGCGGCTGGATTAGATAACCAGCAACCAATGGAAGGCATGGATGACCCACAAAATATGCAACGGAGAAGAAACTAAATACCTATGGATTTTTTTTTAAAGGTGTGAACAAACATTGGTACATCACGGATGATAAAGTTTGTGGTCAAGTTTCATTGGAATTGTGTGTCGTTTCTGAGAAGAAAGCAAATGCATATTGGGGGGGGGGGCAACCCCCCCCCCAACCCCTGTAGACCCCCTTAGGCCCCGATTATTTTTAATGGTGTAAACAATCGTTGGTACATCATGGGTGATGAAGGTCCTTCCAAAAAAGGATTGTAGTATTGTCACATCAGGCCAGATCAGATATGTGACTTGCAACAGGTAACAAGTAAACCTGTACTGTACTAACCTGTTTCATTGTCGGGTTGTCGGCAATTAAACCATCTCCCCCACCAGGTTTTCTGGTGAGGAGGGTGTATGAATATGTACACCCAGCAGGATTAAAAACAAAACCTGTCAAAGGGTGGAGGAGCTCCAAGTGAGCCAATGACCATCCATATCCGGTGCCCAACTGTGTCTGCAGACGTCCTCCTGCAGTTTGGTACCTCTTTGTAGGAGGTTGGTGGCAGGATTTGCACTCCAGCCACCATAAAACACTTCATTCCGCAAAACATAAAAAACGCAAAGAAAACTGAAAACCCACTCTGTGGGAGTACCTCCTGTGCAGCTGCCCTTTCTATGAATAATATCTTGCAACCATCCCTACATTGTTTGTATACTTTTTGGCATACCATCCCTCCATCCTTTTACATTAATTAATGTTGGGGTTAAACAATCCATGACCGTGTGACGAATCAGGTCATTCTGATATTACTGTGGTGGAGGCTGACATGAATGAGAGGTGTCGAGTTCATCTTATAATATCGCACGAAATCGGCCTGTTGTCGGATTTTGTCGCAGGTTGTGACCACAGTGTGGTCATTCTTGTTTAGGTATGAAGACCAGCTTTTTACTTTCCTTCTTCACTGTCTGCAGAAGTTTTTTTCAAGACCTCTACTTTCTGCCACCAGAGTGGCATCGTCAACATGCCTTGGATTGCTGATACACCTTCCTCCAATCCTGATCCCAGCCTCTGTGACATCCAAGTTAGATTTTCGTCAAAATTATTATAACCACAAATTACTCAGTCGCTTCGTTCTGATGACAATGACATAATTAAATGACAATGACCCTTAAATATTAATAATTATTATAATATAACAGGGTGGCTGGCAGGATGGCTGAATGATATGCGCACTCGCCTCTAAGCTGTCCAGTCAGGGTTTGAATCTTGGCCCAGCTATAAATTGTCATCCCAGTGTTTCACAAGCAGGGAGGTTCATCAATTCCTTGGATGGCAGTTAAACTTGGCGTCCCATCTACAGGCATTAGTTGGTGGACATTAAAGATCGAACGGTAGGCCTGTGGTCCACTTAATGATTAGGCGAGCTATCGCCGGTACCCGAGCCAAATTCCAAATTTCTGGAATTTTGGAATTCGTGAAAGACTCAGGCCAAGATTCCGCCTGCCAACTTCACAAGAACGTGTGAGTGAATAATTGTGACCATTGATGAAGAAGAAGAGGAAAAAGAAGAATATTAACAAACGGCCATCTGCATGGTGCTCACCTGTCCACAAGCATCCTCCCCTACAAACTGGTCAAATACCTCCGCAAAAATGGTCAAATGCAAATGATCCTGCGAGCGGGCAGCATTGCTTTACCTATCGATGCTCCAATAGTGGGAATACCTATGACAATTCAATATTCCCCAAAGGCCATTCAAACGCTTTTCGAAACTGCCAGTTGGTCCGAGAACGTGTGATGGCAAGAAGGTCTTCTGGTCGTTACATATTCCTGCAAGTCGACATGGTGACCCAGCACACCGCCCACTCTACGCTATGACGGAGACTCATGCGACACTTGTAAGCTGTTCAGGGACGAACAGCTTAAGGATGAGGAGGAATGTAGGCAGTTAAAAGAAGAAGATTTTGATTTGACTGTTACAGCTTCAAGTCCATGAGGCACACACAGTCTTTCGAGAAAGATTTAGGCTCCGATCACAGTAATCCACTGAATGGGTGCAGCCACTGTCTTCACATTTGATGCGTTATTGCCGGTTAAATGAAATGGTTCCATTTTAAACTGAAAATTTGGATTGGTTTGGTCTTTAACTCGAGTAATCCACCACACTCGAGTCCACAATAAAAGGTCAATGACTAAAAATATAAATACAGTATAATACTGTGGATATTAACTGGATATTATATATCATCCTTTTCTGACCATTTGATTATTTGGGTTGAGATAACATAGAATAGTCGTTTTGTGGTAGTGATGTGAAGACTAGTGATGGACTGCATCAGCAGAGAAGACAACAATGGATTTTCCCCACGTCAAGAGAAACAAGAAAAAGAGCAATCAGAGATTGCAGACCCTCGCCAGGACTTGTTTTGTGTGGTGTTTGTTGTGTACTGGTGTGTTACCTAATTAATAATAGATGTAGCTAGAATTGTCACTTTATAACTGTTGCCACTTGGCAGTGATGACCGGTTCGCAAGACGTCCTGCTTTGATGCAACCCCACTTTGATCGGACACCCGACCCTGACCCATGACGTTTATTTTTACCTCCACCACCGAAGGTGAAGGAGGTTATGTTTTCACCCCTTTCTGTCTGTTTGTGTGCAGGGTATCTCAAAATTTGTGGACGGATCCTGATGAAATTCTGTGGACAGGTTCGATGTGTGACAAGGACGAACTGATTAGATTTTGGTGAAGATCCGGATCCGGATCCTGTAATTTTTCAAATGATTCTTCACCATTGAGAGATGTTGGGCCAAATACGATATATAGCACAACATCACAAAAGGTTATCAAAGGATTCAGACGAAATTTGGTGGACATGTTGGGTGTGTGGCAAGGACGAATTGATTCAATTTTGGTGAAGATCCGAATCTGGATCCGACTACGAGAATTTTTTAAGTGATTCTTCACCATTGAGAGCTGGAGCCAAAAACGATACATAGCACGATATCTCAAAAAAATTATTGGGCCTGATATGTTCTCCTGGATTAGGCATTGTGTGGTGGAGGTGTTTGCTCCACTGAGTGCCCTTCTGGTTTTGATGTATTCAGGCATTTTTGTGTTTCATGACAAAACGCAAGCCAATGTTGTTTTTACACTTTTTTAATTTTCCATTGAAACAACATCCGCCTAGTGATGAAATTTGAACATGAGAATCTTCGTAATATGTTGAATAAAGTAACACAGAAAAATGAAACTAGTGATTTCAGAAGACAGTTTACAAAACTTGTTCTAAATGGCTGCCCTGCTGCAGCAAGCACAAATGTGTCCTCCTGGTGAAATTGTCGATAACTCGTCTGCATTCCTGAACCGGAATAGCTTTGATGTTGTTGGCAATTGCATTTTTGACGTCGTCAATAGTCTGAGCTGTCCCCTGGTACACTCTATCCTTCAGGTGACCCCAAAGACAGAAGTCAGGTGGGTTGAGGTCCGGAGAATGGGGCGCCCATTCAACATCTGTTCTCGAGACGATTCGTTCAGTGAATTTCTGTTGTAGCCCCTGTATCGATCTGTTGGGAGTGTGAGGTGTGGCTCCAATTTACCGAAACTATTGCACGGTCCTTTTAATGTGGCGCTTCCTCATTAATGCAACTCAGAACTCTTGGATAACTTTCAAGCACCGTTCAGTGGTTACAGTTACCGATTTCCCTTCTTCATCTTGAAACCACAAAAGCCCAATGATGCCAGTCAGATTTGATTATGATAACCCATGCAGTGCATTTCTGGCTGTGTAACACCCTTTCAATAACTTAATCAGGAGAACTAGAACCCCGAAACACTCCAGCCCAATTAAATCATGTGCCATCTCTCCATGAAGCAGCACAGATCGGCAGGCCTCAGGCCTGAAGCCGAGGTGTTAGTCCATGCGGGCCAAGTACAATTGGAATTATCCCAGGAATATAACTACGATGTACTCGCTCTTGTTTATACTGTAGCGGGCCCAGGTCTCCCTAACAATTGTCCCAAGACCACAGAAGATCAACTCCCAGGATGCACGAGTGGATGCATTCTACGCCTGTGTGGTGAGTCCACGGTGCGATGGGAATCAATAGTTAGAATGTTAGATATTGGCTCTATGTGCTCAAGCTCGGCGAGCATTCAGTATTAGGATAATTTGGTAACACTGGAGGACAATTCCACAGCTCAAAAAACACAGCAACAATGACTTATCAAAGAGCTGATACTCCATCTTTTGGGTGGTATGAGCAATAGGTCTGAGTAATATTAAAGCTAAGCATTGAACGTTTTTTGAAATATCACGTACTCAAGACAAGTTACTGAGATGGTTGCCGTGGAAACACAATTCAGCCAATTACTGCTGTGATCTAATTAGATTGAGAGAATGTCATGAGGAATATATATCTGCAATATGAAAGCTAAATGTTCAATGGTTTTTGAAATATGTATCGCATTCACAAAAGTACATGGACAGATGATTGGTCGGTCGGACAGGGCTCATTTTAACATCCTCTTCTCTGACCTTGTCGGAGGGGCGGGGGACAAAAATTAACAGGTTTAATAAATTGTGAAGATGAGGACACAGCACTTAATTAGACAAAAAAAGTTTCCATTCCTAAACCTTAACGAAACATATCAGTCGTGGACTCATTCAGGAACACAGAACAAAAGAGTGAGACAGGATGGATGAGGAGAGGTTGTGGTGATGGCCTTTCCTTTGGGGGATGCTATGAGGTGCAGTGTGAGTGCACCAGCCAGGGCTCTGCACTCATGTGCCGGTTTTAGAGGCTCTCACCACCATCTGTCCTCCTTTGGGAACTCCAGGCACTGACTCAAGCACTCGTGCAGGACTGACTGGAGAACAAGTGCAGCAGACACATTGATTGTCGACCACTGTGAACACTGACTGAGGTATGCTTCTTCCAGATTTTCCATGTTCATCACTTCCTGCTAAAGGTCGCAAAAGTACTTCCACCATGTTGGTATTGCATCTTACCTCACACATGCTAACCAGCCATGCTGCTGGCTTCACTGCACGTCAGACCTCACACACGCGGACCCACCATGTTGGTGTTGTGGCCGTGTTGAGGTGGGGGAGGTGAGAAAATACTATGGGGGAAATGATTAAGAACATTACATAAAAGGGATAAATGGGGAAATGAGACAGACCTGGGTTCGGCTGACAAGAGCTCTATACATTCGATTCTAGTCGGTGCTAGGATTGGGTGCTACAAAATGCCTTACTCTAACATTGATTACGAAATAAATAATTGATTAACCCCAAAGTCATTTTTAGCTCACCTGGACTTTAGTCACTTAAAAAAAATAAAAAATCAGGGCCAGGGGATCTGTGGGGGGTTTGAGCAAGAATAATAGGTATTTGCTCTCTTCTCTGAAACCACACACAAAATTTCATTGAAACTTGACCACAACCTTCATCACCCATGATGTTCAAAAGTTTGTTCACGACATTAAAAAAATAATAATCAGGGTCTGAGGGGGTCTACGGGTGGTTTGAGTGATGTTACTCCTGAATCAATGAGCTTCAGAACCCGCAGTCCTATTTTGGGTTATTTCTCCAAAATAAGCTCATAGAGTGGGTCCTGGTGTCCGGCTGTCCGTCCGTACGTACACCAGATAACATTTAACTAAAACATCTCCTTCACAAACTACTCGACCAATATGGACCAAATTTGGTATGATGTTTTAGGAGAGAAAGGTCTCATGGGCTGTGCTGTCAATCCGGATGCACCCCATAAAGGGGTCAAATGAGGGGGGGGGGTGTTTTCCCAAATATATTGAAATATATTGGTATTTTATTCAGAAATCTTCTTCTCAGAAACTAACAACCAGAATCCAGACCAAACTGGACATGTGGCATCGTCACCATGCCCTAAACTTAAGTTGTGCACCCCATGGCCATATCTCTCATGGAAAGGGGGCCATGGCCTCCCTCCCTTAATCCTTCATATTCACTGACATATTTTCCTCAAACTACATGACCTATATGGACCAAACTTAGTATGATACATCAGAACAGTAAGGTCTCGTGAGGTTGTGCTCCCAAAAACGATCAGCCCCCTATAAGAGGCTGAAAAGGGTGGTTGGGGGTGGGGGGCGGAGGAGGGGTTTCGTCTCAAATTTAGGAAATTTATTTTAAAATCTTCTCAGTTAACGAAGAGGGGTGGACGGACAGATGCAGACCAAACTCTTCATGAAACATAAGTACCATACGTTAACTTATGTTGTGCTCCCCATGACCGGTAAACAATTCAGGGAAGGGGGGTCATAGCTCCTTTCACTATCCATCATTTTCAACCCGCCTGTTGGGGAAATAACCGTCAGTCCCCATGGGCCTATTTTTGTAACTCTACTTAAAACATATGCATTTTCAAAGCAAAAAAACATAAAGGTGAGGTCCAAATTGGAGGGGAAGTAGGGGCATGGGGGTGGATGAAGACAGTGAGTGGGGAATGGTTAAGAGGGATAAAATGGGGAAAATAAATTTGAGGGAAAAGAAAGAGGAAGGACAAACGAGAATAGTGATCTTCACAAGACATTGCCATAGACAATCTCCCCAAAAATGGCAGCATGAAATGATATGAATTTTCAGGTTTACATCAACAAGTCATGGAAGCAATATTTCTCCGTACCTTCATCAGAGCAGGACAAACAAAAAGGTTCATTTTGGAAACCACCTGGTGAATCCCTTAAAACTGTAGGACACCGTGAATACAAAAGGTGTTCAACGAACAACACAAAAAACTCCTGATAAAGATTGAAAAAAATCAAAGGTTGAAAAACGAAGAAAGACAAGAGAAATCCAGATTTTTTTGAAAAGGTAAGAAGAAAGGTGATCCAAGGAACATAAATGTATTTCACAGCCTTGGATATCATTATTAGAATGAAGAACTGGTATTAACTGGGAAGGCCAGTGTGGATCTGCATCGGCTGACAGGTGGATGGAATCGACAGAACAGGAATCATGCGGATCTGGGTCAACGGACAGGTAAGACAATGGAATCAACAGAACTACAATGATCAAAGTTCATTTGATTCAATTCCTTGAATATCATTAAAAATGATGAAAAGGTGGCTGGGGAGAGGAGGGGAGGGGAGGATTTCAGTGATGTTGTTAAAAAGGTGAAGGGAGGGTGGATGTGTTGGGAAAGTGATGGAATGGGGGAAGAGGATTGATCGAAATCTGTTCAGTAATCATATAAAACCACAAGATCACAATGTTTAAGCATAAATCTCAGAATGTGATCAATGTCGAACTCTTTATTTATTTCACCAATGCTGCTCCAGGATGCTTTGCTTTTAAGGGCCACATCTTGGAATTCTAGTACACCATACAGCTCACACTTTGAATCGCTGCGAGGGTTAAAATAGAACATCAGACGAACCATCAAATGTAGGATCCCACCCGCTGTGCTCGCCAAGCAGCCAATTATTGCAACAAATTTGAGGTAGTGCTCTTATGGAGTGCAAATTTAACATTCCATCTTCGTTTCTATATTAAAATGGATCTCAAAACGAAGCGGATGTACTGTCAGCACCCCTACTCAGTGACATGCCGATTACAGGCCTCACGGCTTCTGCACATCGATCTGCCGGCTGTCTCAGCCCAGCGGTCTTTCATTGCTATGGCAAAAATTGCTTTGGGAGATTTTGTGCCAGCTCTCATCGGAATTCCAAGGCCATTGGGCCTCATGGTTTCCCTTCAAAATCTGGTTATGAAACAGTGTTGTGTGGTGTAACACATTGCATCTGTCAGTATGGCTGGAAGTTCTGCCCATATTACAGAACTATCTACAGCCAAATTTTTCCATGCTCTAGGTGTCCGTACAGGTGACCTTTTCACTTCCACATTTGCTGTCTTTTCAGTAACTACCCCGATGGCCATAACAAACGTGTATCATCCATCATTCGAAGTAAAATGAATGACATCATCACTCTTAAACAGATCATGTGTGTGATGTAAAAACCATATTGTGCCTTCTTCGATCTGAACGTAGGCTATCATGACCCACTTTGGTATCATGATTTATCATTGGGGGGCAAGTATTGTGGTGTGCTCCCAGAACCACAGCAATATGTCGATATTATGAAACACCAATCTGACAGTTTATAATCGGTTTGAGAAACAAACCCAAACTAGGCAAGTGCGTTACCTTTGCGCCGTCCTGTCAGACATGGATGATATACAGGTAATGGACGAAAAAATGGAAACACCTGGGTGAATGAGGGACACCAAGCAACAGCTTCCACAAAGGTGTGACCAACGTGTTAATCACCACTAAATAATGTCAATGCGTGTCAGGGTGTCTCCTCCATAACTCCAAAACCATGAAACCGAGCAGCCTGAAACTTTGCGTGCTTACTAAGAAAACTCCAAGGAAGTGCAAGAGTGAAAATTGGGTGTTTGGGTTAATTATAATACCCCTTTTGAAAATAATTAACGGCCTTATTTAATTATATCCTAATTAGGTGATCCTCGGCCACCTCGCTTTCTGGGGTCTTAAGGCATATCCTTCCTGGGTGACCTCGCTGGGGTCTGAAGCCGCCATGTGTTTTTTGCCTGCTCAACCACGCCTCGGCTTGGAACAGGCCGCAACGATTTCTTAGCGATAAATATTTTTTTCACTTTCCTCAAGCATATGATCGAATGCCTGATCATCATAACTACGAATCGCTGTATACATTGCAATGCTTATAAATGCCCGGAGACGCCACCATTCGTTGCTTTATTTCATTTCTGCATAATCCATAACCTTGAGAATCTCTTAAATTAAGCGGAATTACTAAATTTAAGCTCCATAATTGAACTTAGCAGCAGATCAGACTGCAAAAAAAGTGTTCATTTGTCCAATTTTGGACATATTTGATATTTCGGGTGTTTCCGGGAGGTGCGTGTTTAATATTATGGTTCGGAGATTGCTAATCACTTCCCAAGCGAGCTGGTCCTTATCAACCATTTCATTGGAGTGCTTAAGCCACTTGGCAAGCACTCTACAATATTCGCACTGTCACTGAATACTGTATATGGATCGACTTGAACAAAGTTCAGAGGCTACTCACCTGCGATGGTCCCTTGTTTAACACAGCTAAGAAAAATGAAATATTTCGTTAACATCATGGCAGGAGAACTGAGAGGTACACACACTCGCTCTAAGCTGTCTCGCCTGGGTTTGAATCCAGACCCGGCTATAAACTGTCATCCCGGTGTTTCGCAGGCTGGGTGATTCATTAATGGGTGTGTGTCGTTAAACTGGACGTCATATCTGCTAGAATCCTTTCTCCCCACTCTCCCCTGCTCCCTCTCTCTCCTTCACCATTCTCCCCCTCTCTCCCCCACCCTTCTCCCTCTCCCACCTATACCCCCACCCCTATCTCTCTCTCCCACCGGATTAGTTCATTCTCCACTCAGTGAGAGGACCACTGAGTGAATGTGGAGCAAAAATTACTTTTCTCTCCCCTTCTACTCAAGATTGCTGCTCATTGAAAGAGTGCAGTGACAGAGGTTGAAAAGGCAACGAACTGACAGTGGGACAGCGGAGCACAGTTGGACAGAATACACAAGGGACAGACATGGTCTGCCAGTAACCCTTTTCTTGTTAAGCTCCCAAAATCCAGGCTCACTGTTCACCTCCACTCATTTGTTCCTTCTTTCTCTCACCTATGCAACCAACTTCCCCAGTATGTTCAGTGCCATTCTTCCCTCGAGAGCTTCCCCACTACTTCAGGTCATCCCCATCAATACTCATGATCTCTTCTACCCCAAGTTACCCCATTCTCAAGCCCTCCCTTTTTCCAGGTTATTGTGACCTCCCCCCTTCTCTCTCACTCACCTCTTTTCGTCTGTTTGTTGTTAGTTGGTTTTATTCCTTTTCTGTTTCATCCCGCTTCCATTTCATCTTCTTGCTGTGTTTCATTCGGCTTGTGTGCAGCTTGTTCACCCCCATGTGTCCTTTACCTCCTCCCCTTGATCTCTCTTTCACTTCCACTCTGCTCTTGCTGTTTCCCCCTTTCTATTTTGTTCCTTACATTCTGATTTGCTCTAATATCAGTCTCGATCATGTACACAAAAAACAAACTGGAAAAAAATCTCAAAATGCAAAACCCGTCCGAGTCCGCTTTGTATTCAAACTAAGCTTAAAGAGAACAACATCTTGCAATTCCAGCTTGCATCCCTTGGGAACTCTTGAGGGAGTCCACTTCATGCTGACCATGGCCACTAACCCAGAAACACATCCATGGATACATTCCCTTCCCATTGGGTGGGATGGCATTGATAAAAAAATAAACAGAAGAAGGTTTTAGATAGGAGCATGTGTGTTAGCTGACTGATTATGGTAGGTAGCAGTGTTGGTGATGCAGCTTAAGGCCATATTTTCACAAGACCAGCCAGATCCATCCATCCATTCATCCATTGGGACCATACTCTGTGCAGAGAATTGGTGCTGCCTAAACAGTGTCCTTGGCTATTGGGCACAATCTTGGACAGGTCACCACTCCAACACAGGATACCAGCAAGCTGGTACTCATTTTGCCGACCTCAGAAGGATAACAGGCAGAGTCACCCACCTGGTATTAATTCAACAGCCGAGTGGGATTTGAACTCAGGATCCTAGGATCCCAAGCCCAGCACCCTAAACATTAAGCCAACACCAGGCATACCAGACAGATAAATGCACCAAAGTTTCACCATGTGTTCTTTAGATCAATAGTTTTAATTTTTACAAAGGTAGCCAAAAAATCGCTAAATGTTTCATATCATTTCAATGATGATTTTTTGCAAATTTTATGCATTTCATGTATTTTCATTAATGTTCTACTGATAAGGAATATTGGAAACTGATGGGTTTTTTTTCTAAATGTTTTTAATAGGTCCATAGCTTTGATTTTAGGAGATAAGCTACAAAATCGATGAATACCTGCTATAATTATAATGAATACCTCTTATCGATGGTGCTGCTGTGATGCATTTCCTTTCAACGAGCAACATTGCTACGTTTGGTGAATATGACAGTGATGTATTTGTTCCCCACACCATGAAGAAATTCCCACACCACACCATGAGAAGTCCAAGAGAGTTGATGCATTATGGGATACTTATGTCAATAGCAGCACCAAATAACATGCTGGAGAAAAAAAAGAGAAAAGGCCATTCGGAGGAAGGTTGCTGATCAGAACAAAACCCTGGAAACTGGCAAGAGTTTCTCCTTGACCACTTAAACAAGCAGAGACTCTTTGAATTTCGCTGACAAGATTAGAACACATAGATTTCCCCCATGATAACCAAGTTATAATCACAGCTGGTCAATAAGTAATTGTCACAGAATCTCACCACAACATGCCAACATACAACCACGAGGAGGCTGACACTCATGCTGGTTCACCTACAAGATGTCTTGAAGAAGAATGACTCTCCCAAATTTCTTGTTTGCACTGTGGACACTGATGTCGGCATGATTCTGATTGACAATGTTGTCTTCAAGGGTTCACCATGTTGTCCATATGGGTGGCTTTTGGCACAGGAAACAATTTCACTTACCTTTTATCAATACGATATCTCATGCATTGGGGAAAGAAAATCCCTCGTCTTGCCCATTTTCCATCGTTTCACAGGCTGTGACATTGCATCAGCTTTCTACGAGAAGAGAAAAAATCTAGCATGGCAGGTGTGGCAATGTTATCTGGAGGTGGCTGGTGACTGAGGCGTTCATCTTTGTAGCAATGAATGCCTTTGCTCCAGTCAATTTCAAACTCCTGGAATGCTTCACTGTCCTTCTTTATTACAGCCCCCCCCCCCCGCACACACACACACACCCTGCAGCTGTGGTGGCTTTTGATGAGGCTGAGGGCGCACACCATTACATGCTGATCGACATGCGTTTGTGACGCATCCTTGCTGTGCAGCCTGTAGAGCTTTGTCACCTCCATCCTACCGATGACGAGTGGGACCAGCTTCGGTGTGGTCGATGGCCATGCTGAATATAACGGCTTCGCTGAGACTGAGGCGATTTGGACGCAGTCTAGTCATCCAGCTTGGTGCGATTTGTCGACTCTTCCACCAAGGACGCCTCCCTTTTACTGACACCTTCCCATGGGGCGACTCCTTCCCACCGTGGATTGATGTGACTGAGCTTTGGTTGGACCGCGTGTGGAGATGTCGGCAGCATACAGGCGCAGGCGAGCAGGGGTGTCCCTGGGTGGGATCGGGTGAACCCCCAAAGGTGAGGAGCAAATGGTGCATGATGAGGAGACGGCTTGGTCCATGAGTCATGGTGCCTTGCTGGGTTGAAGTTGGGAACTGCGAGACCAGGAAAAGCTCCGTTCAGTTTGGGGCCTGCGTGTGGAGAAGATGACTGGTGGCGGTGTACAGGATACACAAACACAAGCACACACACGCACACGAGTCATGATTGTGCGCACACACATATCTACACATATTGTGCTTGATTTTATAAGTGATTATGTGAGATTGTGTTGTATTTGATTATACTTATTACACAGACACACACGTATGAATTGTAATTATAATACACATTCATGTACGTGCACACACATATATACATCGTATACACACGATAATTATACATATGAATGTTACATGTGCTTATTATACATGAACAAATACAACCCTTGCTTCGCTGTTGGGGATATTAAAGGGGGGCGACAAAGAGGGAGAGGAGGGAGAGAGGATGGAGGGGAGGTGGAGAGGGAGAGAGGAAAAAGGGTCAGAGAGAGAGAGAGAGAGAGAGAGAGAGAGAGAGAGAGAGAGAGAGAGAGACAGAGAGAAAGACAAGGATTGAGAAGAGATTAAT
>CM068965.1:66592653-66603608 GCA_035128595.1 Eptatretus atami | reverse complement strand
TCAGTGTGTATACGATGTATATATGTGTGTGCACGTACATGAATGTGTATTATAATTACAATTCATACGTGTGTGTCTGTGTAATAAGTATAATCAAATACAACACAATCTCACATAATCACTTATAAAATCAAGCACAATATGTGTACATATGTGTGTGCGCACAATCATGACTCGTGTGCGTGTGTGTGCTTGTGTTTGTGTATCCTGTACACGCGCCACCGACAATCTTCTCCACACGCAGGCCCCAAGACTGAACGGAGCTTTCCCTGGTCTCGAGTTCCCAACTTCAACCCAGCAAGGCACCATGACTCATGGACCAAGCGTCTCCTCAATCATGCACCATTTGCTCCTCACCTTTGGGGGTTCACCCGATCCCACCCAGGGACACCCCTGCTCGCCTGCGCCTGATATGCTGCCGACATCTCACACGCGCGGTCCAACCAAAGCTCAGTCACATCAATCCACGGTGGGAAGGAGTCGCCCCATGGGAAGGTGTCGGTAAAAGGGAGGCGTCCTTGGTGGAAGAGTCGACAAATCGCACCAAGCTGGATGACTAGACTGCGTCCAAATCTCATCAGTCTCAGCGAAGCCGTTATATTCAGCATGGCCATCGACCACACCGAAGCCTGGTCCCACTCGTCATCGGTAGGATGGAGGTGACAAAGCTCTACAGGCTGCCACAGCAAGGATGCGTCACAAACGCATGTCGATCAGCATGTAATGGTGTGCGCCCTCAGCCTCATCAAAAGCCACCACAGCTGCAGGGTGTGTGTGTGTGTGCGGGGGGGGGGGGCTGTAATAAAGAAGGACAGTGAAGCATTCCAGGAGTTTGAAATTGACTGGAGCAAAGGCATTCATTGCTACAAAGATGAACGCCTCAGTCACCAGCCACCTCCAGATAACATTGCCACACCTGCCATGCTAGATTTTTTCTCTTCTCGTAGAAAGCTGATGCAATGTCACAGCCTGTGAAACGATGGAAAATGGGCAAGACGAGGGATTTTCTTTCCCCAATGCATGAGATATCGTATTGATAAAAGGTAAGTGAAATTGTTTCCTGTGCCAAAAGCCACCCATATGGACAACATGGTGAACCCTTGAAGACAACATTGTCAATCAGAATCATGCCGACATCAGTGTCCACAGTGCAAACAAGAAATTTGGGAGAGTCATTCTTCTTCAAGACATCTTGTAGGTGAACCAGCATGAGTGTCAGCCTCCTCGTGGTTGTATGTTGGCATGTTGTGGTGAGATTCTGTGACAATTACTTATTGACCAGCTGTGATCATAACTTGGTTATCATGGGGGAAATCTATGTGTTCTAATCTTGTCAGAGAAATTCAAAGAGTCTCTGCTTGTTTAAGTGGTCAAGGAGAAACTCTTGCCAGTTTCCAGGGATTTTGTTCTGATCAGCAACCTTCCTCCGAATGCCCTTTTCCTTTTTTTTCTCCAGCATGTTATTTGGTGCTGCTATTGACATAAGTATCCCATAATGCATCAACTCTCTTGGACTTCTCGAATTTCTTCATGGTGTGGGGAACAAATACATCACTGTCATATTCACCAAACGTAGCAATGTTGCTCGTTGAAAGGAAATGCATCACAGCAGCACCATCGATAAGAGGTATTCATTATAATTATAGCAGGTATTCATCGATTTTGTAGCTTATCTCCTAAAATCAAAGCTATGGACCTATTAAAACCATTTTTTTTTAAACCCATCAGTTGCCAATATTCCTTATCAGTAGAATATTAATGAAAATACATGAAATGCATATAATTTGCAAAAATCATCATTGAAATGATATGAAACATTTCCCGATTTTTGTAAAAATTGTAAATTTTTGTATGTTGCTACCTTTGTAAAAATTAAAACTATTGATCTAAAGAACACATGGTGAAACCTTGGTGCATTTATCTGTCTGGTATGCCTGGTGTTGGCTTAATGTTGAGGGTGCTGGGCTTGGGATCCTAGGATCCTGAGTTCAAATCCCACTCGGCTGTTGAATTAATACCAGGTGGGGTTGACTCTGCCTGTTATCCTTCTGAGGTCGGCAAAATGAGTACCAGCTTGCTGGTATCCTGTGTTGGAGTGGTGACCTGTCCAAGATTGTGCCCAATAGCCAAGGACACTGTTTAGGCAGCACCAATTCTCTGCACAGAGTATGGTCCCAATGGATGAATGGATGGATGGATCTGGCTGGTCTTGTGAAAATATGGCCTTAAGCTGCATCACTAACACTGCTACCTACCATAATCAGTCAGCTAACACACATGCTTCTATCTAAAACCTTCTTCTGTTTATTTTTTTATCAATGCCATCCCACCCAATGGGAAGGGAATGTATCCATGGATGTGTTTCTGGGTTAGTGGCCATGGTCAGCATGAAGTGGACTCCCTCCAAGAGTTCCCAAGGGATGCAAGCTGGAATTGCAGGATGTTGTTCTCTTTAAGCTTAGTTTGAATACAAAGCGGACTCGGACGGGTTTTGCATTTTGAGATTTTTTCCAGTTTGTTTTTTGTGTACATGATCGAGACTGATATTAGAGCTAAATCAGAATGTAAGGGAACAAAATAGAAAGGGGGAAACAGCAAGAGCAGAGTGGAAGTGAAAGAGAGATCAAGGGGAGGAGGTAAAGGACACATGGGGGTGAACAAGCTGCACACAAGCCGAATGAAACACAGCAAGAAGATGAAATGGAAAGCGGGGATGAAACAGAAAAGGAATAAAACCAACTAACAACAAACAGACGAAAAGAGGTGAGTGAGAGAGAAGGGGGGGAGGTCACAATAACCTGGAAAAAGGGAGGGCTTGAGAATGGGGTAACTTGGGGTAGAAGAGATCATGAGTATTGATGGGGGATGACCTGAAGTAGTGGGGAAGCTCTCGAGGGAAGAATGGCACTGAACATACTGGGGAAGTTGGTTGCATAGGTGAGAGAAAGAAGGAACAAATGAGTGGAGGTGAACAGCGAGCCTGGATTTTGGGAGCTTAACAAGAAAAGGGTTACTGGCAGACCATGTCTGTCCCTTGTGTATTCTGTCCAACTGTGGCTCCGCTGTCCCACTGTCAGTTCGTTGCCTTTTCAACCTCTGTCACTGCACTCTTCAATGAGCAGCAATCTTGAGTAGAAGGGGAGAGAAAAAGTAATTTTTGCTCCACATTCACTCAGTGGTCCTCTCACTGAGTGGAGAATGAACTAATCCCTTTGAAAGTGCATGCAGGACTAGACAGCTGCTACAGATGTTGTCATCGTCTTACATGCTGCTGTGTTTTCTAAGATGTTAGCTCGACGTAATCTTGTATTTGGAGGCATAGTTGGCCTACATGCATGAGCTTTATCTTCGAGTTCGATTTTATTAATGACCAGTCACTCTTCGTTCATGCTCCAGCAAAATCCATGTTCCAATAATACAAGGGTGCCATGCATGCGGCTCTCGGCCTCAAGTAAGCTGCCACAGCTGCAGGCCTAGGCCATGCTGCAAACGCGTGTATGTCGAGTGGCGTGACACTGTGCGCTACGTGTGTGGTCCTCTTTCACATCAAAGCTGCTGCCCTCGTCGCAGTCTTCACTCAAAGCTGCTGTCCTCGTTGCAGTGTTCGCTGCCATCGAAGTTGTTATTCGGTATGGTCCTACACCCTGAACAATGCAGGGTCTACAAAGTTTATCTCAGAATTTTTCCTCTCCTAAGGCACATTTAGGAAGAAAAAAGCCACTCTTTAAATACGACATACGACATAAATCTCTTCCATCTTTCCCAAAACACTGCACTTCCCATTCGAACTTGAAGACGCAAGATATCTTGAGAAACAAGCTATGCAAATAAGCATTCAGATGAAGACATTCGGTGACAACATTCAGGAGGGGAAGGACCTGTGAGTAGAAAATGGACATTTTAAAGCTTAATGGATTATCTTCACACTCGTGGTATAAACAACTCCCATTTAGGAAATAGCCCTTCCTGTTAATAAGTTTTATCAAGCATCGACCAACACACTCACAAACAATCAGTGGGAGAAAGTTTCCTGTCCCCCGAAGCATTGACTGGAAGCTGGGCCATGAGTTCCCTTTCCAGTGGTGGATCGAAGAAACAACTCTTTCCCTTACATTAAAACCTCCACCTGGAGAATTAATAAGACATCATTGCTCACCTTGACATCTTCTCACAGGGTGCATCAGGCAAAGCTGGCACAAATACAAAGCTGCCATTGTTGTCACACTCCATTTTCTGTTGATCTGTCTGATGTCTGATTGCTCCATTATATCCTGTACATCTTGAGAAAGGAACATTGTCGGGCCACTCAACTTGGCAAACAAAATTGGGGCATCGCTGTAGGAGTGTCGTTATGGTGAGAGAGTGATTATGGTGAGGTGGGTAGGAGAAGGTGGGGGGGGGTCTTTGTAACAGATTGAGTGATTACAACCAAACGTATCACTCATAATGAGGCAGAATAAGCAGTAACATAGGGAGGTAAAAAAAATAAGCAGCAACATAGGGAGGAGGGGAGAGGAGATGGAGAAGTCTCTATATTCGGAGTGTGGCTATTCACATCAGCCCTAAGGGCCGCAGTGCTACCAAACGCGCCTTGCCAAATAGGGGGTCCCATGGGGAATTTATGGTGAATTTTTTTTTAGTTTTATCAATTTTGAGACTTAAGAAGGGGGGATTTGGAATCAGGGAAGGACTTTAACCGCCTGAATATTTAACCGCTTTAATTGATCATGACCAAACTTTTCAAGGACAGTGGAGGCCCCATGAGTGCTGAAACAGAGGGGGTGGAATTTTTTTGGGAAGGGGTTAGGGTTCGTTGTGTTCTTTGAAGAGAGGAGAGAGAGAGAGAGAGAGAGAGAGAGAGAGAGAGAGAGAGAGAGAGAGAGAGAGGAGAGAGAGAGAGAGAGAGAGAGAGGAAGAAATTGTTCCGGGCTCAGGAGATATTATGAGATGCCAGTGGACCATGACCTTGAAATATTGGAGGGAAGAGCACAAAGCACACAACAGCAGATATTCAGTGAAGTTAATGCATGGAAGAAAGGAAAGAGGAATGAGGAGGTTGAGGTGGGTAAAAAGATTGGACCTGGAGAGGAGAAGAAGAATGCAACTTGATAAACTCAGGGAAATCTCCTTAATCCATCAGTATGAAAAAAATTAATCAGTCTTGTTAAATCCTCTTAACTTATCCTGAAGAAATACCGTCTCCAAGCTAGTTCACCTTCCCAGGTACAGCACAATCTTATATTTTTATTATTTCAGTCACCAATAACGAAGAAAAATCATTGTGGACAGATCACACCACCAAACTTGCTTTCAACACCAATTGGACATCTACACGGTGGGCTATAAAAAGGGGAAATAAAACAAACAAACAAAAAATCGTCATTCGACACCAGTACCAAAAATGAAACAATCCTTCAAACTTGTTAATAATTTCTCAAGTGTTTGTTTGTTTGTAATTCTTTCACGGTTGAACTGTCGCACCTCGAGACTCCAGATTTTGGATGCCGTACTTCAGAATCTGGGAATGGTTTTAAGCTACCGTATGTTGGCTTTGAAGGCCGTTTTGAGTCCACCAAAGATCACTATTAAATTTGTACATTGGGACGTGGGGTCAGGCAATACTCCCGCCAGCCTGCAGACAAAAGCTACCCACTATGAAGGCCAATACTCCATCGCGTTTCAATGTCCAACACGTCCCGAAACGCCAGCAGGAAAAGCTCACCCAGCTGGGCAGTGCCGGGTACAACCCCTGACCCCCCCCCCACATCCATGAAATATTTGGACAATCCTCAAGTTTTGATCCTTAAACCAAGTGCTCAATATGACCTCCCCTCTGTTCTATACACTTTTTGCATGCAGCAACAGGCTACGCATGACTTTTTGTAGGGCACAGTGTGTAACCCCCAAGATCATCTGAATAACTGCATCTTTCAAATCAGCAATTGGAGTTCGTTGAAAAACTCCTCCTTTGATTAGTCCCCAGAAAAATAATCCAGCAGTGACAAATCAGATCTGTCTGGGAGGAAGGAGAGGGAGCACGGTAATTACTTCCACTACCCAAGGTGAAGGAGATTATCTTTTTGGTGAAGATCCGAATCCGCCTACTAGAATTTTTAAGTGATTCTTCACCATTGAGAGATCGGGCCAAAATGATATATTGTAGGATATGTCAAAAAGTT
The DNA here is from genome assembly GCA_035128595.1 of Eptatretus atami. Lineage (NCBI taxonomy): Eukaryota > Metazoa > Chordata > Myxini > Myxiniformes > Myxinidae > Eptatretus > Eptatretus atami. The sequence continues at coordinate 66,597,429 of CM068965.1, read as the reverse complement.
AGCAACGGATTCAGACGAAACTTGGTGGACACGTTGGGTGTGTGGCAAGGACGAATTGCTTCAATTTTGGTGAAGATCCGAATCCGGATCCGTTTCTGATAAATTTTTTTAAGTGATTCTTCACCATTGAGAGACAGGGCTACACTAATATGTAGCACGATATCTCAAAAAATTGTTGACGGATTCGGATGAAACTTGGTGGACAGTTTGGGTTTGTGACCATGACGAATCGATTTTATTTTGGTGAAGATCCGAATCCGGATCTAGATACGAGAATTATTTAATTTTTGAAGTCAATCTTCACTATTGAGAGATGGGGCCAAAAACGATATGTAGCATGATATTTCAAAAAATGTATTGGGCCTGATATGTTCTCCTGGATCAGGCATTACGTTGCGGAGGTATGCTTTCCACCGAGTTCCCTTCCAGTTCAGTTATGTGACTATTAAGGCAATTAGGAATTTTTCCTTCAGCCAAGTGAGGCATTCATTAAAGGTGTGGGATGTGGATCCATCTTATTGAAACCACAATTTTCATTATTTCTCATCTTGTTCCATAGGCAGGTCTTCAGCACATGAAGATAATGGTCTGACATCACAGTTATTTCCGTTTAGATATTGGGGGTCTTTAAAAAAAACAGGGACCGTACATTGGTGACGAACCCAATCCACACCAGACGGTGTTTTTCAGACAGTGAAGTGATGCTTCTTCATCTTCTTGCATCTTTTCCAATCCCAAAATCTTCAATTCGGTTTATTCATCATCCCATCTATCTTATTAATTCCAGCAATCTGTGTGTGTGTGTGTGTGTGTGTGTGTGTGTGTGTGTGTGTGTGTGTGTGTGTGTGTGTCTGTATGTGTCTGTATGCGACCGCCGTTTCTCGACGATTGACGATCCGATCTGATTGAAACTTGCCAGGAATATTGCTGGGGACCCGCGGATTGCCTTTTTGAGGTTTGATATCAATCGGACGAGCGTTCCCAAGTTACGGCCATTTATCTGTCGACCAATGACAAGACACGGTGCTATGACGTCACTAATGACGTCACAATTAATGTTTATTTATTTATTTATTTTTCCCCCATGATTGACGTCACAATTCTTTTCTTCGTTTGGTATGACGTCAAAATCGACGCTGGGACCTGAGTATGTGCCTTTTCAAGGTTTGATATTAATCGGACAAGCGGTGCCCAAGTTATGGCCATTTATTTACCAAACCAATGACAGGACACGGTGCTATGACGTCACGAATGACGTCACAATTCGTTATTTTATTTATTTATTTATTTTGTTTTTGTTTTTTTGTGAATACATTTACAGAGAGAGGGGTGAGCGAGGAGGGGGGAGAGAGGAGGGTGGACAGAGGGGGGAGAGGAGGAGGGTGAGAGAGGGGGAGAGGGGGCAGAGAGGGGGGCGAGAGAGGGGGCGTCACAATTCAAGAGAGGGGGAGAGAGGAGGGGGCGAGAGAGGGGAAAGAGCGGTTCCCAAGTTACGGCCATTTATCTGTCGACCAATGACAAGACACGGTGCTCTGACGTCACGAATGACGTCACAATTAATGTTTATTGATTTATTAATTTTTTTCCCACGATTGAAGTCACAATTTCTTCTTCCTCGTTTGGTATGACGTCACAATCGACGCTGGGGACCTGAGTATGTGCCTTTTCAAGGTTTGATATTAATCGGACAAGCGGTTCCCAAGTTACGGCCATTTATCTGTCAACCAATGACAGGACACGGTGCTATGACGTCACGAATGACGTCACAATTAATGTTTATTGATTTATTTATTTATTGTTTTTTAAGGGGGGAAAAAGAGGGGAGCGAGAGAGGGGCGAGAGAGGGGGAGAGAGGGTGTCACAATTCAAGAGAGGGGTGAGAGGAGGGGGTGAGAGAGGGTTCGGGAGAGGGGGGATGAGAGTGGGGCGAGAGAGAGGGGGGAGAGAGGAGGGGGGCAGAGAGGAGGGGAGAGGGGGGTGAGAGTGGGGGCGAGAGTGGGGGCGAGAGAGAGGGCGAGAGAGGAGGGGAGAGAGAGGGGCGAGACTAGGGGGAGAAGGGGGGCAAGAGAGGGGGAGAGAGAGGGGGCGAGAGAGGGAGGGGGAGAGAGAGAGGCGTCACAATTCTTCTCCTTCTTCATTTGATATGACGCACAATTGACGCTGGGGACCTGAGTATGTTTCCAGGTGTTTCCCAAGTTATGGCCATTTATGATACGGTTGGTCCGATCTAATTGAAACAATGCCCAATCTAGTCGTCGTTTAGGAGCGAAGGAACAAAGCTGCACATACTGCATGCACCTACGGGCCCGCACTAGTCTATCTATAATTCCAGCAATCTGTGTGTGTTTGTGTGTGTGTGTGTGTGTGTGTGTGTGTGTGTGTGTGTGTGTGTGTGTGTGTGTGTCTTTCTGTCTGTATGTGTGTCTGTATGCGACCGCAGTTTCTCGACAACCTCCGGTCCGATCGGATTGAAACTTGCCAGGAATATTGCCGGGGCTCCGCGGATGTGCCTTTTCAAGGTTTGATATTAATCGGATGAGCGGTTCCCAAGTTACGGCCATTTATCTGTCAACCAATGACAAGACACGGTGCTATGACATCACGAACGACGTCACAATTAATGTTTTTTTTTTTTTGCACGATTGACGGTCCGATCTGATTGAAACTTGCCAGGAATATTGCTGGGGACCGCGGATGTGCCGTTTCAAGGTTTGATATTAATCGGACGAGCGGTTCCCAAGTTACGGCCATTTATCTGTCAACCAATGACAGGACACGGTGCTATGACGTCACGAATGACGTCACAATTAATGGGTTTTTTTGCACGATTGACGTCACAATTCTCTTCTTCTTCGTTTGGTATGACGCCACAATCGACGCTGGGACCTTAGTATGTGCCTTTTCAAGGTTTGATATTAATCGGACAAGCGGTTCCAAGTTACGGCCATTTATCTGTCAATCAATGACAAGATACGGTGCTATGACGTCACGAATGACGTCCCAATCGACGCTGGGGACCTTAGTAGGTGCCTTTTCAAGGTTTGATATTAATCGGCCAAGCGGTTCCCAAGTTACGGCCATTTATCTGTCAACCAATGACAAGACACGGTGCTATGACGTCACGAATGACGTCACAATCGACCCTGGGGACCTTAGTATGTGCCTTTTCAAGGTTTGATATTAATCCGACAGCGGTTCCCAAGTTACGGCCATTTATCTGTCAACCAATGACAAGACACGGTGCTATACATCACGACTGACATCCACAATTAATGTTTATTTATTTATTTATTTATTTTTTGCACGATTGACGTCACAATTCTTCTTCTTCCTCGTTTGCTATGACGTCACAATTGACGCTGGGGACAATTGACGCTGGGAAAATGTGCCTTATCAAGGTTTGATATCGTTCTTCATCCGTTTCAGCTGTTTCCCCTAGGTTTGAAAGCTGTGTTTTCCCAAGGTTTGAATTAATTGTTCAAATTATTAATTAATCCCAAGGTTTGGCGGGGCGAGAGAGAAGGGACGAGAGAGAGGGGCGTCACAATTCGAGAGAGGAGGGGCGAGAGAGGGGGCGGAGAGGGGTGTGGAGAGGGGGTGAGAGTGGCGGCGAGAGAGGGAGCGAAGAGGAGGGAGGAGAGAGAGGTGAGACTAGGGGAGAGAGGGGATGAGAGAGGGGGGAGAGAGGGGGGGGGCGTCACAATTCTTCTTCTTCGTTTGATATGACGTCACAATGACGCTGGGGGCTGAGTATGTTTCCCAGGTGTTTCCCAAGTTATGGCCATTTATGATACGGTTGGTCTGATCTAATTGAAATAATGCCCCAATCCAGTCTCGTTTACGAGAGTGAAGGAACGAAGCTGCACCTACGGGCACGCACCTACGGGCACGCACCTACGGGCCCGCACTAGTTAATGTAAATATGGCACTCATCAGAGAAAATGATGTCATCAATACTGACGTCTTCATTTTCCAGTAATTCAAAAAAGTGGTTAAAATTTTCAAACGTTCTTCTGTGTTCATTCTCATTAAGTGCCTGGAAAAGCTGAATTTTGAAAGGAAAATGCTCAATGTCTTAACTGAGAGTCGTCTTCTTGATATGTATGAAATTCTGTCCATGCATTGCTATACAACTTCAATAGTCTCGGGACACGAACGCGAACACACCATCTTGAACAGCCCTTGTTCATGTTTTGTAATGATCAGTATCTTTTATCATTCTCACTAATGCCTTCATTGTTTTGAAAACAGGTACACGAGATGCTGGGAATCTTCTCGAAATATAAAACGCTCTGGGAACTCACTTCAGAGACTGCTCGATGTTACATTGCCCCATTATTTGTAATACCTGTAAGAAACATAACTTTATATCATAGGCAACGGAAGGAAATTTGACATGTATTCACAACATTATTGCAAAGAAAATCTCGGCATGATGAAATGTTGCCCTTTGTTATGGTTCTCCTGTTTATGTTGTCATAGTTTTACATCCTACATCCTCCACACTTGGTGGTTCACCCTGCATTATTGGTCAAGCCTTCCTTGAGGGATTTTAACTTACCAGGGATAGATTGGGTGGAGGAACAGGGAAAGGGCAGAGCAGATGAGGATTTCCTGGTTTTAGTCCAGGATTGTTTTTTTAACCCAGTTTGTAGATAAGCCCACGAGGGGGAGTGCAGTGTTAGACCTCCTTTTAAATAACAATCCCAATGTGGTGGAGGAGGTAGAGGTTGGGGAACATTTAGGAGCAAGTGACCATAACTTTGTGTGTGCAAA
>CM068965.1:66579863-66590635 GCA_035128595.1 Eptatretus atami | reverse complement strand
AAAAGTAGATAAGTTTAAATTAGAATTAGATAGGTACCTGGAAGTTATGGAGATCGAGGGGTACGGGGATGTTGGTCGGACTTTTAGGTAGGTGAGCATTGATGGGTGATTGTGTGCATGTGTACTAAGTGTTGTTGGTGGGGGTCTCGTCAAGGGGTGTTGTGGGATTGATGTGTGTTTTTAACCAAGCCCATGCCCCTCCCCTGAGAAAATAAAATAAAATATATATAATAAAAAATACAAAAACTTCAAAAAAAACCCACACAAACACTTTATTTAAAAAAGAAAAACATTCTGCATTTTCTTCTTTTGATCTTGTGTTGATAAATTGGTGCGGTGTTGATGTGGCGCAAGCACGATGGGCTGAGTGGCCTCCACCTGTATCTGATTTCCTTGTATTTTCTTGTAAATGGTATAAACAAATCCTGTGCAAGCAGCTAAAACCGTGTCCTGAGTCATATGACTCACCCTGTAGACAAGACGGTTTCTTGACACCAGGTCCACCACATCTTGACCCTCTCTATTTTTTGTTCCCCATCTGAATCTACCAAACACTCCTCTTCACCCAGTTCCAGTACTCCCACATGTGCGTTGAAGTCACTTGCAATGCACAACATTACATTCAGCTCAATCATACCTATCATCCTCCCCAGTGCATCCTTTGGGAACATAAAGGAAGCAGTTGCAAGCTACAATTTGGTGGCCATGTTTCTGAACAGTGCAGGGTCTACAATGTTTATCTGAGAATTTTTCTGCTCTGAAGGCACATTTAGGAAGAAAAGAAAACTCCTAAGCTCCTCAGTTTATCTGTAAACTTTTTAATTTATATAAACGATCTGAATGTTATGAGATATATTTTGAAAGTTCTGAGAAAAACTTTGGGCAGTCTGCAAGAGGAATAGTTTACGTGATCGCTTTTGAGGATGGTCTGTTGGCCATCATCATTAAAGTCGTAATGAGTAAATGCACACAGTAATATTTGAGACGCAAATGAGATGATTTAGCTTTATTGTAAATGAGATAACGTTTTGGCTTCAATGTTATTCAAGCAAGAACTAATGCAGGTTCAATCGGCAGAAGCTGTCAGACTGATTTTTCATAGCCTAGTCCTAATTATGGTGTGCTCCAGGACACTGAGTGTGTGTCAGCATGACGCAGACACAAGTGGAGAAAAGGAATTCAAGGGTTAGGAATGACCGATGAAAGAGATTTCATCATTATGCCTTGCACGTGCAAAATTGCCTTCAACTACAACCGTCTGCAAACAGGAGGTCCCGCAGTTCTCCAACGGTGAGATTTTTGCTCAGCACCACCATCACCATCACAAGAAAGGAAGGGATTTAGTGTAGAACCTGGAGGAGACCAACCTCCACTCTACAATGTTGTGAGTCCCCTTTCACTGTGCTTTCAAGTAACGTTCAAACAAACTTCTTTGGTACATCCTTATTGCTCAAACACCAACACACCACTCCTCTTGAGATCCAATCATATGCCTTCTCGAGATGACTAGCTCCATGAATGCACAGTTGAGCTTCTCATTTCCTTCCATCATCTTTTCCTGAATCTGTCTCATGATGAAAATTGCATCCATTGTTCCCCTTCCTTGCATGAATCTGTGCAGCATCTTGTCTGTTTTTCACGATATTCCTCACCCTTCAATCTGCAATCCTCTCCAGCACCTTCATTGCAGGCTCCATCAATTTGATACCTCTGTAGTTTCCAATCCATGATGTCCCCATTCTGTTTGAAAATTGGTAGTATTATTGTCTTCCTCCAATCATCCCTTGCTATCTTATCCTTACTGCATACCTTGCTAATCAACTCTACCATTCACTTTTCTCCTCCAAGCCCCAACACCTTCACTATCTTGATCACAACTTCAGATGGTCCACAGGCTTTCCCACTTTTCATTTTGTTAAGTGATTATATAACCCCCTCCCCTTCAACCTCCTTCACGGGGCCCTCAGTTTGCTATGCCTCAGCCTTCCAAAGAACTCTTTCCACCTTCTCTAGAATTCCTCCTCTCCATGTCAGATCTGGTCAACAGCCTCCTTCACTACATGCACTCCACCCAAGTCCTGCTTTTGCTTCTGCCTCACTCTTGATATTTTATAAATAGTTTTCTCACCCTTTGGTGTTTATAATTAATCATAACATTCCTGTGCTACTTCCCATCTTGTTTTACCCACTGCTCTCTTTGCCTCTCCCTTGATATCATTCTCCTGCTTGATCGTCTCCTGTAGTTTTCCATTCTTTCTATTCCATATTGTTCCTTTTAATCACATCTACTTCCTCAATCTACTTCTACTTCCTCATTCCAACACCATGTATCCTTTTCCCATTTAAGATCCTTTTCCCTTCAAGGTTTTTCTCACTTGGTTCTCCCCACCGTCTTTTCAGCGGCCTTAATAAGGGCCTTTCATATTCCTTCTACTTCTCCATCTTCATATGGCTCACCCCATTTCCTCTGGACTTCCTCTTTGAAGAAGTCCAGTTTTTATTGTCAAATTCCACAGTTTAATCTTCCCCCTTCTCAAACTTGCACTTTGTCTTTTAATTTTTCATCTCATGTCCCTTACTAATAGCCGATGTTGGCACACCACTGCTTCGCCCAATATAACCTTGCAATTTATCATCTATTTCTTCTCACTCTGTCTTACTAAGATGTAATCAATCTCACCACTATTATAACTCCACTTTTCTATGTCAGTAGATGGTGCTTCTTTTTCCTGAACCTTGTATTCACAAGCAATAGCTCAAGTTTCTGGGCAATCTCAAGAATCCTCTTATCATCTTCGTTCCTCAGCTCATATCCAGTTCCTCGGTGTTCCAATTTGCATCTGCCAACTTCTTGTCCTACAATGCCATTTAAATCTGCTCCAATTATAATCTTCTCACAAGCTGGTACCCTTCTGACGAGATCTTCTAACTGCTCCCTTAATACATCTTTCTCCTGATATGAACACCCTGTTTGTGGTGCATATACTGAAATTACATTTACCATTCCTTTCTCCATCCCCAACTTGACTAGCATCAACCTGTCCCTGATTCTTTTCGCTTCCAGCACTCTCGCTTTACACTCCTCCTTCGATATGACTCCCACTCCATCTCTCTTTCCCCGTTCACAATGATATAATTTATAGCCTTCCCCTAATTCTTCAGTAATGTTCCCTTGTCCACTTTGTCTCCTGTAAAAAAAAAATTGTCAATCCTTTTTCTTTCTCATCATGGTGTCCACCAACTCTCTCCCGTTGCCTGTAATTGTACCACGTTCTATGTTCCCACTCTGATGATGATTATCTCATTTTTTTCCCCCCGCTTATCTCTTTAGTCACTGCCATGGGGTTTATGGTACTCTTTTTGCGAGTTTCTCACCACCATAAGGCTCAACATTAAGGCTTAAAAATGCGAAGAGTTCCACAGTTGAGCATATTTGACGAATGCTCGATTGGCAAAGTTTCATCATCACATAAGGAGCTACCAAGAGACTCCTGGTGTTTGATTGTAGCTTTCAGTTTGATTTTAACTTATTGGAGTGATGTGAGCAAGTTTATGAGCCTGCACTATGATAGTGCAGGTATCAATATTCTGAATGAGTTGTAAGGCCTTGAGAGATTTCTTCTTTTTTGTATACCAAGTCAAGGCTCGTGGAAGAGCTAATATACAGAAACATATAAGAAGGCAGGAGACAAGAGGGGCAGGAGAGGGAAGCACAAAATAGGGAGGAACAAGTACAATAGGATATCGGTGGAAGGGAGAGGGATGGGGCGGAGTACACGGGGTAAACAAGATGGTACTACAGGGACTTTTAGGAAGAAATATCATCGACAAACCTGTTAACAGTGAGTTGCAGTAATCCAAGCCCGATGCGATGAGAGCATGAACCACAGTTGAAGTAGTTCTCCCACGAACGGATTTGGACACTATTGTGCAGATTGAAAAAAATAGATTTAATTCTTTCTTTTTTTTCGCAATGTGTGGAACATAGGAAAGATTTTGGTCCAGAGTTAGCTCGCTACCGTGTGGAGCCTGTGGATCAATTTCCTGGGGGCGCAGCTGTGCCGATGATGCAGTGCCATCGATTACCAATAAAATGGTACTCCTTTTACCAACCTTGAAAGGATGACAAGCTGAGTCAACCCCACCTGATGTGAATTCAATGGCCGAGAGGGACTCACACTCAGGACACTTAGATCTTAATACAGCCACCCAAACCATTAAGCCAACACCAGACGTTGGGTCCTTAGTGAGACCTGAATTTAAAACTGGAGAAGCACAGATCATGTACAGTAAGTGGTAATTCCCAAATACTATTATTTAAGGTTGAATATTTATCAAAACGGATGCAGAGCCCAGTTATCAGCATGTCAGTGGTAGCGGCATCGAGTTTGAGAAAGTTCGAATTGCAGAGAGACATTAATTCCGATTTGCAGAAGAAAGCACATCACTCGGTTGAATGGACAAGTTGAATATGATCAACATAACATTGCAAACTGATTTTGAGATCTCATAAAATCGTGCCAAGGAGATGCAGACAAAGAGAAAACAGGTATGGACCAAGGACAGATGTCTCGGGAGCACTGACATATCGATAAATTGTGTCTGACGAATAGTCAGCAATGTTTACAGCAGACATACAATTTGTAAGATAAGATTTAAACCAAGCAAGAGCAGATCCAGATACCAAAACTGGATATAAGACTGTCAAGTGTTGAACTTTATGATCAAATTTGTCAAAAACAGCTGATAGTTGCAGAAATCTTATAATTGTTGCTGATCCCGAGTCGACGTTGCACAAAATATCATTTGTGACCTTCAGGAAGGCAGCCGCCTCGATGCTGTGTAACTGCTTGAAACCAGACTGGAGGGATTCTAAAAGAGAATGCTGGTGCAGGTATTCCAGAAATTGATGAGGAATTAAACATCCTGAAATCCTTGAAAAAGTAAAAGAGAAACCGGTCTGTCATTTTGAAGATTGCTCATATCCAGTGAAGGTATTTTCAAGGTGGGAATTGATATTTTGTTTAAATGAGGATAGTTCTGTGGATTATACAATGAAGCAATGGATTATGTTTTGCTACAAGTGGAGAGATAATTGAAAAAGCAAAGAAAGAGCCAGAAGCTGATGGAACTGGATCGAGTAAATAAATATTTTTTCTTCGAGTTAGTTATCAACGATTGCTTGGATTGCGTCTTGACGGACAGGTAAGAAGTGACAGGGCTGCGGAGTAGCATCATTATCTGAGGGTGCAGCTGTGCCACTGATGCAGTGCCCTTGGTGTCGGTGATAGCTCACCTACTTTTCACAAAGGACACCGTGGGATCTTTAACGTCCACCAAATGAATGTTGTCAGAAGGGACACCAACTTTAACATCCAATCTGAGGGACGGCACACACGTTGATGAATCGATGTGCCTGTGAAACATCAAGATGACAGCTTCGTTTATAGCTGCGTCGGGATTCAAACCCAAGCTAGAGAGCTTAGAGACGAGTGTGCCTTCTTCTCGGCCATCCTGTCAACGCTCATCCTGCCCCCATGAATACATTATATCATATCCTGAAAGGCCACAGCAAATTACTTTGCGAGTGATTGAGATGAAGTCAGTGGAAAGGGAGTATTAACGTGATTTAAAAGTTCATCAAATACAGAAAACAAACATCTGATGTCGAAGGATTTGTATCAATGTATGGTAATACAAGGCTTTTGCTTCAGCAACTGAAATGGTGTAATTGACCACGACGGTTTTGAAAGTCAGGTCGTTAGATGCAAGACACTGACATTTATTGTATTTCCTTTCTAATTTACAACATGGTATTTTGAGAGAATGCCAACGGTAAACCAGGGAGAGAATGCCAGCTTGCCAGTTTAACGGAAACGAGTAATCATTATTGGAACAAATTGATTGAGGGTATTTGAAAGTGTCGAGATATATACTCAAACCAATTGTTTGGGATCATTTATAATCATCAATGTACTATACTCCTTAAAGAGTGGCGTTGTCACTGAAGCAGTTGCTCCTGGCCAGGGTTCTTGCCGGATAGTCTGCCATTGATTTACAAGTAGTTAGAGCAGGAATTTGGTCAGGGTGCCGGCGACAACTTGCCTCATCCTGCATGACAAATACCGTTTGAACTTTAACATCCACCAAGTAATGCGAGCAGATGGGACACCCAGATTAACATCCCTCTGATGGATGGTGCACAGATTGATGCCTTGTCTGGTCTGTGAAACACCAGGATAACAGTTTATAGTTGGGTCAAGATTCAATCCCAGGCTTGAAGACATCTCAGAGATGAGTGCATCCAAACTTTTAGGCTCTGCCGTCAGCCTATTCAGGCTCATTAGGGAGGTAGAAAACAGATTTTAATCCGATAATTCCTTGCCAAAGTGAAAACTATTAATTTAGAGAAAGTTACAGTGAGTCATTTGCTACTAGAGATGTGAATATTTCAGCAAAGATAAAAGTGATAAATGAATGGGCAAAAAGGGGGTATCTTCAAGATCAATGCCAGGCAGTTAAAATGAGATCTAGATTTATGACCATGAGCATGGGTGGGATTGAAAACGTGCTGCCGCAGACTGAAAAATATCCATCGATTAGAGAAATTTTTTTTTAATGAAACTCGATCATGAAGGTCATCAATTTGTTCTTCTTTAATGGCCCCAATTATTCCCTCCATCTTATGCGATCAGCAAGGAGTGATGGCTCTGGTCTGTCTTTTTGGGCACACATCGATGCATCACTCTGCGTGCGAAATAACAAGGTTTCAGTTTATTGTTGGGTGAATTTGAACCCAGGCGCCAAAGCTCAAAGGCGAGTGAGTGCACAAAGCTATCCTGCCAGCCAATAGAGGTCACCAACACAGGTTTTTTAATCTCCTGCTATATAATCAGCAGCTGCCCCGATTAGCTAAGCAAATGTGACAGAATCTGAAAATGGTTTTAAAAAACATTGTTTTGGAGCTTTGTATATTGTTGCTTTTTTGATTTTTATAGGAAAACTGACAAATACACACAAAAAAGTGTTGAAAAGATTAACATGAATTGATGGAATTAAAGTGAGTTGAAAGAGTCACCGTGAATAGACATGCAATTCCTGCCTCCAGCTCTTCCATGCTTCTTGGGCAATGACAGTAGTGATGAGGATGGGGAGTGATACCAGCAGATATTGTTGAATGGAATGGAGTGACACCCATGTTTCAGTTGGACCGAATAAATCAATATCCATGTCCAAAATTTTGTCACGATGGGCGAGAGATTCACCAGTGTTAAGTGAACGTCTATAAAAAGAGCCACTCGAATGCGAGAAGAAGAGTTCGAAGAGGAAGCCAATACATGCACTTTAACATTATAAAGGTTTACGTGTATTACGGTGTGGTTGGAATAGTCATGGTGCTTTCAAAAGGGTGGAATGCCAATATAATGGAAAAACAGACCGAGGCCATTGTTTTTCGGTTTTCCGCGATGGCAAACAGGCAAAGTGCAGAACATCTATCCAAGTTAAGTGATGATACAACAAAATAAATACAATTTCAATCAAGTCCTGATAAGACCACCTCAGCATGTGACAAGGATGAAGAGTCAGCAGCACCACAGCCCATCATCTCATGATACACTAAAAATAAAATCAATGAGTAACTAAAAATCTCTGCTCACAAAGCGATCACCAAGGGTAAGCCCGCAATCCAGTGTTGAGCATATTTTATTTGAACCACCATATGGCATTGACCTTCAACATTTAGGGATATGGTGTAAATAAAGAAAATGTGTCCCCATCTACAATATATCCAAAAAACTCAACATCATGAAAAATCAGAGGAAAATTATTCAAGTTATTTTGAAAAAGGTGTCACAAGATCCGAAAAAGTAGGTCGAGGATACTAATCAATTATCAGGTGCACAACTTCAGTGCAGTTACACCATTATCGTGCAAGGACATCTTGGAAGGCCAATCGGTCTTTAAGATTCCGTATTCGCAAAATTGAGCGAAAACAAAAAAAAATGTAAAAAAATAACACGATTATGTTTTTTTCAGACCACCACTTGAAGTTGATCTTTAACCCAGAGGGGTATGATGTAAATGCACCTTCCACTGGGATATCTAGAAAGGGCAATTTAGTTCCAATTGGACAAGAAATAGTCGAGTTTTGGTGCAAAATGTTAAAATGTCTTCAACTATGTCATGACATTAAAATTAGGACATCAAGAATGATTACGTCAACCCTGCACAATTTATATTCCCATTATTGATGGGAACCAAAGCGTCCCTAGCAACCATCACAATTTCCAAAGCACGAGGTCATAAGATGTACCTACCACCGGAGTTTGGTCAAAATCGGCCCACGTTTACTACCAATTATGCTGATGACAAACGAACAAACATCCAAACAAACATCCAAACAAACATCCAAACAAACATCCAAACAAACAGACAGAATTACTGACAATAAGGGTCACCTATTTCGGCGAGCCAACAGACTCGAGACAGACAGGGGTGAAAACATAACCTCCATCCACCTGAGGTAGCGGAGGTAATTAAACGGTCGAGTTACAAGACAGGTATAAAAAAAAGGTAAAAAAAAATCAGACATGTTGAAATGTGTAAATAATAACTCAGTGGAACAAGGAGGAAGAGGAAGGAAGATGAAGGGAAACTTCACAGCTATATGCAGAGGAAGCACGAGCAGATGATACCGCAACAAAATGTTCTGCAAATATCGCTGCAGTGAACAGAGGTGAGGAATGGTTGGTACACACAGCTGGGATGTGTTCCATTACCAATGAGGTTGCTATCGCTTCCCAAGCCAGCCATTCCTTATCAACCATTTCGTTGGAGTTCTTGCTTGAGTGCTTAAAAATCAAGCGGGCCACTTTGTGAGTGCTCTACAAGCTGATTGAGAATGAAACAGACCTCAGGTTTAAGAAAGGCAGGGTCAACGAAATGGAACCATGGCCGACATCAAGTACAGCTAAGAAGGATGAGACTTGTGGGGCCCTTTTACCCTTTCCCCAAAGACTTAAGGACCATTCAAAAATTACATAATGCACTGGCGGTGGGAGGCAGTGTGACCACTCCTTGGCTTTTTTCACAAGATATTGGCTATTCGTTGTTCACCTTGGCATCTTGGTTTTCTATAGGTTTTCTTGGCGTATATGTTTTATATTATCATCGCTTTTCCGAAACCTTGTGAATTCTTGGCTTTTTTCATTGGCTCACCTTGGCATTTATGAAAATGAGGAGTGGTCACACTGGTGGGAGGTATATGTCCAAGCATTATGGAGTGCTACAGGGGGGAGGAAGTGTTTCCAGTTCCATTATATAACGCTAAACCAATCAGTGATACCTTTGTTCCAGGCACCCTTTTTTTTTAAAGATGCAAGTATTTAATGGTATGCGTATTCAATATATCTTATATATTATTTCCGAGTTTGTGGTTTCGTGTCACGCTATCTTGACTTTGTTCTGCGCTCGAGTAACGTGATATTCGGCTTACATTATTCAAAGACCATATGAGGTGCATGGTACAAAAAAAGTAAATAAAATGGTTCTGAAACAGTGAAATCGTATTCCACTTACTGCATTAAAGTAAAATTACTGCATCAGTTCCTTTCTCAAACACACCCACCCCAACATGTCGCGCAGAGCGTGGGTTATGCTAGTTAATGATAAAAGCAAATTGCATCGTTTAAATTCCATCATTGCTTTTTCCACAGACACTTAATTTCATTTGAAAATGAAAGCAATTTAATGAAACGGAAGACCAAGAAGGAACCCAAAGAAGTAAAGAACAAAGATGGAGTCGTCAGGAGGAACCTGGATGGCATTCGGGTTTCAGCCGCTACTCCACTTCCCTCAAACCCACCCAGGCGCAGACTGCTGCCTGGTCTCATCGAAGGCGCACTGTACTGCCTTTACTTTTTCAATATAGTTCGTAGTAACTGAAAAAAACAACGGGATAAATAGCTTCCCTGGATTAACGTAACAAACGGAGGGAGGGAGCTTGACAGGGGAGTGGGGGGTCAGATTTGGGCAAAAAAATGCGTCATGTCATTTTTGAATTGCCTCTTACAGACGGCCACACCGAAACAAATTCAGGTCTTATAGCCCCAAAATGGCATCGATTGTGCAAAAAGATCCCAAAGGAAGTGGTAAATTGACCGACATGCATTTGTGGTGACGTCTAAGCAGATGTTCAGTCAGTATCACTTATATGAATTCAAGATAAATACAATTTAATTTACCATCATGAAGCAAGTTTCACATCTGAACTGTTCTATAAGTGGGATTCATTGTAAAACATCCTTTTAGTAATAGAGTGTGGCCAGGCACCCTCGCCTGTGACATCACTGAACACCGGTACACCGCAAAGAAAAGTTTTCACATTATTGCAAGGATCTCAAGGGTGGGGGTGATAGGGAGGGAGTTGCATTCGATCGCTTTCACGGGTGATAAATGTGCCGGCCGTTCCATTCTCTTGGTAGGTAGCCTGTAGAGACGTCACTGTGATGCTTTGTGGGCTTGATGACGATGTGAGCATTTTTGATGGCACGATAACCTGACGGTACATCTGCAATCCTGCTCTTCCCTGAACCTCGTTGCCTACATTGAAAAAGATCTGACCAGTGCTTTCCCTGTGATGTTAATCTGGCGAAGCAATTTCTTCTTTTCTTCATGGTGCGGAGAAGATTATTATAAAATGTCATTGTCTTGGTTTTATGGATTTCTAAAGTGTTCAAATTACAGTTCTTTTACCTTCCTTTCACAAATTG
>CM068965.1:66565694-66568261 GCA_035128595.1 Eptatretus atami | reverse complement strand
AAGCAACTCTACACAATCCTAACTTCGCTCTGAAATTCCTCCATCTTCCCCCACAACCGTAACAATATTTATTCTGACTTTTTGTGGATTTTTACGAACATTGGGGTAATTTTCATAACATTTATAAAAAGAAAACTTTTTACAGGTCAAACATGTAGCTCCAATAAATCAGGAACTTAATGCTATCATCACCCTCAAGTTACCAGTTGGGCACAACAATTGCAGTTATTAGGATTTGGCCCAAGGATGTAATTTGGTACAACTGTACCTTCAATACATAGAACCAGAAGATAATTATGAATTAACAAATGTTGTTCACATAATCAATACTCAATTCTGGGATTGGCTTTTCCAAGATAATTGGATACTAAAGGCTTTTGTTTCCCCCAAACATAGCTTAAATGATTGCGAATAGGTTTTTGCCAGACCTTATCATTTTACAAAACCAATTGTTAACCACACAGTGATGAAGCCTAACAGCACATAATCAGCTTTTAATTAGTCACTATGAAATCATTTTTCACACAATCAGGCTGTTACTTGTGCCCAACTACCTCTCAAGAATACAGAACCATTTTGTAGTGTTGGCCGACCACCTCTGATTACAAAAAGGCATCTTCAAGTTTCCCAGTCTCACAACCAAATGTGACACAATGAGCAACAATTCTGTCAAAGCTTCCGTGAGTGAACACAACCTGGTCCTCCATGAACCTCAATTATTCCCTACCTTTGAAACAGATTTCCTCGCAAATACGCAACCAACTTTACTCGCCTCATTAACTGCGTCATGTCCAGTTAAACTCATGGTTCATTGAGGGTGGGTACACAGTCCTAATTTCAACCAATTTAATTTTGTGAAACATGTTTTTGGTCATGTGGAACAAAGTCGGCCAATGTATGCAAAAACACAATGTCATAGATCACACGTGGTAAGATGTGGAAAAATCAGACACGTATTTCACAACAAAATTGCTGTGCATTTGGTGAAAGAATTGCTGTGCATTCTCTCGCGATGAGGCTGAGCCTTTGGGCCTCTCACTCTTTCACCGCAGGCAGGTCGGTGGTCCTTCTGTCTTCTACCCTCTCCTCTCTGGTCTCGCCCCCCCTGCTCTGTCTGCGATATGTCCCCCCCCCCCATATTTCCGCAGGGCGGTCAAGGTCCGCCAACAACCCCCATCTGGTAAAACTACCAAAATCACGAATCACTGCTCACCTTCACTCTTTCATTCCTCTTTTTCTCCCACCTTTAGAATAAACTCCCACATTCTGTTCAATCCCATTATTCCCTCCAGGCCTTCAAAACAGTTGTTCACCACCACCTCTTATCTTCCCCCATCCAAAACCTCGATCTTTTCTTCCCCATTAATCCATCCCAAGCCCACCTCCTTCAAATTCCCCGCTTTTCTTCCTGAAAATCCCTGTAATATCCATCTTGTATACCCCGTGTATAATGTCCATCTTGTATACCCCGTGTTCCCCGCCCCATCCCTCTCCCTTCTACAGATCTCCTAATGTCTGTTCCCCACTGTTTTGTCCTTCCCGCTCCTGCCCCTCTTGTCTCATCCCCCCCCCCCTTTGCTGTGCATTTTGTGTTCGCTCTCATACGAACCTCGACAATGTATGCAAAAAAAAAACAAAGTATAAATGCCACAAAGAATATTGGCCTGTGGGCGGAGGTAGTATGGGTGGAGTTCAGTTGCATGTTCGTTCAGAGAGTGTGTAGAGGTCTTTATAAAGTCTATAGGTGATGTATGCAGATTTTTTGTGTGCAAGAAATGTTGTACACAACCTCAAGAGAAAGGCTCTTTAATATATAACATGACCACTGGCCAGTGCATACAATTAAACATCGAGGTCATTGACTTATCCTGTGTCCATGAGGTGGGGAAGAGGCCATTATATAAAAGAATTAATATTTTAACAGTGATCCCAGTGGATGGGGTCTAAGATTCCACCCGAACGGTCAACAATTTAGACAGAGATTTTTGCACTCTGAAGCAGGTTTTCCTCAAGGATTTTCTTGTATTTGGCTCTATTCATTGTTCTCTTTATTCTTACAAGTCTTGAAATCCCTACTGCTGAAAAGTATCCCCTATAGCATGATGGTACCATACCATGCTTCACAGTAGGAATGGTGTTAGACGGGTGATGAGCTGAGCTCGGTTTCCGCCAGACGTAGCGCTTTGCATTCAGGCCAAAGAGTTAAATTTTCGTCTCATCAGATGACACAATCTTTTGCCTCATGCTCTCAAAGTCTTTCACCTGTGTTTTTTTACAAACTCCGGGTGTGCTGTCATGTGCCTTTTTCTCAGGAGTGGCTTCTGTCTGGCCACTCTCCCATAAAGCCTAGATTCGTGAAGGGCTGCAGAGACTGGTGTCCTTCCAGCAGGTTCTCCTATCTCAGCCAAGGAACTCTGTAGTTATGTAAGAGTGGTCATTGGGTTCTTGGTCACCTCCCTGACAAAGGTCCTTCTTGCACAGTTTTTCAGTTTGGTCAGACCACCAGCTCTAGAAAGAGTCTGGGTCGTTCCATATTGTTTCCATTTCCTAATGATGGAGCTCACTGT
>CM068965.1:66553194-66560694 GCA_035128595.1 Eptatretus atami | reverse complement strand
CTCTGAGTGCAAGGCCCCTGCCTAACTGCTGTATTAACTATTCCATTTATTTTATGCTCAAACTGTGCCCCCCTTGTGCTGTCAGTGTCCATTCTGCTAAATAAAATAAATAAAAAATATTCTGCACTTATTTTATCTATTCGCTTAATTATCGTAAACATCCTTTATTACATCCCCTTGCAATTGCTTCCTTTCTAATGGATAAAGTCCTGTCTCCTTCAGCCACTTCTCATCGCTTAGTGTAGCTAGCCCTGGAATCAATGTATCCATTTGGGTTGTGGGTTTAAGTCTCACATGAGGTTTGCAAGGAACTGATAATATTAATCATAAATGGAGTTGTTTTAGGGTTTTTTTTTTAACACAAGTCTTGGTCAATAATATTTCTTTGATAATAAAAGCTTTTCTGTGTTATCAACAGAATTATAGAATTGATCCAGTGGTTTATTTGGGACTCCTGGTTTTCACCCAGGTACCCCAAATGTTTTCTTTTATCCCTTGGGTAAAGGGGCAATGGTTACCATACCATTTGCTGATTGGTTGCTTTGTGCCTATCAATAGCATTCCGCTCTCTGATTGGCCATCACACGCTTTACTAACAGCTGTTTGTCAGGTTCATAAGCATACATTTATATAAATTGAGGTGGAGATTCCAATCTCTTGTTTTCTTCAGAGCATTACTGTGAGAAAATCTAAAACACAGCTATCCTGTCCAAACAACCCCTCCCACCCTTCAGAAAAAACACTCAGCAGTAACAGCACAGAACTGACCTTTGGCACACACTTGGATCAATACCGAGCTGGCTTTGGTGTGCTAACAGTCAACATGAACTCTATCCTAGATGTTTAACCTTAACTGTGTTTCTTAACCCAAACACTGATGGTAATTCTTTGACATAACTGTATTCCTTAACACTAACCTGGAATTCCAACAACAACTGTATTTCTAAACCCTAACCTCAACCCAAAAAGTATTTCTTGCCGTATTTCAGAGTTTCGTCCATGTCCTCCACTTCTCCTCCTCCTCCTTCCAGTCCTTGTGATCCACCTCGTTTTTTCCCCCCATCCAGTCCACAATGATTTCTCACTGACCTCCCTCTTTCCTTATTTTCCTTTCCCTATTCTTTTCTCTTTTTCTGCCTGATCCTCCTCTATATCCCAAATTTATGTCCTGTATGTTAACACTAGTGGGCACTCCTGGAGGATGGGAGTACCTTCTCGGCCCACAAATCCATATAATGTGAACATATCCTCCGTCCACCTTCGGTGACGGAGGTAATAAGGAATATAACTTGTAATACCGACTATCACCAAAGGTGGCACTATTTCTGCCACAAATCAATTTTGAAGTTTCGATGACGTCCACATTTGCTCCATTATTGTAAAGATTCTCACACAAAACCATTGTCCCAACCTAACCTGTCCCTCTCCAACACTCCCTTTGAGTATTACCTTGTGCAATAACTTAATGTTCACATATATGTGTTTGATATCATTCTCCAATTTTGGATGATGCCATTTTACATTAAGATGTGCAAGGTAAAAAGAAAATGAAATATTTCATTCATTTATATGACCAGTGTGAAGCAAAGGGAAGCTTAAGGATTAAACGATGCAACAACAATTGCTCTTAGGCGTTACTGAAATATGATCAAGTTGTTAAATATTTATGTCTATTATTATTAAATATCCTTAAACTTTCAACAATGTCAAAGAAGAAACTCTTCAATTGTTACCCTTGCCGAAGGAGAGGGTATTGCGTTTGGGTCCTTTTGTCTGTCTGTCTATCTGTCTGTCTGTCTGTCTATCTGTCTGTCTGTCTATCTGTCTGTCTGTCTATCTGTCTGCTTGTTTGTCTGCACAGAACTTTCGTGTTTTTCTCCGCTTGTCGAGTTGAGACGAAACTTTCACCATAGGTGCAACTACTCATGTAGAATGTTTTATCATAATGTAGACGTCAATATGTCACGTGGTGTGGCAGCCATGTTGGAAAAATGGAAAAACTTTGGACCTCTGTCTCTCTAAAACTGCACCAAGGAAAAAAATTGAAACTTGGCACATGGAAACTACTCCTCATGGGGAATGTGTGATTTTTATGACGTCATAGGTGCCTTCGTCATGACATCATAATTGCATATGTAGAACACGAAATCTGATCAGTATGAAAAATTTTGAGGCTCATCTTGGGATAAAATGCTCCACAGAAAATAAATTGATGATGTAATCGGTCACGTGATTCAGCAGCCATATTGTTTGTTTGTTTTTTAACCTCAAAATATCTTCTCTGAAGTGGCTGAAAAGATCGAGGCGAAACTTTACACATATGACCGCCTTCCCATGAGGAACAAAAGGTTCACACATACTGTATGTCATATGTCACATGGTTTGGCAGCCAGATTGGATTTACCCTAAAACCTATGAAAATCTTCTTCTCCAGAATGGCTGGACAGATTGAGGGAAACGTCACAGAAATGTTCCCCAAGCCTTGGGTGTACAAGTTTGTTAAGGAACAATTGAGAGGTCACATGGTTTGGCAGCCATATTGGATTGAAGAAAAATATTAAATAATGCTTTCTCTGGAACCGCCGAATCAATCGACATGAAACTTCACAATTATGATCTCGTATTGATGGGGAATAAACATTTTAAATTTCAACTTGATCGGTCTGGCATGGTCTGGCAGCCAGAATATTCAACATGGTCTGGCAGCCAGAATATATATTTTTTGATCTGGGTTCTTTTTAAAAAAATTTTGGAAAAAGGCTCACTTGGCTCTGCCTGGATGGGTTTGAGGGTAGAGGTGTAGCCGCTGAAATGCGAATCCTATTCAGGTTCCTCCTGATGACTTCATCTTTGCTTTTTGATTGTCCGGGTTCCTTTTGATGACTCCAATGCAGTGCTGCACCTATTTGGTCTTCCACTTGATTTGAATTTAATTTATTTTAATCCCATTCTGAGTTCAATTGAATAATAATGAAAAACGTCATGGGTCAGGGTCAGGTGTCCGATCAAAGCGGGGTTGCATCAAAGCGGCACATCCTGGTACCCGGTCATCACTACCAGCGGTTATAAAGTGACAGTTCTAATTATCTCTTATTAATTACATAACACACCAGTACAAACGTTTGAAAAAACGCCTCTCAAAATACACCACACAAAAGAAGTTCTGGTGAGGTTCTGCAATCTCCGATTGCTCTTTCTAGTTGTTGAACATGCTTCTCTTTTGGCCCGCATGTGTTTTTTACAAAATCGGAAAGCATATCATGAAACGTTATGTTTTATTTTTTGTAAAAATTAATAAAATATAAGCAAATGCAATCGACGCATTTGTGGACATCGGAAATACTATTACCATGCAAATGTGGTTTTATCCAGAGGCCTGCCACACTAAGCCGATTAGCGAAACGTCATGGGCACCGGTGATGGATTGCAATTCCAAATTATTATGCAGTCCATTGCGTTTGCTTGTAAAGCAGTCAATTAGGAAGACAAAGTGGAAATGGCAGAATGCACATAACAGTTATGCATGAACACAGTCACAGTCACATGTAGATATATCCTCACAGTGACAGCCAAATGGCCAGGACAACAATGCATCATCATCGTCAGTTACAGTCATACAACAGCAGTCAGAAATGGAATAATAATTTTTAAAATGCAAAGTAACCATCGTTTGGCACACACACACCTCTGTGATCTTACCGGTTAGAAGGTGACTTGTGGCATACATTACATCGAGCGATGGAGTGTAACAAAAAGTTAGCAACATAAAGGACAGAGGCAAGATTAAATGCTCACCACAGCAAACCAAAATCACTTGCCACAAACCTGTATTCACAAAGCAAACATGCTGAACCACAACACGTCTCGCATTCTCAGTATGGTAGCAAAATATAAATAGAACTATAAAAACCTCAACATCAACCGTAAATATCTCAACATACATCTGCTGTGAATTTAATGCAGCCTCATTGCTGTAAAGCTTCAAAGCATAAACATCACTGAGTGCCAACCACCTGTTATTCAGCGATAACCAATCACCACCTGCTGACAACTTCCCACCACCAACTGCCAACTAACTACCTGCTGTGCAGGTAGTTGTCGTGCCAACATCCAAAATACCAACTCCTTTCTGACTTCGAGCATGAAGGTATACAATTATTTTATTGACAGTCACATGGAGACCTGCAGTTGGAGTCGCATCATTAATTTGTCAAAATATTTGTCAACAATTGCATTTGTTTGACAGTTCCACATCCACATTGTTGCAGGATGCCGACAAAGATTCTCACCGTGCACCGTTTGCCTGATCAACACTCAATGCTCTGCAGAAGCTCAGTGAGGTGAAAAGCTTGACATTTCTGTTTGGGATGACAGTTTGTGTCTCTCTTTAAACGGTTTTCCTGTTTTAAAAAAAAAAAAAAACTTCAAGCAAGCCATTCCTCATCGAGGGATGTAACATTATTCCCCTTTCCATGTACTTTATTTAACCGTTATTCATCACACCATCCATCGGGACAATACACTGTGCAGAGCTTGGTGCTGCCTCAGCAGTCTCCTGGGCTATTGGGCACAATCCTGGATGGGTCCCACTCCGACACAGGATACCAGCAAGCTGGCACTCATTTTGCCGACCTCGGAAGGATGACAGGCAGAGTCAACCCACCTAGTATAATTCAACAGCAAGTGGGATTTGAACTCAGGATCACTCAGATCACAAGCCCACCACCCTAACCATTAAGGCAACACCAGACATACCCTTATTGCTGATCCATTTTGGATGCAACAGGATGGTGCAAGGGGGTAGCACGTTTACTTTTGAGCTGTCTCGCCTGAGTTGGATTCTCAGCCCAACTATTAAGTGGTTGAGAATCCGATCAGCGCTTTGCAGGGAGGGCGTTGTGTCAAAAAGTTTACCGTCCCTCAGATAGACGTTAAGCTGGGTATTATGTCTGCTCGAGTTGGTGGATGCTAAAAATCACACGGTGGCCTTCACGAAGGGCGGGCGAGCCATTTCCATCACCCTGAATAAATTGCAAATTCCACTCAGCTGGAGTAAAATTTCAGACATGTCCAGCCGGTTCATGAAAGACTTGACCCAAACACTTTCCTTGACCGGCCCTGCAAGGTGGGATTAATTTGGACAGGGTTGTCAACTTCACCAATCTATGTGGCAGACTGCCATCTTTATTCCAATTCTACCATCTACCGAGTTACATCACCGTCCTCTGATTTTTTTTTTTCATGTTGCTCTTGTCTTTCTTTCATTTCTGGCAAGATGGCCACACCAATTTTTCACCAAATTTCATCGAGATCCGTCCACAACATGCTCTCTTTTTCCATAATACCGATAATCACATCACGTGCAACACTTTGTTCACCCTATTTGATGCAAAGGTCAACCTCTTCAAAGATACTTAAAATTTTGACTGTAACCCCTCAACTCACCTTTGTCTTTAAGGAAAAAACAAAGAAACACAAAAAGTGCTATTACGAATACTGAAAAGGGCTCAAGATCTCAGAAGTGAAAAAGGGTATTTTCTATCACATTGATTCAACTTCCAGATTCAACCCCTCCCTACCCCTTCCATAAAAACAACTTTCCATTTGTCTTCAGCTTGTCATAAAGGGGAGAGAAGCATGAGATGCTGACCGGTGTTGGGAGTAGGATAATGCTTTTTGTGTTGTTTTTCTTCAGCATTCATCAAAATCAAAATTCCCACCCCTGTTTGTTGGAATAGGCATGTTCTTAAGACGTCGTATTGATTCTAAACACTGGAGCCTTTATCATTTGTCAGGGAAGTCTTGACGATCAATAAATGATAAGATGACTGTGACATCCCTTCAATTTAAGTTCGAACTTTTATAAAACAAAAACATAGATAAAGGAGTCCAGGTTAAAGATGGTATTATAATCACCTTCACATTTATTCATCGTTAAAACTTTCTTGACAAATGATCAAACTCCAGTGTTTAGCATTGTTTGCCAGATTATAGAAAATATGATACCATACTCTCCGAGGGTCACATCCGAAATCTCGAAAATGATGTGAAAAAACTGAAAGGTAAAGCATCTCAAAATGCAAAGCCCGTCCAAGTACATTTTGTACTCAAACTAAAGTTGACAAAAACAACAGTAAATTACAAGGGCACTTGTAGAGTGCATACCTCTGCCACGCAATGCATGATCCACGAGAACATATCGGGCCCAATAAATTTTTGAAATATCATGCTATATAATCGTTTTTGAGCCCCATCTCTCAATGGTGAAGAATTACTTTAAAAATTAAATAATTCTCAAATCCAGATCCGGATTCGGATCTTCAGCAAAATCGAAGCAATTTGTCGGGGTCACACACTCAATCTGTCCACCAAGTTTCATTCGAATCCGTCTCCAACTTTTTGAGATATCGTGCTATATAGGAGTTTAGCCTTATCTCTCAATGGTGAAGAATCGCTTAAAAAAATTCTCGGATCCGGATCCGGATTCGGATCTTCACCAATATTGAATCAGTTCCTCCTTGTCACACACCCAACGTGTCCACCAAATTTCGTCTGAATCACAAGGAATATGAGGAAATACAAGGTAATCGAACACAGGTGGAGGCCATTCAGTCCATCATGCCTTCATGAACACCATACTAATTTATCGACACAAGATCCAAGGGAGAAAAGGCAAAAAAATAACATAATAATTGATTAATAATATTTTTTTTTCTTTTTCTTCTTCACCTCAGGGGAGGGGGGCATGGGCTTGGTTAAAAAATATACAACATCAACCACACAACCCCCCCTTGACAAGACCCCCAACCAACAGCACTCCGTACACGTGCACACAATCACCCATCAATGCTCAAATTAACTGAAAGTCCTGTCAACATCCCTATACCCCTCCCCTCTATCTCCATAACTTCCAGGTACCTATCTAGTTCTAGTTTAAACTTATCTACTTTTTCTGTTGCCACTACCTTTCCAGGTCGGCCATTCCATGCATTAACTACTCTCAGAGTAAAAGACCCCTGCCTTGCTACCGTCTTAACTCTCCTCTTCTTTACTCTCAGGCTATGGCCTCTGGTCCGATCACTGTCTACTCTGTTGAATAATTCTTCTGAACTTATTTTATCTCTAGCTTTCATTATCTTAAACATCTCTATCATATCTCCTCGCAACCGCCTCCTTTCTAGTGAATAAAGCCCTATCTCCTTCAACCGCTCCTCATAGCTGAGTCTAGCTAGGCCCGGAATCAATCTAGTAGCCCTGGCTGAACCCTCTCTATGGTATCTATGTCCTTCCGGAACTGTGGTGACAAAATGCCCACAATATTCTAGATGTGTCCCACTAAATTCCTGTACAATGTTAACACCACCTCTTTTGATTTATAAATGATCCCCCTCCAAATACAGCTGCAAACCAAATTTGCTCTACCTATAGCTGCCTGGCATTGTGCTGCCTGCTTACCTCCCGTATCTATTACCACGCCCAGATCCTTCTCCTGTGTGACAC
>CM068965.1:66529363-66542523 GCA_035128595.1 Eptatretus atami | reverse complement strand
CGTGAGTAAGACTTAGAGATCCTCCACGAGGATCTAAAAAATGTACATTTTACTCATTTGTGTTCTCCATACTCCCTTAATAAAGGCGTGTTGAAGACGTGATGACAAAAGCTCAATTGGTAAAAATGTTATGGTTTGCATTGACACATTGAAGTTCAGTGTTAAATAAATAAACACGGAGGCAATTTTTTTAAAACGGGGGTGTCTCACACCTGACGTGCTGCGGCGGGGCTAATTAGGCTATTTATGGTCACTATGATTATGCCTTTCACATTTTGACCCAATTTTTAATTATCTTCTCCATATTCTCATTATAAAGATTTGTTGAAGATTTGATGACAAAAGCTCAAATGGTAAAAAAAAGTTGTGGCCAAGATCGACACACACACACACACACACACACACACACACACACACACACACACACACACACACACACACACACAGACACACACACACTTGAAACCCTGTCTTCCCGCTTCATGAGGGGAGTGTGGGGGTTGGGAGAGGCTAATGAGAGTGCAATCACATATTTTGTAAATTGTCAATGAAGCACAACAACAGTTTAATGTACCATACCTCATATTAACCTTACCGGGTGTAGTGGCGTGCGCCTGTAATCGGCTACCCGGAGGCTTGGGTTGGAGGATCGCTTGATGACGGGTGCTCTGCGCTGGGCCGCGCTATGAGAGGGTGTAGGGCAGCCTGGAATCATGGCGAAACCCAATCCTTATCCCTGTGTCTAAGAGGCGACCAGGGTTGCGTCAGGAAGGGCATCCGGCGTAAAACCTTGCCAAATCAGTATGCGGATCATAACGGATGATCTGCTGTGGCGACCCCTAACGGGAGCAGCCGAAAGACGAACAACACAACCTCATGTTATACCTTGATGAATGCAACAGCAGAGAAATGTTATGTTTAATTTTTCTTTCTTTGTTTATGATTGATTAGATTAGCCATGATTATTTTGGTGTTTTATTTATTCAACTACTTATTATATCTCAGTGCATCAGTGCACAGAAGTGTGCAAATTATTTTGTTTTCTTTGAATGATTCTTTGATGATGGTTTGCATCATTTTTGAGGTTGCAGCTTCGCCGCTGTTGCAGTGATTCTGAAAATTAAGGCAGGCATTTTAACTTTGCTCAGGGTACCAGAAACATGCTTTCCGCAGCGGGTAGCATATACATCTGCAATCAACGTCCTGTTGACTCCATCTATTGTTCGACCTGTCTGCCAATGCAGATCGATACTGGCCTTCATGAGAAAGACTAGTTCTTCATTCTACCGCAAACATGCACAATGACCTACTCCTTCAGAAAAGTCCATGGAATTCCATATTCTAGCAGCCAGGATAGCCAGCTTTCATCCCCTTTAAAGGATGGTGCACGTATGTATGCATCACCACGCCAATAAAGTAGTAGGATAATTTATAGTCCAGCCAGGAATTACACTCAGTCTGGTCAATTCAAATGTGATTCACGTGACCTCCGAGCATTGATGCTGCGTTCTATGGTGATCAATAAAGCCTCATCCCCCAAACTGCGACTCAACGTCTTCTTATTACAGTGTATAAAGGTGGTGTATAAGAATGCTTCAGTAGCGCTAAACTTTCGTAATTTTTAAAATAATCTGTAAATCATTATTTTACTAAAATTGAAGTATACAGTAGTATTACTTCAACACTATGTGGGGTATCGTGTTCTACGAACTCTCTCTCTCTCTCATTACAACTGTGGTTGTGCTCACCTAAAAGCTTGCGATGTCATCGCAGAGTTGTTTGCAAGCAAGTTTCAAATGACAATTAATGAGTGAGCATCATTAGCAAAGATTTATGCATGGCAATGAGGAGAATGGTGATGTCATGGATTTTACTCCAGATGGGCATCCCAGGGTTAATGGGTTCAAATTTAACTGAAAGTAACAGCATAAAATGTTGTCCTTTAACATTCTGGAATTTTAGCTCAGGAGAATAGCCATATCGCTATCTGATCATCAATAAAACCCAGTTGGCTCAGTAATGACTTGCTGAAAGAAGGTGACTTGCCTGCCCCACCTGGTTTGCCCTCTAGAAAACTTGGCACTCAAACAAGAGTTGATGATCGTCTGATATAACCACCACATTGTTGTAAAGGTTTGGACCATTGGGGGGGAAATTTCACCAGTGAAAAGCCCGAGTTTGCTTTTGGCTATGTTTCATCAAGATGGCAACTGGAAAGAAATTCATGTTGTTCCTATACTTCACATCCATTGTGTTTTACTTCACTTCATATTGAAAATGACACATTTGTCACTTCTTTTTGTTATCCAGCCATCACAGCACATTTGCAGTAACTCTGGACCCAGAGGGATTTTTCACTTTATGACTGTGAATATATTTCTCCTCGTTTTCCTCATCCTCCTGTCGGATTCGTCGAGGAGAAAAATCCGATTCCAACTGGAATCTCTAAATGATCCAGTGAGTGCCAAGAGAAAATTAAATATCGTACGCAATGGAGTAAACTAATTATCCTTTGATAATGACCATTCTGCCTGGTATTGACCTTATGGTTAGGGTGGTGGGTTTGGGATCCTAGGATCCTGAGTTCTAATCCATCTTGGCTGTATAATTAATACCAGGTGGGGTTGACTCTGCCTGTCATCCTTTTGAGGTCGGCAAAATGAGTGCCAGCTTGCTGGTATCCTGTGTTGGAGAGGTGACTGGTCCAGGATTGTGTCCAAGAGCCAAGGAGACTGCTTAGGCAGCACCAATGCTCTGCATAGAGTATGGTCCCAATGGATGGATGGATAGTGACCATTGCTTTGCTCCTAATTTAATTATGTCATACAGTTTTTACAAAGGATGTATTATTAAATCAATTTCAAAATATTTCATTGTTAAGACTTTTAAAACATTTTTTGAAAGTATTTTTCATGCTGACTGAACACACATGCTAAGAAACGGTGAATATGCTGACACTTTATCATATTACAAGTGATCCATCAAATAACATCCTGCATTCAATCTAATTTTGCTAACATAGCTCCAAAAGTTGCTCAGAATGAAAAAAAAAAATTGTTCATTGTTTGCAGTCGTCCGTCCTCAATAACCCAACAAACGTTCAGGACCAGGCCGGATACCGAGGTGGCTAAATATCGAGGGTGCCAACATTGAAAGCGTCAAGCTGTCTAGTCAAAGTAACATTGCCAGTTGTATGTGCTGACATCACTACAATCGTGTTCAAACTGTCTGCATCACCATTCACCCAAAATAACAAAAAAGGATATGAGCTTTGACGATCAATACCCCGAATAGGATCACATCACAGACAGTATTTGCATCATGTTCAGTGAAGGTACAGGTTGAATTTTTATTCCTACTCGTCATACCCACTCCTTCCTGGAACGAGAGGATTCGTTTTCAGAATTGGCAATGTTTCTCAACTTGCAATACCCCCTCCCGCTGGCAGGAGTCAGTGATTAAACCACTTGCACGATTACTCATCTCGAGGCGAAAATTGCAAGTCGTCTCCCAACACTCATCGGTTTCGAATTTGTCGTACTGCTGTTTACGCTACCTCCTGTGGCCTCCTAGGCTTGATGACCATTTTCTCTTTTGCCATTGACACTCCAAATTGAGCTCAGGTGGATCCAATTTCCTTTGATCATCCTTGAGATGTCTCTACAAATTGATTGGAGTCCACCTGTCGCAAATTAAATTGATTGGACCCGATTTAGAAAGAAACACACCTTTCTACGTAAGGTCGTACAGTACATAGTGCATCTCAGAGCAGAAACTCGACCATAAGGTCAAAGGAACTGTCTGTAGAACTTTATAAAATTTATAGATAGAATTGTGAGGAGGCAGAGATCTGGGGAAGGGTACAAAACAATTTCTAGAGAGTTGAAAGTTCCCAAGAGCACAGTGAGCACCATCATTAGGAAATTGAAAGAATATGGAACTACCAAGGCTCCTTCGAGAGCTGGCCGTCCGACCAAACTGAGAAACCATGCAAAAAGGACCTTGGTCAGGGAGGTGACCAAGAACCAAATGACCACTCTGACAGAACTACAGAGTTCCTTGGCTGAGATTGGAGAACCTGCCAGAAGAACACCAGTCTCTGCAGCACTTCACAAATCTCAGCTTTATGGGAGAGTGGCCAGACAGAAGCGACTCCTGAGAAAATGGCACGTGACCGCACACCTGGAGTTTACAAAAAGGCACGTGAAAGACTCTGAGAGCATGAGACAAAATATTTTGTGGTCTGATGAGACGAAAATTTAACTCTTTGGGGTGAATGCATAGCGCTACATCTGGCGGAAACCAAGCACAACTCAACACCCATCAAACACCATCCCTACCGTGAAGCATGGTGGTGGCAGCATCGTGGTATGGGGATGCTTTTCAGTGGTAGGGACTTGGAGACTTGCAAGGATAGAGGAAACAATGAATGGAGCCAAATACAGGCAAATCCTTGAGGAGAACCTGCTTCAGAGTGCAAAAGACCTTTGACTTCGGCAAAGATTTACATTCCAACAGGACAATGACCTCAAGAATACAGCCAACACAACACTAGAATGGCTTCAGAACAAGAAAGTGAAAGTCCTTGAGTGGCCCAGCCAAAGCCCAGACTGCAATTCCATTAATAATAATCTGTGGAAAGACTTGAAGATTGCTGTTCACCGACACTCCCCATCCAACTTGACAGCACTTGAGCAAATCTGCAAGGATGAATGGGAGAAAATCCCCAAATCCAGATGTGCAAAGCTGATACAGACATACCCAAGAAGACTTGAAGCTGTAATCGCTGCCAAAGGCGCTTCTACAAAGTACTGACTCAAGGGGTTGAATACTTATTGCGCAAGACATTTCAGCTTTTCATTTTTAATTAATTTGTACATATTTCGAAAAACACGTTTTCACTTTGTCATTTTGGGGTATTTGTATAGCTCGGTGACAATATTTTTAAATTTAATTCATTTTAAATTCAGGCTGTAACACAACAAAATGTGACAAAAGTCGAGGGGTGTGAATACTTTCTGCAATTGTTTCATTAAAGAGGTGAGCAATAGAACACCTCTTAATTGTTATATTAAGAGGTGTTCTGTTGATCATGTTTTACTAAAGAAACAAAAATGAATTGCATTTTACAATATCAATGCATGAAGTGTCAATATTTGGTGTGATCTCCTTGTAAATGGAAAACAGCAGATATCCATTTTGGACTGCTTTCCTGCAATTTCTGGAGAAATTCCATTGCAAGGATGTTCAATTGTTCCATGCATTCTGCAAT
Source organism: Eptatretus atami (assembly GCA_035128595.1). NCBI lineage: Eukaryota > Metazoa > Chordata > Myxini > Myxiniformes > Myxinidae > Eptatretus > Eptatretus atami. Next base: position 66,537,251 of record CM068965.1, on the reverse strand, counting down.
GTTTCCCATAGTCCATCCTTTGATTTTGATTGTTTTTGTTTTTCTTTTTGTCCAAATAATTCAAGACAGCTTTTTTGACCTTAAGCTAGGTCAGGACTCTGAGTGGGGCATTCTAATAGTGATTGAGTTCTTGACTGCTTTTATTTGTAAATGTTTTAGTGACATTTGCAGTATGTTTGGAGTCGTTGTCATGCTCGAAAACAAAGTTGTCACCTATAAGCATCCTTCCTGATGGGATAACATGGTGGATTAGGATGTGCTTTTACTTGTCAGCATTCATTGTTCCTTCAATTCTCACCAAATCACCAATGCCAGCAGCAGAAATACATGAACAGACCCTCCAGCAAGCTTCACAGCAGGCTATAGATGCATATCCTTCTACTGCTCACCAATCCTCCCTCTGATATAGTGCTTTCTCTTTGTTCCAAAAATGTGTACGCTGATAACCTGGAAAACATTATGAGATGCAATGTTCACAGTCTACTGTTAAACACAGGGGAGCTCTTTGACTGTCAAAGGTTGTATTTCAGCTTTTGATGCAGGAAAACTTAAAATCAAAGGGACGCGAACAAAAGATGAAAACAAGCAGATACTGCAGCACTACGCAGTTCCCAGAGGAAATTATTTACTTGGAAGAGGAATAATATATTTCTAACAAAATTACTATCCAAAACACACTTACAATATAGTAAAACAGTATTTGTAGAACAAGGTTACACCCAGTGTGCTCCAAGTCTAGGAATGGCCACCCTAGAGTTCAGACACTAATTCCATTGAGGGAATATGGGATTACCTGGACACAGAGAAGAACAAGAGAAACCTAACTAACCTTATGGGTCTGTGGAATGTACTACAGGATAGATGGCAGAATATTTCTGTAAGAGTGCTTCAGTCATATAAAGAAAGCATCGGTAAAAGAGTGATTGCTCTCAAAAAGGCAAAGGGTGGGCACACAAAATGTTGACTGATACTATAAAATGACACTGTTCTTGTTATTTACTGAAGCAGTTTGTTTCACACACATTTATAAAGGCTGTTAGTTTACAATATAAACACATATAAAACATTATCACAGAGAAAGTACTTAGCGCCTATGCACAAAAGAACTCCTTAAACATTCTTAAATTATATATCAAAACACACAAGACAGGCATGCCTCAATCACTCCAGGGAAAAAAGAGAGAGAGAGAGAGAGAGAGAGAGAGAGAGAGAGAGAGAGAGAGAGAGAGAGAGAGAGAGAGAGAGAGAGAGAGAGAGAGAGATTTGAGGCTTGAGGTTTGAGGCGTGTTTGCGGCCTCTCGCTCACCAGACACAAGCTGGCCGGCTTATGTTGGTCCCAAAGTGGAGGGAGAGGAGGGGAAGGAAGGGAGTGTGCAGTTGGCGTGTCGGTACGGTATGTCAGGAGAGGTGTGGTGTCTGCAGTGCAGGTGCTAGAGGAAAGGTGCGATATGCGTGCCAGTCCCTCACCCAGATGGGTCAAGAAGGTAATCGCCGCTTGCTCTCTCTAGTGCTCTTTTGTGCATCTCAAGTCGACGAATTAGAATGTAGAGACAGAAAGGAAAGATCATGTATGTTAGTATGTGGGAAGCTGCGCCCCAACTACCTCATGCTGCCATTTGCTCTTGGAGCCTTGCCACAGTGCAACTTGTCTTGCTCAGTCCCTTAGATGAAAACAGGCAGGCAGGCAGATTCTGGTTCACGTTCAAGTCCCTTGATCTGCAAGTCAGCAGCAATCACTGGAGCATCATCAGTCTGGCAGATAAGTGAAATATTTGGGGGAATTGTGCCTTTGATGATACAAGCATGAACTTTGGCACACTGTTAGATCATGCCCTAAGAAAGATATTTAGCTATAGGACCATCACATAATTGTCCTGTGGCCAAAATGGCGGCCATTTTTCAAAATGGCCACCACCGGTTGTTATTTTTCCAGTTTCTCAGGTTCTCGACTAGCTAGGATATTGATTCTGGTGGCTAATCGTACATTTTCAAGGATGAGGAATGCAGTGGTCCTATTTGTAACATGCTAGCAACTACCAAACTACATATATCTAGCATTCAGGGAATAAAATAATAGTAAAACCATCAAATATTAGCGGAGTTATGCACATTTTCCGGAATTTCAGAATCAGCACATGAGTTGTGTACTGACCTCATAATTATGTTTAATGTGTATTCATATATTTTGCTGCATATTCACACAGAACATCATAATAACGTCACAATGATAATTAATCTATGTTGTTAGTACAGCTTTTGTGTACTTGTGTACACCTAGTAACAACGCCTAATCTGCATGTATATCTGTATGCTTTCAGTTGACCTGGACTGTGACTGTGGTGGCAACACAATTTTCCTGGAGATTTCAGCTTATGGTAGAGTGGTGGTGGTATAACTAGTACATACTGTTCTCATATTAAACTAGTAGATACTGTTCTAAAGTAGCATAGTGCATAGGGACAGTGGCCAAACTATAAAAAGGTGGTGGACCCTGATGAGCCTAGCTCATCAGGTAAACAGTGCCTGACCACAGACTGGAACAAATGTGTTCTGTGTCAGGAAGACACAGATGAGATGCTGACATGTCCATATAATTAAGCACGTGGCACCGATGGGGAGGATAACGGACCATAGCTGAGCATCTTGTAGCATTCGACAAGATCAGTTGCCTGCCAAGAACACTAAAACTGTCACAATGGATGAGGGTCAGGGCATCGAGGCAGCATTCCGGGTTCACAACGCAATGGCATGACTCCTGCAGACTGCAGTCTAACAAAACAAAACTTGAGAGGGCTGAAAAGAGGAAAACACGATGATGACCCAGAAACCCACAAGTTCACCGTCAGAGCATTGAATGTGAAACTCATTCAAGAGAGACATGCTTCTTCTGTGGCAAATCTGCAGCAAGAGATGCTTTGCATAATGCATCAACATTCAACTTGACATTGTGTGAGGCAGTGTGCCCTCAAACAACAGGACAAACACCTCCTATCAAACTCAGTGTTGGAGATCTCATTGCCCAAGAGGCTAAGTACATGCTCAGTGTCTTGCCTCTCTGTACAATAAAGTGAGGGAAAAACAAAGGCACAAGAATCTAATGTAGACACTGTTAACCATGGAATTGTATTCGCTGGACTTGTCGCCTATATTGAGGAAGTGCGCATGAGACATAAGGTTGCACCAGTGTTCAAGTAACAGACTTGGTGAATCTGTACAGTACCAGGCTGGAACAACTGGGGACACACGTGACGGGGTGTGTACACTCCACTAAACTCAGAACAGAATACTGGGTTACTTCCCAGACATGGACGCTCACAAGCAAGGTCGTGATGTGGTGCTCGGTGGCAATGAGGATGTTGGTGCTGCATTAGGGAAAGCATGTGAGCACGATGCTGACAATGATGCAGTTCATCTAGCCAGAGCTTTGATCATCTAGCCTTTGATGACGTCACTAGAGCCTTCTGTGCCTTGGCTGCCACCCAGACACCATAGACAACTGGATGGAGTCTCTGGAGTGATTCGTAGTATTGCTCTATGACCGCACTAGCAGCCTGAATCAGTCAATCAGGCACGCAATCAGATGTTCACCCAGAAAGGTAGAGACATTGAAGGACTCCCTCCAACACAAGCAGCACTGATTCAGCACACAAAGAGGGCTGCCTACCAAGCTGGTCATGCTGGGGACAGATGATGGTTGCAGTCCCGAAACTCCATCCCAAGTGACTGGGGGTCGAAGAAGAGACACAGGTGGATGGGAGTTCACTGGACCACACTGCCAGAAGCGACCCAGGCCTGTCGAGACTCATACGCTGTGGATGCAAAAAGGGGTGCAGAGGACAGTGCAAATGTGTCAAGGCAGCACTTCAGTGCACTGCCCTTTGCCACTGTGGTGAACTGTGTTCTCGAAACTAACATTACATTCATTGAAAACCTGTAATATTACCATGGAAGGCTTACCTGGTAATAATGAAGGACGTCGTAGACTTGCCCTCACACTAATGTCAAACAACAATGGACATGCACTATTGATTTGCAAGATACAGATAATCTCATGACTGTGTGCTATATAAATAAACTACCAAATATTATAAGGAAACATTGCGAAGACGCATTGTACTCATGAATATGTCACTGTTTCAAAACATGTACATGTATACTCCACAATATAAATGCGTTTATATTTTACTATTATTTATTTCCCTGAAGCTAGATATATGTAGTTAGGTAGTTGTAGAGAGTTATAGCATGTTGTAAATAGTACCACTGCATTCCTCATCCTTGAAAATGTAGATTAGCCACCAGAATCAATATCCTAGGTCGTCTAAAGACCTGAGCTACTGGAAAAATAACAACGGGTGGGGCCATTTTGGAAAATGGCCGCCATTTTCCACAGGACAATTCTGCGATGGCCCTATAGCTAAATATCTTCTTAGGGCATGCTCTAACAGTGTGCAAAGCTCATGCTTGTATCATCAAAGGCACAATCCATTCCCATATCTGCCGGATACATGCTTTCATTGACTTGGGCAAGCAGACTTGGGAAGCAAAGGTTACTGCAACACCCTTTGACCGCTCGTGTCATTCTCACATTGGTGCGCTTGCAATGCGTCGACTGGCAGCCCTGCCCATTCACCGTACGGCATCTACCACAGAGCCCCCGCGAGCCTGCACCTCGATCCCTAGAAGTTTATACTCGGTGCACACTGCTTTGTGCTGGCATTGTGGTTCACACACCCAGCGCTGAGATTGACTTGTAAATGGCTTGATTATGTTTTGTAACGCTAATGTGTGTACTGTAAGACATGTTGCATTGTGTGCATGGATTGCGCTGTGGGAAGCTGCAAGGGAAGAGAGATTTAAGAAGAAGTATTCAAATGGATTGAGGACGGGACGGATTTGAAATATAATTGATGGAAGAGGGGGTTATTTTCACAAAGTATGGGGAAAGAGGGGTTTGATAGGGAAAGGGTGATGGATTGGGATGGATGGATGAAGAGGGGGATTTCAAGAAGGTAGGAAATTCCAAAAGGGATATAAGCTGTGAAACACACACAACGCATTTTCCCATCCCTGTTACAAGGAGAAAGGCAAACTGACTAAAACACAATTAAAATGAGATATTCAAACTGACGATACCTATGCATTACGTGCATCACCCCGAGTCTTTTCCATAATCGCCAACAATTATATATATATATATATAACATTACATATATATACATTATATATATATTATATATATATATATATATATATATATATATATATATATATATATATATATATGGGATTACCTGGATTATATATACATCCAGACTTGAGCGAGCAGGAGTCTTTTCACTTGATATATATATATATATATATATATATATATATATATATATATATATATATATATATATATTACATATTCCGTTGCTTTAACTTCCTTAACAGAAGGCCTTTCTGTCTAGTACTAATGGTGGGCAACAAAAAAAAGTGTCATAAACTACAATAAAAAGACCAAGGAGAATGCACAGTATAATCACAGTGGGAAAGCATCTTACCCCACCTGACTCTACATTAAGTATGTTTGTTCATGCATCCTGATTTACATTGCTTTTCATCAGTCTAAAGCTCCATGCAAAGTGTTCTCTACCTCAGACATTGGGACACACCACAAGCATTTCCATCATCCTGGACTTTCAGCTTGCCTCTCCCATGTTCGCAGAGTGACCAATTTACGATATTTCATGCACAGTAGGCCTACTTTGCATAAACTCACGTGAACACACGTTGTCATTGCATTGTCCTTGAAGGTCTCAACCCGTTCTGACATGCTGCTTGATCTGACACATCTGTTTACATCGACAAAAACAATGGATTTTTACATGTCATTTTTCCTGTTTTGGAAGCATTTTTACGTTCAGTCATCAAGGTGTTCCAAATTTCCACAAATTTCATCATAGATGTGATTACTATTGTATTTTCAGAGAAAATGAGGAAAATTGTGACAAAAGCCTGAAGGGACGTGCAGGATACACACAACAGAACACATAGGTTCTGCTATGTGTATCCTGAAAACAGTTTTTATTAAACTGTACTATAGCTATTATAGAAAAAGGATTTTATACACCCAGTACTTACAATCAATAATAATCATGTTAGGACATTGGGAAAGGAAGGAAAAAAGGTTCAGAAGAGGTCGGAGTAATTGAAGGAGAGGGAAAGGGAATGCTTGCAAAAATAAAGGAGGAAAGGGAGTGTCAAAAATTGTGATTTTGCAAATAGATTATGTTTATGGTCCTTAGTGCTTTGAATACAAGTAAATTTAAGAATCATATTCGAAAATTAAATCACTCGTGAAGTTTGCAAAGGGATAGAAAAAACAAAAACCTAAACAGGTAGAGGTACATTCAAGGTACACTGCCGCCATGCCAAAAAAGTAAATAACAAATCCTTCGGCACATGACATTGCTGGGTCACCTTCGGTGCCCAGTGATGGCACCGTGCAGCACATGGAGACGGAATTGAGAGGGAGCGGTGTACAATCATTGATTGATTAATTGATTGATTGCAAAATTAAAATAAATAAATAATAATCATAAAATAATTCATTTCTTAATCAATTGGCTAATCGCATACCAAAACCACCACTGTTTCATCCGAATCTGTAACTTTTTGAAAATTAAGTAATTAATCGAAAAATGAATAATTCATTGATTAATTGATTAATCAATAAATTTAAAAAAATACCTTTTATAGCCAAATCACTTGTTAACTGTTGTGTCCAAATAGCAGCGATCTCGCTCAAAAGGTGCCCGAAATATTACCCAGATGAGAAACAAAATAAATAAGTAATTAATAAATCGATAATAATTAAGCATTTAATCAATTAATTGATTAATCAAAAAACAAAAAATAACGTTTTTGCCAAAGCACATATTCACTTTTGTCCCTAAATTTCAGCTTCCTTGCTCAAAGGATGGCTGAGATATTGCCCAGACAACCAAACAAATGAAAAATCACTCATAGAGCGACACTTGGCAAAATAGCACAAAGTAGAACAGCACTCTGTAGAGTGCATACCTCTGCCAGGTTGAACAGTTCACGTTTTGTATTCTACTGATTGGCTGGATCCCAACCAAAATCTAATCCGCTTGTTCTTGTCCCCTAACCAACTCATCCACCTTATTTTGTCATAACTCGTCCACAACATTTTGAGATATGATATATATATATATATATATATATATATATATATATATATATATTATATATATATATATATATATATATATATATATATATATATACAGCTCTGGAAAAAATTAAGAGACCACTGCAAAATTATCAGTTTTTCTTGTTTTTACTATTTATAGTTATGTGTTTCAGTAAAATGAACATTTTTGTTTTATTCTATAAACTACTGACAACATTTCTCCCAAATTCCGAATAAAAATATTGTCATTTAGAGCATTTATTGCAGAAAATGACAACCGGTCAAAATAACAACAAAGGTTCAGTGTTTTCAGACCTCAAATAATACAAACAAAACAAGTTCATATTCATTTTTAAACAACCACACACTAATGTTTTAACTTAGGAAGAGTTCAGAAATCAATATTTTGTGGAATAACCCTGATTTTCAATCACAGCTTTCATGCGTCTTGGCATGCTCTCCACCAGTCTTTCACATTGCTGTTGGGTGACTTTATGCCATGCCTGGTGCAAAAATTCAAGCAGCTCGGCTTTGTTTGATGGCTTGTGACCATCCATCTTCCTCTTTCATCACATTCCAGAGGTTTTCAATGGGGTTCAGGTCTGGAGATTGGGCTGGCCATGACAGGGTCCTCCATCCACACCTTGGGATGGTCCTCCATCCACACCTTGATTGACCTGGCTGTGT
>CM068965.1:66493874-66529353 GCA_035128595.1 Eptatretus atami | reverse complement strand
TCCTCTACGGTCCAATCATTATCGTCTTTTGCAAACCTCAGCTTGGCTCTTCTTTGCTTCTCATTGATGAAGGGCTTTTTTGTAGCTTTGCACGACTTCAGCCCTGCCCCTAGGAGCCTGTTCGAACCGTCCTCGCCGTGCACTTCACCCCAGCTGCTTTGCCATTCTTTTTGTAGGTCACTTGATGTCATCCTAAGGTTGTTGAGTGACATTAATGAGTTGGCGGTCATCCCGGTCAGTGGAAAGTCGTTTTCGCCCTCTGCCAGTCTGTAGCTTTGTTCCCCAATGTCTGCTGCTTGACCTTTCTTCTTAAACCCCGTCTTTGAAATTTTAAGGATGAAGCAACGTGACGCTCACTGTATCCCTCTGCCAGTAAAGCAGAATTGAATCCTTCTTTTCCTCACTCAAAACTTTTTTTTCAACTCTTTTGGCATGGTCAATAGTTATTTTTTTGATTCCAATTACTTTGAGTACTACTAGCACTGTTTTTCCATCCAGCTGGTCCTTGTAAGAGGATAGTGATGACCACAGCGTGTTTTTTAACTCTTTTCCTTGTTAAATAAGATTTGGTTCAGGTGATCACCTCATCAGTACCTCACTAAGTAGAATGAGGTGTGCTTGTGTTGGAATTTAACAGACACTGGAATGGAATGGCTGCCATACATGTAGAGATGCTGATTTAAAACAATTTTGGAGTGGTCTCTTATTTTTTTCCAGAGCTGTGTGTATATATATATATAAGTTTTTGGCCCTATCTATTTTTTTTGTTATTCAATTTTTTCTACTCCATTTTATAAATTAGGCCTGTGTTGATCTATTGATTGGTGGTTGAATTAATTTACCTGATATGCAAATCCTGTTCAAATTTCAAGTCAATCAGATGAAAATTGACAATCTTAGAAACTTTGGCCAAAATTGGCCTTTTGTCCTATTTTGACATTTTGGCCTATGTTTACCTCAAAATTAATCAGACAAGACAAATATTGAACTTTTTGGTATAAATTCAAAGCGTTACGTCTGGTACAAGCTGAACATTCGACATCACCCAGTCAACACCATTCCTACTGCCGAGCATGGTGGTGGCAGCATCATGCTATGGAGCTGCTTTTCATCAGCATGGACTGGCAAGCTTCTCAGGAAAAAAGGGACAATGGACGGTGCAAAGTACAGGAGAATCCTTGATGAAGACCAGCTTGAATCAGCCATGAATCTGAAACTGGGTTGGAGATTCACGTTTCATCAGGACAATGATCTGAAGCACAATGCTAAAGCCACAATGGAGTGGCTGAATAAGAAGAAAATAAATGTTCTTGAGTGGCCCAGTGAAAGTCCTGACTTGAACCCAATTGAACATTTATGGCGAGACTTGAGGATTGCAGCCCATCGGCGATCCCCATCAAACTTGGCAGAAGTAGAGCAGTTTTCACGTGAAGAATGGGTGAAGATTTCACCATCTCACTGTACAAAGCTGGTGCAGACCTTCCACCAAGTACTGACCGAAGGGGCTGAATACTTTTACAACCAGTGAATTTTGATTTGTACATGTTTTTTTACAAGTATTCTGCACATGTAACCTCATTCAACTACAGCAGTGTTTAGTTTGATCTCTTCAGTTATGAATGAAAAAGTTCATTTGGAAAAATTGTTTCTACATCATTCGTAATTCATCTAAATGCGGCATTATTGTTCGGGGGTGAATACTTTTGCAGGTCACTTAATGTCAGCAGAGAGGCTGTCAGAATTGACACTTATCAGAATTGTCGTAATTACTTATTCATATAAAGGAAATACCATAGACTTCATAAAGGTTGTGGTGACATTTTCAACAAAGCAAACAAGATGCGACTGTGTAAACAGAAATCGATTAAGAACAGTGTAGAAATCTAAGTGTATTCACATTAGATGCTGATTGTATAGTCTTCTCATTTTCTCGGAGAATCAGGCCGCACATCTTTTTGGATTTGTGCCCCACCTTTCCTACAATATTGAAGATGGTCTACAGGACATCCGAGAGCTGTACGAGTATTATTAGCCCCCGTTGGACTTGTGATTGAGCCATTCAAATGGACTTAATCCGAAATGGTGGCTTACGGATTTGGTCTCGATTTTTCTGTCCGTGCGTACCTGCATGTGTATATGCATCTGCAACCATATCTCGGACATGTAGAGACCGATTTTATTTTTACTTGGCACAAAGACAACTCATGATGGCATACATATGCACGTCATTTTTTTTCGACATCAGATCCAAGATAGCCGACTGGTGGCCATTTTTGTTAAAAAAAAAAAACAGAAACCCAGTGTCGAACACGTCCTCAACCATTTCTCAGAAATGCATTCACCTCTATTGTTCAAACTTGACACACATAAGGAATGATGACTCACATAAGCATGTCATTTTTTTTCGAGATCAGATCCAACATGACTGACTGGTGGCCATTTTGTTACTCAACCTTGTCCCCAACCATTTCTTCGACATGCATGGTCTGATTTTGTTCAGTCTTGGCACAAGCACAGTGCACAATGGCATTCACTTGCACCTAACTTTATTTTATGATCTGATCAAAGATGGCCGACTGATAGACTGGCAGCCATTTTAGTTGTAAAAAAACCCGATGTTCAACACGTCCTCAACCATTTCTCGGACATGCATTTACCGATGTTGTTCAAACTTTTCCCACCGATAATGAATGATGGCTTCCATAGGCACGTCATTTTTTTCAACATCCGCTCCAATATGGCCGCCTGACAGCCATTTTAGTTGTAAAAAAGAACTCGGTGTCGAACACGTCCTCAACCATTCCTCAGACATGCATTTACCTAACTTGTTCAAACTTGGCACTCAGGCAAGGAATGATAGCTTGCATACGCCTGCCATTTCGTTTCGAGATCAGATCCAAGATGGTTGATGGGCGGCCATTTTAGTTGTAAAAAAAACCTGATGTTGAACACATCCTCAACAATTTCTCAGACAATCATTTACTGTTGTTGTTCAAACTTGGCATTACAGCTACTAATGGTGGCTTCCATATGCATGTCATTTTGTTTTCCAGATCAGATCCAAGATGGCCGACTGGCGGCCATTTTAGTTAAAAAAACCCCCGATGTTGAACACATCCTCAACCATTTCTCGGCCATGCATTTACCAATGTTGTTCAAACTTCACAAGCTGATAAATAATGATGGCTTACATATGCACGTCATTTTTTTTCGAGATCAGATGCAAGATGGCCGACCAGCCGCAATTTTGTTACTTAAATGTGTCCCCAACCATTTCTCAGACATGCATGGTCCGATTTTGTTCAAACTTGGCACAAGCACAGTCCATGATGGCATACACATGCCCCTCACTTAATTTTATGATCTGATCAAAAATGGCTGACTGGTAGACTGGCGGCCATTTCAGTTATACATAAATATAGACTAGCCTTTTAACTCCACACAGCAAAATTACTAAAACAACAGGGGCTATGCCATTTTATGTGTTTAATATTTGTTTGTCAAGTCCACAATCTCCATTATATGAAAGAAAAAATAAATTAAAATAAAGATAACATCAGTCAGTATTTATTTGTTAAACATAGCTGCATCACTTCATTATATTGTGAGGTGAAATAAACAAATACAATAAGTAATGCCTGCTGTTGGCTTAGCAGTTAGGATGGCTGGCCTGGGATCTTAGGCTCCTGAGTTTGAGCCCCTGTTTTTCCATTGAATTAACACCAGGTGGGGTTGTCTCAGCCTGTTATCCTTCTGAGGTCATCGAAATGAGTACCAGTGTACTGGAAATAGAGGGCACTGCATCAGCGGCACATCCACGCCCTCAGCCAATGATGCTACATGTAGCCTTGTGCTGCATACAAAGGAGGAGGAGGACAATAAGTAATGTTTAATTTACTCAACTACTTCAATACAACTTAATATACAGTCCTGAATACTTTGCATAGGTTAAAAAAAAAAACGTTTTATGGGAAAGGCCATATGTCCAATGCATTCAGGGTGTGAAAGCAGGTGAGCTGCTAGCGGCATGCACACATGTGCACAGCTCGACTCAAGACTCAAGAAACTGAAGACTGGACAGGACCCAGGTCTTGAACTTTTAGGAGACTACTACTACCACTACTACTACAACTACTAATACGCACGCCCAACTAGGGGACGTAGCGATCCCCATAACTGTCAATCTTCTGCCTTCTGCCAATATTCACATGGGCTAAGGCCAAACTCGTTGGCACACTGGCATAACCAATAAATTATTGGGCGTCCTCGAGGACGGCGCTAGGTTGGATTGGGTCATAACCATGGTAAAGATTCATGGCAAATTCCAAAGAAATATGAGCCAGTACATGCTCATTTCAACGGCAGATGTGTCCAAACAGAGAATAGCATCTCCTTGCAATATCAAGTGTGATAGGGCCTAGTTTAGTGATCTCACAAATAGTCCCATTTGAAACTTGGTCATACCATCGTACGCCAAGGATGTGATGTTGACATCGCGTGGGGAAAGCTTGTAAAGTGTCTTGGTCCTTTTTCAAGAGTCCATGTCTCACAACTATGGAGGAGAACAGGTAGGACGCATGTTCTGTAAATATGGAGCTTTGATGGTAAACTAAGCCGGTGCTGTTTCCAAACAGCATCTATTTGCCCCATGACAGAGCCAGCCATGCCGATTCGTCTACACACATCAGGGCTACAGTATCCAAATGAATGAATGTTGGAGCCCAGGTAGGTGAAATGGACCACTGACTCCACAACTACACCAGAGATAGGTCCTGGCAGAGGAGAAGGATCAATGGCAACATTCTGTACTTTAGTTTTTTGCCATGAGGGCTTAAGACCTTGGCTTTTAGAAACCGATTCAAAGAACTTGAACACATCTGGCCAGTCAACAGGGTCTCTTACAAATAGGGCAGAATAATCTGCATGGAGTAGATTGGTGATGATTTCTCTACCGACATTGATTCCAAGCCAATCTGTACACCTTGACATTATCCAGTCCATGGCGCAGCAGAAGAGGGAAGGAGCAACGGCTCAATAAAATCATTTTAGGAGAGCGACTCGATAAAATCATTTTCAACTCGTTAGAAATTTAATTGTGCACATGAACATCTCTTTCAAAAGAGGGGTTAAATTAAATAAGAGGGCAAAACATCAGCTGGAGAGTAAACCTGTGTGAAGTAGTGGTGATGCCAGAGTAAGGATGGTGAGCAAGAATCAAATATTGTGATGCAGGACAACCCTACTAGAGACTGAAGACTTGTCAAGTTTGGTTTCCACTCACTGAGCAGGCTGTGGGCAATATCATGCCAAACAACAAAGGCACAGTATTAACATCACTATTACAACTCATTACCAATCACAAACCAGATTATGGAGAACACTAGCTTAAAGATGTGTCAAAGTACCAGTTCATATTAATGATATGTCAAGCAACCTGAAAACGTTTATCAATTGCAATGTCATACATTATACCCTTCTTGTGTCCATTGGGAAATGACCAACATAGGACACACAGATTGTTCTTGTATGATTGAGTTTGCTTGTGCATGGTTCATGATGCTTTCAACACTGGAAACTGGCCATTGTGAAATCCAGATGCTTCACTTATGTCTGTCTGGGTGGACTATTAATCATCATTAATTTGGCCTTCGCGTGACTACACTTTAACTTTAGGCAGTTGATTTTTATGTGCTCTCTATGGTAGAAAAAGGTTAATCACACTTACAAAATAGTGCTGTGTGCAAAAAAAAATTGAACCAAATTAAAATTTAAAAAAATTTCAAACATAAATGAAAAAACCCTCCAAGCATAGGCTGTATTCTTCCTTTGAACATTCGAACAAGGTGATTTCGCACACCCAGCATGCACAGCACAGTGGTGGGATCAACTTGGAAAAAAAACACTTTCACCTGGTCATGGCTTGGAGAAGGTAACGATACAGTTGTGTTCTTCCACTGGTGGACTGTGTAACTCTGGCCCATATAAGACTGTATGAAGCCAAAAGATGGCAAATTATTCAGATGAACAAATTATTCATGACAACTAGATGCAAAAAAAAGTGCAAAAAAGACGATTTGGGTTCTACTTTGTTCAAGTATGTAAATAAATTGTAATAAAATAAAGATTTTAATCGTTGGAGTTTTTTTATTTATTAGTTTACTGCCATTGATGCAGTCTTTTACACCACCTTATTTAACACGTTACCTTAGTTATCCATGCCTGTTGTTTGTGTCCTTTATGACGTCCTTAAAAAGAGTAAGTCTCCTTGTCTGGAATTATTGTCAATTTTGTTTGACTGCCAGACAGGCAAACGGAGTAAAAAAAAGATATATCTCACTCCCTTCTGCATGTGTGTGATCGGGACGAATTCAGAGCCAAAGTACTGCTAAACTCGAGGTACATTTTCCAATTGATGTCCCGATTCGTGTTTAAAATATAAACATTCAAATGAAATCAAATTATTCCACGATCATAAACTGACATTTGTAGACAGACAGACAGAAGTGAAACAATTGCTTCGCCCCACTTTTCGCTTCACGTGTGCAGGGTAACTAATGACATTAAACACAGGCCTCGATCTGGACAACCACGGGTGACCCCTAAGGGAGAAAATGTACAGTTGGAGACCGCTTTGCACCAGGAATGGCAACGTCCTTTCGATTCTCTCTGGTAGCTTCTTCAGGAGATAGGAAGAAGGGTTGAAGCATTAATTTGTCCTCATGGTGCTTACACACATTATTGACCTTTTGAGACATTCCTTCCGTTGTCACATCATTGGATGTCACTTGTCACGGGTCTTGAGTCCGACATCGCAGGATGTGATGCCAATAGTCACATTCTAAAGTCAGCGTGTTTTTTTGGTGTAAAATAGTGCAATTACAGACATCCTCATTTTATGACTTAACCAGAATGACACTCTTTGACATCACCAGATATGCCTCTGTCCACATTATTACATCATTATACATACTTGTATAAATAATTCTGGCTGCCAGACCATACATCAGATCAGGTGAAAATTTAAAACATATATTCCCCATGACAACTAGATCATAACTGTGGCGTTTCACGTCGATTGATGAAGCGGTTCAAGAGAAATAAGTTATTTTAAAGATTTTCATTCAATCCAATATGGCTGCCAGACAATGTAACCTATTCATTATTCGTGAACACCCTGGTATCCTCAATGGTTGGGGAACATGTGGGTGAAGTTTCCCCTCGATCTGTAAAGCCATTCTGGAGAAGATTTTTGAAGATTTTTTTCTTCTTCAAAAAAATCATCGCTGCCAAACCATGTGACCTGTGACGTCATAGGTGGAGAACTTTTTGTTCCTCATGGATCGGCAAACATACCTGTAAAGTTTCACTTCAATCTGTTCAGCTGTTTCGGAGAAGATTTTTCAAAGTTTTTATGTTTAAAAAAAAAAAATGGCTGCCGAAGTCCGTGACTGATGACATCATCAATTTTTTTCCCCCACGTAAAATTTAGCCCTGGATGACCCTCAAAAATCTTCATACTGATCGGATAAAGCATTCGATATATATATATATATATATATATATATATATATATATAATTATGACGTCATAACGAAGCCACTTTTGACATCATCAAGAAATCACACTTATTTCCCATTGGGAGTACTTGACATGTGCCAAGTTTCAATTTTTTCCATGGAGCGGTTTCGGAGATGCAGAGGTCCAACGTTTTTCTTTTTTTATAAAATGGCTGCCACACCACGTGACCTATGACATCATAATTATCATTATAACATTTTACATGAGTAGTTGCACCTATGATGACAATTTCATATCAATTGGATAAGCGGTTGCAGAGAAAACAGAAAATTAGCACAGACGGACATACGGACGGACGGACAACCGGAAACCATCATGGCTCCGGCGACTTCGTCAGCGGAGGCATAAAAATCAACAAAACCCCTGAATTTGTCTCCAGTCGTTTGTCGAACACGCATAATATTTCAATATATGGTTATATTTTGCATCAACATTATTATTCCGTATTGTTGTTCCACATTATTTTTGACAATGATTTTCACGGTTGTTGCTACGATCCCGAAAAACGCAGCTCGTGCCTAAAATCAACTTGGATATTTCAACTGCAGTTTTGTGTCGTTTCAAAATACAAGGAGGCACAGATATGGATGTCCTTTAAAATTAATTAAAGCTTTTAGGAGAATTTCCATGAAAATTTTGTCTGCAAAGAGGGAAAAAAATGCTTTCACTTCTGGGAATAAATATTACCTACATCCTCCTCATAGTGTACTGTAATAGCAATGTAACTAGACGTGGATTCACTTGTAATTATTTACCCCACAGTTTCCATTTCCTAGGGGGCTTCATTAAAACATAAGATTGTATTTTCATGTCTCGGGGCCCCAAGTTTCCGATTTGTACAACAATAGTCACGCTCCACTGTACCAGCATCCCTGTGCTGTCTCCACTGGGGCCACCTTATCGAGGTCCCCGATTTCACCCTGCCCTTTTCATTCCCTTTGTCTTCAGGCCTGACAACTTCGTTTTATAAACCAAGGAACTTCCTCATCCAACTGCAAGGTCATTTTGCAGTAAAGCTATTTGCAGCTGTTATTTATTTATTTCCCAGAAAGGGGATGTCATTTGGAGGTAAAAAAAAATTTTATACAACATCTAAGCTCGTGGAAGGCCAAGGTGACGGAGGATGAAAAGGCAAGATGCTGATCGTGGGGCATTGGGGTCAGAATCTGACACAAGTAAGGGGATGAACAAACAGGAAAAGAGGGCTTATTTATGAATATGGATTTAAACATTAATTGTTGAACATAGTTTATAATAATTACAGATTTTTAATGTGATTTGTTTAGTGCGAGAACCATGCCTTAGAAAAACGAGTGTGAACTACTTAAGCAAACATGTAGGCTGTCTTACATCATGGTTTTTTTTGTCCATGTGTGGAATTGTCTTGGACAGTCAAGAGTTCCTTCTGGATCAGGTATTGAGTTGGCCAAGATGTTGATAAAATGGAAAAAGAACAGCTTCGACTTTTTCTGAGAGAAAAAGAACAGCTTGGACTCTAACCATTACACTACCGAGTCTCGTCAAACCTTTCCCTAACTTTAATTATTTTTTTGTTGCCTGGACCTACCAATCACATATTCAGTTGCAGTTCCCTCCTGTACAGCTTCTACACTACCCGCTAGCCTAAAAATAGCTCAATTTCCCTGTCAAAACCAGCCACAAACCTTGGCGCCCCTTTTTTGTTCAGTAGAGACCATTGGTCTGAAAATATGGCAAGGTGCATCCATCTCTCGTCGACCCACTGTTTTTCATTTGCCCCATTTTGTCTGTTGACCTGTTCTGCTCTCCCATGAACCTCACTACCTGTACAAGAAAGAAGAACAAACTTAACTTGAGTAAAGGGATAATCCATTCCGAATAACTTTCTGATTTATGTGAGGATGGATCAACGACACCGTGTAGGCCACAAACACTTCGAGAATGAAAAAACTCGGGTAAACAGCAAGTAAGGATAATTTTGTTTCTAATTTTGTCTGTAAAAATGGAAAAAAGAGAATGAGAGAGAGAGAAAAAAAGGTAAGGGTGAGGATGCTAAGAAGGTTGAGAGAGGTGAAGGTGAGGAGGTGATTATGTTCATCAACCAAGCACCAAATTCAAACCAATGCACAAAAAGATACAGGACTGGCTATGTGAAACATTTAATGGCAATTTAATGGATTTGGGAGTCCACCAGCCAATGAATGCATCACCCAATCAACGCTCCAGGCCAATTTATGTATAAAGCTAAATTACGGTCAAAGGAACAGATCTGTATCTAATGGTGGACAATAAGTTTAGTCCTGATATAAACATGCGACACAAAATGAGTTATCCAACAGATATTGTGCATTAACTCTCATATTCCAAGAAACATGCATATATCCAAGAACAGAAAGGTAAAGTACTGTCAAAGTACTCCTCATTGTATGTGCATCACAAATGCAGTATATGACAATAAACGCTATTGAAGTATTTCAAGGAATGGGATCTAACAAGCAATTCGCTGTAAAATTGGCCACAAATCTTTAACTTGACCAATGTGGCTCATGACCATGTTAAGCACAATGGTTTGGATAATAGGGGAAGAAATAATAATAATAATAATAATAACAAGCCGGTAGGCGATGAGGGATCCGCTAGGATCGAAGCGCTGGATACGATGCTTTTCATTCTGACTGATCCACCGACGAAGATTCATTGCAAGACGTATTGGTTCACATACAATTGTTCCTCTGCCTGGCAAGATTTTTCCTATTGCGTATTTTGCCAACTGTCACTCCTCATAAAAAATGACGGTAAATAGACACCCTATTTTTGAAGGACTACCATTTGAAAAATAATCGGTTTGCTGGTTTGTGCTGTGGAGCCTCACGTTGCAGACACACACACACACACACACACACACACACACACACACACACACACACACACACAGATAACCCGATAAACTTCTCTCAATGCTCTTGTTTGACCACACCTCCTGAGCCACACAATATTTTTCATAAGCCACGCCCACTTTCCTACGCCACTCCCACTTTTCATCAACCACGTCCACTTTCCCTAAGCTCCGCCACTTTCCTAAGCCCCTCATAAAAAAATGACGGTAAATAGACACCGATATTTTGAAGGACTACCGTTTGAAAATAAAACCTCAATCAAAAATTGGCTCGAGTAAAATTTTCTAAATATCTCGAAGTGTTTAATTCGAAGTCTCGCTTCTCTACATTCAAAACTGAAGGACAAGTATTGAAAATACTGTACGCGTTTTTCGGCCGCTGCACAGCAACGGGTGGTTGCTAGCAACGAAATTCAAACGCGCACAATCCCACACATATTGCACATGTTGGCAAAGTTTCATCGAAATCGGTTTGCTGGTTCGTGCTGTGGAGCTCGCGTTGCAGACACACACATACACACACCACACAACACACACACACACACAACCACACACACACACGGCAAACCCGGCAATAAGGGATATCTAGCATATATAGCGAATCCAATAATTGGAGGTGGTGTGTGGGTGGGGAACGTTTTCGGTAAATAAATAAACAAGTCGGTAGGTGACGAAGGATTCGCTAGGATCGAAGCGCTGGATACGATGCTTTTCATTCTGACTGATCCACCGCCGAAGATTCATTTCCAAGACGTATTGGTTCACTACAATTGTTCCTCTGCCTGGCAAGATTTTTCCTATTGCGTATTTGCCAACTGGCACTCCTCATAAAAATGACGGTAAATAGACACCCTATTTTTGAAGGACTACCATTTGAAAAATAATCGGTTTGCTGGTTTGTGCTGTGGAGCCTCACGTTGCAGACACACACACACACACACACACACACACACACACACACACACACACACACACACACACACACACACACACAGATAACCCGATAAACTTCTCTCAATGCTCTTGTTTGACCACACCTCCTGAGCCACACAATATTTTTCATAAGCCACGCCCACTTTCCTAGGCCACTCCCACTTTTCATCAACCACGTCCACTTTCCCTAAGCTCCGCCCACTTTCCTCAGCCCCTCATAAAAAATGACGGTAAATAGACACCCATTTTGAAGGACTACCATTTGAAAAATAAAACCTCAATCAAAAATCGGCTCGAGTAAATTTTCTAAATATCTCGAAGTGTTTAATTCTGAAGTCTCGTTTCTCTACATTCAAAACTGAAGGACAAGTATTGAAAATACTGCACGTGGTTTTCGGCCGCTGCACAGCAAAGGGTGGTTGCTAGGCAACGAAATTCAAACGCGCACAATCCACAAATACTGCACATGTTGGCAAAGTTTCATCGAAATCGTTTTTGCTGGTTTGTGCTGTGGAGCCTCGCGTTGCAGACACACACATACACGCACACACACACACACACACACACACCACACACATCACATACACACACACACACAACACACACACACACACACACACACACACACACACAGACGGAAAACCCGACAATAAGGATATCTAGCATATATAGCGAATCCAATAATAAGAGGGCTACAGGACTGTGAAAAATAATAAGAGGCTCCAGCTCGAGGTCCTCCGTGACGATGCAAATCGACTGCAAATGAAGGTTTATCCATTAAAACCAGATATATTCTGTTGATGAACAAAATTTTACTTAAATGCTTAATACAACAATAAGGCAAGAAGAACGTTGGTATTTGTAGCTTGGTGTGTAGTTGTGTGTATTTTCAGTTTGTTTCATACGACTCCGCTGTCAGTGCACTTGTTCTGTTTTGATTTCATTTTTAATTCAGTGGCTCATCACCAAAACATTGTCACCAAATAAAAGTGAATTGACTAGGACATGGTTTATTAAATGCAATTAAATTCCTGTGCCAGTTTTCCAGATTAAATGTGCCATGGAGGATTACAGACTGTTCAACTTAGCTGAACTCAGACGTGTACAATTTATTTTCCTAACGTGCACCACCACCCACACAAATGGCTGGCAGGATGGCCGAGGCCCGAGAGATATGCACATTCGCCTCTAAGCTGTCAAGCCTGGGTTCGAATCTCGACCCAGATATAAACTGTCACCCCAGTGTTTCACAGGTAGGGGTGATTCATCAATATGTGTGCCGTCCCTTGGATGAACGTTAAACGGGAGACGTTATGAACGTTATCCATGGTACTTCTTCATATATTTTCAATGTAAGTTCCAATTATTTATGTGGGTCTTCTGGAACAAGTGTGTGAAAATGCCATAATGGCCTGACAAGGTGATTGAAATTTTTGACTGTTCGATCAACTTTTGGTTTCTTTGCGCACAGTTGTCAGTCTATCGCTCCCTTACAAGGCACGGTGACCAACATTTTAAAACATTTTATCAACTTAAATCTGACGCCTTATAACCGAAAAAAATATACCTTACAGAAAGATTGACCATCTTTGGGTCGTGACATCATTCATGCCAAACCTGAAATCAGGTGATCAGCAGTATTCGTTTTTCTCCAGAAAAGCCAATTACGTCATAACGTCATGAGTACAAACTTTGGCGACATCTGTTGGTTAAAAGCGATCATGACATCCATGTTTTTGCTGAACAGATTGGCCTGTTAGGTTTGCGTCAGCCTAATTACAGGATGAAAAAAATTATAATAAACACCTGCCTTATGATGCCAGGTGTTTATCACCTAGCATTCCATTTTAAACACCTGGCTTATGTTGGGAGGCCAGGTTGAAATCTCATGTTTCATAAGTGTTCGTCCATTGTCTAATAATGTCCTTGTAATTAATGTGAGAGTACACGGGTGTCTCCTAATGTGTGTCCTGTGCATGATATACGTAAAACTCTTCCATGAGTTTTGGATCACTGTTAAAAAAAATACTTTTAAGATGGAACATTTTTGCTTCAACAACTTTACTGCCAAAGCCTCCTCCTTCATGTGCAGCACTAGGCTGAGTAGCATCATTGGCTGGTGCCACAGCTGTGCCACTGATGCAATGCTCCTGTTACAAGTATACTGGTACTCATTTTTCCAACCTCAAAAGGATGACAGGCTAAGTCAACCCTACCTGGTGTTAATTCAACAGCCCAACAGGGGCTAGGACTCTCGAACTCCAGGAGCCTAAGAAGCCAGCTACCTAAATACTTATCTCCAGACTTATCAGTGGTGTCTCTTGATACTACTTTCGGAACAGTGTTCTGTTGTGACGTGCTCATCTGTCTGCTATCTCCATGAAGTGCAGTTGGGTGCCATCCTTTGCACGTTGTACAGACCTTTTAATGGCGACACGCCTTGGCTGAGAATGTCCTTTATCAAGGCAGCCAAAACAAAGACCTTTTTCTTTGGCAAAGATATTTCTGTCCAGTAAAGATTTGGCTCGATACGATCTACAGTCATCATTGTGATGCTCACCTTTACAGAGAGAGAAAGCACAACTTGCCATTACTTTCAACTTGTATGTTTTCACAATTCTGTGTCACTTCAGTGGAGAGAGAGGTGACAACACCGACCATTCTTTCATTTCCGGTATTCCTGAATGTTCGCCTTTCCGGACTTCTGGCTTTACTTATTGATTTCACAGCCTGGAGTGAAGTCACCGGATCAAAAGCTATTTCTGCTTCTTTGGCAATAATCCTGACAAACATTGAGTAAGGTGTAAACTGTTTCTTGTCTTCCTTCCAGTCTGAGATGATTCTTGCCCATCGCAAAGTTAGCCACTCAGGAAGCTTTGTGAGCAATTTCCTATTTTCTGGACTGTCGGTTAGAACTTGAAGACTGTCTATTTTCTTCATGGCCGCTTCACGCTGCCTCAAGAAATCAGTGTAGTTACGCAGAGCTGGGCCATCTCGTGATACAATCTTAGGCCAATTGTCTAGTTTCTCTCTGAATGTGTTAGCCACGAGAAACTCATCCCGGTAACATCGTTCGAGTACCCTCTTTGCATCCTCAAATTCCTCAGTGGTATTGATCAGAAAGTAACAGCCTTCAACAGCCTCTTTCGCAGCACCCCCTAGATATTTCTGGAGATAAATAGATTCTTTCTGAATGGGGGACTTTCTTTCCTTCTATTAATGTTTCAAATGCCGCTTTCCAAGGAGGATAGGTAAGGGCATTTCCTGCAAATAAATCAGGCTCAGGTTGGGGTAAACGCCAAAGGTTAACCTGATCAGCAAAGCATTTGGTTAAAGTAGACAACTCAGCATTGTACACGGTTGTACGATTCCCATTACCAATATTTTCAGGGCATGGTTCTTTTTCAGATTGTGGCACATCTTTGCGATTCTGTGGTCTGGTTCTGTTCCGGTTAGAATGTTTCTCGGTCTGGTAGAATGGCCTTTGTTAAATCTGGCTCTGCATATAAATTGCTGTTTTCACCGTACGAATGATGATCCGGGTATATAGAGTTCTGATTCGTTACACAATGGTTGCGGACATAATTTTTAATGAACCGTTCCTTGTCAATATCAGGCAGTGACGGTCTGTGTCTGATATGGGAGAGAACTCTCTTCACGTTTCAATTCATGAAAGATGTTTACTTTTGCCAATGCTATGTCAGGCTCCTTCATAATTTGAAGCCTTTCTAGTTCTGCTTGACATTCTGCTTGAACCCTTGCCAGTTCTGCTCTTTTGTTAGCTTCCGAGACAAAATATTTTAGTTTTATCTTTAATGCAGTTGCTTCAGCTTGAGCTTCGGCTTTCGCAAATGCAGTTGATGCCTTTGAGGACTGAAAAACATGAGATTTGGAGGAAGCTCGACTAGCTTTAGAAAACTGGGAGTCCCTTTCTGCCATAATGTGTATGTGATCTGCAATATATTTGGACAGATAGTAACTATCCTGTTCCACGGATTGATAGTCAGGTCAGTTCAGGTATAGGAGCATGCACTGGAACAGCGCATCACTGTGTCCACTTTCCACGGGTACTCCTGGGGTCTCCGTCTGGCAATCCTCCAGGCAGATGCCTGGCCTGTCCCCATCGCCCTGAGATGCCGATCAACGTGCCACAACCATGAGGCACGTGGTTGGCCCATTGGCCTCCTCCACTCATGAGGCTCCCTCACTGAGAGAATCTGGTGAACAGGATCAGTGTCAGGAAAATGAGCCACATGGCCATAGAGCCACAGCTGATGCTCACGAACTATGCAGGTAACAAATCTCATTTGAGTCTCTTTCAGCAACCGCTCGTTGGACACAAAGTCCAACCAGCGAATAGCCAAAGATTCTCCGAAGAGACCTGGTACCAAAGGAATTAAGTATCTATCTCAGATCCCTGGACAGAGTCCAAGTCTCACATCCGGAGAGCAAGACTGGAAGCACTAAGGACCCAAAGACTCGGACTTTCGTCGTCCTGCACAGACAACCGGCAGCACCAACACCCATGATCCCGTGAATCCATGACTCTCCAGACATGACCCAGACGTCTAATGATCTCTGGCTCACAGTCAGCAGAGACATGATATCACTGCCAAGGTAAGTGAATCTCTCCGTGATCTTTACATCCTCACCACAAACAGGTGCAGACAAGATAGCAGCATCCAGATGTCATTGAAAGTCTGGATCTTAGTTTTGACCCAGAAAACCCACAATCTCAGAGACTCCGACTCCTCAATCAGCACCTTGATAGCCCTCAAAAGGATATCCAGAGTCTCCACAAGATGACTGCATCATCTGCGAAATCAAGTCAGAGATCTTGACATTCCGAAAGGATGCACCACAGCTTGATCTCTTCGACATCCTCCCCATAATCCAGTCCATACAAGTGCTGAAAAGTGTGGGGTAGTACACTCTCCTGATGAACTCTAGTAACAACTGGAAATAGGTCTGAGATGGTATCACCACATCTCACAGCACTCTCAGTACCAGAGTATAGCTCAGACATCAGATTGATCAGTTTTGGTGGACCTCACGAAGACCAAGAATCTTCCAGAGGGCATCCAAATTCACTGAATAGAACACTTTGCAAAGATCCACGTCAGCTGCAAGCAGCCCCTGCCGAAACTCTCATCTGCATTTGGTGAGGACCCGAAGGGCCAGGATACAGTCAATTCTTGACATCTTTGGTGTAAAGCCTGATTGCTCTGGTCGCTGGTGCTCAATCAGATGGTGGCGAACCCAATCAAGAATTATCCGAGCAAAGACCTTGCCCGGCTCAAAGAGCAGCGTCACCACTCAGTAGTTGTTGCAGTCTTGGCGATCGCCCTTCCCTTTCCAGAGAGGGACAATTCTCTTTAGCCACTAAATTCCAGAGAGGGACAATTTTTATTCTCTTTAGCTGTGAAAATGACCTTTCTCCTGAACAATTTGTTCCCATCAGACATAACAATAGTCGTAGTATTGCTTCCACATTGGGGAAAACTAAATGAATCTTGTCTTGGAAGATGATTTGATACAGATCTTTGTGGCAAATTTGTTCTTTCCCTGGATAATTCTGCTTGACATAAGCATGGAAGTGCCTCAGTTCACCCGTAAGGTTAATATCAACAATATTTGGATAATCTTTCATCAAAGTTTCCACTGCTCCACGTAGCTGTGCCTCTGAAGCTTCTAAATCAACTAAAAATGAAAATTTCTTTAGGCCTCATTCACACATTTTTACACGTCTTCTCACATTTTTTGAGGCCCCTGCGGATTGTGAGGCCCTAAGATATAGTTTGTTTAGCTTATGACTAAATCCGGCACTGCCTGGCGATCACCATTCCCTTTCCAGAGAGGGACAATAAGGCCATTCTTCCAGTCAGTTGGGATGATGCCTGTGTTCCAGGCAGAGCACAAAACTGCATGCAACGACACGAGTACAGCATTTCCAACAGCATTGAGAAGTTCAGCATGGATGCCACAGATCCCAGGAGCTTTACCCATTTCAACCGGTTCACCACAGCCTGTGTTTCCACAAATGAAGGTGGACCACAGTCGATAGGAGGATCAGCAATAGGGATAGTAACACACCTGACATCCAACTCAACAGCTGGTGGATCAGCCTGGTAGCTGCTCAAAGTAACTCGCCTAGTGAGCTTTCACTTCGGACTCCTCTGTCAAGAGCAAACCACCCTCCGCTCTCACTGCAGCACTCCGACGGATGGGCTTGGAGGAACGCAATGCACGAATGCCCCTGAAGCAGGACGAGAATCACTTGACCACAGGTGATGCTCTATCACCTCACAGATTCCTCGCACAAAGGCCTCCTTGTCCACCCTCAGCACACGTGCAGGTTAATGCCTCAACGCCCTGAACAGCTCAGCTCTGCCATTCAGCCTGGCCCTGCGACTCTGGTCAATGGTATCCAGTGTCCTTTGAGAGACAAAATTCTTCTTCACCCGATGGTGAGTTCCAAGGAATCCACCGGCAACATCAAGGATGGTGGTCTTGAAGGCAATCCACAACTCTTCAGGATTCCCCAAATCACCCAGACCACCCAAATGGCCCCTCTCATCCTTGAGCTTGCTAACATCCAGCTTAGGCTGGGATGGTACCATTCTCCTGGATTTAAGCTGCAACTTCAGAGTTGCTACCACAAGCCTGTGGTTGTTATTGAGGAACTGAGCACTCTGGTAGACCCTGCAGTTCTAGATCATCTCCAGTGACTATGAAGGAGCACGTGGTCAATCTTCTTTGCTGCACCACCAGCATTGGAATACCAAGTCCTGCGATGAGCCTGTGGGCACTGAAACCATGAACCAGCCACCCTAAGTCCATGACTTCATGCAAAGTCAAGGAACTTAGTGCTATTATGGTTCACAGTTCCAGACCAATTGGGACCAACACACGTCTCATAACCATCCCTATCAGTTCCAGTCGATGCATTGAAATCCCCCGAGATGAGAAGCGTATCTCACGTCGGGTACTGATGAACCACAACTCGAGCATGGCACAGAATGCGTCCTTCACGGTGAAATCACTCGCCCCAGTCGGAGCATACACAGACACCAGGGAAATGACACTCAAGGAGTGACAAATCCTTAGTCTCACAATACGCTCGTTGACCTGTGTTACCTCAATTATCATTGGAATCAGTTTATTGGACACAGCCACAGCAACTCCTTGGGCATGGTATCCATCAGAGCGACCAGACCAATAGTAGGTGTAACCACTCAACCATGATCTCGCCACTATCCGGTGTCTGAACCTCAGAGAGTGCTGCAATACTGATGTTCAAACGCTTGAGCTCAGATGACAACAGAGACAGTTGATCATCCACTCTTCGGGATAGTTCATTCCAGGTACCCATTCAAAGGGACCACCTCAGGTTAACTCAAGGAGACTGCTGTCTGGTGGATGACACCGAAGCACCACCCTGACACACACTACCGCAATCTGACCCTTTAGAACCCTCTAGAATTACCTCTTCAAATTACCCTTTAGAACCCTTATAATTTCCCTTGAGAACCCTTTAAAATTTCCCATTACAATTACCCTTTAGAACCCTCTGGAATTACCCCTTAGAATTACCCTTTATAATTTCCCTTTAGGACCATTTAGAATTACCCTTTAGAACCCTCTAGAATTACCCTTTAGAATCCTTGGAATTACCCCTTTGAATTACCCTTTATAATTTCCCTTTAGAACCCTCCACAGTTAAACATGGTGGGTTAGAAAGGTTCTTCTTCATTTTTGACGGATGGATGGATGGACGGATGGATGGATGGAAGGAAGGTCAAACCAAATATTGAAGTGGCTACACCACTTGAAAATTACAACTAGAAAGATCAATCAGAGATTGCAGAGCCTCACCAGGACTTGTTTTGTGTGGTGTATTTTGAGTGGCAAAGAAATGGAAACGTACGAAATGAAAGGCTCTTGATGGTCTGGTTGTAAATGTGTAAAGGTCAATGGTCTGAAAAGTTGTAAAGGTCAAATGGTCTGAAGGTTGAAAGGTCTGGAAGGTCTGAAAAGATCTAAATGAGTCTAAAGGGTCAAAATGGTCTAAAGTAGATATAGGATCTTTAAAGGTCGAATTTGTCTAAAGGGTATCAAAAGGTCTGAAAGTTGTGAAGGTCTAAAGGCCTAAAGATCAAATGGTCTTTGGATAAAAAGGAGTCTAAGAGGTATCAATGGTTATAAAGGTTCAAGAACATCTAAAGTATCTTAGGGTTCTAAAGGGTATAACAGGGTATATAGGACACTCAAGAATTAGGGTATCAATAGACACATAGGGGACTAAGGGGTTCTATAGGGTCTAGAGGATCTTATGGTTCTAATGGGGTATATAGGGTCTACAGGGTCTTAAGAGTCTTAAAGGGTCTTCGGGTGCTAAAGGGTCTTCGGGATATAAAGGCTATTATGGGTGTTAGGTCTCTTAGGGTCTAATGTGTCTTTGGAGTCTTAGGGATCTCAAAGGGTCTTATGGGTCTTTGGATTATAAAGGGTCTCAAGGGTCCTAGGGGTCTAAATGATCTGAGGGGTCTGGAGAATTTGAGGGGTTAGAGGGAGCTTAGGGGTACTAAAGGGACTTAAGCATGTTAGGGGTCTTTTTGTGCACATAAGATGAGGCTCATGGAAGCGCATTAGTACAATTAATGGATCAGGACACAACAGGACAAAAGGAACAGTTGAGAGAGGGGGGAAATACCAGTGGCAGAGTTGAAGGCCAATATATAGGCAGACTTGGACAAACAATGGGTGTGAGAAGGAATGAGGGGCAGGAGAGGATGCATTGAGTGGACAAAATGGATACAGAAGGAAACTCTCAGGAGGGAAAACTGGACATTTGAAAAGAAGAGTGATTTGGGTGGGTTAAGGAGGGGAGAAAAGATCATGGCTTTGGATTGGGGAATATCTGAGATGGTGGTGAACAGCTGTCTTGAAGACCTGGGGGAAGAATGAGATTGAAGAGAATGTGGAAGTTCGTTCCTGAGCAAGGTGTGAAGCCAGGGAGGCAGCCCGTAGGGGAGAACAGTACTCCATCAAGCTGCGGATGATGGCCTTGCAGGTGGATAGCAGTTCAGGTGTGCAAAGGAAGGACTTTGTACGATGGAGGATGCCCAGTAGGCAGCTGTATTTTGAGGCCAACATTGAAATATGGTTTGCCCAAGAAAGATCATGGCTGATAGTGAGACCCAGGTGTATGAATGATTTAATTTCCTCAAGATAAGAGGATTGTTAAGAAAGTAGATGGGGAGATTTGCCAGACGGCCCTTTCGGAGAGAGATCGTGAAAGTGTGAGATTTTTCAGGCTTGAAAGACATGTACCAAGTGTTTGACCTGCTTGTGATTTTGTCAAGGTCTGAAGTGAGAAAAGAGGCTGCGGCCTGCCTGCTAAATAATGATGGAAGTCACAGAGGGTGGAGTCATCAGCGAATACATAACGAGGATTTTCCAGAGAGTCAGAGAGATCATTGATGAAGATCAGGAATATGACTGGGCCCAGAACACTGCCTTGGGTGCACTCCAGAATTGACAGGGTGAGGAGGTGAAAGGATTCTGTTGAGTGTCACACATTGGCTGTGAGAATAGAGGAGGTCAGTCAGCCATATGTGGAGTTGGCCTTGGATGCCATGGGCAGACAGTTTGGAGAGCAAGGCAGGATGCCAGACTGTAACAAAAGCATGAGATATGTCCAGAGAGACGACCCTGATCTCATGACTAACATTGAGGGCCTCCATTCATTGTTGGGTTAGTAGAAAAAGCATGTCCAAGGCAGAGTCATGTGGTCTGAAACCAAATTGGTGATCTGAGATGAAGTTGGTGGAGAAAAGGAAGGGTTTTATATCAACTGCAATGATGGATTACATGACCTTGCTGATGATTGGAAGTAAGCTAATCGGTCTGTAGTTAAGGGGATCAGTTTTTGCACCTTTTTATGTGATGCATTGATGTTGTTGGATTTCCACTCGATGGAAGATGACCGAGCGCAAATGACAGGGTGAAAAGGGCAGAGAGAGGATGGGAAAGAGCAACACAGCAGGAATTTAGGACGAATGAGCCGATGCCGTCCGGTCCAGTTACAGAGTAAGAGTTGACGGTTGAAAGAACTTTCTCCGCCTTCTGAGGTGCAAAAGACATTGAGTCCAGGAGCAGTAGGGAAAGATGGGTAGCCCACCGAGAGTGTGGGGTTGAGGACACAAGATTTAGAAGCAAACATAGAATTGATGCATTCAATCTTCTCACGAGCGGAGTTGGTGGTGGTGTCATTGGAAGTGAGGAAAAGGATGGAAGGATTTACTCCAGTGACAGACTTATCAAGGCGCCACCATATTTTAGAGTAGGGAAACAAGTTTGAAAGATCATTCTTGAGGTTGGACAGATGTTTTCTGGCTCTCCTGAGAGTAAACACATACTTGTTGCAGACTTTTTAGAATGCACTGAGATTGCCTTGGTCAGAGTAGCCTTCCAGGAAAAGAAGGCAAGTTTTGTTCAGACAGCTAACTGCCTCACCACATGATTCAGTGTACCACGGGGAGTGGGGGGGGGTAGATAATGAAGATGAGATGGGATGAATCTTTGCATGAGGGAGAGAGCAGGTTTCTGTGGGAGAATTTCCAGGCTAAGTTAACATCAAGGACAGTAGACATGGGGAGACCAGTCCCTGGCAATCTGCTTGAATGAAATACCAGACTCGCCAGCATTGAAGCAGCTCTCCAAAAATAGCCAGAGAGATGTTGACTTTCACAAGCACATGATCAGATGAACCAATTGGAGCAGAAGAGTAGGAGACATTTGTGCGGAAGTTAGTCCTCACTAAGTACAGAAGGAAGGTTTTTCCATTTGGAGATATCTGGGTTGGAAAGTTCACAGAATGAGTCAGCCCCATAGTCACGGAAATCCTTTGTGGAAGTGCCATGGCAAAGGGTCTTTATGATCTAAAGGTCTTAGGGAGGTCTTAAAGGTCTAAAGTAGTGGTTCTCAAAGTGGTCCTACCCCCCCAGTGGGGCTGGAACTTTCAGGGGGGCGCTCCAGACTCCACGAGTGGTAGGGGGCGCTGGCAATGATTTGGGGGCACTGGCGATTTAGAGGAGCAGCGGCGATTAGGAGGCTCATTGGGCTTCCTGCAGTCTGAACAGGTTACCCGGCGCCATTCGGCAAATTGGCCATACAATGCCCGTTGCGGTCCTCCTCGTTTGCCGTGGCGCCGTCCAGAGAGAAATTAAAGACAGGCAATGGGACAGGTAGGCCTTTTTGTAAATAATGAACACATTTTAAAATGTATTTATTCTGAAAATCATTAAGTTCTTCAAGCATATTACAGACTTGTTTACCAACAATGCAAGTCAGTGTTTTTTTTAATACACACATGGTGTGAATACCATATACATGTGTTATGATCCGGCAGCGCAATTCCCAGGAGGCGCGAGTACTGAGGCGGCGCGAGTACTGAGGCGGCACGAGTATGAGCGCGCGAGTACTGGGGCGCGGCATTGTGTTTTAGGCGCGCGCTGTTGTAGCTACGTTGGAAATGTGAAGAAAAAATTTTTGACGCGCAGGGTGAAAATCGATGCGCGCGCTGACCAGAGACCGGAAATATATAATTATTGTTTGGCCTTATCACTGGTGTTATCTTTCGAATCTTGGCGTATTGATTTCGTTATTCAAAAAAGCTTCACGTCCGGTCGGCTTCAAGATGTCGGCCTCAAAGAAAAAGGTCGTCAGTATTCCGTTGAATACATCAAGTATGGATTCATTCCATCCCTGACGAACACGCATTACCGGTGTGTTTGTTGTGTGGTATCACGCTGTCCAATGAAGCAATGAAACCATCTCGACTGAGCGAGCACCTGAGTAAAAAGCACAGTGATAAGGCTCGCGCAGAGGTCAGCTATTTCCAATCGCTGAAAGAGAAATTTGAGAAGCGATCCACGGTAACGACAATGTTCAAAGCCAGCCAAAAGCTCGTGGATAAAGGACTGGAAGCGTCGTATAAGCTGTCATTGCTCATCGCCAGATCCGGAAAACCGTATTCAATCGTCGAACAGTTGATAAACCGGCTGTTGGGGAAGTGATAAAAACTGTTATGGGCCAGGATCCGTATCCAGTTCTCTCGTCGATTGCGCTCAGCATGATTCCGTGGCCAGGCGGATTGATGAAATGTCATCAGATGTAGAAGATAAGCTGTGTTGTGAGCTGAGAAGCACGCACTTCGCCATCCAGCTGGATGAGTCCACTTTGCGTGACAGTGAAGCTCTGTTACTCTGCTACGTTCGCTTCATCCTGATCAGGAAATGGTGGAAGAATTGTTTGCCCTCTCTCCAGACCGATACAAGGGTTCTTCCATCTTCCAAACGTTGGAGAAGTACTTTACTGATAAGAACATACCGATGGAGAACATTCTCGCTTGCGCGACGGACGGGCACCAGCGATGGTTGCCGCCAGGTGGTTTTATTGCGCTTCTGAAGAACCAGGTACCGTCCGTGTTCCCATTCACTGGTCGTGCACCGCCAGCATCTTGTAGCAAAAGCTCTCAGCACCAGACTTCATACATCACTCCAATAAATCAAGTAATCAAGGTGTCGTCTCTGCATGATCGGCTGTTTCGTCAGCTTTGCCAGGAGAATGATGAAACCATTCGAGAGGCTCTTGTTGCATACCGAATTCGATGGTTGTCCAAAGACACTTGTTTGACCCGTTTCCATGCCCTCTTCTCGACAGTGGTCGAGTTTCTGTCGGAAATTGATACAGAGTTATCGGAGAAAGTGAATGTGATTGAGCATGATGTGGCTTACCTCGCGGACATATTCAGTATACTGAATGATGTCAACAAACAACTCCAGGGTGACCATATGACGCTGATTAAAGCAAAGAAAGTGATCGGCGCTTCGTAACCAAGGGACTCTGCACAGGGAAAACCTCGGCCGCAGAGAATGTACCCTTTCCCCGGTTGGCAAAGGAAACTGCTGTTTCTGATGAAGAGCTGCTCGTTTATTTGCAATCACCTTGAGAAAGATTCGTGGAGATATGGAGCAGCGTTTCAGAGACATGCTAGAACTGTCGGTGCCAGCATGGGTGATCAACCCATTCAAATGTGACATTCGAGATGTGAAGCGCGAATTACAGGACGAAATTATCAACTTGTGAATGATAGTGTAGCAGCATAGCAAACCTGTTGTGCATTTTGTGATAAACCACCAAATTTGGCACAAATGTACTTAATATGTTGCGAACATTTTAGATATTGGGCCACTTGAAATTCTCTCTTTATGTCCGCCATATTGGATTTCAAAATGGCCGCCACTTGAAATCTACATTTGCTATTATCTCTGGACGTAATGCAGCTATTGACTTGATTCTGGTATCTAAATGTATGTTTTTGGGGCAAGGAATCCAATGGTACCATTTTCAACTTAATATTATCTATCACAGTCTGTTATATAATTTTATTTGGAAATTATCTAGGCAAATATTGGATTCAACACAATACTTTGAAAAAATGTCTTAGTTCTGTAAATGTCTTAGGTATAATACTGACATGCGACATGGTCTAGTATTTGAGGCTAGGTGTACGGTATCTGAGGCTAGGTATATACCGGTACTGAAGATACGTGTACATAAACAGTGTCATGTTAACAAGTTCAGCATTGCCACAAGTACATGTATGTTGTTGACTCATCGTCATGTGCAGTCCCCTTCACACACTCAGAGGGCTGTGCACTGAAGGGCAGCCTTTTTGCACTTGCAGCGCCTCACACACCCTTTCTTGCACTTCAAGAAACCAGCTCAATGCAGCTGTGAGCTGCCTCAGTCAGCCTTGTCCAGTAAGGTGTGTACTGTCCTTCTCCAGTCCTTGACCAACCCCAGTTGGTTGGTGGAGGGAGCTCTGGTGCTGGCAGCAGTATCTGACCCCACACATGTCCACCTTGATACACTGCCCTCTTGACATGTTCCTCCAGAGCTGCCTTCGTTGGAGGGATGAGCTGCACATTGTTCTTCCTTACGAAGAGTTTCCTCCTGGCCTTGTCAATGTCTGTGCATTTGCTGGTTCGATCATACAACAGGATCACGAACCTCTCGATGATGCGCATTGCATCGTCTGGTATGTCACGAGGTGCAGAGGACAGCAGCAGCAGCGCCTCAGTGAGTTCTTGGCAGTACCGTCCAGACTGCCCACGCAGTCTTCTTGCCATGTCTATGAAAACTAGACACAGTGTCGCATCCAGTTAGAGCGTGGAACATTGGCAGTGCACGAGCCTTCTCTCGTCCCAATCCAGCTGCTATTTCGTGTGCTGCTAGGTATCGGAAACTCTGGCCTGTTCCGAATGCCAGCCACAGTTTGTCTTTCTGGTTGCAACTCCTGTGCCAGGGACACTGCCAGCACCACAACATCGGTGTCTACAGTCCGGATGAGTATTGCATGGTGTCCATGCTGGACTGCGTGAGATGCATGCAGCAACATCCGACTGTCAGCTTCTTCATGGTTACATGGGGCGAGTGAGGTCAGATCTGGCAGTAGTGGCTTGCTGAGCACTGCCTCTCCATCAGTAATGACGAGTTGCTTGTCCTCCTGGTCAAACCATTCCATGAGAGCTGCTGAGAGGAACCTGAACAGCTCGGTCTTGTTGCTGTCCATCGTAGGAAGTTCTGCCAGTTTCCTGGTATGGCTGCGGCAGCCACCACACGTGCTCCGCACACCTTGTCCCCGCTTGCACGTGTACTACCTTTCAGTGAATCAGCAAGGTAAGTATCCCAGACAAGATCCAGGCGTGACACTGTT
The DNA here is from genome assembly GCA_035128595.1 of Eptatretus atami. Taxonomy (NCBI): domain Eukaryota; kingdom Metazoa; phylum Chordata; class Myxini; order Myxiniformes; family Myxinidae; genus Eptatretus; species Eptatretus atami. Next base: position 66,503,182 of record CM068965.1, on the reverse strand, counting down.
TGCAGCTTCGTGGACATATATGGGATGAAGATCTGTTGTGCATACTCTTCAAAGGTCTTTGATGCAGCCGGCTTCAGCATCTGGACGATGGCTGCTCCATCAAGCACAATACAGGTCGTGACAGGAGTCTCTGTCTTTGCGTCGGAGACTTCTTCCAAGCATGTGAGGGAGATCACTCTTGGTACCAGTGCAGAGGCTTCCACCATCAGACAATGCAGGAGGACATGCCTGATTCTCCTGACAAAGAAACTCCTCAAGGTTTCCATCCCTCATCTGGCAGCCAATGTACAGGCGTGCGAAGAGTTCACGGTCATTCTTGATGGAGGCGAGCTGTTGCTGACCTATGCTCTGGCTTCTTGGAGTGGAAGTGCTGAACACCTTCAGCTTGTTACGAGGAATGGGTCGTCACTGCCTTTGTTCTGTCCAACAGACACTCTCTTGGTGAAAGCCTCGAACTGCTCTTGGCCAATCCTCTTGGCATTCATCACGGTCTCCACAGCAGCAGGATCTGCGATCTCCTTTGTGTCCAGTTTGACTACATCCTGACTCTCTCTCTCGAATGGGTTGCCCATCTCCTCTATGACACCGATGAGAGAGCGAACATCTTTCACAAATGAGGCCTGTACACTTGGCGTCTGATCATGATGACGTTGTCTGCTGTTTGCCGTCTCCAGTGTTGGTTCCCATCCTGGAATTCTTTGATCACCCTGGCAACTTCTAGTCCCGCAACCATCCAGCGACGTAGGGCACTAGGTTGTCAGTGAGCCCAACTGCTCCACCGTCTCCTTTGATGCAGGCATTATTCTGCTCATGTGCCTGGTCAATCGGGATTGAAGAGAACACCCTCTGTGTTTTCTGAACGGTGAAGTGGCTTTCCCTGAATTCCTGGCTACATCTGGGTTTTGATGGTGAGTTCGGCCATGTCCTTCAGGTGCACTGGTATCCACCTAGCATAGTGGGTTGATCCAGTGCATGGAACCAGGGACCAGCTCTATCAGAGCATCGAGGTACATCATTAACGATCCCTGCCTGAGAGAACGCACATACACTAGAACAACAGTTCTAGTTCCAGCACGGTTGCCCAGTAGTGAAACTGGGGGATGTCTTTCTCCTCTCTGGCAACACCAGTCTTCAAAAACATACATTTAGATACCAGAATCAAGTCAATAGCTGCATTACGTCCAGAGATAATAGCAAATGTAGATTTCAAGTGGCAGCCATTTTGAATCCAATATGGCAGACATAAAGAGAGAATTTCAAGTGGCCCAATATCTGAAAATGTTCGCAACATATTAATGTACATTTGTGCCAAATTTGGTGCTTGTATACAAAATGCACAATTCTTTTGAATATTTGGGCTAAGCCGCCCCACTATGATGATGAGGCGAAGTCAAGATTCTCGCAGCATGAATACGGCAAATTCTGGATTCTGGAGCGGGGCGAATACCCGCAATGTGGACAGAGGCAGAACTGCTGCTGATGGTGTTCCCACATCATACCTTGTTGAAAGAGGGTTCAGCGCCGTGATGGTGCTGCTGACCAAGTATCGAAACCGCCTTGACATACCAAGAGGGGCGATCTACGTCTCTACCTCACTGAGATGGAGCGACGTTCGTAATCTCGCAGCGAGTCACCAGGCCCACCCTTCACACTAACGGTATTTGGGCCTGTGATAACAGATTCCCAGTTTGCCTCACCTGGACCTGTTCTGCTGAACATTGTAGGTAGTGCAAAATAAAATAGAAAAGTAAAGGAAAAGTAAAGTAAAATAAAGTAAAATATTATTCAGAAAATATTTGGCTTCTGTTATTTTTGCTTCCTATCTTCATAAATCGGACTATCCTATTGCCCACTGGGTGTCCGACCACGAACAATAGGACAAGGGGGCATTGGGCCGGTCCAAGAGGGCAGAAGGGGGCGCTAGTCAAAAAAAAGTTTGAGAACCACTGGTCTAAAGGATCACAAGGTATCTCATGGTTCTAGGGGTCTTAAAGGATCTTTGGGCATTTAGTATTACTAGTGCGGGCCCGTAGGTGCATGCCCGTATGTGCGTGCCCGTACGTGCAGCTTCGTTCCTTCGCTCTCTGTACGAACGAAAACTGGTATATTGGCATTTGTTTCAATTATATCGAGACCAACTATCATAAATGGCCATAAACTGGAAACAGCTGAAACGGATGAAGAAACGATATCAAACTTGAAGGCCATACTGGGGTCATTCCCCAGCATCAATTGTGACAACTCATATTCAAAAAAAAAAAAAAAAAAACTTTGTGACGACACTCGTGACGTATAGCACGTCGTCCTTCATTGTTTGAGTAAATAAAATGGCCATAATTGGGAACGGCTTAATACCGATTAATACAACCTTGAAAAGCAATCACAGCCCCGCAATTTCTTGGCAAAGTTTATATTATGATGACTCATGTTCGAGAAACAGCGGTCGCAGACACACACAGACAGACAGACCGACGACAGACACACAGAGATTGCTGGAATTATAGATAGATTAAGGGTCTTAAAGAGTCTTATGGTTCTAAAGGATCTGAGGAGCCTTTGGGCTCATACCGTTCTTAAGGGTCTTAACAGTGTCAAGGTATGAAGGAACAGCAATGAACAGCAACTGTATGAAGGAGAGATGAGAAAGATTCTTGACTTTGTAAAAAGAATGAACTTTGGAAGGCTGTGGCCTAATGCATTCCACAGTCGAGGAATTTGAGTCATGAGCTTTCATATCAGGCATGTGGTTTCAGAAAGCAAATTAATCATTCAAACAAACATTAGCAAAACGAGTGCAGGAAAAGTAAAGACAAAGCAAGTAGAAATGCGATCGCTTTGTCCTTCGCAATTGGCACAGTTTTGTTAGTTGGATGCCAGGATTTCGAGATCCTCCCCCTCGCCCCTGCCCACCCCAGGCCACCATTTTTGCCCTGTCTGTTTGTGGTGTATAATGCTAAGGATGAAATCAACAGGACGTCAATTGATATATACTAACCATCGTTGAGGTAAAGATGCTACGATGTCTTTCGTTGCAAAGAGGAGGCGAGCTGTTGCTGGCAGCCTGAACAAGTTACAAATTCCTGCTCTGATTACCAATGGGAAGGCAAAGGTAAACTACTTGATGAAATCCTTGTCGTGAGGCTGCTTTGTTTTCACTGAACCTGCCTTAAGGGCAGAACACCAGAGTTAGAATTGGAATCCATTTCCATGCCTGAAGTGGAATCACACACACCATTCCACCTTTTCACAGATCAAAGTATGAGTACATTCGAACCCAAGTGTCGGAGTCAGGAGTCCGAATACCTGGCAGTTATGACAATCCAACAAGGAACTAGAGAGGCACTTGGTAGAGCGCATACTTCTCCACCACGCAATGCTTGATCCATGAGAACATATCGGGTAAAAGAAATTTTTGAAATATGATGTTATATATTGTTTTTGGCCCTATCTCTCAACGGTGAAGAATCACTTTAAAAATTATCAGATCCTGATCCGGATTCAGATCTTAACCAAAATCTAATCAGTTCGTCCTTGTCACACAACCCTAACATATCACAAATTTCAACTGGACATCCGTCGATAACTATTTGAGATATCATGTACACAACAAACAGACAAACAAGGCAGTCATAGACTGGTACTATACCCGAAATCGTCAACTTGACCTCTGACCTTGTCTAATAAAATGTCTCAGAGAAGGTAGGACGCAAACCAGAAGTTTCTACGATAACTATCTGTTCAAACATCAAAAATCGTAACGTCGACCGAGCCAAAAAATCTCCATTTCTCCCACGCAGATTATTTAATACTATTTTATCAAAGTCACAAACCGTAATATTCGGCCATCCACCAAAACAATATTTACATAATCCGCGACGGCTTAGCGAGTCAGGCATGCGACGACTAACCTTATTGGGATAAAACATGACTTTTAACACCATCTTTATTCGAAAACACCGTCAGCGCGCACACGCAAAAACCTTTACGTGACTCAACGCGCGTCTGCTCGAGCGCGCTGCAAACCATGGCGTGACGAGCGTGACGCGGCGAGATGAAATATTTTTTAATACAATCTTAAAAACGTCCCAAAACATCCGATTTTTACCAAGAATTTCGACAACCGAGTGTTAAGCGTCCTAAGCGATCGCAAAACCGAGAAATTAAAATCGAAGTTAAAAACGACTCGTAACGTCGACGCGAAGCAAAAATACTCCATTTCTCCAGATGAATTTAGGAATTATGTTTGACCTCACTGTGACCTTGACCCTTATGACCGATTTTGACCACAAAATATAATCAGGCGCTAAGCCTCACCCTCCTGATCACGTGGTGTAGTTTGACATTGGTAGCTTCTTCCGTCTCGAGTTATCTGTACCAAACATCAAAAATCGAATTTTGACCTCGCTGTGACTTGACCTTTGACCGATTTTGACGCAAAAATCTAATCAAGCGCTACCAGCCATCACCTCCTGAATACGTGGTGTTAATTTGATCATTGGTAGCATTCTTCCGTTCTCGAGTTAATCGTGCCTACAAACAAACAACCACACACAAACAAAACACACAAAACACAAAACAGAGGACGGAAGTCATCAATAATACTTAGGAAATCTTTTGATTTCGTAGTAACAACAGACAGAAAGGTTTAGTGAAACATACACCTTCTTCAGACCTTCACCATTCGGTGGCGGAGGGTAACTAGGAACTTTGACACAGGAGGAGGCCATTCGCCCATCCTGAATGCACTATAACATCACCAGACCAATCCAACACGACTCCGGCACATAAACTAATCTCAATCAGAGCTGGTGGAGGGTATGCAAACAAATTCTAATTTATAAAAAGAAGCCATGTCTTGTACCTGTTCCTGTACCTGTCGAGCTGTTGTCGTGTTTACCTTGAGAACTGACACATGGATTTGAAATAACATCCAACGATGGTGGATTCAAGGCATTTCCGGGAAAGGATTATGACGGCAAAAAAAGGAAAATATAAATAAAGAAGTCGGTTATGGGGTGCAGGGTGTACCAGGCACGTGTGTCGAAACTGCAAACACCAACTTGTGATGCTGCCCAGCCCTCACCGCCTCCCCACGGAGGACAGGAATCTTCCGAGGAAATCCTTTTGTTAACTTGAGAACGGATTTCAATGAAACCAACCCTCAGGAAGAACACATAACCACTCATCCCTCTCCCTACGATCATATATATGTATATTTACAGGGTGGCGCTTTGAAGTCACTATATCCTTCCCAGTGAAGCATTCATTGTTCTTGAACTCTTTTAATATAGCAGATTTTATTGTACAGTTACTTACAATAATTAATTTGTCATTGTATCTGTATGTGCTCCATCTTCCTTTGAGTCAGTGTTTCCGCATACCATAGCGGGCGGGGGGTGAGCGCAGAGGGGAAGGGACGGAGAGAAGTTCGACGAAATTTTATCAGGGGTAAAGTAAACTTTCGGGCGACCCTGTATATATATATATTTAATATATATATATAGTAATAATACATATATACACATATATCTTCCTATATACTTACTAAAACTCTCATCTTGTAATGTATGTATGTATGTATGTAATGTTCCCGCAATACAGCCAAAACGGTGTACAACGAATAGCGCAAAAAATTTAGGGCCACCTTATCACCATTCTCCTGCGGTGGTGGCAGTATCAAGTTTTTTTCAATCGGGCAACGAAAAAAATTATTAAAAAATCAATTCGCGAATCCAGTCAAGTACTCTTCGGGCAGAATTTGATCAATGGCAAACAACCTCACAGCGGTATAGTTTCACTGGGCTATCTTTTTTTTTCTTGAAATGATTTTTTGGCATCAAACCGCTGGTCACAACGTGAACCAACGTTCACGGATGTCTTCGTTAATAATATATATATATCTATATATATATATATATTATATATATATATATATATATATTATATATATATACTATATAATATATATATATATATATAATATACAGTAATACCTTGACATAACGAATGCAGCTAACTTATGAGTATTCCGAGTTACGAGCCGTTTGCACTTCGGACGATTTTTTGCTTTGTGTTACGGAGTCGAGATGTCCGAGTTACGAGTGGAGCGAGCTTTGAGACGCCGCGCGAGCCCCAAGCAGCGAACACCGCATCTGCCCAGCCTTTTTCACGCATCTCCCGCCGACTCCTTGTTCAGTTCTCTTGTTATCTGTTGGGTAGGTCGTTAAGCTATTAATTACAAATTAAGGGGTCGTTACACTTAATTGTAGCAATTAGTGTAATGGCAAAGGGATAAAAAAAATAAAATGTAAAAAAACAATTTGTAGCCATTAAGTTTTTGCGATAAAGTGAATAAAAAAAAATAAAATAAAATTGTATCAATTTACGTTTAGGCGATAAAGTGTGATGGAACCTTCACACCAATCCACTCATACACATCTGGCGCCACAACCATCCTCCAAACCAGAATCTTCCGTAAGCCGAAGTCGTCTCATCTCAAGGTAATCACTTATAAAACCAGTTTATTTATTATAATTCTATTTATTATCTTGTATTAATGTTTTGTATTAATTATTTTATTATTTTTAAATTACATTCTCTATTTTTTAACTACGATAACAATAGAAATTGAGGGTGTATGTTTGGGGGGCTGGAACTGATTAATGGTATTTAATTAATTTCACATTGGGAAAAACTTGTTTTGATATAACGAGCAAGAGCCGAGTTACGAGCTCGGTCACGAACAAATTAAACTCGTAATGTCAAGGTATTACTGTTTGTATATAGTGTATATATGTACAGTCTATATTAGAATGTATATAAGTATATATAATGTATATATATGTATATATATACTAGTATGTCTGTATATATGTATACTTGTGTGTGTGTGTGTGTGGTAGATATCTATATATTACTGTATAATGATATAATTATACATACATATGATTTATGTATATATATATCTTTTTCTCTTCTTCGTCGCTGCTCCCGTTAGGGGGTCGCCACAGCGGATCATGCCGTTATATCGCATAGTGATTTGTAGATCCGCATAGTGAATTTGTATGATCGCATTAAGTGATTTGGCACAGGTTTTACCGGAGCCCTTCGCCTGACGCACCTGGTCGCTGCTCTTACAACCTGGGATATGGTACACCTAATTTTTACCCAGGGCAATACACTGCACAGTACACTGGTGCTACACTTTGCCTACTCAGACGATGACTAGGCTGAGTTAACTCTCCTGGTGTGTATTAAATTCAAGTGGCCAACAGGCTTGACCTCAGGACTTTTGGAGATTCTCAGCCACTTACCCCTAAACCACTACCACTACGCCAACACAGGCTTATTATAATATATATAATTATATATATATATATATATATATATATATATATATTTATATATATCGCATTCAATATATATATATATTTATCGCATCATATATATATATATACATATATGCATCTATATATATATATATATATCATAATATATATATGGATGTGTGGTGTGGTGTATATATAATATATATATATATATATATATAACATATATATATATGTGTGTTGTGTGTGTATATATATATATATAATATACACATATATTATGTGTATATATACATCTAAACATATATATCTATCATAGTTACACACACATCCATATGATTATATAATATTTATACTATATATATATATATTACTATATATATATATATATATATATATATATATTTATATATCTATTATATATTATACACATCACACACATCCATATATATTATTTATATATATATATATATATATACCCACACACATCCATATATATATATATATATATATATATATATATATATATATCTATATATATATTGTGCGAACTATACCGCTGAGGTTGTTTGTATTTTCAAATTCTCTACCAAAGTACTTTCATTGAATCAGGACATTGAATTTTTTAATAATTTGTCATTGCCCGATTTGAACGAAACTTGATACGCATACTTGATACCTTGATACGCAACTTGATACTTAGATATGCACTTGATACTAATACTGGCAACCGCAGGAGAATGGTGAGTAAAGTGGCCTAAAATGTTTGTGCTATCGTGTACTGTTTGGCTGTATTTTGGGAAATACATACATACATATATACAAGATGAGAATTCTTCATATATATAGAAACAGCATATATATATATATATAATATAATATATATATATATATATATATAATATATTTATTATATTAGATTATACTACTATATATATATAATTCTCCACACGATGATCCAATTCCACGAATCTAAACCCATACTCGTTTACATTAAAACAAAACTTTCCATCCTTCATCTTCTTTTTTCACTACTTGTGTGATTTTTTAAATCAACATTTCCATTTTATTCATGTAAAGTATATATCGCCCTATCAATCAATATTTCCGATTATACACACCGCCTTTTTTAAAGCATTACGAAGCGGGTCGCTGGAACTTCAACAAAGGTGGGAAGGATGCACGAAGAAACATTAGCTGATATTCAATAATTTAATTCACTACGATTTTTAAAAGGGTGAAAGATTGATTTTTTATTTATTTTATCTGTAAAACCTGTCGGTCAAACACTATGAACATTATTAATTACGTAAACAAAATTTCCCTCTTCTCCTCTCTCACTGTGCTTCCGTCCGTGAAGAGTGGCAGACTAAGTGAGCTGGTGGCACGTACGGTGCTTCGTGGTAGGGTAGGGGGACGTGACGTACGGATTTCTCTGACGTGCAAACACGTAAAAATTCTACATGTAAAAGGAGCCGTTGTCTATCTGTCGCGCTATCAACTTGAGAACGGATTTTAACCCGCGACGGTGGATTCAGGACTATCCAGGAAGGTTTGTGTGTGGCGAACTTGCCGTACTGGTTTCTCTACGGAGTGCAGGATCTCCGCAGGAATGATTTTTGTTCTTGCCCTAGCATTAACAACCATCGCATCAAAGACTTTGGTATTCTCCAGTCAGCGAAGCGACTTGGTCTCATATACTCGTCATATTTAAACGGAGGTATTTATATTATTATTACGATAAATCAATACGTATTTGTTTTTTGTGGGGGAAAAAAAAAAGGGGGGAGGGAGACTGAGCTCCTTGTAATCTTGAGGAATGCAGAAGACCGACCACACACCCTCGATTGAGGACCCTCCGTGCTTCCAGAGATCAACAATCACGACAAATGTGTAACATCACGCCCATCCATACACAAGCCTACCTGATAAGCCCTGCCAAATTATCTCTATCTTCCCTTCCCTCTCCCTCTCCCTCTC
>CM068965.1:66444508-66454749 GCA_035128595.1 Eptatretus atami | reverse complement strand
TTATATAAATAAATAAATACATATAAATTATATAAACATATAAATATATACATTATCAGTCAAAAGTTTTAGAACACCCCATTTTCAGTTTTTACTGAAATTTAAGCAGTTCAAGTCAAGTGAATACCTGAATGGTACAAGCTAAGCGATAAACTGCCAGAGGTTAAAAAAAAAGTTTAGGTTAACCAAAAACTGAAAATAAATGTAAATTTCAGAGTTGTTGAAAAAGGCGCTTTTTAGGGAACAAGTAATGGGTTAGCAACTGGCAGCTGTTCTTGAGCGATGGAAGTAAATTAAGTCTTGAAGTTGATGCAAACAATTCCTTCAGGTGTCCCAACTTTTGTTGATTAGTTAAAACAACCTTTGTCTGTATAAAGCAGTGTTGGAACAGACTGTGTTGCTACACCCTCTGAAGCATCATTTGGACAATATTGCACTGCAGGAAGTAGTATATTGCTATCTATAATGGTGCGAAAAAGACAATTAACAAAGAAAGACAGACATACCATTATAACCCTGAAAGTGTATGTTTTCCTTAGAGAAATTGCAAATAAGCCAAGGTAGCAGTGAGTACAGTTTCCTACACCATCAAAGCCACTTGAAGTGGAGGAAACTCTGACAGGAAGACGTCTGGCAGACCCAAAGCCACAACACAATCAGAAGACAAGTTACTGAGAGTCAACAGTTAGAGTGGTGGGCGTGATAAATGCATGATAGGTGCTCAACAGGACAGCAGCTTCAAGCACAGCTTAACACTGTTCGACGTAAGGAAGTTCAGTTTCAACTGTGAAGAGGAAGATTCGAGCTGCAGGTTTGACAGCTCGAGTGGCAGTAAGAAAGCCATTGCTAGAGAGGCAAAATAAGAAAAAGAGGCTTGCCTGGGCCATGAAGCACCGCCAGTGGACTACTGAAAACTGGAAAAGGTCTTATGGACGATGAATCAAAAATTGAAATCTTCGGTTCATCACGCAGGGTTTTGTACGAGTCGGCGAAAGGATGGTTCCTCGTGTTGTGACACCAACTGTCAAACAGGGAGGAGGAAGCGTGATGACTGCAGCTCTTTTGCTGGATCCAGAGTTGGCGACTTGCACAGAGTGACTGGCACCCTGAACCAAAAGGGCTATCATAGCATTTTGGCAGCGCCATGCAATACCCTCTGTCCATGCCGAGTTGGTCAGGGGTTCATCCTACAGCAAGATAAGACCCAAAATACCTCCAGGCTGTCAGAACTATCTTAGAAGAAAAGAACAAGACGGTAGGCTTCAAATCCTGGAATGGCCAGCACAGTCTCCAGACTTAAACCCATCGAGCTGGTTTTTGGATGAACTGGACAAACGGGTGAAAGCAAAGCAACCTACAGTGCAACACATTTATGGAAGTTCTGCAACAGTGTTGGGAAGAACTTTCCGAACAATATTTGATTTCCATTGTAGAAAGAATGCCACAAGTATGTTTGGCTGTATAGCTGCAAAAGGTGGCTACTTTGATGAGTCAATATTTAGATTAATTTTGTTCAACAAAACGATTCATGATTTCTGCTTTTATCTACAATTGTTTATTTGTTCTCTCTTTAATTTCAGAGTACATTGAAACTTAAACTGCTTAAATTTCAGTAAAACTGGAAAAATGGGGTGTTCTAAAATTTCAGACCGATTGTGTATATATATAATATATAGTTGTATGTATATGCACATATAAATATATAAATATATATGTATATATACATATACATTCATACATATATATATATATATATATATATATATATATAATATATATACGTATATACTGTACATATATACAACATATTATAACAGGGGCTGCAAAATAGGGTATACAGTAAGGCTGTACTTGTTTTCATTACTGTATACTACTTTTGCAGCCCCCTGTATATATATATATATATATATATAATATATATATATATAATATATATATATTATATTATATTATAATTGTTGCCGGCCCGGGGACCGGTGGCGAGAATGACCGCTAGGTGGGGGAAGTTACGTCCCCTCCCACCAGACTTCCGGAATTGTAGGCCGTCGCTCACGGATAATTTTTGAGGCGGCGGGTCGCTTAACCGACCGTGGACGCCAATCCCTCACCGCGTAGCGTAGGGTCTTTTTGTCGAGAACCAATTTACCTAATTAACCACGGCGGTGTCGTCTACCGGGGAACCACGCCCTCGGTATGTCTTGACCGAATAGATCACTCTTCAACTACCAACTACCTTTCCGGTTTGGATACAGCCTAGCATAATACCAAGAACGTACCGGCTAGAATGAACAGAATATCGGGGATAAAGACCCGGCCTAACCTCAGATCTGACCATTCTGGACCAATGAAGGAAAAGACGAAAAACGAACTGGGAATATTTCTAATAATAATTTATTTACAATAAAGCGAGGAAAGTTATGTGGTACAGGTAACAGGTTTATGGGGATGTTATGCAGGGGAAATGAGAGAAAGATGTAGTGCGACAATTTTCAGCAACTTATAAAAACAGACACAGAGAGACTTGTCGCCGAGAGATAATACAGGCAAGATTTACAAGGTTCGAATAACTTATACTGTTCTACTTAATGGACGGCGCCAAACACTCAGACACACACTCGGACAAAATAAACCCAGTTGAAGGCAAAGCACTTTTGTAGCCAGGGAGGGAAGGAGTTGAGGTCGGCAGATCTCGGTACCTGAATTCAGGGGAAAGGGATGCTCCGTGGTGCGGCACCTGACAATGGTCGCGCAGCTCGGCCCACAGCCGCATGTGTGGAGTTCGTGTGTGTGTGGAATCCAAGGCAGCCAGGATCATTGGGTATCTCCCACGATGAGGCTGAGTCTTTGGGTCTCTCACTCTCTCACTCTCAACGAACGACCCCAAAGAACTCCTTGGATCCTCCAAGATCTTCTTTAAAACAATCCTGGTCTGGGACAGGATTCGGGCTTCCATGCGTCTGTTGCAGTTCGCTTCTTTTCCAGACCCCAAAGAACTCACGACTCCAGCACAGAACGAACTGTCTCAGCACTTCACGAACTCTCCGAACTCCAAGCAGTCCACCCTGAGGATGGTGTCGTAATTTATCCATCTCCCTCAGCGGGGAGGGGCCATGGTGAAGCTGACGTCACTGTCCGCCTTGATGGACGGGCTTCCATGGGTCCGCCCTTTCTGGGCGGGGTTTCGGCCATACCGGGAAGCCCGTCCCTAACACGTGCGGACTTGCCAAAAACGAACTACTGTAAGAGGATTTTGGCCTTGGACAGCGAGTCGCCGGTTAGGCGATGTAGGTGAACATGCGGTTGTTCGCCCACACGCGAGTAGCAAGCGAGAGGAGGGACAAGCAGGCAGAGGGTACCGTGGGTTGTCGTGGATTTGCCTTTGAAATGAAATGGAGTGGGGATATAAAGATTTATTAATCTAACTAAAAAACATCGCAACGCACCCCTTTAATTTTCCACTAAACAAAAGGAAGGGATCGATCTACACAGATACTTAATGGAATAACTGACTTGGGACACCTGTATGTTGTATGCATCGGTTCCTAGAACCGTACAATATATATATATATATACATATATATATATTACACACACACAAACACATGTAAATATATAAATATTACATTATACACATATAAAATGTGTGTGTGTGTGTGTGTGTGTGAAAGTTTATTTTTCTTCCTTGAACTCATAAACCGCTGGATGGAATGAATTAAAATCGGTGGTTTGTACCCGGGGTGTGGGCGGTAAGGTTTTGGACCGTCAAAAAAAAAAAAATACTCTGGAGTGGAAACATTAGAACTGAATCGCTGAAAGAATGAGTTTAAAAACCGGTGGTTATTTATACTCGTGGGTGCACTCGGGGGTTTGAGGGAGGATGGAGGGGCTGAATGTGCACAAACAAATGCTGGCAGATGGGACACCCAGCTTAACGTTCATCCAAAGAAAACGACACACCTTGTAATGCAATGCTTGCCTGCGACCACCAATCAGACAATTTAATAGTCATGTCGGGAATCAACTTAGATTGACTGGACAAGGTTCGCCCCACATTGGAACACAGATGACGTGTCTGATAAAGGTTGCTTGACAGATTCCAAATGGGAACTTCTTAATTTAAGAGTTTGTAGTGAACACGCGTGTACCGACAAACCTCAAGCCTCACACTCGGTGATAAACAATGTGAAGCTATCATGACGAGGCGTGAACAGAAGGGAACCGGTCATGCAAGACATATAATCAACCTGTCATCGGGCAGGTTTGCATTACTTGACGGCATGATAAGTTCAAAAGTTTTCGAAGTTAATAATATATGTTCCCTTTCAAACAACTTCAAAAGCAGGAGGCCATTAGGCCCATCAAAGCCTGCAGTATAATTACCAACCATGGTTGTTTGTCAATGCTCTGTCTTTTTTAATGCTGAATATGAAGCAAGGAAGCAGCACTTACTATTTTAAACTCTTTCGTATGACTCGGATCTAATTCGAACCACTGACCTCCCGACTCAGAGCGGAAAAACTTGAACCATGACGTCACTGAGTCTGGTTTTTTGCTCTCCAAAAGTTTGTCTTAAAAGCTCATTCGCGATAAAACTTTTATCCGTTCACCTTTTAACCTCTGTGGCAATTCTCATTTCGTTTCTGCGGTTGGCAAATAAGGAAGCTCCATTGGAAAACGGAAAGCAGACAATGGGGTTATAAATGACTAAATATATTATTAAAAAGGGCACCCCAAATACTGTTTATGGTTTTTTTGTTTTCTCTCTATAAGTTCAATGCTTAAGTTTAAACTAACGAAGTAGCGTAAAGTATTACCTTCTACAACACACATTGTGATGTCAAATGATTCCACACGCCCACAACACCACATTGTTTCGAATTCGACCTTTTTATTATGTTTATATATCAGGATCAGGAAATACGTTTGCAATACACTCGTGTTCAAAAAGTTACACAACAAGATACAACAAACAGCCCAGGAGATACATATGTGTATATATATATACAGTATATATATATATATATAATTTATGTATATATACAATATATATATATATATATATTATATATATGTAATACATATGGCATTCTTCGGGCGATTGTTGTCTTCTTGAGATGTTTTAAACACCCACTCATACCTCCGCAACAGTGTTGCCACGTGACTGTGCACTGACCATCGGATGAAGCGTGCAACAGCCTCGCGATCGAGAACAGTCGTAGTTTTTGAGGAAGGATAATTCTTCCCATAGCAGCTCCTTCTGCGTTTCCTCCTCGTTCGTTCTCTCCAGTGCCCGGAAGACCGCAGCGCCCACGAGCAGGAAGATGAAGTACGCAATGATCAAAATGAACGTCCGATGGAATCGCGGAAGGGCACCCCTTCTTGGCCAGAGAGAACAGCTGTTGCTCATTGCGTTTGTGACAAGTCAAGTCACCCGAATGATCATGAACTTTCATTTGAGCCCTTCCCAACTGGGCGGAGGTTTCGCCTGGGATGGGTCACTGTTAACTTTCTCAAGTCGGTATTCCGCAAAGCCACCACCCGAACGTTTCGGCTTCTCATGACAATTCTTAGACCGAAACAAACCGCGTGTTGGTTGGTTTCATAAATAACAACAGTATGTGTGGTATATGCATGTGTATATATATATATATTATATATATATATATATATATATATATAAATAATATATATATATATATATATATCCAAGTGGGGTGTTCTTGCACACTGCAAGCAACTACTCTGGTGCGTCCTACATCATCCATTGGGACCATACTCCGTGCAGAGCATTGGTGCTGCTAAGCAAACTCCTGGGCTATTGGGAACAATCCCGGCGGGTTGCCACTCTGACACAGGTACACAGCAAGCTGGTGCTCATTTTTGCCGACCGTCGAAAGGATGGCAGGCAGAGTCAACCCCACCTGGTATTAATTCAACAGCCGAGTGGGATTTTGTACTCAAGATCCTAGGATCCAGCCCACCCCTCCTAACCCATTAAGCCAACACCAGGCATCTGTGTCCTACGTGCAGAACATAATAAATATAAGCTTTTATATATTTGATGATGTGGATTGTGAGAGATCATGATATTCAACAGCACGAGTTATGATGATATGACAGCCAAAAGCAAACTCAATTGTTTACATGTTCATAATTAACTTTATCATGACCAAAAAAAATGGCCAAGTCACATGACAGCAAAATGCAATGTAAGTAGAATGCAATATTTCAAGTGTGCTGCGCCATTACTACGATTACTTAGTCGTTAACAAATTGCTAATTAACTATGATTGCTTATTAATTAGCAATATTTAAAACATCAATACTGAAGCACATGATAGATCACAGAGATAGACACAGGAATCCCTTGGTAATTCCTTCCTTTCTTTTGCATAAATAGTGGGGCAACTTAGCATAACAACTGTGCATTTTGGTGAGGAAAGCACCAAATTTGGCACACTAGTAGCCTATATGTTATAACAGATTTGGATATGGGCCATCTCAAAAATTTTTGATGGCAGTGGAAAATGGCTGCCACAGCCATCACGCGGCTGATATTTGAGATGGCCCAATATCCAAATCTGTTCATAATATGATAGGCTACTCGTGTGCCAAATTTGGTGCTTTCTCACAAAATGCACAATTGTTATGCTATATTTAGGCTAAGTTGCCCCACTAAAAGTCTGTTGTCCTTCAACTGTTTTAAAAGCTCATTGGTGCTGCATCCTATTAAACAGATAATAACTCAAGTAAATCAACAATTAGTGATTAGAATAAGCTCTTATTAAAAAATACAGGCGATAATAAGAGCTACTATAATTGAATGAGTTTGTGTGTGTGTGTGTGAAACATCAGGCATAACTTTTTGTCTATTAATTACGTACGTCTATTCCATTAATTACGTACTATTTGAATGCACTCTTTGACCCTTTAGAGCTGCTGAGATCCCTTCGAACTTTGAAGGCCTTGAAGGAACCCCAAGACCTTTAAGACCCAATTACCAGAGGACCCAAAAGACCCACAAGACTCCGAGACCTATAGACCCTTTAAGACCACTATAAATGGATGAGGTATGTGTGTTTGTGTGGGGGGGGGCAGGTGGCATGTCCTTTTTGGTGGAGCTCGACCTCGAGGGGGGCAGGTGGCATGTCTTTTTGTGGAGCCTCGACTCGAGGGGGCAGGTGGCATGTCTTTTGTGCAGCTCGACTCGAGCTTTCTGATGTGGAATGTGAATCCAACAAAATGATTGTCATGAACCTCTGAATTGATTAGGCAAATTACGGCAAAAATTTTAGAATTCTCATGTTTTAAACCGCACGCCATGTTAGGGTAATATAAGCAGCGTTATAACGTCCTTCAACCATAGCTGACATTCCTAATTACAAAATAAATCACAAAAACAATGATAATATTGTTTACAAAGCAAAGATTAGTTAATACGACTAAATTAACAACAATAATATTGATATTAGCAGCTTAGCTGCCAGGGCAGCAGCTATTATTTCTTGGAAGGGCAACTGTGTCGCTGATACAGTGCCCCTCCACAAGCAACACACTGGTATTCATTTCAACTGACTTCAGAAGGATAACAGACTGAGTCAACCCCCTGGTGTATAATTCAGTGGCCAATGGGGCTTGAACTGAGGACCGAGGATCCCAAGCCACCACCCTAACCACTAAGCCAAGCTGTGGATGAAGGCCTTGTAAGTGGATGGTAGTTCAGGTGTCCAAGGAAGGACTTTGTACAATGGCGAATGCCCAGTAGGGTGGCTGCATTTGAGGCCAACATCTGAAATGTGTTTTGCAGAAGAAAAGATCATGGCTGATGTGGAGACCCAGGAATTTTTGAATGCACTGAACTTCTCAAGAGATTGTTAAGAAGTAGATGGGGATGTTTGGTCAGACGGTCCTTTGAGAGAGATAGTGAAAGTGTGAGATTGTCTGGATTAAAAGACATGTACCAAGTGTTTGACCTGCTTGTGATTTTGTCAAGGTCTGAAGAGAGGACAAGAGGCTACAGCCTGCCTTTGTCTAAATGATAATGGATGTCACAGAGGATGGAGTCATTAGCATATGGATAAGAAGATTTCCAGTCAGAGAGAACACTGATGAAGATCAGGAATAGGATTGGCCCAGAACATTGCTTGGGGCACTTAAGCCTGACAGGGAGAGGAGATGAAAGGATTCCGTTGAGAGCCACACATTGGTTATGAGAGTAGAGTTGGCCCTGGATGCCATAGGCCTGATAGTTTGGAGAGCAAGCAGGATCCAGTTCAGGTCAGGTATTGGGAGCATGCGCCAAGTCAGTGCGTCGCTACGTCACTTCCACCATTACTCCAGGGGCCCTCCGTCTGACCATCCCCCCAGAGCAGTGCCTGCCCATCCCCATCTCCTTGAGATGCTGATCAACCCTGCTTGACAACCATGAAGGCATGTGGTCGCCAAATGGTTCCTCCACTCACGAGGTTCCTCACAGTAAGAAATCTGTGAGCAGGATCAGCGTCCAGAAATGAGCCATCCATACAGCTGCAGCTGACGCTCACGGACTATGCAGGTAACAAATCTCATTGTAGTTTCTCAGCAACCCGCTCGTTGGACAAAAAGTCCACGCAGCGATAGCCAATGATCTTCGAAGAGAACTGGTAACCAAAGGGATTAAGTCCCATCTCATATCCTCGTAGAGTTGAAAAGTCTCACATCATCCGTAGAGCAAGACTGGAGAGCACAAGGACCTGAAGACTCAGACTTTGTCGACCTGCACAGGTACGCTGCGCACAGCCCATGTCAAAATGATCCATGACTCCTAGTCCCGACCAACGTCTGGTGACCTCTGGCTCACAGCCATCAGAGACAGGAATATCACTGCACTAAGTGAATCTCTCTGTGACTATCAACATCCTCACCAACAAACATGTACGACAAGATAGCAGCATCCAAGGTGTCCATTGAACACCCTGGTTGTTAGTTTTGATCTAGGAAACCCATAAATCCCAGTGGCCTCCGATCCTCATTCAGCCACCTCAAGGACGCCAAAAGGATATCCAGAGTCTTCGCAAAGATGACTGCTCATCTGTGAAATCAAGGTCAGATGCAGCGTTCAAAGCATGAGAATATTGTCCAGAGTTACGGTCCTGACTCAATGGCGACATTGAGGCCTCCCATTCAATTCTTATGGTGAGTTTCAAGCAGCATGTCGAAGGGGAGTGCAACCATAATTGGTGATCTGGATGGATTGGAGAAAAGGAAGGATTTCATATCAACTGCATGAGATTCCAGAACCTTGTTGATGATTGGAATAAACTGAAACATGCCGATGAAATTTGCACCCCCTTTCAAAATTTTCTTATTTTGTTACCATTATTAGCCTGGAGATTAAATCGCAATGGAAGCAGAACTTTTCCACCACCTTTATTTACACTTCGTAACCCAAACTTCCAAGTGAAAAACAATCCTATAAATTTCAGAAAATTAATTAAATACTACATAACTAGATTATTCTGGTTGATAAATGTCCACCCCCTTTGAAATAAGCAATTGTAGAATTAGCTAGGTGTAACCAATCACCTTCAAAATCACACACCAAATTGAGTGGCCTCCACTGTGTTACATATCATGATTCTAATTATTTCAGAATAAAATAAGTTGGTTCCTGAGGTTTTCCTCTTGTTGGGTCGTGCATTTCACAGCAAAGACTCAGTCATGAGAACCAAAGACCTTTCAAAAGACTCTGGGATCAGTTGTGGAAAGGCATAGATCAGGAGATTGGTATCAAAATATTTAAAGACCTTGAAAATATCCTTGGAGCCAGTCAGACAATCACTAAGAATGGAAGGCATATGTGGGATTTTAACCTCTAAAAGTTAATGAGGACCTCTAAAGGATGAACCACCAACCCTGCCTAGATCAGGCCCATCCTCACTCCAAACTGACTGATCAAGCAAGGAAGGAGAGTGATCAGAGAGGCCACCGAAAGCCATGGTAACTTTGAAAGAGCTACATGACCTGTTATGGCAAAAGACTTGTTCACTGTTGCATGTGACAACAATATCCGCAAGCACTCCAGCAAGTCTGGCTGTATGGTCGGTGGCAAGAAGGAGGCCATTATCAAAAAAGCAGCCACCTGAGTCCCGTTTTTGAGGTCTGCAATAAACATCCGGAGATTGTTGAAGCCATGTGGCAAAACGTTTTATGGTCCAACGAAACCCAGATGGAAATTTTTTTGGCTTAATGCAAAACATTAC
>CM068965.1:66432008-66439508 GCA_035128595.1 Eptatretus atami | reverse complement strand
CAATGCAAACAACCTCAGCGGTATAGTTTGCTGGAGCTATCCTTTTTTATTATTTCAATTTTTTGAAATGATTTTTTTATCAACCGCTTCACAATGGGAACCCAACGGTTTCACGGGTCGTCTAGTATGTAGAATATATATATATATATATATATATATATATATATATATATATATATATGTATATATATATATGTAATATATATTAACACATATATATAACACAATATATATGTGTTATATATTGTATATATATGTATGTATTATGTATGTATATGTATAATAATATATGAACAAGATGAACATCATAAATATATGTGGAAAATACGGGTCCAGGCCGGGAATCGAACCCAGGTCGTCTGGCAAACCGGGAATATATATATACTATATATATATATAATATCATATATAGTATTATGATATATTGAGTAATATATATTTGTATATGTGCGTGCGTGTGTGCATGCACATATTTCTGATTTTTTGATGTTCCACAATCTTTACAGAGCATTGGTGCTGTCAAAGGAAATTCTTGGCACCGGTTATACTGGCTGTTTAACCTTACCTTCCCAGCATTTGCCCATGCTCTATCCTTTCTAAATGCTCAACATCAAGCCAAGAATCAGTACGCACCATATTTTAAGTCTTTGGTATGAAATGACTGGGGTTTGAACCACTGACATCAGAGACTCAGAGCAGATGAGTTCCATCACCAATCTCCCAATTATCATATTACAGTATGATAATTCTCTCACTTCTATGATGCCTATGGTTTTCATGCAGAGAATTGGGGTATTGATTAGTCCATCCTTTGCGCAGCAGGAGATGGGGTTTTGCAATCACTTCTGTGTGTCTGTTTGTCTGTCCGGGCCATAACTTTTTTTTACCATTTGAGCTTTTGTCATGAAATTTTCAACAAGCTTTGTTATAAGATAGAGGAGACAAATTAAGAATTTGATTTTAAGGTCAAAGGTCAGCGTGACATAAAATCGTCAATTTTCATCCAATTGACCTGAAATTTTAATTACCATTTGAGCTTTTCTTATCAAATTTTCAACAGTTTTATTATGAGAATATACATTAGAGAAAACAAATAAATAATTTGGTCAAATGATCAAAAGTACATTTTAGCATATGGAAGAAGAAGGAATCCAAATACAAAGTGGATGGGCTTTGCATTTTCAGATGTTTCTAGTTATGACTTTTAGTTCCCACCTGGAGCTGCATTTGCGTTATACAACACATATTTACATTGGGAATGTGCGTCCCACTTGCCAGACCCCACCCTGAACCCCGGGGCTATTAACTTTTTAATGCCTAAAACCTTGTTGGGCGTGCCCCGAATACAACCACCAGTTTTTAAGTTATTCCATCCAGCGGTTTAAGAATGCATACAAGTCAAACAAAGAAACCTTACATCAGTGAGTCGGCAGGCAGAACAGGTTGCAAGCATAAACTGCTTAACTTCACAATGCATACTTGCCTGTGTTGGGCTCAGTATATTCAGTACAATGATTCGATTTAATAAACTACTTCAAGAGTTAAGCTTGCTTGAGAGCAATTCATACTCCTGTCAAAGTAACTTCATCATGGCTAAATATTCATTGCCAGAATGAAGACGTTTGTAAATGTCCGAAAAAGCCACACCAGAAAATTAATGAAACCTCTGTAGTGTGTATAAGATACATTGTCTATATCATTTGATTTATAAAGCAAAAGGCCTATTCTTAAATCAGGCTGATAGGATGGCCTGGAGGTATGCACACTGCCTTTAAGCCACCTGTCCTGGGTTTGAGTCCCAGCACAGCTTTAAACTGTCATTGTGGTGTTTCACAGGCAGGGCGACTCATCAATGTGTGTGCCCTCCCAGCTCCCACGGATTGATGTCAAACCGGGTGACCTGTCTGCTGGAATTAGTTGATGGACGCCAAAGATCCCATGATGTTCTTTGTGTAGAGTAGGCGAGCTATTGCTGGCACCATGAACAAATTACAAATTCCTGCCCAAACTACTGCTGGGAAAGCAATGGCAAACCACCCAGCATAACCCTTGCCAAGAAATTACTTTGGCAGCATTGATGCTCAATAACAGAGTATGATATATCAGCATTGGAATTGTTAAACCTTTGCTTTTTCATATATTAAATATCGACTAGAACAGCATTCGGTAGAGTGCATATCTCCACCAGGCTGAACAGTTTACATTTTGTATCCCACTGATTAGGCCGGATATTTATCCGGACCTGAACCAAAATATCATCGGCTTGTTCATGTCACCTAACCAACCCATCCACCAAGTTTTGTCATAACCTGTCCAAAGCATTTTTAAATATCATGCTATATAATAGTTTTTGGCCCTATCTCTCAATTTTTAAGAACTCTTAAAAATTAAAAAAAATTCTCATATCTGGAACCGGATTTGGGTCTTCACCAAAATCGAATCAATTTGCCCTTGTCCACCAAGTTTTATACTCACCTGAGGGAAACTCAGCCAACATGTCCACCAAGTTTTATCAGAATCTGTCCATAACCTTTTGGGATATCCTGCTCACAGACAGACAAGCCGGTAGGCGGACATGGGTAGTCGCCTACCCAATAGAAACTTAGACAGCGATTGGGCCCGTTCGATGGGAATGACCTGAGGATTAAGCACAAAAAAATTCATGATTCTAGCTTCAAGGGTTAATGCTGCAGATTGTTTTTTCGTTAAAATACCCCCACATTTAGAGGTTTTTCGGCCGTTGCTAGGCAACGGAGGGGTCCATAGCAACGGTTCTTTCTCACACATAACTAGGACATACCATGAACCTACCATACCAGTTTCATGTATATCTGACTCATAGTCTCTGAGATATAACGATCTTCGTTTTTTTTATTGTTTTCGACCAGGTTCATTCAAAGTCTATCTTCTCCGACAGTTTTCATAGGATCCGGCTGGAAATTTTGACAATATGGCTGAATGTACTGCCCACAGTCGCTCGTGGCCCGATTTTTGATTTTCGAAAAAATAAATTTTTTATGATTTTTCAAAAATTTCAAAGTCGTTGCTAGGCAACGGTGTGTCCATAGCAACGGTTCTCATTTGCACACAACTAGGTCATGGTATGAACCTACCCACCAAGTTTCATCGAAATCGCCATTGTATTAACGGAGCACTGGACCGAACAGACAGACATACATACAGACATACAGACAGACAAACATATCGACGGAAAAAGTGAAAATAAGGGTAGATCAAAAAAAAAATTTTTTTTTTTTCGACTTTATCGACTACCCAACAAACAGTGGTGAAAATTTAACGCCATCCACCACCTTCGGCGGGGGAGATATTTAATCTTGAAAATTAAATTATTCTTCAAAAAACATAAATTGCTTTATTAACGAATAATTATGCTTTTTTGTGATTAATTGGAAAAAATATAAATCACAAACAAGTCGTAAATTGTGCATTTTATGACAGTGTATCTTTATGGGTTAGGCCCCCAAATTACTTTAAATTTCTGCCACTTTTATAAGAATAGAAACACCCGCTCCCTGAGTGAGCGACGGGGGTGGGGGTTGTAGTGGGGTTGTAGTGGGGTTGGGGGGAGGAGGGGTCACGTGTATGTGCTTGTTCGCAGTTGAATTATATTTGTGTTCAACATCCTTTTCGCTTAAATTACACATTTTCTCACTCACTTAGACTCTATGATATGCTCTGGAATCGGTCATGTTATTATCCTTATGTCATTATTATTCATATTATTTTGTAATAGCTTAATTATTATTCTTGAGAACAATCGAAGTTGAGAACAATCGTTTTCAAGAACTTTATGCTCATGTGTTTATCCATTCCCAAAATGAGACATGCTTTTATATGCAGTTTGTGTTGAAGGCAAGCAACAATGGCATCATTCTTCATGGGAACAAAACCAGCCCGTCCAATTGGGATTTCAACAGTGCCTTCTTCTTCTCTAGCACAGTCATAACTACTATTGGTAAGTGAGATTCTTGCTCTTCTTTCCTCATCAGGGAAGCCACTCCCCCTCTCCATACTCAACTGTTCCATTTTAAAGAGGTACATGGTTATTAGTCCCCTAACGGTTTCACCGGAAGGGACTATTTAGGCTTGCTCTCTGTCTGTCCTGTCTATCCGTCCCACCTGTGGTTTTTCCGACTGTTTTCCCACTCACATGAACTTATTCAACTGAAACAGAGTACATGGCTTTATTATGATAAGTTACAGAACAAGTTCGTTTCAGGGCGTTTCATCATTTTTTTCAGTTATGCCCTTTTTAGACATAAAAGATCGATATTATATAGCAGGAGTGTCCATTTGACTGTCCCCGAACAACTCCCTCAATTTTAGGGATAGCCCCGCTCAACCTTCTGCGGAACATTTTGTGTTCCCAGCCATTGTCATAAGGTGGGTGGGAGGTTTCATAAATATATCAATACAATTATGATTTTGAGTTTCAATCTGTACGAAGCTGCTCCCTACCCAGATGTAGCGTCAGAACGGCGTTTATCTTTCTTTACCTCACTAGTGTTTGTAATATTGCATTTTGTTATATCAATGGTATAATATTAATTTGTGATTGGAATGATGCTGTGTGGAATGAAAATATAGAGAGATTGAGTTCAAAGCAGAATGAGGAAATTATGTGAGGGGGTTCCACCCTTGACATTCACGGATTCTGCATTTGCAGTTTCATCAATAGCATCATTGAAATATTACCCACCTTACTTCTGTTGGGGTCAGCTGCAGGAAGTTTTTTTGCCCAAGTCATTCACAAACCAGCTGTCCATGCCTGACGTTCGACTAAAGGTGTCACCATGAATGTGGAATTTATTGGTTCATTGTTTGGCATTCGCTGTTTCCACATTGTCTGCTTGCATTTGGGCACCGTCCCATCCGTAGCATGGGTACCTCGTTAGTATCATACAATATGTCATACATGGGTCAGTGTTCAGCTGCCCTGACTCAACCCCAATAAAATTAGTGCCACCATTTCATGAAGCAGCACAGGTCAACAGGCCTCATGCCTTCGGCCTGGGTGTTAGTCAATGGCCCAGTGCAATTGGAATGATACCAGGTATATAACCATGATGTATTATATATGCACATAAGCCGTACACATGTTTTTGCTTCATGTAAGTACATCTTGTTATTTTTATCATTTTCAGCACTTAACTTGCTTTTATACACCGCCCAAGTAAAGGGATGCATTTTCTGGTTTGAAAAGTCTGGCTAAAACCAAAATTACAGAGAAAAAACTTCATTTATTTTGCTTTTGTGTGAACAGCATAATCAAAGGGTGTTAGTCAGGTTAGGTCAGGTACGGGAGCATGCGCCGGAGCAGAGCGTCACTGCGTCCACTTTCCGCCGCTACTCCAGGGGCCTCCATCTGGCCATCCCCCAGGCAGATGCCTGGCCCGTCCCCATTTCCTTGAGATGCTGATCAACCTGCTGCAACCACGAGGCACGTGGTCAGCCTATTGGCCTCTTCCACTCACGAGGCTTCCTTGCTGAGAGAATCTGGTGAGCAGGAACTGCATCAAGAAAATGAGCCACATGTCCATACAGCCGCAGCTGACGCTCACAGACTATGCAGACAACAAATCTCATTTGAGTTTCTTTCTGCAACCGCTCATTGGACACCAAGTTCAACCAGTGATAGCCAACGATTCTCTGAAGAGACCTGGTACCAAAGGAATTAAGTCTCCATCTCAGATCCCTGGTCAGAGTCCAAGTCTTACATCCATAGAGCAAGACTGGAAGCACCAAGGACCTGAAGACTCAGACTTTCGTCCTCCCACACAGGTACCACACCCCACGATCCAGTGAATCCATGACTCCCCAGGCCCGACCCAGACGTCTGTTGACCTCTGGCTCACAGCCAGCAGAGACATGAATATCACTGCCAAACGAAGTGAATCTCTCCGTGACCTCAACATCTTCACCACAAACAGGTACAGACAAGATAGCAGCATCCAAGATGTCATTGAAAGCCCTGATCTTAGTTTGGACCCAGGAAACCCGTAATCCCAGCAGCTCCGACTCCTCAATCAGCACCTCGATAGCCCCAAAAAGGATATTCAGAGTCTCTGCCAAGATGACTGCTTCATCTGCGAAATCAAGGTCAGAGATCTTAACATTCCCAAACGATGCACCGCAGCTTGATTTTTCCACCAACCTCCACGGAATCCAGTCCATCCAAGCGATGAAAAGTGTGAAGGCCAGTACACACCCTTGCCGAACTCCAGCAACAACTGGAAATAAGTTGGAGATGGTATCACCACATCTCACAGCACTCTCAGGACCAGAGTATAGTTCAGACATCAGATTGATCAGTTTTGGTGGCAACCCACGAAGACCAAGAATCTTCCAGAGGGCATCCAAATTCACTGAATTAAATGCTTTGCAGAGATCAACATAGGATGCAAGCGGCCACTGCCGAAACTCTCAACTGCGTTCGATGAGGACCCGAAGGGCAAGGATACGGTCAATCATTGACCGCTTTGGTGTAAAGCCTGACTGCTCTGGATGCTGGTGCTCAAGCAGATGGTGGTGAACCCCATCAATAATTAAATGAGCAAAGACCTTGCCTGGCACAGTGGCACTGAGAGCAGCGTCACTCCTCGGTAGTTGTTGCAGTCCTGGCGATCACCCTTCTCTTTCCAGAGAGGGACAATAAGGACACTCTTCCAGTCAGTTGGAATGATGCCTGTGTCCCAGGCTGGTAGATCAGCCTGGTACAGCCGCTCAAAGTAACCGGCCCAACAGGCCTTCACTTTTGACTCCACTGTCAAGAGCCCACCACCTTCTGCTCTAACTGCAGTCCACCAGGGGATGGGCATGGAGGAACACAATACCTGATTTCCCCTCAAAGCAGGATGAGAATCACTTGACCACTGGTGATGCTCTACCCCTTCACAGATTCCTCGCACATCAGACTCCTTGTCCACCCTCAGTGCACATACAGTTTTACGCCTCAACTCCCTGAACAGCTCCGCTCTGCCATTAAGCCTGGCCCTGTGACTGGTCAATGGTATCCAATGTCCCTTCAGAGACAAAATTCTTCTTCGCCCTTCGGTGAGTTCCAAGACATCCACCGGCAACATCAAGGATGGTGGTCTTGAAGGCACTCCCCAACTCTTCAGGTTTCCCCAAAGCACCCAGACCTCCCAAATCCCCACTTAGCCTGTTCGCAAACTCCTCAGCTACCCTCTCATCCTTGAGCTTGCCAACATCTAGCCGAGGCTGGGATGGTATTATACTCCCGTATTTAAGCTGCAACTTCAAAGTGGCTACCACAAGCTTGTGGTCAGTATTGAGAAACTGAGCACTCCGGTGGACCTTGCAGTTCTGGATCATCCTCCAGCGATCATCAACAAGCAGATGGTCAGTCTCCATTGCCGCACCACCAGCATTGAAATACCAAGTCCCGCGATGAGCCTGTGGGCGCTGAAACCATGAACCAGCCAACCTCAGTCCATGACTTCTTGCAAAGTCAAGGAA
>CM068965.1:66419930-66430940 GCA_035128595.1 Eptatretus atami | reverse complement strand
CATGGTACCTGTAGCAAGTCACAGATCTAATCTGGCCTTACGTGACAATAGCCTGAATTATTTAGCCTCAATCTAAATATTGCCCCAACACTATCAAGTTACATCTATGTAATGTTCTACATTCAAAATGAACAAATTTGATCATGGTAATATTATCTGACCCCTTGCTTTTAACACAAACCCATCTTTCATGTATTTACCTTCATGAAAAGGTTCAGTTTCTTGAACAGAGCATCTGCCTTTTATTTGATAAATGAATGCTAATAAATGGGACACAACTACATATGAAGGCACACTAACCTCTCATGAGTCTGGTGCTAATATTGATTGTGAGCGGTGTCGGCATTTTTGTCGAGCTATGGCTATCAGGTTTACTGGGTGATGAAGAAACCTACTTTGCAGACCATGTATCGTATACCTGCATTACTTGTCTTTGTTCAGAAATTTGCACTCAGCAAATGTTTTTTTTAAAATGAACAATGAAGACTAACTGGCTCAGCAAACTTACTGGCTTGGTGTTGAAACCCAATGTAGATTCTCACAACTCACTCCCATCATCAAGCAATCCAGTGGTAGGGTAAGTATTGCAAATCCGATTGAAAACTATTCATTATGAGTGAAGCAATAAACATTTGTTCAAAATTCCAAAAACTAAAAAGAAAAATAGCTTCAGAACAACAATTGTGTTGCCGTCATTGTAACCCTCTCCTCTTTCCCCACCAGTCGAGATTGGATTGCCCCAAGGGCAGTATTTTTTTTTACCGTCTTGCTCCCCATCCACATAAATGACCTCTCTGATGCTCTGGAAAACCCGCTCTTCCTTTTTGAAGATGACAATGCATTGTGTCATACAGTACCCCTTCCCTTTGCTAGGTTGCATATATCTCTGTTGATCTGTAAATTATTAGATGCTGATCTGATGAATGTAAATTCTGTCCTTCAATGCAGGAAAATCTCAGTCTCACTCTGGAAAGATTGGCAATAGAACCCACCTATCTACTATCTATTTACATGGTCAGACGTCGGGAAAGGTTCTTTTTCTTGAACTTCTCAGTCTCACCATCATCTATGACCTCTTATGGGCCTCCCATATAGCAAAGCTGTCCTCCATAGCTCACCACAGACTGAGCATCTACCATCGATCAAAGTCTTTTTTTGAAAATCAGAATTACTCACAGTCTTAAGGCGTTTGTCAGCCGGTACACCAGGAAAAATCACAGAACAGTCCGTGGTGAGCTTTGGAGGACAGCTTTTTTCAACCACTGTACTCCACTATAGACTGGTGCCTCGGCGTCACATCTGTCTCTCCTGGATTCTGTGGAATCTAAAACTCTCAACTTTATTAGACTCGAACATGATGAGGCTGAAGCACAACATCTGTTGCTCTCACATTGCAGGTAGGACAGTAGCCTTTTCTTTTTTTTTTCAACCACCTCTCCTCTGATTTGGCTCCCTCTGCTCTTTCAGTTGTCCAACCCTCCCCAAAAAGTCCCGGATGGACACATTCTTCCAGTAACCCCCTCCCTGTTAAACTTCCACAATCCAAGCTGACTACACACCTCAATTATATTGTTCATTGATTCTTCCACATGTGGAACCACCTTCAAAGGCTGTACAATCCCTCCCTTCTATCCAGTGCTTCAAGCAGGTGGTGTACTGCCATCCCACAACTTTACCACTATCTTCATTACCCCCATTATGCCTTCCCAACCGAGCCCTCTTACTGGCAGGTTGGATGTTTCCTCACCTCCTCTCAATTCCTATTATTTAATTCCCTTGATTTTTGTGTTGAAGAGTTACCCCACTTCCCTACTATCAGTTCATACCTTCCATCACACTGCTGTTGCATTAACCTCATAATTGTAGAGGGAAAGGAAGAAAAAAACGCTGTAGGATGGCTCACATGATGCTGATTCTTTATCTGGGTGATTACTCCACACTCAAATATACAAATAGCATCATAGGAATGCATTTTGTAATTATGCAATAATCCTTACCTTAAGGCCTTTATATTATGCTAGCAGAGTACCCACACTACGGGCGATCTTGTTCCAAGCATGCAATACATTCTTCTGATGCATACCTATATTTGGGTAGTGTATAGGCAAACAACAGCTCTGTATTGGAAAAATATATAATCCGGGTTACGTGCATGAGGCAAAAGCATACCTACTGCTTACAATTCAACACACCTCACTGCACTGGAAAATGTGGGGACTGTACTGTAAATGGTGGAGACTTGTCATACCCTCCCCCACCTGAAGGCGGGATGGCTCCGCAGGTAACGTCAGGAATTGTGGCATCCACCGAGGAACACCGTCTTTAGGATGGGGTTGTATAAACGTTAAAACATTTTTTTTTTTTTTGGTTATTGTCTCTTATAGTAGATTTTTGTGTGTTTTCTGAATTTTCTACCTACCCCAGGAGTTAGGAAAGAGGAACCAAGAGTTTTGCAAATATTTGAATTGTTGTGTTTAAGGGGTGTAGAACGTGAAGAAGAATGGGTAAGTTAGTGACGGCTCGCTTCCCACAGCCCCTCATAATTTATTTATAAGGTGTGAGTCGGTAAGTGGTAAGGCTGGAATGGTAATGCCTGCATTGAACCTTGCAGGAGCTACAGTTCTGGGGAGGGGGCTGTGTTATGTTTTTGGTGGGGTAGACAGAGGATTTTCTTAGGAAAGTTAGGATTGAATAGAGTTGCTTGGCCCGTGGAGTGTAGGAGACATCTCAATGGAAATAAGCTGTGAAACTGTGAGCTTCAGTATTGTGTCACCACATGGGGGGGGGGCGGGGGGGGGGGGGGGGGGTTGGTGTGGTGTCAATTCGATAGGGATTAAGGATAAGTTCCCCCAGTATGTGATTGCCCTCCTGTGACCCTTCCCAATGTTTTTGTATTACAACCAGCAATGAAAGAATTACGTTTTTGGAATGGCAATGGCCATTACTTCCGAGCTGCTTGACCAGGCGGGCAGAGAGTCCTGCATCCAGGGGTGACAGCGGTCAAAGTCACGCCCCCGAGGCGGATGATTGGGCATGACTGGAGAAGCATAAAGGAGAGGAGCGCGTCGGAGGTGAGTAGTCAAGGGAGGAGGAGGACGTTACTCAGAGGACACGGAGGATCTCACTTTTTGCTCACGGCACGACAAAGGCTGTGCGATTCTCATTCTCGTGCAGTGCGAATTTGCGCGTGCTGGGCAGGACGCTGGCCGTTGACTGTTCGGCTGAGCTGTGAAGAGTGTGCGTTTCTGAGGAGGGAAGAAGAGGTACCTTGTGGCCTGATCACAGGGACTCAGAAATTGTCTCGTTGTGTGGGCCATTGTTGTGAGCAGACCAGGTGCAGGAGAGGAACGGTTGGCATATTCGCTCTTGAGAATAAGCTACACCGCGGTTCGTGAGCCCTGATGTTGAGTGCCATCTCCGAATTGCCTCCTGTACGTCTTCCCGCCCAGATAGCGATGGCGCCATTTTGAGTGCATTTTTCCCATGCAGTGACGAAGGGGTTTTGGTGACCCTCAAGCTTGAGAAGCCCATCTCTGAACACACAACTAAGTGCCGGGATAAAGGAGGGATTTTTCTTTTATTATTCTGTTCCCTTGTCTGTATTTAAGTCTGTGTGAAGGCGCCTCAATGAGATTTAGATTTAGTTTATTATTTGTCTTTCATTATTACAATTTGAATTATTGTCATTGTACATATTTGATTATTGTTATTAAATTATTATTTGTTCTATTTCCTTTGCTTGTGTCCATGTATCTGTTGTGTGTCGAGTAAAACCCCTGTGCTGTGCTATCATCCGAGTCTATCATATATCCACTGCCTTTCCTCATCCACCCAATCAGAAACCGCTTCATAGAACTAAAAGATGTTAGACAGGAACTACCTTTGGTAAACTCATGCTGACTACCTTTAATTAGTTTGTAATTATTTAAATGGTTCCTAATCCGGTCCCTAATTAATGTCTCCCACACCTTCCCCACAACTGAAGTTAAAGTAACAGGTCTATAGTTTCCCAATTCTTCTCTGGATCCTTTCTTAAATAATGGTTACATTTGCTACTCCCTTATATTCCGGTAACTGTCCTGACTGTACTTTATCATATGCTTGATCCACTCCTTCTGACATAGTTGATTGTGAATGAAATTTTCAAGACAAACATTTTTGTGATTTCATGAAATTTTAGTCTCATAAATGGCCTCGTATGCCTGTCTCTTTGTTGTGGTTTACCATGTGTCTGATGTCCCATTGTGGAGTATAAAAATGCCTGGGTTGTTGTGTCGAGTTAAGATACGGCACAGACTGGATAGGCAGAATTGCTTTTTCTCTACGTACTGTTGCGGTTGTGCAAAACCGCATGCCTCTAAGGCAATGGCACCCAATATACAGTGATCCCCAGGCAGTTATTTCGTTAGTCTTCGTGCAGTCAGATCTTCCCCTAATGTCTAGTAGGTTAACGGGACGAAGTGCGCTGCGTGTGTCTTATAGCTATGTCTAATTATATCTCTATCTTCCATTCAATCCTGAATTCCATTCCAACCCTTTCCTTTTATCCATGGTACAAATCAAATCAAGCAAGCAAGCAACACACACGAAACGAAAAACAGCACCAAGCAGCCACCTGTGAAAGAATCACAACAAGAACAAAGACGCTGCCCGGCGCGTACATGGCACGCCATTTCATTCAAATCTGCATGCCAATTTACAACGGAATGTCACCTTGCTCACCCTTCGCTCACCAAATAACTCACCACCTCGACCACCAACATCTTCCGCACATGGGGAAAAATGATCCCGCGCCTCCTCGTACCTCTGTATCTATGCAATTCGCCACTAAACAGAGGCATGCTGCACGGCTCAGGTTACTCGGACCGCATGATGTGGGGACAAGCCAAGCACGTCAACAGCACCAACAGCATCTCATCAGGGATGCCCAGAATGGGCACGCGGGATTGATACGACCCTCGTCCAGTCACCAGAGCACGACAGGACGGGCAGTGAGAGATGGGGCACGGGAGTGGGGGGGGGTGGTCCGGAGAGGTGCGGAGCTCCGGGCTGTGTCGCGCCGGATGTGCAAATGAGACGCGTTCGACCATAGGAGCCTGCAGGCAATACAGGACTGCCGTGGCATAGGAGCGCGATTCTCATCAGCGCATCGCTTCGGTCGTCACCTCCCTCTTCGCCCGGGCTAATAAAAGGCGGATCGCGAACATCCACCCTCTCTTCCTTACCTGCCTGCCTCGCCTCGTCTTTGCTGTTTGCCTCGCCCTCTCCTTCACCTCTCTGCCCCGCCTTCTTCTTCACTGCTTCTCGTGTCTGCCATCGGCATCTACACTCGGGGTTGGTGTGCGACAGACATACTTGTGGGACCAGTGTGGAACACACATTTCACGAGCCCTGACAAAGTGCTAAGCAGGAGATAACGCGCCGACTCTTGAGGTGGGATCGCTCAAGCAGAGCGTCCCACGGAGGTACATCTACACTCACAGACTATGCAGGACTAGGCTAGGAATCTTTACCTCGTGCATCTTCTCTCCTCTTTCTCTTTCCACCCCTCTATCTCGTCCCTTTGGATGCACTAAAGAGCATCCATTACAGATTCGCAATCAGAGTTCCTCTGGCATGACACCACACCTCCCATATTGCACCACACCACACCTCCCACTCCCACACCTTCGACACCAGTATTCTCCCTCCTACTCTCCCTGACGCATACTGGGTTGCGTTGGCAGCTGACTGCGCCAGGTATTGCAAGGCGTTCGTCCTCATCTGCTCTCTTTCTTTCTGACATGTAATATTCCTGGGTGTTTGTGTGTGTGTGTGTGTGTGTGTGTGTGTGTGTGTGTGTGTGTGTGGGTGTGTGTGTGTGTGCGTGCGTGCGTGCGTTGTGTGATGGCACCTTTTTGATTTTAGAATTTTTTAGAATGTTAGAAGATGGATGTTTAGAATTCTTATGGATAAGTCTGCTCTGTGTCTGCTTTTGTAAATTGCTTGCTTTTGTTGCACCCCACAAATTTCCTTGCTATCCCTGCTGTGCATCATAATAAACCCAATTTACTGAGCCACATACCTTTCCTCGCTTAATTGTAAATAAATGTTTGTGTGGAAATGTTCCCAGCTCGTTTTCATCTTTTCCTTCATTGGTCCAGCATGGTCTGTATCCTAGCTTAGCTGGGACATTATCCCCCAACGATCTGTTTTTCTAGCCGGTACGTCCTTGGACAGTTACGGTTGGCTACATCTGATCCGGTAAAGTAATCCGGTTTGAACAAGGCATACAGAGCCGTGTCCCCCGGTAATTAGATCACGTGAGTACTTGGTAAACGGTATTCATTAGACGGCGGACCCTAAGTCAAGTGGTCAAGTTATTGGCGTTCACGGTCGATTCGCGACCTGCCGCGTCACAGAGTTATCTGTGTGCGACGCGTCACAGAGTTATCCATGTGCGATGCGATGGCCTGCAATTCCGGAGAGTCTGGTGGGAACCCGTGGTAGCTTCGCTCCCCTCGTGGTCTTCTTGCCCCTGACCCCAGGTCCGCAACAGTACATGTCATTTTAGGTTTTATGCGCAAGTTCTTATCCACAGCAGTTTTGATATGAACCAAACAAAGAGCTCGATTAGTGCATAAAACGATATTATCAATATGCTGCTGCTCCTTCACTTTGCCATTTTCCTTCTTTTTCAGCAAACTAAGACAAAAGGAAACTAGAACGTCACTCGGTCGAGCCCATACCTCCATCAGGCTGAACATTTTACATTTTGTATCCCATTAATCGTCCGGATTTGCATCCGGACCCTCATGAAAATCTAATCAGATTGTTCTTGTCACCTACCCAACTCCATCCACCAAGTTTCATCCGAATATGTCCATAATGTTTTGAAATATGATGCCATATATCGGTTTTGGCCCCATCTCTCAATGATGAAGAATCACTTTTCAAAATTTTAAATTATCGTATCCGGATCCGGATCATCACGAAAATCGAATCAATTCATCCTCATCGCACACCCAACCTGTTCACCAAGTTTTGTCCGAATCCATCCATATCGTTTTGAGATATCCTGCTCACAGACAATCAGACAGATGAGTGAAATATAACCCCCAGCCACCTTCGGTGGCAGAAGTAAAAATATTGAAATTGATTGCATTGTTCCATGTGACTAAATGTTTCTCATGGCAACGTTTCATTAGCAGGGTACTTGTAAATGTAAATCGTGATTCAGGGCTCTGGGGATACCTTGTGCTTGCCCAAATATTAATTTGGATCCTTTGCAGGTTATGGACATTTGTCTCCCTCGACTATGGGAGGAAGGATCTTTTGCATATTCTTCGCTCTTCTTGGGATTCCTCTCAACATCATCACATTGAACCACGTTGGAGTGAAACTGAGCAATGCGTTCAACAGGCTGTCCACTTTCCTAAACGGAAAGAATTTGAAGGAGGTAATCTTTTAATCTTTGTCCATAAAATATTTATTCCTTAAATGATGGTGTAGTGATTGAATTCCACAATGCTACACATTCGATTTCTTGTGAATATTTGAAACTGATGTTATTAAATTCACTTGAAGTGAAATGTTATGCCTTCAACAGCATGTTTTTTTATGCATTGTCAAGAAAGGAACACTTTCCAAGTTTTGGGTACGCTCTTATGCATTGATCATAGGTAATCTTAAATTATATTTGTGCAATCTTCAACGTGTGTGTGTGTGTGTGTGTGTTGTGTGTGTGTGGTGGTGTGTGTGTGTGTGTGTGTGTGGTGGTTTTTTTTTTTTGTTTTTTTTTTTTTCTTTACTGAACTATGATATCTGTGACACATACACAAAGCTAGGTGATTCTGAATGGCAGCTGAGAAAAGTATTAAAAATAGCCTCTCTTGGCTTTGTTTCAGTGCCACTCGCAGAGTGAATTGTGGAGCAGTGTAGAGCTTAATTCTGTGGATGCATAGTTGTCTTTTCTTGGATGTGTTGTAGTCCTCTTGTGAACACATTGAAGGCCTTGAGTTTATGGATGCACTGTAATCCTATTGTGGATGCATTGAAGGTTTTCATTAGCCTCGCCGAAGGAGAGGGTATTGTGTTTGGGTCCATTTGTTTGTTTGTTGGATTCGCTATATATGCTAGATATCCCTTATTGTCGGGTTTTCCGTGTGTGTGTGCGTGTGTGTGCGTGTGTGTGTGTGTGTGTGTGTTGTGTGTGTGTGTGTGTGTGTGTGTGTGTGTGTGTGTGTGTGTGTGTATGTGTGTCTGCAACGCGAGGCTCCACAGCACGAACCAGCGAACCGATTTCGAAGAAACTTTGACAACAGGTGCCATATGGTCTGGGAATGTGCGCGTTTGAATTTCGTTGCTATCAACCACCCATTGCTGTGCAGCGGCCGAAAAACCGCGTACAGTATTTTCAATACTGTCCTTCAGTTTTGAATGTAGAGAAACAGACTTCGGAATTAAACACTTCGAGATATTTAGAAAATTTTACTCTAGCCGATTTTTGATTGAGGTTTTATTTTTCAAATGGTAGTCCTTCAAAAATCGGTGCTATTTACCGTCATTTTTTATGAGGGGCTTAGGAAAGTGGGCGTGGCGTAGGAAAGTGGGCGTGGCTTATCGAAAGTGGGCATGGCTTATGAAAAATATGTGTGGCTCAGGAGTGTGGTCAAATAAGAGCATTGAGAGAAATTTATCGGGTTTTCCGTGTGTGTGTGTGTGTGTGTGTTCTGCAACGCGAGGCTCCACAGCACAAACCAGCAAACCAATTATTTTTCAAATCGTAGTCCTTCAAAAATAGGGTGTCTATTTACCGTCATTTTTATGAGGAGTGCCAGTTGGCAAAATACGCAATAGGAAAAATCTTGCCAGGCAGAGGAACAATTGTATGTGAACCAATACGTCTTGGCAATGAATCTTCGGCGGTGGATCAGTCAGAATGAAAAGCATCGTATCCAGCGCTTCGATCCTAGTGAATCCGTCGTCGCCTACCGGTTTGTTACTTGGCGAAATCTTCGATTTTGTCAAGTATGTTGGTCTGTTCCGTTTGTTGGTTTGTTTGTTTGTCCGGTCGTCTACAGCCCAAACGGCTGGACCAGTCGTTCTTAAATTTTTACACCTGATAGGCAATCCACCTGAGACGGTCCGCGTCCAAACCCGTCTTAATCGGACTAAACTCACGACGTGACGTCACACAACGTGAAAACACATTTTTGGACATAACTCAGTGACCGGAAGTCGTAGCGACTTCCTGTTGACGCCAAAACAAACTTCAATGGAATATCTAAATGTTTTAAAATGCATATTAGTACAAATTATGCACAGTTTTCGCAAACGTATGAGTCAAAGTTTTTAGCTATTGGCGTGATTAAAAAAAAATTCTATTCGTTCTACAGTCACAATTCTTAACCGATTTGGATGAAATTTTAACAGCTGATAGAAATCCACAGTGCAAAAAGATATGTGACTTTTGGTGATGTTCAAGATCAGGATCTGGATTCTGCATCACTTTATATTATCGCCCATTATAAACCAATGGGTAATTTTGTGAATTACACATGGCTATTTCTCAAACAGTTTTGCACTTATTATATTGAACTATATACTGTCTATTTATGCATGTAATATTAACATGTGTACAAAGTTTGATCGAAATTGACCCAAGGTCAAGGTCAGGGTCACCCAAAACATGAAACACACAAAAACATATTTTTGTTTACAACATATTTCAAACCTGATAACGGGATCGTAAAGCTGGTTGAAAAGCAATGTTCCTAGGTATTTTCAAATATTTCTACGATCAGAATGAAGGCAACAAGCACCGATGATAAGTTGTTGAATGTCACATGGTGGCTTTAAATGAGTTGTGAAAATTTTCAATCTGCTGCCGTTACCATGACAATGCGTGCCTGATAATTGTTATTTGTGACGTCGCGTCATTTATTAATGTACGGAACAAAATAAACACCACACATTCCATGACATTACAGCTTGGACCACCACACGGAAAGGTCAACTAATTCGCCAAGTGTTGTCCTAATCACGATTTTTCATTTGTCTGTCTGTCTGTCTGTTTGTTTGTTTGTCCACGCAGAATTCATGTTTTTTCTGCATCTGCTTGTCGGATTGAGACTAAATATTCACTGTAGGTGCGACGACTCATGTATAATGTTTCAATGATAATTATGACGTGATAGGTCACGTGGTGTGGCAGCCATGTTTGAAAAACGGAAAAACTTCGGACCTCTGAATCTGAAATCGCACCATGGAAAAAATTGAAACTTGGCACATGGCAAGTACTCCTCATGTTGAATAAGTGTTTTTTATGACATCATCAGTGCCTTCTTTATAACGTTATAATTGCATATCTAGAACGCTACATCTGATGAGTATGAAAATTTTTGAGGGTCATCTCAGGATAAAATGGTCCCCAGAAAAAAACAAAACATTGCTGACGTCATCAGTCACGTGATTTGGCAGCTATATTGTTTAAAAAATAAAATCCTCAAAAATCTTCTTCTCTGAAGTGGCTGAACAGATCAAGGTGAAACTTTACAAGTATGATCACCTATCCATGATGAACAAAAGGTTCACACATATGACATCATAGGTCAAATGATTTGGCAGCCATATTGGATTTATCCGAAAACCTATAAAAAAAATCTTCTTCTCCAGAACGGCCGGACAGATCGAGGGGAAACTTCCACAAATGTTCCACAAGCCTTGGGTGTACAAGTTAAGGAATAATTGATCGGTCACATGGTTTGGCAGCCATATTGTAGTGAAAGAAATATTAAATAATGTTTTCTCTGGAACCGCTTTCTCAATTGACATGAAACTTCACAGTTTTGATCTCGTAGTGATGGGGAATACATATTTTAAATTTCAACTTGATCGGATGCATGGTCTGGCAGCCAGAATTTAATCTTTTTGATCTGGGTTCTTCTTTATTTTATTTATTTATTTTATTTTTTCAAAAAGGCTCACTTGGCTGTGCCTGGATGGGCTTGAGGGAAGAGGAGTAGCAGC
>CM068965.1:66404836-66419637 GCA_035128595.1 Eptatretus atami | reverse complement strand
CAAACGCCACACAAAATACACCACACAAAACTACACAAACACCACACAAAACAAGTTCTGGTGAGGGTCTGCAATCTCTGATTGCTTTTTCTAGTTGTGTAGATGCATCGTGTCGGCCTTAATGGAAGCATCATGGGCGTTTAATTTCTGGATGCAATTGTCAACCTTTTGGGGGGCTCATTGTTCGACTTTTGTTTGTGAATTGTCAGCTTTGCCAAACCTTTCTGTACTCTTGTCCATTGGGGATAATGATACACATGTATTGTGATAAAATGCAGTGCATGTGAAACCTGGTATCACCACATCACTCAGTATGCTGAAGAACCAGAATCTGTTGGCACAAAGCTGAACAGAGAGATCAAGAAAATCTTCATTTAAATTTCAAATCATACTCAGGTTTTATCACTCTGTGAACATATAATGGGAAATTTTGTCACGTCAGTAACTCACTGTGGTTTGTTACTTCCATCAGCAAGTATTGCACTCAGGGCCACATTTGTCAGCAAAAGTGCATTCTGTTGATGAGCACAGGCCAAAGCAGTGATGAAAGCCATAATGGTTGCCAACATGGTAGAATCAAAGCCGCTCGGTCTCACCTGTCTGCTTTTCAATTAGTCACAAATGCCATTCGACCCACTGTCAGAGAGTGGCATGCACTGTGCCGTTGCAAGGGATTCAAGATTCATTGATTTAATTAAGGAATTCGACATTTTCGAAAAAATAACCAGGATGAGCATGCAAAACAGCAACCAGCACATTCTCATTGCTGAAAAAGTTTTATGGCTGAAGTTTACCTACATTTTCTCACGATAAACTGCTCTACAAAGCAGGTAAAATATTTGTTCAATATTGTATTTCGTGTTTTTAATCCTGTATATGGGTCAGACCAAGCTATTATGGAATCTTTTTGATTTATTATTTTAATACAATCCAAAAATCTGTTCAGCGATTTAATGAAATCTGAGGGAACCTACTATTATCTCTTCTTCTTTCGGCTGCTCCCGTTAGGGGTCGCCACAGCGGATCATCCGTTATGATCCGCATACTGTTGGCACAGGTTTTACGCCGGATGCCCTTCCTGATGCAACCCTGGTCACCTCTTACGACACAGGGATAAGGAACCTACTATTATATATTCCTAATTTGCTCTCAGAAATGAGGATACTAAATGCTGTTAATCCTTACTATAATTCAAGGACCGGTATTTATGTGTTTGTTTGTGGGTTTGTTTGTCGGGTTACTCTTCTGGCCCAATTACATCCACACTTGCTACAGAGGATCAGCATAACCCCAATTAATGTATAGGGGTGTTTTTTTTTCTTTGCCAGTGGACTTGAGGGGATGCAAATTGTCTATGTAAATATGTATCGTGTAGCGCCGCCTCCAGGTGGGGGAGGGTATTACAAGTCTCCACCATTTACAGTTCAGTTTTCCTGTCCCCACGTTCTCCAGTGCAGTGAGGTGTTTTGAATTATATGCAGGAGGTATGTTTTTGCTTCATGCACATAACCCGGGTTATTTATTTTTCCTATACAGAGCTGTCACTTGCCTATACACTGCCCAGATAAAGGTATATGTCAGAAGAACGTGTTGCATGCTTGGAACAAGATCACCCGTAGGGTGGGTACTCTGCTAGTCGATGAAATGCAATCAACGAAAAATCCATGACGTACGTTTGCATGCCAACATCCCAATCTGTGATTATTTATTGTTCGACTCAAATGCACCCGTAGCGGGTCGATGCAATTTCCCATGACAACCTTTTTTCACTTCCATGATTCATTGAAATTCATGAATGTAATCACTTCAGAAGGTGAGCACAGTTTTAACCAATTTTATTCCAAAATAGATCTTTTTTGTGTGATGAATTTACCTCTTCATATTTAACCTAAATAATTCCCCATAACTTGATCATGTTGATGGAGTTTCCTCACCTGGGTATGGTCTGTACCAGATGGACGCCCCCCCCGCGCCCGCGCCAATGGCGAAGTTTCGCGGACCGAAAAAAAGTGATGTAGTACAATATATATATATATATATATATATGATATATTAATATATATATATAATTTGTTGCGAATTCGCGCCCGTCCGGCGTGCGATCGGCCACGTGACTCGAATCGCGACGCCTCGCCCACCGACGGACAATTCAGTCGTGACCCTCCCGGCTAACGCCGGGATCCAGTCACGGGTGACCTTTCGGCCTCACCACAACCAGTCGCCATTCTACCCCGCGCGGAATAGGGTGAATCGCCGAAAGTCGATATACCTAGAGTAGACCGCGCGCGGTAACGCTACGGGGATTGTACCTCGCCAACAGGCCGACTTCGACCACGATCGCGCTTGAAGCGGCTCGTTCCGGGCTGAACGGGATAACCGAGGGCGTGTTATCGTCGGCCTTGACGGTTCAGATTAATTATCGGGCGCGCCGGCGCGCCCACTCAAACCTTTACGTGAAACAAGATGGAGAGACCCAACGAAGGAAGAGACGCAGCGACACGGGGAAGAATTCAACAAGGACGCATTTATTTACAGCAGACGGACACAAAGCACAAGTATAGCAAGCAGTCAGAAATGCACATATATTCAAACAGAACAAAAGAAGCAGAGCTACTACCGAATAACGCGACACACGCGACCACTTAAAACAATACTACTTCACGGACTTGCGCCGACAGCACACACGTTCACACAAACCCCCAAAAGAAATGGAAGTCGCGACTTCCCTTAGGTGCTGTCCTTGTCGCCCGCGTCTCTGCCGTGACTCCCGCGCTCGAGCGTGTCGGGCGAGGCCTCTCCGGCGCGCCTGCGGCGCCTGACCGTACTGGCCTTTCCGACGCCACGGACGCCAGCCGAGCACAGGAAGCACACGCCGACCCAGAGAGCGCAGAACGCCGAATAAGAACGAGCACGAGCCGAAGCTCACCGAAACAGAGAGAGCGGCCAATACCGAACGAAGAGAGAGAGAACCTCATGCGCGCCTCCGACTCTTATACGCCCCGGCGCCACGCCCGCGTCCTCGCGTTCCACCCCCTTCGAGGCGCTTCGAGAAGGGGGGGCCCCCTGCCGGTTCCCTCCCACCTGCGTCCGCGGGGGACGAGGCGAAGCCGCCGACGGCTTCAACGCGCAAACCGTCGTTCGTAGACCGCCGAGGATGGCGCTCGCCGCTGTGGGGCAGCGTGGTTGAGATGGTGGGCGTGGCCGTGAGGGTGGGGTGCCGGCGCGCCAGAGTGGTGGCGTGGCTAGCGCCGTTTGCCGTTGGTCGGCGTTGTTGACGCCGAAGTGTGGCTGGCCTCGAAAAGCAAAGCAGAACAGGAAAAACGCCCAAACTCAAAGGATCGAGCCCGAATGAATCACATCAATTCCCTCCAGACAATGGGTTTGGGCTAACTACACATGCACTTAAGAACTATTTCTCACCTACGGCGACTGGATGGTGCAACGCGAACCTCCACACGCGGCAACGCAATATATATATAGTATATAGTATATATATATATTCTGGTTAGGCACTGTGTATATGTTAGATAAAATAATACGGGCCGTCTCCCGCAGTCACATTTTTTTTTAGAGTTGGGCAAGGGTTTGGGATTAGCTTATTAGAGGTCGGGTTACATTTTGAGAAAGCATAATATAGCCAGGGCATAATGTGGACTCGCCAAAGCAATGCCAGGGTATAAAGTACTCGATAAGTCATTGCATTGCATGATTATTGTGTGGCCATTGGCAACTCAAGGGTGGGCCATTATGATGTTTTTTTTCTTCCCCTGCACTGCTAAAGTATGGAACTCTTTACCTTCTCGTGTTTTTCCAAAAAGTTATGACCTTTCCCTTTTCAAAGAGCAGTTTTTTTACTTCCTCAAAAACTTACTCT
Source organism: Eptatretus atami (assembly GCA_035128595.1). Lineage (NCBI taxonomy): Eukaryota > Metazoa > Chordata > Myxini > Myxiniformes > Myxinidae > Eptatretus > Eptatretus atami. The sequence goes on along the minus strand of CM068965.1, from coordinate 66,415,763 downwards.
TCTCTCTCTTTCTTCACTTTTCTATTTATATAGTTGTTTTATTTGAGGCCTGGCCTTGATGAGGGCTCATAGTCTGTGACTGGAGCCCTTAAAATTTTTTAAAAACAATAAAAAAGAAAAGTTAGGGGAAAAGGCTTAACTGGTCGTAGTTCATGAACTGGTCACCCTAAAAAGGCGGAGTTGTTACATGTTTTTCAAAAACATCCACTTTCTACTTTGACTACAGACCAGAAAAACCACAGATATCTAGATATCTTAGTATGAGAAGAAAGGTAATTTTGTCTAGTTTAATGTGGAAAAAACAGAAATAAAAAATATGCAATAGTTTTTGTGTAACAGGCAAATAAGTGATACAAGTCAGGGGTGGAGTAAACAGGCGGAGGCGGCGGATGTGGTGAGTCAAATTTGGAATAAACTGAATTTATTTCAATCAATAAGCTTTAATATAATCTATTTTTGTTATTTTTTAGGTAGTAACACTTGGGACTTGCTGTTGCATGATGCAAAATTGATTATTCAACTCGTTATTATTCAGCAAACCCTGACCAATATGTACAAACCCATAAAAGAGATCTAGTAAATATCTTTACATAGTTATGTTATCTAGCAGATTCTCACGATTAATTTGGCACTTGAATTGTCCAAAACGGCCAAAGGATAACTGATCCACATCCAATTTACTCAGAAAGGGTGAATTCGAGATAAACGCGAAAATGTGTTTTCCTTGTAATGCATTATCCATTAAAGTTCATAATTAAAAATACCATATTCGCCGTTAATTTAGTGGTTTTGCTAATTTTTTTCCACACAAGTGCATGTAGCTTGGTGATGTCTATCAACACAGAGAAAACTGAAAAATTGAATATTTTGACCCTGTAATGCAATGATACCAGTTTCATGAACTACGACCAACTGGCAGTTGAGTGGATTTTTGAACCTGATCCTAGCCAATAAGATCTCTCCATTTTCACTTGGTGTTCCCTGTCAACAATTGTAAGTGATACAAGTCAACAAAAACAACCATGATGGCGGCATTGAGGCATCGTTACGCTTTGTCCAAATCCTGCACAAAAATGTGCTGTATCATACACTTGCTTCAAAAAGAATCATCACCATTTGTCATTCAATTCACTACTGTGAGTTTGTGAAAGACCAATTAATGTGAATTTCAACAGAGGGTTAGTGAGGATCGAAGCAATCGTGGTTAAGTGTGTATGGCATTCGTGAGAAATATTCATGTGCAAGAGGTCATTTATTTGTTACGTATGCAAATTTAGTGGAATTATACTGCTAAATGTACCATCAATGATGACGTAGTAAGTTTTGTTTTGTTTTGTAGTTATTTGTCTTGCAATATAAGTTTTCCCTTCACATCACAGTTGCAAAAGACTGCTTAGCCAGCCATAAGCCATAGGCATGTATATTGGAACTTCAACAAAATAGTGGATGATTAAATCCTGTATTTTGACCTTTCATTAAAAAAAAGAATGCATGCACCAGTTTGGGTAAAATTACTTGTTTGTTTGTTTCTATCCTTTTCTGCTGTGACGCAGGCTTCAACAAAGATTATTCCTTCAGTCTTCATAAATCATCACTTACACATTTAATCATCAATGTAGATTCTTCTTGATTGCAGTGACTGGGTTTAGATCACCTTATAGTGACTTTTTATTCTGTTCTCAATTTGATTTTGATAATAATATGCAAACTTTCACATTGATTCAACTTTTAATCATCATCCCAGACTGCTGTTGATATGAACTTTAGCAAGAGCTTGTGATTTTTGGACAATGCTTTTCTGAGATGCTGCTCTGCAATCCTGTCCTCTTTCTAATAAGCCATCCATTCAGCCGCATTTTCCAGCACTCACCTCGACACTGTGATGCCTTCCTCCCCTGTGTGACAGCGTACAGTGAAAATCATCACAGCAGTGTTTTTTGCAGTTTCTGGAGTTATCCTGTTCTTCTTCATCCCCTCGATAATCTTCGCAGTTGTTGAGGGTTGGACATATGGCGAGGGTGTTTATTATTCCTTTGTGACCCTCAGCACAATTGGCTTTGGTGACTATGTGGCAGGTAAGTGAACAGCACCTTGGTCATAAATTGTGGTGATTGAATATTATTCTGTGACGTGCACAAGTGAGAAGTCTTTAATTGTGACTGACCGTGTTTCGTTAATATAGCAATCAACTTTAATTTAGCGCCTCTGGGTGGCTTACTTCAATATTTCACCTCCAATAGCCTCAATCACAGTTTGACTAAGTTGTATATTGTAACCGTTTATAACACTTTTATATCTAATTTAACCACAAGTTGATTTTGGACATTGAATGTGGATTATGTCAAAGTTATCTGCATCCTTTTCAGAGTGTATAGTTGTCCAGACCACCCGTGGTTTGAGGTATGCTCCAAGGCCTGCAGGTTCAACCAACCATCGACATGGTTTGACAGTGTTGTAAAATTTCACCAGAAGTTGATTTTTACCTGTGACATGTGACAAGTCTACAAGAGCCCCGCATTGTTGCTGTTGTTGTGGTTATTGTTGGGGGTCAAATTTGAAATATGCACCCATTGGTCGGACAGCTGCACATTGGTCGGACCACAACCTCATTGGTCACTTGACTCCACCCACTATGACACCAAGACAAAATGATATGGCCACCATCTTGGTTTTCTGGTGGGCCTAACACATTAGGCCTCTAGGCCTCTCCTGATTATGCATTGTCCAGGTTTGTTGCATCAGATTTCCATTGGTTTTGTCTGGGTCAAGTGTTAATCACAATGAGGGACCCCAAAAAAATCTAATATGTCGAATAATAGTAAAGTTTAATCAAGCCCATCAGAACCCACAGTACGTCAGAATGCATGGTAATCAAGCATCATTTTACGTAAGTTACAAAAAAATAGCATTACGTAGTTTTTGAATGTCCCCATATTTGGGGTTAAACAATCTGTGACCGTGTAACAAATCAGCTCGTTCTGATATAACCATGGTGGAGGTTGACATGGATAAGAGGTGTCGAGGTTAATTTGTTAATAGCGCAGTAAGTGTGTGTTTCCCAATCGCACTGTTCATCTTTTAAGAGTGCTTTAAATGTGTTTCTCAATCGGCCTATTACTGGATTTTGTCGCAGGTTGTGACCACAGTGCGGTCATTCTTGTTTTACCTTTAAAGATGCATTCTGTCCAAGTTAGAGATGATTACTCCTGTGTTTTAGAATTTGTGTAGTCTCTTCACTCTGTGTCTGTCTGTGCATCTGCGTGTTGTTGTCGAGGGCCATACTTTTATTATCTATACTCATTGTAGAGGATGTTTCTCTGTTTATGATGGGTATCCTGCTAGTTCATAGAAAAATAAATTAATAATGATTAGACAGGTTAACTTTTATGACATAGAAACTACTTTTTGTCTCCAAAATCTAAGCTCATGAAAGAGTGAGAACACAGAATGAACCAGAACATAATAGATGAAGAGGAAGAAGAAGAAGAAGAACATAATGGAAAGTGGCAAAAACACATTAACAGGAGGGTAGAGTGATACAACAGAGGGACACTTGATGGAAGAATGGGTATGGGGAAGAATGAGATTAAAAATAAAAAAGAGAGAGGAGGACACAGGGTGTGGTAAAGCTGGATACAAGCTCAAACACAGGAAAAAGAGTAAGGGGGAAAAAAAAAACAGGAATGGAACAAAAAATGAAAAAGTGGGTGAGGGAGAAGGGGGAATACAAAATAAACCTGAAAATGAAGGGGTGGCTTCACCATTCCTTTCACGCCGTGAGACGCATTGGGCTGCTGAGGCAGTTTCATTTTGGCTAAGGAGTACAGTCCTGGACGGGTCGCCACTCTGATGCAGAATACTCGAATGGCTTATTACCCCAGTAAGCTGGTACTCATTTTGCCCACCCTGGAAGGATGACAGGTTGAGTCAAACCACCTGGTGTTATTTCAAAGGAATGACAGGGGCTCAAACTCAGAACCCAAAGATCTTAAGCCAGCGAAGGGGTGAGCTTGGGAGGGTTAATGAGGGGAGAAAGATCATATGACTGTGGATGAGGGGTGACCTGAGGTGGAGTTTGTGGTGGTTGTGGTGAACAGCCATCTTGAAGTCCTGGATGGAAGAAGCCGATTGAACAGATTTAGGAAGTTGGTAATTTTATAAGCGAGAGAAGAGAAAAACAAATGAGAGAGCCTGGATTCGGGAAGTTTCACCAGAAGTAGGTTACTCACTGACCGCATGCACCCAGCTAGAACCTGTGGTGGATAGAGCAAAGAAAGGGCATAGGGTGTAAGACCAGAAATGAGGCATTGAAGACTGAGGGACCACTGACCTATCTGTTATGTGAGAGTAACAGGCCGAGAGACTCGGCTTTATCATGGGAGATCTCAATGATTTTGAGGGCCTTGGTTTTCATGGCATCAACTCGTGCAAGGTGTGAGGCAGGGGTGCCAACTTGAAGGAGAGGGCAGTACTCCATCGGGCTGTGGATGAAGGTCTTGTAAGCCGATAAAAGTTAAGATTTGCGAAGTAAAAACATTGTGCAATGGAGGATGCCCAGTGGCCAGTTTGCTTTGGGAGCTAACTTGGGCATATGGTTTGCCCAAGAAAGATCATAGCTGATGTTGAGACCCAAAATCCTGAGTGACCGAACTTCTTCGAGAGTGTTTTTAAGGAAGTATATGGGGGAGGTGGGGGAAACGTGTTGTCAGACACTCCTTTCAGAGAGACAGAGTGAGAGTGGGATTTATGAGGATTGAAAGACACACTCCAAGTGTTGGACCAGCTCCTGATTCTTTGAAGGTCCTCAAAGAGAGAAGATGCTGCTGCCTGCCTGTCTGAAGGATTAAATATGTGACAGCAAAGTTTGAAGTTATCATCAAAGAGATAAGCAGGATTTTCGTGACAATCATAAATATTGTTGAGGAACATTAGAAAGGGGAGTGGGCCCAAGACACTGCCTTGAGGCACTCCAGCCTCAACACTGAGAGGAAATGAGAAGATCCCGTTAAGAGCCACATGCTCACTACGAGAGTAGAGGAAGTCAGTGATCCATGGGAAGAGGTAGCATTGGATGCTGTAGGCAGATATTATTGAAAGCAGGCTGCCAGACTGTATTGAGTGCTCGAGATATGTCCAGTTATATGATTCTGTTCTCATGTCTGAGATTGAGGGCTTCCGTCCATTTTTGGGAGAGCAGAAGCGATTCTGTCCAGGATGGAATGACCAGGTCTGTCTCCTAAATGATGGTCTTAGATCAGACCTTTTGAAAAAATTAAGGGTTTTATGTCCAATTTGAGAATGGATTCCTTATTTTTCTTATAATTGTTACTAGGCTAATGGGCCTGTAGCTAAGAGGATCTGCTTTTGCACCATGTTTGTGAATTGCAATGATCTTGCTGAACCTCACAGTAGATGTGAGGTGACCTAGTGCAAATTATAGGGTGAGCAAAACAACAATGGTGTGCAAGAAAGAGCAGCAGAGCAGATTTTTCGGACACATACGCTGATATCGTCCAGACATGTTGCAACTATATGTGGCATATGTGTCCGTTTGTGTCCAAATCCTTAAACCACACCTCTCCCAAACCCCAACCCCATCCCCCTTTTCCATCCACCCAATGTTGAAGTTTCATTGTCAACATGTTTTCAATGTAAATTTTGACTGAATATAATAATGTCATCACTCGTGTATGCACCCTAATATTTGTTTTCTGGGGTTCAAACCCTTTAATCTCTCCTTAGGGTCGAACCCCGACAAAGACTATGTTCAGATTTACCGCAGCATGGTGGGGTTTTGGATCTTGTTCGGTATGGCTTGGCTTGCTGGCGTCTTCAATACTCTAATTGCAATTTTTGAAAAAAATGAGAAGAAGATGACAGAGAAGTTTGAAAATGCAGAATCGCTGAAAGAGGAAAATGCACCTTCAGAATCAAATAAAGATGCTGAGTGAATTGACTTTTGAATGACTGTATATTTTCATGTATTTTAATTTTACAGTTGCAAGTAAACTGTAATGTGATATGCAATAGCACCAACAGTGCAATTGGTGTGCAGTAATGAGTGTTATACAACTAAAAATGTTGAGTCCACTGGTGGATGGATTTGGTAAAATGCCAAATGGTTAAAACAGGTTTAAACAAGGAGGTATTGTAAGGAAAAGCAAATTTGTCCTTATAACCTGCACTGCGTATCCACTCCAACACTAGAACACAAACGAAACATCATGTAACTAAAGACGAGTACAAAAGCAGTTCAACATAGTTGAAGGAAGAAGAAGCAACTGAATTTGGTTGGAATGTCAGCAGACAACCATCTTCAATACTGTAACGACCCACTCCTGCCAATATTTTGAAATGAGCATGTGGTCCGTCAGGCCTTAGGCCGCAAGATGAGTTGAATGGTCTGATTGGCCACATTTGAAGCCGTGGGACAGGAGCCTGTCTCTCTCCCCCACTTCAAATGCAGCCTTGTCTCTCTCTCTCTCTCTCTCTCTCTCTCTCTCTCTCTCTCTCTCTCTCCTCTCTCTCTCTTCTCTCTCTCTCTCTCTCTCTCTCTCTCTGCCCCCCCCCTCTCTCTCTCCCCCTCTCTCGACCAGCCACAACACACAGCTCGCTCCATACCCACCTCCATCTCAGTCATTTCCTGGATTCTTGCTCCCCGCCTCTCCAAGCTCAAGCCAGAGAACGCCTCATGACGAACTACACTGTCCCACTCCACAGCCAGAGGGGAAGCGCTGTCCAACCCTCAGTGTGCCGTGGCATGCAGTTGTGTTACTCTCACGGAAGGGTGGGAAAGTAAGAACACTAAGAAACCCATGGGACTCGTGACCTGCGTCAATTTCCTCACCTTTTTATTTATCTTTAAGTTGTTGTCTTGAACACACAATTGTCCATGAGAGGTATTCAGAAACATATGGTAATTTACACAGGGTTTATTCTAACGTGCAGTTGTACCCCTTTTGTGCAGTTGTAAATTCAAAATGTGCAGTTGTAAAAATGCCAGATTTGTGCAGTTGTCAATTTGTTCTTTGTTTGAATTTGCATGGCTAGGGTGTCATAAACTAGGAAGGAACCACAATAGACGTCACTGATAGTCTGATAGCTGACCAAAACTTTTTTTTTTATTAACCTTACAATATAATGCAATCATACATATTACATAAATCATAATATATGACATAGACTACCACATTTCACATTACAAATTATATCTTAAACAGTGAGGATTATCAAACGTATTTACAGTAGATGTGAAACCACAAGTGGTTGCTCATAGTCACACAAAGAACAAAATCATAAACTGAGCCTGAGGTTGACTATGACTAACATTAGAACCAGTTTCAGGTAAGTCCAACTTGCCTCGCTGTCTTTGGCATGAGTAAGATTAAACAAAATCTGTAGAACTTAACGAAAATGAACATTTGAACCTGTCCAAGTAAGCAAAACTGTAAGAAGTTAGAATTTCTTGACCTTCTTCGTCGGTGGTAACTCCACCTCGTCAGGCTCGTCACCCTCTACTTTGCGTTCTGCTTCTGTGAAAACTCCCTTGAAGTGGACTTGAAACTTTGCTTTTGTCATGCTTTTGTTTCTGCGTGCCTTTGATCAGCCAAATCATAACTGCCTCCCTTGGATCAAATGCTTCTAATGGTGGCATGTTGTAATGTATGTACAAATACAGATTTTCCGTCTCCACTGACATTCTTGATCTTTCACATGTTTTCAGAGCATTGCTGCTACTTATAAGACGCTCAACATCTGCTGAATGAGGCTTGGCAGCCACAACTCTGCTTAATGCCCTCACCAGATTTGGAAACAGTTCTTTAGACACCAGATACTTGACCAGCTTGTTGATTGTTAAGAAAAAGGCTCACCAAGTGTGATATTCTTCAGTCTGTAGGTGGCATGCCCTCTTCCTCTGTGGACTCCAGTTGTGTCTGCAAGGTGGCAACCCAGCCACCCAGCAGTGGAGTTTCCTTGAGTTTCGCCAGGTTTGATGTCACAAGAGATGTTTCAATATCCAAGTTAAGCAGGGTCACACTGTCCGACTGAATCTTCTTCTGGAATCGTGAAAACACAGCTAGTACATCGGCAACAAATGCCATTAGCTCAAGCACAGATTTGTTGGTCAATAGCGTCAGGAAACCATTAGCTGCTTTTTCTTCCGATTCCCGGAAGTATAGAACCAGAACATGCCATGAAGTCAAGATTGCATTGACAAGAGATCATGTGAACTCTGTCCAGCGTATTTCAAACACCTTGGCAAGGCACAGCACTTCAGTCCTTGTTGACTGCAAGGGCATTCAACTCTCTTGTTCCACCCCTGAGGTGTGGAAGAATGATGATATCCCACTGAGTGTTTGGATCAGATGACTGATTTCATTTATGCCGTATTTTCCAGTGATTGATTTCCATGCAAGTTGGGACGTATGAACTGCACACCAAATCTTCATCTTTGGAACCTCTGACTCAATTCTGTCAAATGCTGCCCAAATCCCATTCTTGTCACCAGTGTTCACACTTGCTCCATCTGTCACTATGGAAGACATATTGGAGAAGATCTTTTGGTTGCTTCTTTGCCAACAGTGTTATTGCAAGCCTGTTCCACCGCATTGAACACACATGAGCTCCCTAGTCTCAGGTTCATGAGCACCAAGGAAAATGGTATCTTCATCCCCACTCACGGTTATCAGCTTAGCAACACATAAATCTTGTCTACCTGGGTCTGTCCACGGAGCCGTCACACCTGAGTGAAATGGCAATGGAATTGTGAATCTTTTGGGATAGTGATTGTCTATCTCACTCTACAATGCACTTGAGCAACTCGAGGTGGCTCGCCGGGGTCACATACTGGAGGTCCTTGTCAACCTTTACTTCCTGGGAGGATTATTGAAGCTGAAGCTGTGTGACTTTCTGTAAGTCACTACTCTCATGGAGAAGGAATTTGCAGATAGAGACAGCTTCTTGCCATCTCCGTACACCAGAATTAGTAGACTGCCAATTTTGTTTGCAAGGTCTTCATTTGCTGTTGATATTAATTTATCCAAATGAGAGACTTGCGCAACTTCCATCCTGGAAAGTGAATCTCGTCTTTGTTTTTTCATGACTTGTCTGTGCATTTCAGATTTAACATGAACATCTGTGACAGCTTTTCGGTACACAGTTCCTCTGGGAGGTGATAGGAGGTAATTTCCCCTTTGGCGCATACCTTTTCACAACATGAGACTCCTTCATACAAGGATCACAGTAAACTAAGTGTCTCCCATGTCTGTGAAGGTGGACAAAACATCCTTGATCACTGTTGGTTGTAGATGGATTTGAGTTATCTGCTGGAGGGTCATTTGTGTTTTCACTACCTTCAGAAGTACTTCTTTCCAATTCGTATTCTCTTGATTCATTCTCTACACTTTCTGTATCTGCCTCAGACTGTTTGTCTTCATCTGCAGCTGTTGATGTACCTGGCATGGTATCATCATCCTCACCAGGTTTGGATGCTACACCACCAGCTGGACTAAACCATTTCCTGATATCATTCTGACCGATGACCATGCCTGTCAAAAAAGAATATATAAATTACCTCACATATACTAAAAACAGTATCTATTTGTTTATTTATTAACTTACTTATTTATTTAGTTTTCAGTCTATTTGTTATTTATATATATAGTCTGAAAAGAGACGTTACAATAGGTATGGGTGACTGGTATATTTTGGTTTGCGGATATGTATCACGTGACGATGATTCATACCAAGAGTTACAGTAGCCCACTCTTAAATGTGTGTGTAATTAATTAGATATCGTTTTCTTGCAAAATAGCCATATATGGCAGATTGACAGATGAAACTGGTCAAGACACCCCTCAGAATGCACCACAGAGCATCTAGAAATCAAAATTTTCTGGGGGGACCCCCCAGAGCCACCCGGCGGAGGGGATACCCCTCCCACACCCTCCTGCGCTCTGCGCGCCTTGCCCCTGCGGCCTCGCTGCTACGCGCCACGACGGCTGCGCCGTCGTGCTCGGCTGCTTCGCAGCCTCCATTTTTTCCCGCCCCTGCCTCGCATCAGAGTTTGTGCAGTTGTAAGTTTTCCTTAGAATAAACCCTGAATTTACACAGGAATAACAAATTAAAAGAGGGGTTCCTACTCCTCCCCAAGCATGAAGGTCGAAGGGGGGTACTTTCAATTTGCCTGGGGAAACTCCACCCCACACAGAAAAAAGGAGCCACAAAATGTACCTATACGTACCCTTGTGGACCAGAATCTAAGTTCTAAGCTATCGGCCACTAACCTATACCTTTATTCTACTCTTGTACATTCCATCTATAAACACAGAAGAACATACATTTAACAATTCGGAGCACATATAAAAAAACTGCTTGCTCCTGAGACACTAAACACATCAGGCAGTTCTAAATAGTAAAAAAGAAAATCATTTCTCCCAAGCCTTCAACCCTCATCCTTTCCCACAATTTTTATTACGTCCATTAATCCTTGCAATGTAGCATATACATTTGCCGTCACCACACTTGGATCCGCCATTTTGGATTACGAGTAAACAAAGGGAAACTACACGTGAACTTGCATCGTATTTGACTGACCGATGTACCATACCCTGTTAAAGAGCATTAGTTATGACGAAGCAGTTACTAGGCCTGTGGTTTTGCTGGGTGGTTAGTAGGGGAATTTTGTTGGTTCTGCGACTATCCCATTTTTTCCCATTGACTTTAATGTTAACTCAGGGAAAAACTATTTGACCCTGTCAATAAAAAGGAGTCAATTTTTTTCTCAACAAACATATCTTTGGCACCAGCTTCTCTTTCTCCTTCCCCACCTCTTCCACTCATTCTGAACCAGCTTCTCCACATTAAATAGTTTCTGGGACCAAGCCTTCCATGAGCCTCAACTATGTATCAAAAATTTATTTATTTT
>CM068965.1:66387059-66404826 GCA_035128595.1 Eptatretus atami | reverse complement strand
AGCCCCCCACACTTTATTTCACATTCCACCACTCACCCCTGACCACCCACCCTCAATCCTCTTTCTCTTACATATTTATACCCCCATTTGAACAGAGATTCCTTCCCTTTACATCCCGACCTATAAATCTTTATATTTAAAATGATGTATTTCAGATATCTTATCCATGAAAAAAATCAGTTTAAGCAAAATGACTTCAATATAAATCACCTCAAAACTCTGGAAAAGTATAGAGCCAAGTGAAACCCAAACCAGAGTGGAGAAAATCATAACCTTGGTATTTAAATGGGAAACATAATGAATGTGGACAGTATCGAAAAAGTATCGTCGAAGAAATAACCAAGACAACCATAAATTAAGCACACAGACTGAGAGGTTTAAAAAGATTTAATGGATGTCAAGAAAACAATGGAAAAATAATTTACTACAATTTTAAAATGACATGTGGTTCAGGAGGAGCTCAGAGCAGAATGCTCAGGGAAGTTTATCATTTTGTCTCAACTCAACAAGATATTTAGCCCAATAACCAAACTCCAACATATTATGTATCAACATTCTCGATGGTGATGAATGTTAGAAGGAAAGAAGGTGTTTTAATAAACTACAAATCCCAACAAATATTTATTGGTAGCCTTTTTGAATTCATTTTGAAATATGCACAAAATTTTATTTTATCCATATTTCAGGAAGAGATTTTACTCAGAAATTTTTATTTTAAACACGAAAGTATATAAACATATATGAAGACCACAAGGAGAAAACCAGAGATGTCACTTTTATAAATTTCAGGGTTATTGCACCTGCCAATAGTTGGCAACATAAGGTTTCCTCTCACAATATTACTTTAACAAATAACCAGGGGTGTCACATAATTTATATGGTATAAAGTTTAGCCTGAATGAAAAAACAAGTGTTGTCAAAGCTGAACAAGTAGAAAACCAGAGTTGTCAGTACTTTACTCCTGGTTATCTCCCTTTCATTCATGTTAACTGTTCCACCATAATATTCAGAGTTGAGAAACTAAAAAATGAAAGGTTGTAAAGCTTTCACAGCATAAACTCTGAGCACTACAATAGCCTATTTGGTTATATCATGGGCTCCGTAGTTGGTGCATATCGTGGTTCAAGCCTGGTCAAACCTTTATTGTGACTTTTATGGGACCCACGCCGTGGCTTAATGGTTAGCGCGTCTGAGTACCCATCCTCATTCGATGTACCCACCGCCCAATCAACCTGCTTAGGTATATGAGGGAGTCACATGAGGTGACTTCGGCTATCGCGGGGATGGTTTATCCTTGGTTTCCTCCCGGTTTTCCATCATATTAAGTAGTACGGAGTAAGAAATGGAGAATCCGTCGTCATATAAGCGAAATACCCTTGAGTATGCATTGAACACCAATCAAACAAAAAAAACAATGACCGTTTAATGTTGAAAAAAATAATCTGTGATCACCAAAGTCATGTAATGTGTGCTAATAACCAACAAGCATGAATTTGCTACACATCCTGGGTTAAAATTGCATGGCAATTATTAAACAAGGGAATAACCAGTGATGTCAGTTTGCAACATTGATTCGTTCTTTGCTCTTAAATTAAATAACACAGAAGCTTGGCAAATGCTACATGCTTAATTTGATCGGCCAATGATCACTCTTCCTTACTGGAAAAGAATCTATATGACAGTTATTAAACAGTCCACCAAAGTCTTGAAACTTTGTTTTTCAGTTTCTTCAAAATTGACTTATCCTGACATCTCTGGTTTTCCCCTTTTGGTCTCTATATATATATATATGTCCTAGAAAATGCATTTTTTTGTTATATAAATATGGTGAATATAACTCATTGAGATGTTTGCAATAAGGACTACACATATTACTTCAAACACTTACAATCATGCAAACACACACTCAATATATTTCAACTTATGCAATCAGTAGATCAAGAAAAAACATTGTGATACATGCTCAAAGGACTTGTTAAAACGTAGTTATAAGAGACATCTTCAATCATGCAAAGACAACAAAAAACTCAGTAGATACAGCTGGGTTTGATATTGAAAAAAACTTATGGTGCATTTAAGGATCATATAAAAATAAGAATTTTTAGGTTTAAAGAGCCAGAACTAAAATCGGTAGCTGAAGCAACTGTGAATGCTAGTTTGGCTGTTGAAACTTTAATTAACAATAGCTTGAAGGAATTTAATACCATTAAATTCTTAATGGGAGTAAAATGATATTTGATGAAAGAAATGAGTTGAAAGAAGAAACACCTTGTATGAGAACAAACCCTCATTTCATTTCTTCATTTCAAGGTTTCCAAGATTGTAATGTTTAGGATAAACTTCAAAGGTGTGAAATCGATGTTGATGAGAACACAGAAGGAAGTGGATTTAACATTGTGAAAATAATTTTCTTCGATATACACATCTTTAAATCAGATCCTCTTGAAGCTTCTTCCTATATTGATTTGCCAAGAGTAATAAAACTTTAAAAAGCAGTTGTTAATGTTCAAAACAATGACAACAAATGCTTCCTTTGGGCTGTTCTTGCTCATTTACACCCCCCACAGTGGAAACCGGAATGAATATGGCATGATAAAAAGTATGAAAATACTTTAAATGTTAAAAGATTAGAATTTCCAATGAAGTTAACCCTGTCAGCGATGCCTCAACTTATTTCACACAAAAGAAAGATTAGAACAACATTCAATATATTGCTCAAGCCACAAATCAACTGTAATCACAATGCCAAAAATGGGTTTAGCGGTAGATTTCAATGATATAAATAAATACATAAAGCATCCATTTGTGATATATGTCGACTTTGAAAGCATTCTTGAAAAGATAGACACTTCTCCAAATCCAAATCAAAAGCATACTCCTTGTGGGTTCTATTGTTATATCAAATCATCTGTTTGAGACAAAATATAATAAATTAGAAATGTACATAGAAGATACCCATCAAGAGTTTGTGAATCGATTAGAAAACGATTGTATTCAACGAACAGGAGTAATGCAAAAAACTTATAAATCAATGAAATTAACACAAGATGAAGAAGAAGAGTTTAAGGTCTCCAACATTTGTTATCTTTGTTAAGATGTAATAAGGAAAGAATGAAAATTTAGAGACCATTGTCATGTTACTGGTAAATATAGAGGACCTGCTCATCAAAGTTGTAATCTCAATTTTAAACTCCCTCCTTTCATTCCGGTCTTTCTTCACAACAACGCCAACTATGACACACATTTATTCATAAGCAAACTTTCAAAGACACCTGGGGACATATCTGTCATTCCTACCACAGATCATAAGTACATCTCATTTACAAAACCAATCCCAACAACTCACAAAACTAATATTAGATTTTGAGATTCATGCAAATTTATGTCAAATAATTTATCCACATCAGCATCAAGTCTTAAAGCATATCCAAATCTCCAAAAGCATTTCCTAAATGAAGAGGAAACCTACCTAGTGTCAGCTGAAGCAAGCACAGTTGAGCTCTTATCACGAAAGGGTGTATACCCATATGACTATGTGGAGAACTTTGGAATATTTGAGGAAACACAACTCCCTTCAAAGGAAAGCTTCCACAATGAGCTGAATAAAACTCATGTTAGTGATGAAGACTATCAACATGCACAAAATATTTGGAAAAATTTAACATAAAAAATCTTGGTGAATAAGACTTGTATCTTAACACGATACTTTCTTGTTAGCCGATGTATTTGAAGCATTCGGAAATGTTTGTCAGAATTCGAATTTTTATGGATTAGATCCTGTTTATTATTATACAGCTCCTAGTCTTGCATGGAGTGCTTGCTAAAGATGACTAAACAACCTCTCAAATTAATTTCTGATGTCGATATGTTGTTGATGATTGAGAAAGCCTAAATAGTACAGGCATTTTAGCAGAAATATTTGGTCATCGCCCACAAATTCAACAAAAGCAAACTCAACAGATTTTGATTCCTGGATATGTCCTCAGTGACAGAAAAAAAGTCCTAAGGGATCCTCCAGGGGGAAAATCCTGAAATCATTGAAATCCAATATGGCCGCCACCCGGCTTCGGGGAAAATGAGAAAATTGTAAAGATTGATATTTTAATATGTAAGTATATGTTTTTCTGCATTCTAATTGTTTGTAGTTATGGTCAGTATATTGATATACAAGATAATTATAAAAAAGTGAAATGTATTGAGGGTAAAATAAAAAAATTATAGCTTTTTTGTCCAAAAATGTCAATTTTTTGTCCCGAAAAAAAATATATTTACCTGATACTGATTTTGGCTCCTCGACAAAAAAAAAAAGAAACGTTGAAGACACAAGATGAAATCAAGTCTATGGCAATACAATATAATTATGTAAATCATTGAAACATGACAAAATTCACATTCCACTCGGGAATCACATCTGCCTAGGAAGGTTTCCAAATGAAAATGAAAATTCGCATTAAACTCAGAAACTACATCCATTATAAACTTACTATACATGTTGAGAAAAATCAAGCGTATTAAAGTTAGAATCGCAATGTCGTCATCATCTCATCATTGTACATGGAGTGTTTTTGCAGCCAGATCCCTGCAGTTTCCACAAGCTGGAGTGCACTCAATGTTGTGCTTCTTGCATGTGCATCTCATGGTGCTACATTCAGCCTGGCAGTTGCACCTAATGACACGTAACATCTTTTCAGGAGCTGGAGCTATTGATGTCTGAAGTGGCACAAAACCCTCGTCACCTTCTGCCAACCCCAGTCTGGAAGAAGTATGCAAGTCTGACGTCTTGAAACGAATCAAAGACCACCTTCAGAAGCATGCCGAGACTGCAAAGATATCTTCAGAACTTCAGCGCTCTGGGTTCAGCATATGGACATGCTAGACATTCTACCAAATGCATCCAGGCAGAGCGCTCTGGGAACTGGGCACTACATCTACAGGCCATCCAGGAAATGCTGCCTTACCTGGCAGCCTCGGCCACAACCTGTATGCCAAATCTGCGAGGGTGTATCTGCAGCAGATGTCCAACCTCAAAACTCAACATCCCAATGTCCAACAACGTTTTGATGAGGGGTTCCATGTGGTTCGAGAAGTGATCGCCTGTGGGCAGGTCTTTCATCTGACCTGATCATCGAACAAGTTCTGATGAGAAGTTTGAAGACCAGCGGGGGGCTCACACGAGGGCAAGCGAATGACAGAGCAACAAGCTGATGGACACAATGTGCTGTGCAGAAATAAACCAGGCAATGCAGGACTCAAGGTGTGAACTACAACACTGGAGAGCAGAAGGAGACATGACCAAGGCAAGACAATCTCGTGACTGGAAGGACACACTATCAGCTCTTCAGTATTTACAGGAAGGAATCCGTTCAGTAGTGATCCACGTCTGAGGAACATTGCCACTGGAGTTCATGCACACCCCACCGTCAACGTCGATACAGCACATGCTGTAGGAGCCAAAATATTGAAATCTATGGATGGAAAACACCTGCCGAGTACACATTTAAGAGGAAAGACCAAGTTGTCACCCTCGGCATGAAGTCATCTGTCAAATTGATGGAGAGCAAGTCCAGGTTGACACAACTCCTCTTCCAGAGACTGATGACAGCACAGACAGCAGAAGAACTGGAGTCGCCTTCAAATATGAACTGTGCAGCTATCCACCAGCCCTCTTTGATTCCTCTCTTCAGCTCCGAGAAGCACACAAGCCAGTCTTTGCTGATGCCATCTGGGATCTTCTTGGATCCGATGTCCCAGCCGATATCCCCAATGATGGGCAACAGTATGTTTTGGATGGCGGGGCACTTGTTCAACGCATTCCATGGTCTCGTGGATCTACATACAGAGACATATGCCACCAGTACACTGATTATGTAACAAGAAGTACGGAGATGCCATAGTCGTGTTTGATGGTTATGAGAGTACCAACACGAAGGACATGACACACCAGAGAGGTCGAAAGGGAATGCTGGCACTACTGTGACATTTACAGCTGACATGCGTCTCACAATGAAGAAGGAACAGTTTCTTGCCAATAGGCAGAAAACAGCGATTCATTTTATGTTGAGTGAAGAGCTTCAGAAGAAGAACTGTGAGATACACCATGCCTCAGGGATGCTGGTCTCCTGATTGTACTGAAGGCCTGTAGTCTGCTACTGTCACCAACACTGTGTTATTGGTGATGACACAGACCTCCTCGTCCTCCTATGCTACCATGCAAGCTTAGAATCCATGACCTTTTCTTTCCCGAGCCAAAGAAGAACACGAAGAAGCCTCGCATCTGGAACATCAAGGCACAGAAAAGATGTACGACATATGCAAGCACATACTGTTTCTACATGCAGTTCTTGGGTGTGACACACATCTCGTCTTCATGGGATTGGAAAGGGAGCTTCCCTCAAAAAGTTCAAAGCAAACAACACATTCCGTGAGCAGGCCAAGGTTTTTGAACATATCCACTTCCGTATGTGATGTGGCAGATGCAGGAGAAAAAACATTGGTGATAATCTACAAGGAAAGTCAACTGACACCCTGGACACCCTCGGTATCAGCGGTACTGGACAAGGTGGCTTCGAGTTCCTCTCACGTGCAATCACAGACTAACCACCAACATCAGAACAGCAAAGTATCACAGCCTGCGCGTGTATCTGCAAGTCCAAGAATGGAAGGGATGTGCAGATGAACTTCTTCCGCAGACTGGGGTTGGCAGAAGTGTGACGAGGGTTTTGTGCCACTTCAGACATCAATAGCTCCAGCTCCTGAAAAGATGTTACGTGTCATTAGGTGCAACTGCCACGCTGAATGTAGCACCATGAGATGCACATGCAAGAAGCACAACATTGAGTGCACTCCAGCTTGTGGAAACTGCAGGGGCTCTGGCTCACAAACACTCCATGTGACAATGATGAGGATGATGACGACATTGTCGAGTCTAACTTTAATACGCTTGATTTTCTCAACATGTATAGTAAGTTTATAATGGATGTAGTTTCTGAGTTTAATGCGAATTTTCATTTTCATTTGAAACCTTCGTCAGGCAGATGTGATTGCCCGCAGTGGAATTGTGAATTTTGTCATGTTTCAATGATTTACATAATTATATTGTTATGCCATAGACTTGATTTCATCTTGTGTCTTCAACATTTCTTTCTTTCTTTTTTGGTCAGGAGCCAAAATCAGTATCAGGTAAATAATTTTTTTTCGGGACAAAAAATTGACATTTTTGACAAAAAAGCTATAATTTTTTATTTTACCCTCAATACATTTTCACTTTTTTATAATTATTCTTGTATATATCAATATATGACCATAACTAGAAAACAATTAGAATGCAGAAAAACATATATTTACATATTAAAATATCAATCTTTCCAATTTTCTCATTTTCCCGAAGCCGGTGGCGCCTTATTGAATTTCCATGATTTCAGGCTTTCCCCCGGAGGATCCCTTAGGACTTTTTTCTGTCACTGAGGACATATTCCGGAATCAAAATCTGTTGAGTTTGCTTTTGTTGCGATTTGTGGGAGGTCATCCGGCATTTTGACTGTACTAAAAGAGGAGGATATCACTAGTCTGTTCAAAAATATATGCTGAAGCAAACAATAAATATCTCTTGATTATGATGCTTTGAAGATAGTTCTTATTGATGTATTATGTTGCTAATAATCTCTATGGACGGCGATGTTTCAAGCTCTACCAGATGGAGCTTCAAATGGGTCCAGGAGAAGAATTATAACTAATATTTAAAAATATTATTATCTCTACCCTGAAAGAATTGGATGAAGCAAAAGTTGGATATTACTTTGAAGTGGATTTAAAATATCCGAAGAACTCCACAATGCTCACAAAGACTTACCGATGATCCTGGAGAAGAAAAACCAAGAAAACAATGGCTCACGATTATCAACAATCATTTCTTATGAGCTCTTCTTGAACAGGACACCAACAGAAAAGCTTTGAACAAACATCATATAATAAGCCAATTATGCATTACCCCAAAGAAACCTGAGGCAATATCTATCAGCTGGATGAGAATAAAGAAAATTCACAGTTCTAAATTTAATCAAAGTCAATGGTTAAAAAATATATCGACTTCAATACTCAGTGCGAAGAGTTGCTAAGAACGACTTTGAGAAAGACTTCTATAAGTTAATGAATAATGCTGTATTTGGCAAGACAATGGAAAAAGTGTAAGAAATAGACAAAACATAAGACTTAATACATCTTGGCAAACAAGCATCGAAATTAATTTGACAGGTTGTCATTTGCACAGCGGTGAAAACTGATAATGAAAGGAACTCTCAACTCCAGGCCAAAAAGACATGGAAGACATAAAAGAGGTTCGAGAAACAAATTAGTTGAAAGTGGTGTAATTGTAGAATTTTCCTGAAAAAACTTGAAACCTACCTGATGTGTCAGCCAGGTCAGATTAGATCTGTGACTTGCTTCAGGTACCATGTAACCTGTACTAACCAGTTGAATGGTCGGGTTGTCGGCGACTAAACTGACAGGGTAGTTATGAGACTTGTGTGGTCCCCATGGGTCTGGAACTATGAACCAGAATAGCACTAAGTTCTTGACTTTGCAAAAAGTCATGACTTAGGGTGGCCTGTTCATGGTTTCAGCACCCACAGGCTCATTGCTGGAATGGGATTCATGCTGTGTGTGTGGAAAGGAGATGAACCACATGCTCATTATGATGGAAGCTGGAGGATGATCCAGAACTGGAGGGTCCACGAGTGCTCAGTTTCCTCAATACGAACGCAGGCTTGTTGTAGAAATTCTGAAGTTGCAGCCGAAATCAGGAGAATGGTACCACCAAGCTTAGGCTGGATGTTGGCCAGCTCAAGGATGACAGGGTAGCTGAGGGTTTGCGAACAGGCTGAGTGGGGATTTGTGGGGGGGGGTGGGGGCTGGTGACTTTGGAATCTGAAGAGTTCAGAGTGCCTTTAAGACACCAACTTGATGTTGCTAGTGGAGGTCTTGGAACTCACTGTAGGGCGAATAAGAATTTTATCTCTCCAGGGAAACTGAATACCATTGACCAGAGTTGCAGGGCGAGGCATCATGGCAGAGATGAGCTGTTCAGGGGTTGAGGCGTAAACTGTACGATGCTTGCAGCCCTATGTTGATCTCGAAAGCATTTGATTATTCAGGTGATCGGGATGCCTCTGGAGGATTCCTTGGTCTTCGTGGGGTGCCACAAAACTGATCAATCTGATGGCTGAACTATACTCTAGTACTGAGAGCGCTGTGAGATGTGGTTGATGGCATTCTGTTGACTATTTACAGTTGTTACTGGAGTTCATCAGGGGTGTGTTACTGGCCCCACACTTTGCAGCACTTGTATGGACTGGATTATTGGAGGATGTCAGAGACATCATGTTACGGGTGCAACGTTGGAATGTCAAGATGTCTGACTTGATTTCGCAGATGATGCAGTCTCTTTGCGGTGACTTGGATATCTATTTGGGGGCCTCGAGGTGCTGAATTAGGAGTCGGAGTTGCTGGATTATAGTTCCTTGGTCAAACTAAGATCTGGCTTTCAATGAATATTGGATGCTGCTATATTGTCTGAACTGTTTGTGTTGAGGATGTTGAGGTCACAGAGAGATTCACTTTCCTTGGCAGTGATTCCTGTCTCTGATGGCTGTGAGCCACAGGTCAATTAGATGTCTGGCCTGGGCCTGGGAAGTCATGGATTCACTGATCACGGGGTGAGTTGCTGTCGCGAACCTGTACAGGAGGACGAAGTCCGGTCTTCAGGTCCTTGGTGCTTCCAGTCTTGCTCTACGGATGTGAGATTTGGACTCTGACCAGTGTCTGAGAAATTCTTTTGGTTATATTCATTGGTACCAGGTCTCTTTGGATATCCTTGACTATCACTGGAAGGACTTTGTTTCCAACCAGTGGTTGCTGAGAGAGACTCATATGAGATTTGTTACCTGCGTAGTCCATGAATGTCAGCTGCAGCTATATGGACATGTGGCTCATTTTACTGACGCTGATTCTGCTTACCAGATTCTCTCAGTGAGGAAGCCTCATGAGTGGAGGAGGCAATTTGGTGGACCATGTGCCTCGTGGTTGCAGTAGGTTGATTCAGCTCGCAAAGGAGCATGGGGATGGGCAGGCATCTGCCTGGGGATGGCCAGATGGAGGCCCTTGGGAGTTCCGGCAGAAAGTGGACTCAGCAACGCGCTGCTCCGGCGCATGCTCTCATACCTGACTGACTGACCCCTCTACTGTCACTAACTTTCCGGGGAGACCATTCCATGCATTAACCACACTCCAACTGAAAGGCCCTGCATAAACTGTCCGAACTCTCATCTTGCTTTGCCTAAAGCTATGGCCCATGGTCCTAACATTGCCACTCTGCTGAAAACCCCAATGCACTGATCTTGTCCACACGCTTAATTATCTCACACTCATTCCGATCCCCTTGTAATCACCTCCTTTTGAAATATAACTTGTGTCTCCTTCACCACTCCTCATAGCTAGTCTAGCAGTCCTGTAATCAATGTAGTTTCTTGATGCTGCTGTACCTTTATGTATGGGGCAGGTATGTCCTTCCATCGATGTGGTAACAAAATGGACAATATTCAAGATGGCGGCCTCCTAAATTCCTATACAGTGTTTACACTCCCTCCTTTTGATTATAATTTATTCCTATGAATACAACTAAAACCTGTTGCTTTACTATAGCTGCTGGCACTCTCCTGTCTACTTATTCTCCCCTCCCCCCCCCCCCCTCGTTGAGTAAGAATTGCCGGAATAACTTTGTCATATCTCCATGATCTCTGAAAAACAAAACCTGGAAATCAATTTGGTTCTTATTAAGTCGATAGTGCTACTGTTTAATGAGTTATAGCACTTAGTTTGGTCATGATCATAATTGGAAGTCAATCGGACTTAAAATGGCGTTTATCGCAATTTTGAAGTTTTGACCGACCCCCTGACATTCGAGCCCACGCTAAGAAGGGTGTTGGTGTGACACCCCAATGAGACATGGTTGGATGGCAGAATTGGAAGATGCACATTTGGATTGGTTGAAGTCGATATGACCATTTTAGTGGACGTTATTGCGAAATAAAGAATTTCGGTTTTTCGGTGACCTTGACCTTGACCGTGACTTAGATTCACCAAAAACGAAAAGTGTTTAAGTTGGACCATGGCCGACATCTGTACCCAGTTTGGTCATGATCGCTGAATGGTGTGGCTGCTACAGGAAAGCAAACACACAACAAACAGACAAGCCGGTAGGCGGACATGGTAGTCGACTACCAATAGAACCTGACGCGATGGGACCGTTCGATTGGGAATGACCTGAGGATTAGCACAAGAAATTCATGATTCTAGCTTCAAGGGTTAATGCTGCAGATTGTTTTTTTCGTTAAAATACCCCACATTTAGAGGGTTTTTCGGCCGTTGCTAGGCAACGGAGGGGTCCATAGCAACGCGTTCTTCTCACACATAACTAGGACATACATGAACCTACCATACAGTTTCATGTATATCTGACTCATAGCCTCTGAGATATAACGAACTTCGTTTTTTATTGTTTTCGACCAGGATTCATTCAAAGTCTATCTTTCTCCGACAGTTTTCATAGGATCCGGCTGGAAATTTTTGACAATATGGCTGATTGTACTGCCCACAGTCGCTCGTGGGCCCGATTTTTGAAAAATAAATTTTTATGATTTTTCAAAAATTTCAAATTCCCGTTGCTGGCAACTGTGATGTCCATAGCAACGGTTCTCATTTGCACACACTAGGTCATGGTATGAACCTGCCAACCAAGTTTCATCGAAAATCGCCATTGTATTAACGGGAACCTGGACCGAACAGAGGGGACAGACAAGACGACAGACAGACAGACAAACATATCGACGGAAATATGATAATAAGGGTAGATTAAAAACAAAAAAAAATTCGAAAAAATAAATTTTCTAATTTTTTTTTTTTCGACTCGATCGACTACCCAACAAAGCCGGTAAGTGGAAATGGGTAGTCGATCAAGTCGAATTTAGTCGTTTTTCAGCTTACTAGCCAACAAAAGCGTCCATACAACGTGTTCTTTCTCACACATAACTAGGACATACATGAACTACAATACCAGTTCATGTATATCTGACTCATAGTCTCTGAGATATAACGAAACTTCGTTTTTATTTGTTTTTGACCAGGGTTCATTCAAAGTCTATCTTCTCGACAGTTTTCATAGGATCCGGCTGGAAATTTTTGACAATATCGCTGAATGTACTGCCCACAGTCGCTCGTGCCCGATTTTTGATTTCCGGAAAAATCTATTTTTGAGATTTTTTGAAATTTCAAAGGTCCGTTGCTAGCAACGGATGGGTCCATAGCAACGGTCTTCATTTGCACACAACTATGTCATGGTATGAACTACCAACCAAGTTTCATCGAAATCGCCATTGTATTAACTGAATCGCCATTTTAAATACTGATAATAAGGGTGGAACAAATCTCAAAAAAAAAAATTTCGACTAGATCGACTACCAAACGACAGACAAACATATCGACGGAATACTGATAATAAGGCGGAGAACAAATCTAAAAAAGATTTTTGAATATTTTTTTTGAATTTTTTTTTTTTTTCGACAAGATCGACTCCCAAACAAGCCGGGAGGTGGACGTGGGTCGATCAAGTCGAATTTAGTCGTTTTTCAGCCGTTACTAGCCAACAAAAGCGTCCATAGCAACGGTTCTTTCTCACACATAACTAGGGCATACCATGAACCTACCATACCAGTTCCATGTATATCTGACTCATAGTCTCTGAGATATAACGAACTTCGTTTTTTTATGTTTTCGACCAGGGTTCATTCAAAGTCTACTTCTCCGACAGTTTTCATAGGATCCGGCTGGAAATTTTGACAATATGGCTGAATTACTGCCCACAGTCGCTCGTGGCCCGATTTTTGATTTTCGAAAAAAAATTTGATTTTTTTTTGAAAATTTCAAAGGTCAGTTGCTAGGCAACGGATGGTTCATAGCAACGGTTCTCATTTGCACACAACTAGGTCATGGTATGAACCTACAACCAAGTTTCATTGAAATCGCCATTGTATTAACGGAAGCGACTGGAGCGAACAGACATAACATACAGACAAACCGGTAGGCGGACATGGGTAGTCGACTTCCCAATAGAACCTGACCACGATGGCCCGTTCTATGGGAATGACCTGAGGATTAAGCACAGAAAATTCATGATTCTATCTTCAAGGGTTAATGCTGCAGATTCTTTTTTCGTTAAAATACCCCCACAATTAGAGGTTTTTCGGCCGTTGCTAGGCAACGGAGGGGTCCATAGCAACGGTTCTTTCTCACACATAACTAGGACATACCATGAACCTACCCTACCAGTTTCATGTATATCTGACTCATAGTCTCTGAGATATAACGAACTTCGTTTTTTTATTGTTTTCGACCAGGGTTCATTCAAAGTCGATCTTCTCCGACAGTTTTCATAGGATCTGGCTGGAAATTTTTGACAATATGGCTGAATGTACTGCCCACAGTCGCTCGTGGCCCGATTTTTGATTTTCGAATTTTTTTTAATGATTTTTCAAAAATTCAAAGTCCCGTTGCTACGCAACGGTGGTGTCCATAGCAACGGTTCTAATTTGCACACAACTAGGTCATGGTATGAACCTAACAACCAGGTTTCATCGAAATCGCCATTGTATTAACGGAGCACTGGACGAACGACCGAACAGACAGACAGACAGCGGTAGGCAGACATGGGTAGTCGCCTACCAATAGAACCTGCGCGATGGGCCCGTTCGATGGGGAATGACCTGAGGATTAAGCACAAGAAAATTCATGATTCTAGCTTCAAGGGTTATGCTGCAGATGTTTTTTTTTAAAATACCCCCACATTTAGAGTTTTTCGGCCGTGCTAGGCAACGGAGGGGTCCATAGCAACGGTTCTTTCTCACACATAACTAGGCATACCATGAACCTACCATACCAGTTTCATGTATATCTGACTCATAGTCTCTGAGATATAACGAACTTCGTTTTTTATTGTTTTCGACCAGGGTTCATTCAAAGTCTTTCTTCCTCCGACAGTTTTCATAGGATCCGCTGGAAATTTTTGACAATATGGCTGAATGTACTGCCCACAGTGCTCGTGGCCCGATTTTGATTTCGAAAAAATAAATTTTTTATGAATTTTCAAAATATTTCAAAGTCCGGTTGCTAGGCAACGGTGTGTCCATAGCAACGGTTCTCATTTGCACACAACTAGGTCATGGTATGAACCTACCAACCAAGTTTCATTGAAATCGCCATTGTATTAACGGAGCACTGGACGAACAGACAGACAGACAAGCCGGTAGGCAGACATGGGTAGTCGACTACCCAATAGAACCTGATGCGATGGGCCCGTTCGATGGGGAATGACCTGAGGATTAAGCACAAGAAAATCATGATTCTAGCTTCAAGGGTTAATGCTGCAGATTGTTTTTTCGTTAAAATACCCCCACATTTAGAGGTTTTCGGCCGTTGCTAGGCAACGGAGGGGTCCATAGCAACGGTTCTTTCTCACACATAACTAGGACATACCATGAACCTACCATACCAGTTTCATGTATATCTGACTCATAGTCTCTATGATATAACGAACTTCGTTTTTTTATTGTTTTCGACAGGGTTCATTCAAAGTCTATCTTTCTCCGACAGTTTTCATAGGATCCGGCTGGAAAATTTTGACAATATGGCTGAATGTACTGCCCACAGTCGCTCGTGCGCCGATTTTTGATTTTCAAAAAAATAAATTTTTTATGATTTTTCAAAATTTCAAAGTCCCGTTGCTAGGCAACGGTGGTGTCCATAGCAACGGTTCTCATTTGCACACAACTAGGTCATGGTTTGAACTACCAACCAAGTTTCATTGAAATCGCCATTGTATTAACTGAAATCGCCATTTTAAATACTGATAATAAGAAGAACAAATCTCAAAAAAAAATTTTGAATTTTTTTTTTTTGACTGAGTCGACTACCCAACAGACAGACAGACAAAAAATTTCAAAGTCCCGTTGCTAGGCAACGGTGGTGTCCGTAGCAACGGTTCTCATTTGCACACAACTAGGTGATGGTATGAACCTACCAACCAAGTTTCATCGAAATCTCCATTGTATTAACTGAAATCCCATTTTAAATACTGATAATAAGGTAGAACAAATCTCAAAAAAAAAAATTGGGGAATTTTTTTTTTTTTTCGACGAGATCGACTACCCAACATATCGACGGAAATACTGATAATAAGGGTAGACTAGATCGACTACCCAACAGCACAAACACTACAGACCAACATACTTGGCGAAAAAAATTTTTCACCAAGTAACAAACAGACAGAGAGGGGTGAAAGCATAACCTACTTCACCTTCGGTGGCAGAGGTAAAAAGAGATCCGAGCAGTCACCTGGCAAGGTAAAAAGAGATCCTAACTATGGATTGTAAATGTACGAACACTACACTTATGGGTGATGCATGAATGCCATCATAGACCATAAATCTCTTGTAGCCATTGTGAACAAACCTCTGCAAAAAGGTTCCAAACAACTCCTGGCTCTACTGCTTTGATGGCAGGAGTATGACTTCGCTTGTTGATACGAGGGGTGATCAGTTTGTTTGTGGCCCAATAAGGAACACACTATATAATCACTTTTATTTCACTTTATTTCTCAACATAATCTTCTTTCCTGGCAATGCACTTCATCCATCGGTCCTCTAGCTCAGCTTTACCTCTTCTGTAGAACTCATTGTCGTGTCCCTCTCAGAAGTCCTCCACAGCTGCCATCACAGCATTGGCGCTCTCATATTTATACCCCACAGAGCTCCTTTCATGTGAGGGAATACAATAGAAGTTGGACAGCACTAGATCTGGTGAGTAGGCTTGGTGTGGCAGAAGTTCATACCCACAGTTAATAGTAGTAGCCACCAAAAGTGGGGTTGTGTGTGGAGAAGTGTCCTGGAGAAGCAGCACACCTCGGGTCATTTTCCCTCACCTCTTTTGCTTAATTTCCTCATGCAACAGGTGCAGTTCATCAGTAATACTACTCCTTGTGAATAGTATTTCCATTTGCTAAGGAGTTTACCATTATCGCACCATCACAATCCCAAAACAAAATGGCCATGATCTTTCCAGCTGATGATGTCCTCTTGAACTTTTGAGGGGGTGAGGACCATGTCTTTTCACTGCATGCTCAATTGCTTGGTCTCCGGATCAAAGTGTGGAACCAATGTCTCATCCTGTGTGACAATCCGCTGGAGGAAGTGGTCTGGATCAGCATGAAAACGGTCCAACAGCTCATGGGAAATCTCCAGACTAACTCTTTTCTGGTCCACTGTCAGCAATCTGGGAATCCACCGTACTGACACCCTTTGTCATAACCAATTCGTCGAAGAGGATTGATTGAATCGAACCAAAAACGACACCCAATGTCTCGGCCACATGCCTGACAGTTGCTCATCTGTCTTTCATCAATACTTCATACACCTGGTCCACCATTTTTGGCTTTGTCACCTCAACAGGACGACCTGATCTGTGTTCATCTTCAGTGCTTATTCTACCATGGTGGAACTCAGCTACCAAGTACTTCACCATGGAATATGAATGAGCATTTTCCCCCAATGTTGCTACCATATCCATATGCATTTGCTTGGGAGGCAATCCTTTTTTGTGCAGGAACTTTATCACAGCTCGGATCTCCAATTTCTCCATTTTGACTGAACTTAGGCGGTTTCTCTACTTTGAGTCCATACTGGAAAATCTGTGAGCAGAAATATGGAATTAGCAAGACATCATAAGAGCAAGGTTTGACCATTATACTCTACAACTTTAATCATCCGACCATGTCTACAAGTAGGTTGGGCCACAAACAAACTGATCACCCCTTGTACACAGCAGGAAATTTTATCCCTTTTGCCATTACCATCACGAGTGCCCAGAATTGAGAAGCCATCAAATGAATCAGTAGCTGTTTACGGTCTCTTCGTCAATATGAAGTAGCCATCTTGACAAAATATGTATGATGACCTAGACGGGTGAGACAGTTGACATGCATAATAACCACAATCATGGAAGTGTGGCCAGAAGACAAGACCTTCCTTTTGCCGTTACTCCCACCATGCTATTGTTGCGGGGCCGGGTATTGGCGACGAGCGCACGACCGCTAGATGGAGCTGCAGAGTCGACTCCACCGAACACCCGGAATCGAGATCGTACCTTTCAGAAAACTCCGACAAGTACGGTCCCTTACCGGACGTGAATCGTCAATAATTACACCACGTGTGCAGGGTTATTTGCCAATCTTCAAAATACCTATAATCCACGTCCGAGTTACCGAGTATTCACACCTCGACGGCCCTCGCTACGAGTCGAGCATTAGCGTGCTCAACCCGTGCGCAACCCGAGCGGACGGTTGCCGAAGTTCCGTCGGTCCGAATGTACATTTACAGCGCGCAACGGCCTTTATAATTCACCACACACGCGTCAGGCTAAGACAATGGAGGAACACAGCAACGAACTGATACATTTAACAAAAGTATTTATTTATAATGGGCAGGGGAGCATGCAAGAAGGCAGAGTTAACCGAATATAGAAGGAATAGCAATTTATGTACAAGAAGTTATGCAGTTTTACTTAATAGACTGGTGCCACAAACACACACACACGTACACACAAGAACTGTGGCCACAGTCTTTATTGAGGCCTCCAGCTCTGAGGAAAGGCGCAGCATCTCTCTCCC
>CM068965.1:66338139-66371521 GCA_035128595.1 Eptatretus atami | reverse complement strand
TTGCTGGAATTATAGATAGATAAACGGGCTCATGGACCTCTAAATATGCAAGCAATACCGAGCCACCCATGGGATAAAGCCGGCAATGATCTGTTGTTAATTGGAGGCAAAAGTTTGTTTTAATGTGGACTATTACAGCAATTATTATAGGGAAGCACACAGGCATGGTCAGTAGCACCCAATAATGCACAGGAAGAGTTGATTGTTTAGGCACATTCAGGGTGTTCAGGCACAATCATGGAACCAACGTCTCCGCCATTCCCATCATTTTCATCTCTACTTCCATCTTGGTGTTTTTTTTAATTATATTGGGAAGGCTTGTGGCTTTTCAAGTGGCTTGTTTTTGATCTGATGCTGTCTTAAATGTACAGTGCTGCAGCTAAAAATGCAATGTTTATTTCACTTCGGTAGGATGTAATGTGGGTGCTACTTTTCCAAACAATTGGTTTGTTCCTTTTTCTAAGTTCCTTGTTCTCTTTGTTGTTTTGTATTTGATCGAGTTGTGTTTTTTCATTGAAAACTATCACTCTTATAAGGGGGGGGGGGGACGAGGGGGAGAGGAAGACTCAGAACCAGAAGTTGAATAAACAAATAGCAACGGGGAAAGGTGGAAGTCTGAAGGCAAGTGGAGTAGGGGCAATGATTGTTAAAGGGAGTGAAAATATCACTGGCAGGGAAAGTACAGTCAAACCCTGACATTCACGGTTCCACTATTTGCGGACCCTGCATGACCTGCTTCATATATTGTGACCTACTTCTACATTTGCAGCACAGTGTTTTGTGTATTCGCGGTTTTTCACGATATTTTTGATTTTCCCTTTTGAATCATGAACCGCCAGGAACATATCCATCTTTTTCCCATTGAAACAAAGCCCCGACATTCGCGGAATTTTTCAGGAACCTATCCCCCCTCGCGAATGTCAGAGGTCTGACTGTACTGTAACGAAGAATTGGATTGAATTTCCTCAAATTTGGGATGCCACAATGATGACAAAGGAAGATGTGTTGATGACTAGTACACCTGTATTTTCAAGGGTGAACAATAAAGGGTCTCACGAGAATAGCATTTGCATCCTTGAGAAGATGCAGAGGAGTGAAGTGCTTAAAGAGGAGAGGGATTATGATTTGGAGTGACGTGGAAGAAAACTGAGGCCACTAATCTGTCTTCAATTAGTGAGTGGCAAGCCCTGTGTACTTCATTCTCCTGATGAAAAATGCCAGTGATGTTTTGAGCTTTGGACTTTATAGAATCCCTTGAAGAATATGTGTAACGTGAGGGCACTGTTACAGGCCAGGGCCCCAGCATGCCCCCCAGTGGTGCAATTGACTTTCATGAAGGAACGATGCACTGCAGCACCAATAGTGCAAAATGTCTTTTTGCTGTCATCCGATTACAAGGATTAGCCGAGTGATACAGCCCTTGTTATTCAAGTTCTTCTCTTGTTTTTATTGGTTAGTCTATTTAGTCCACGAGGATAAATTCCTTCCTCAACTCATGTTTCCTCACCATACTTTCAAACTGTGGGCCAGCAAGAATTAGCAGTCCTGAGAATTAAACCCACACTAACCAGTGGAGAAAGACACAAATCTTTCATCACTCGACTCACAGCCAGATCATGAAATATGTACAATACTTGAAGGGCACTCAATGGAGCACATAACTCCACCACCAAGATCCAGATTCGGATCTTCACAAAAATCAAATCAATTTTTTCCTTGTCACACACCCAACCTGTCCACCAAGTTTCGTCTGAATCCGTCCACAACTTTTTCAGATATCTTGTACACAAACAGACTAACAGATAGCGGTGAAAACAACCTCCTTCCACCTTCGATGGGCTTTGGTAATAAAATGCATGACAACACCTTTCTGGTCTTTGAATATTTTTCAATATAACCCAACGGAAACCATTGAGAGCCACAGTATAACCTTTTTTAGACTCATTGCAGGCCTTCTGTAACATGACTAGCCCTCACAGTAGGGCTGTCCATGACTTTAAGCAAAGGAGTGTCCCGCAGTTTTGTGTAACTTAACACGATGCAAATAAAACTGTCAGATGGGGGTGCTTACAGAAGAAAGAACTCCAGTTAATCATTCGTTTCGAACTTGATTTAGCAAACTCTGTGAAATATACTTTAACATGTGGATTTACTACTCCAGCAATGTAAAAGTGACCACAAAAGGGAAGCAGATAATATTGAACATGAGCATTGATTCAGGCAGATTGCCTGCAGATACAGGTGATACTGCAATCTGTGTGAACAAGTGAAACTATGTTGTCCAAATAAATAAATAAATGTATATATATATATATATGTATATGCAGATGAAACCTGAATGCATTGCTTGATCTCTACCTATATAAAACACATTGTGCCTTTGTGTATTTGTCTGTCCCCCTTCACAAGGACGATTAAAGAAGGATTTTAAAGACCAATCTTTTAACACAACTGTGCGTTCACTTTGGTCTATTTTTCAAGATAAAAAACTCGAAAAACAATTTTTCATAAAAGAGTAATTTCGTTCTTCTTTTGGAAATGTAGATGGTGACTTGCAGCCGGGCTTCAATTGTGTGGTGTACAGAGGCGCGGTGTACACACACACACACACACACACACACACACACACACACACACACACACACACACACAACTGTATATTTAAAAAATAGGGGCAATACCCCTGGGTGCTCACCTGGTGGAATAATGATACTGGGGAGGAAGTAAATGAGGGACGGAATCAGCAAAATGTACTAAATGAACCAATGTTATAGCAAATACCCGATTTTTTACATAACCTGAACAAACTTTGGTACATCACGGGTGATGAAGGTTGTGGTAAAGTTTCATTGTGGAATTGTATGTGTAGTTTCAGAGAAGAAGATGCAAGTATTTGTGGACGGACGGACGGACGGACGAAGCGCCATCCCATAAGCTCGGCCAATATAAGCACAAGTGCTCTGGAACAGAGGTGCATCATGAAGTTAATTGTGAAAGAGAACATCAAACTGGCTGAAATTCCCAGTCTGCACTTTTGTTGATGCAAGTCTTTCACGAAGTTTTGTTTCAATGGTGAAGTGGGCTCAAAAAGGGCTGTAAATTGGTCAGCAATCTTGAGAATTCTCACAAGCAACAAACTGCTGTCACTCAAGCAAACATTTTGGAGAACTGCTGAATTGCTAACTCTGAAATTGCAGTTTCACAAATACACCTTGAATGTAGGGTTTTGGAAGACTGGAAAGAAGACCAGGAAGGAAACTTGAGAATACAAGTAAAATGCACCTTCAGAATCGAGTGAAGATGCTCAGCAATTAATTGCTAGAAATTGGTGTCGAAGTGCAATGACTACTTCACAAACCATCCCCAATTATTCCTCCCTTCTTGCCGGGTCGGCTGGAGGCGTCCTAATAGGTATGTGTGTCTTTGATAATATAAAATAATTTAATAAATTATCATACCAAGTTGAAAAATTTTCATCCCACTTATATTAATTGTTATACAGAAGTTAATATTGCACGATATTATCATCTCGAACTCCACCTGGGATTTCGCCTGTTTATTTCTCTAGATTTAAAAGTTATTTTCACTCATAACTCCATACTCCAGCACATATTGACAAGAACCTCAAGGTGCCCGTGGCTATCCTTAGTCTTCCCATGTACAACAAGATGAGCCTAAAGGGAGCGTTGCAGTTTGCGGTGCGTTGGTGATAATGCTGAAACTACACCTATCATCATGAGATTAGCAACACAATCCACATTCGGAGTGCTCTACACTTTACACAATCAACATGTGACATGTACTTGCTTACATAAGAGCCAGGTAAAGCCCACTTGTTTGCTTGGATCCTGTACATTTTGCAGCTGAATCAACAGTGTCTTTTTCAATATGATCAGAAAGACTTGTTCAATGTTGTGTTTTAGGGGTCGTGCTGATGGTTTGAAGGAAACGTGAGTTTGAATTGCCACGTTTCACGTAGAAATGACTTTAAAGGACAATGACTTGCCGGTGGGCAGAGAGATTGCTGGTGGAGGATTGCCTTCTCCTGAATATTGTCGACATATTAATACCCAGTTCAATAAAAGTGTGGGAAAACGATGGGACGTCCCTGGCCATAATCCTAAATCACAGACTAAGAGGAAAATGTGAAGTTATCTTCATGGTTAGTAGTTGGACTGGAGACCACATAAAAGGTCAGGTGCAGAAATTATGCAATTTCATCGATCAATGCACGCATGTTGTCATTGCTTACAATTTCAAAATAACTGATTTATATTGCAAATTACGTTTCAATTGGATTTTGAGCTATAAATAAATAAAAACTAATATAGTGTTATGGAATTTATTTCAAGTTGATGTATATACAGCATTGCAAACGTGAAGGGCGCTCGGTAGAGCGCATCGCTCCGCCATGTAATGCCTGATCCACGAGACAATATCAGCCCAATACATTTTTGAAATATCATGCTTCTATATCGTTTTTTTGGCCCTATCTCTCAATGGTGAAGAATCACTGAAATTTTTTTAAAAAAAATTCTCGTATCTGGATCAGGATCTTCAGCAAAGTCAAATCGATTCGGCCTTACCACACACCCAACCTGCCCACCAAGTTTCGTCCGTATCCGTCCACAACTTTTTTGAGATATCCTGCACACAAACAGGCAGACAGACACACAGGGGTGAAAACAAAACCTCCTTCCACCTTCAGTGATAGACGTAATAAAAGCAAAGTGAGACGTCAGAACAAGCAATTCTGTACCACCACACCACCTCGAAAGTCATCGGCATTTCCATTCCGACAGAGACTGCTGCATCACTGCATCACAATTATGAGACTGATGGAATTACTTTTTTGAATAGCAAATGAGGGAGACGAGAATTTATGGTATTATGTGATTATGTGATTGAGAATTTGCGGCAGTATCCATCTTGTTCACCCCTTGTGTCCTCCCCTTGCTCTCATTCTTCTCCACATCCCATATTTCTCCAAGTTGCTCCCTCTATTTTGTCCCTCGACCCTGCTGTTGGTGTGTTCCTCCCCTTTCTTTATACTGTTATATTGTTCTGTCAGGTCCTGGTCCATTCTGTTCGAGCTCCTCCACAAGCCTCTACACTGTATACCAAAAAAATGGACCTACAGATGAGGGGGGGTGGGGGTGGGGGGACAGTGGCATAAAGGGAGGGGTTGGAAGGAGTGAGTAACATAATGTTGTAGTAATGGCTCCTAGAGGGTTAATAATGTTTAGGACACTGCAGTTATATCTGTCGTAAAATGTAGCAGCATAAGCATGAAGTAATTAATTGTGATTTTAGATATGTGTCGATTATACACTACGTGGCCAAAAGTATGCGGACACCGCTTCTACTTCATGGATTCGGTCTTTTCAGACACACCCATTGCTGACAGGTGTATAAAATCAAGCACACAGCCTTGCAATCTCCATCGACAAACATTGGCTGAAGAATGGGCCGTACTGAAGAGCTCAGTGACTCTCAACGTGCCACCGTCATAGGATGCCACCTTTCCAACAAGTCAGTTCATCAAATTTCTGCCCTGCTAGAGCTGCCCCAGTCAACAGTAAGTGCTGTTATTGTGAAGTGGAAACGTCGAGGAGCAACAACAGCTCAGCCGCGAAGTGGTAGGCCACACAAGCTCACAGAACGGGACCGCCGAGTGCTGAAGTACGAAATTGTCTGTCATCGGTTGAAACACTCACTACCAAGTTCCAAATTGCCTCTGGAAGCAACGTCAGTACAAGCACTGTTCATCGAGAGCTTCATGAAATGGCTTTCCCATGGTCAGAGAAGCCACACACAAAGCTGAGAATCAACATGCGCAATGCAAGTGTTGGCTGGAGTGGTGTAATGTCACTACCATTGGTCTGGAGCAGTGGAAACGCTTCTCTGGAGTAACTAATCACGCTTCACCATCTGGCAGTCAGACGGATGAATCTGGTTTGGTGGATGCCAGGAGAACGCTACCTGTCCGAACACATCGTGCAAACTGTAAAGTTTGGTGGAGGAAGATAATGGTATGGGGCTGTTTTTCATGGTTCGGGCTAGGGCCTTCATTCCA
Organism: Eptatretus atami; assembly: GCA_035128595.1. Classification (NCBI taxonomy): domain Eukaryota; kingdom Metazoa; phylum Chordata; class Myxini; order Myxiniformes; family Myxinidae; genus Eptatretus; species Eptatretus atami. The sequence continues at coordinate 66,365,445 of CM068965.1, read as the reverse complement.
GTGAAGGAATATCTTAACGCTACAGCATACAATGACACTCTAGACGATTCTGTGCTTCCAACTTTGTGGTAACAGTTTTGGGAAGGCCTTTCCTGTCTCGCATGAAATGCCCCTGTGCACAAAGTGAGGTCCATACAGAAATGGTTTGGCGAGATCGGTGTGGAAGAACTTGACTGCCTGCACAGAGCTTGACCTCAACCCCATCAAACACCTTTGGGATTAATTGGAACGCCGACTGCGAGACAGACCTAATCACACAACATCAGTGCCCGACTGCACTTATGCTCTTCTGGCTGAATGGAAGCAACTCCCCACAGCCTTGTTCCAACATCAAGTGGAAAGCCTTCCCAGAAGAGTGGAGGCTGTTATAGCAGCAAAGGGGGGACCAACTCAAAATGCCCATGATTTTGGTTTGAGATGTTGGACAAGCAGGTGTCCACACACTTTTGGCCATGTTGAGTATATTGAGTTAGAAGACGTCCATATCCCATTTTCTGTCTTGAACTATCAACCATTTTGACCCTATTATTAATGTCCATACATCTGTAATCAGTCCTAAATGTCTCTTTTAGTGTTTCGCTAGGCCAGCAGCGCTAGTATTGATGGTGGAACGGCATGGGCGCCTTTAGCCCCGCCCGGCCACATCACCTGAGTACATCAAGGTGAAGGGTCACGGAGGGGTCACTCTGCCCCCAGACTGGGCCAACAGCCAATCGTGAGTTAGAGGGGAGGGGTGTGGTGCGTCATCAGTGGCAATAAAGGGCGGAGCAACGGCGGAAGCCGGAGGAGACCTCATGGAGCTGTGCACGGAAGCCTACGCCAGACTGATCATGCCGAGCGCCAGTGTCATGCCCCACTGAGGCCGGAGTCATGACCTTCTCACTCTCTCTTCTCTCCGCTGCATGGGATGTTTGCCACAGCCAACTACCAAAACTGTGCAGTGACCCATTCTTCAGATTCTGTCTGGTTTGCCCACCAAACTCTTTTCTATCTTGTCATTCCTGCTATAGTCTATCTCATGTGGTGTGTCTGCTGCACGCTTAGTTAGATAATAATTAATGTCTCCGATTGTTCATTGATTTTGTTGGGCACAGATGCTTCAGTAGTAGTTGAAGGGGTTTATTTATTTCCGACTGGTTATTGCTTGCCTCCCTTCTGTTTCCTTCTCCTTGACCAACTATCGCAATCTTTCTTGTGATTAAACATACCTGGTCTCAGGGTGAATTCTGGCTTTTGTGGTTGCTTCATTTGGTGAGTAAGAAAGACCCATTGAGTGAAGGATAATTGACAGCAGCAGTTCTCAACACCACATATAAGATCGCATCGGGGGTCTCAGGCTCGCCCGGCCTAATTGGATCGAGACGTGTGGCACCTAATTGACGAAGCGCTGGACCAATTCGGTACGTCAAATTTGCAAGGTATTGTGGACACCTTGCTGAGTGGAGTTACTGTGGAGGTCTCTGAAACGGTTTACCATCACGGTCGCATTGAGGCAACTCACCGGATTCAAACAGGGCAACTGGGATGACCATAACACTATAGAAGGTAGAAACACATCCCAGCATTTGGGTATGTAAACACACACACACGTTTCATTCATGCCTAACTCTTTCTTTACCTTCAATCTGCCATGCCTTGGAGTTGCATCCCAAACATTCTACTAAGTGTTTCCTGTATGAATAATATGATAATATATGAAGTATTATGGAAACCATTTGATCAGAAAATTGCAATCACAATGTGGTTTGGCATGCAGCTTTGTTATCCATTGCACCTGGATATTACTTTACAGGCCACACCTGCAGCTTATGTCGATCAAATTGGCATCTTGGATCCAAATGGTGTAATAGGGGCAACAACTGTGAGTTGTAGAGGGAATATTGAGAAGGGTCTGTACATTTGTAGTTTATTGAGTATCCAAATGCACACCAACACAATGCGCATTCCACATCCACCATTGTTCATTAAACAGTTTGTAGGCCACAGTGCACACCCCACCTGTGGGTGGGTGTTTGATCCTCTCTCTCCAGTGGGTCCCACACCCTGTGACCATTCAGCTTTTAACTAAGCACAGCGAATTCCTTTTACAGCTTGGCACCAACTGCTCTTCGACCGGTACAAATGCAGCGAAAGCTACTAGCCTTTCTCAAAGTCTTACTCTTCAAAAGGTTCATTTGGTTGTTATTCTTTTACCTATTCTACCTGCTTGCTGGGGCCTTATTATTCCAAGCTTTAGAAGGACCTCATGAGATGCAAGAGATGGCCAGGCTACGGGTGAACTTTCAAACATTCCTCAACACGTTTCCATGCATGAATATCAGCACGATTCAACAATTGTCCAAGGTAAGATCATAAGTTCAATTCCTCCTTCATGTGAAACAAACAAAAATGATTTTGGGTTCACGTTTGGGGGGCAGTTGACGTATATCTATGCTGAAGGTTATTTCATGATAAATGTGAGATGCGGGCATTGTGAGTTGTTTTTTTTATGATAAGGTACTTACAATTTTTATCTTCATGATAAGTTTTTATTTTTCATCTTCATGGTAAGCTTTATCTTCCCGGGACGAAATAGTGGAAAATAGTGGGAGGCCATGGGTGGGGAGGTAGTAAATACCATTCGAAGTACCTTGAAAATAAGTGGTAGCTCTGGGTCTCGAGTCCAAGGCTGTGTTCGGGAAATAATTCTCTCAATGGCAAGATAAGATCCGGAGTGAGACGACTTCCATGAGTAAATCATATTTCCAGTCGTATGAAAGTAAAATAACAGTTAAATTTTTTTTAAAAAACTGAGAGATCAATCTGATCATGACCTCTGCCACCGAAGGTGAAGGAGGTTATGTTTTCACCCCTTTCTGTCTGTTTACAGGATTTCTCAAAAAGTTGGAGACGGATCCGAATTAAATTTTGTGGACCGGTTCGGTGTGTGACAAAGACGAAATGATTAGATTTTGGTGAAGATCCGAATCCGGTTCCGACGACTAGAAGTTTTTTTTAAAAGTGATTCTCCACCATTGAGAGATCGGGCTAAAAAGGATATATAGCATGATATCTCAAAAAGTTGTGGACGGATTCGGAGGAAACTTGGTGGACAGGTTGGGTGTGTAGCAAGGACGAATTGATTCGATTTTGGTGAAGATGCGAATCCGAATCCGAATCTGAATACGAGAATTATTTAATTTAAAAAAGTGATTCTTCACCATTGTGAGATTGGGGCCAAAAATGATTTATAGCGCAATATCTCAAAAATGCATTCGGCCCGATATGTTCTCGTGGATCAGGCATTATGTGGCGGAGGTATGCGCTCTACCGAGTGCCCTTCTAGTTTTTTCAAATTGTTTTTGTTTCTGGGTCTTAGATGGCAAAATGCATGACATAGAGCTATTGAAATAAATAATAGGACCGCGGGGTCCTGAAGCTCACCTGGATCAGGAGCAACAGTACTCAACTCCCCCCCCCCGCAGACTCCCTGAGACGCTAATTTTTTTTTAATAGCGTGAACAAACCTTGGTACATCATGGGTGATGAAGGTTTTGGTCAAGTTTCATCGAAATTGTGTGTATAATTTCGGAGAAAAGAGCAAATACCTATTCTGGAGGATCAAATCACCACCATTAGACCCCGCTAATGAGTGCAGATTTGATGCAGTCAGTTTCATTTGGTTTGTCATGGGTGATGAAGTTTGTGGTCAACTTTCATCAAAATCGTGTCTGCAGTTTCGGAAAAGAGAACAAATACGTATTTTGAGTGTCAACCCCCCCCCCTCACTCCCCACCCACGTGGACCCCCTTAATGAGCACAGATTTTGATGCGGTCAACAATCCATCGTCCGGCATCAAATATGAAGCTTGTGGTCAAGTTTTATCAAAATCTGGTGTTTGGTTCAAGCGACAATGACTAAAGTGTTTACGGACTGACTTACTGACTCACTCACCAACTGACACTGCTCGATTGCATAACCTCACCTGACTAAATTCCAACTGAGCTAAAAAGGCTGTTGAAATACTATTAGCGGATAAGTGTTACACGTAAATTATCAGGTAAGTGAAATGCCAGGCTCGCTGACTGTGGCATAGACAGCCGCTTTCATTCCTGGATTTCTAACTTCCTTAACTCACATAGTCAACATGTTGCCGTCAATGGAACCCTCTCTTTCCTTTTCCCCGTGGAGGTTGAACTTCCTCAAGGCAGTGTTTTGGGATATACATACACTACTTGTCCAAAAGTATGCGGACACCCCTTCTAATTAGTGGATTCGGCTATTTCAGCCACACCCATTGCAGACAGGTGTATGAAATCACGCACACAGCCATGCAATCTCCAGCGACAAACATTGTCAGTAGAATGGGCTGTACTGAAGAGCTCAGTGACTTTCAACATTGCAATGTCATAGGATGCCACCTTTCCAACAAGTCAGTTCATCAAATTTCTGCCCTGCTAGAGCTGTCTCGGTCAACTATAAGTGCTGTTATTGTGAACTGAAAACGTCTCGGAGCAACAGCAGCTCAGCCACGAAGTGGTAGGCCACACAAGCTCACAGAATGGGACTGCCGAGTGCTGAAGCACGTAGCGCAGAAAAATCATCTGTCGTCAATTGCAACGCTCACTATTGAGTTTCAAACTGACTCTGGAAACAGCGTCAGCACAAATACTGTTTGTCGAGAGCTTCATGAAATGGGTTTCCATGGCCAAGCAGCTGCACACAAGCCAAAGATCTCCATGCGCAACACCAAGCGTCGGCTGGAGTGGTGTAAGGCTCACTGCCATTGGACTCGGGAGCAGTGGAAAAGTGTTCTCTGGAGTGATGAATCACGCATCACCATCTGGCAGTCCGACGGACGAATCTGGGTTTGCTGGATGCCAGGAGAACGCTACCTTCCCGAATGCATAGTGGCAACTGTAGAGTTTGGTGGAGATGGATTAATGGTATGGGGCTGTTTTTCATGGTGCTTTCGTTCCAGTGAAGGGAAATCTTAACATGACAGCATACAATGACATTCGAGACGATTCTGTGCTTTCAACTTTGTGGCAACAGTTTGGGGAAGGTCCTTTCCTGTTTCAGCACGACAACGCCCCCATGCACAAACCGAGGTTCATACAGAAATGGTTTGTCAAGATCGGCATGGAAGAACTTGACTGGCCTGCACAGAGCTCTGACCTCAACCCCATCAAACACCTTTGGAATTCATTGGAACGCCGACTGCAAGCCAAACCGAATCCCCTAACATCAGTGCCCGACCTCGCTCATGCTCTTGTGGCTGAATGGAAGCAAATCCCCACAGCAATGTTTAACTTCTTGTGGAAAGCCTTCCCAGAAGAGTGGAGGCTGTTATTGTGGCAAAGAGGGGACCAACTCAATATTAATGCCCATGATTTTGGAATGAGATGGTTGGACGAGCAAGTGTCCACATACCTTTGGCCATCTCATGTATACATATATATATACATATATATATATATATATATATATATATATATATATATATATGTATATCAGACGCACATCCTGACTGTTATGATGAGTATCGCCGCTGATTTATGTCTCACACGGTAAAACCGCATAATCCGCACAGAACAACCATCAGTCTGCCACCCAGACAATTGTTCCTGCTAATGCAAGCCATTCAACCAGACGCACGTGATTGATCGGCAGGGAAAATCAAAACGTGGAGTGTGACGGGTACTCCGCCGATCCCCAATGGGTTCAGCGAATGTTGTCATCCATCAGTTCAATCCACCAATCCAACCCTCCTCATCCCTCACCCCCCCTCCCCTCCAGACCGTCATCCCCCGTGCATCCTGCACCCACTTGCCTCTCAAACCCTGTAGCCCCACTGGAAATGTCCCTTCCCTCGTTTTACCTCAATTCACCTGTTTATCCCTGTATCTCCAATCCCTCATCCTTTTGCTTTCCAACCTCTGTTTCCCGTGCTCCCCTCAGAAACCATCCCTCTTTGTCCAACATCCAAAAAAATTCACCTTGTCACCTCCAAATCGCTGTCACAACCCCTTCATTGTGTGGAGCATAATTAATCCTTCGGTTTAAATAAATTCCTCTCTTTCCTCCCCTGCATTTTCTTTGCTGAAAACATGATACAACATGACACTTTTTACCTAAAGGGTCACTCTCAGTACTAAGGTGGAGATCACCGCACTAGAAGATTCTTGCAGAAGGGTGTACACTGGTTAGTATAGCGGGGGATTCTTCTGGAAGGAATGCAAAGACTCTGTGAGCCGGGAACCAATGAAGAGAGCCCAGTTGCGGATAGGCAGGACATCAGGATGTCCTGACCAAGCCTCATGCCTGGCTCCATAAAAAAGCAACCAGAAGAACGCCAGAGCCGAGCTGTCAAGGAACCCTGTTGTGAATGAGCTGTTGGAGGAAATATGTCCTGAACAAGACATCGCTGAGTGAGAACCTTTGTTGATTGTCTGCTCGAAGTCTGTACAAACCTCTACCATTTGCCTGTCTAAGCCACGAGGGCTGCAACTATTCCTGTTTGCAAGGCCATTCCTGATTGTCTAACTACAGGTGATGTGCCAATCATCCTGGCAGAAGGGAGCACGGGGTTCCCCGACTCGGCGGCTCCAGAATTTACACGATATCTGACACGCACTGACATTCCCACTACATGTCCTCTCCTCCTTTTCCCTCCCCCTCCCTGGAATTTGGACCAATGTAAATCTTCTTGTTTGCGTCAGGTAAGTGAGGGGCCATAATCATTATCCGCTCTTCCTCTTTCTTCTTATTCTTCTTATTCTTCTTCTTTCGTCCGTGGATAAGTAAGATTGCAGAAGGGGAACTTATGTGCCAGGGGTAATTGCATTTTCTTTGTGCCCTTGATCATTGTGTGTGCTTGTTTTGAACATACCTGTAAATATCTGGATTGTAATTTTTGTATCTTTATTTTTGCCTTGTGAATATTCGATTGTAAATACCGTATGTGCTTTATAATTTGGTAAATCTTTCAAACCTGCTCGGTTGTCCTTTTTCTTTCATTCGTCTGACAGTGTGCACGTATCAGATAGACGGGATGATTGTGCCCCACTGAATTGCTCTGCTGGCATAGCCAATGTCCACACCATGGTTCGCTCAGCTGTAATAAGTAGATGGGTGGGCGTTGAGGGCACGATCCCCAGTTAAGGTAATTAAATCGATGAGAAAGGTAACACGACTGAGAGTGAAAGGACCCTGCTCTATTAAATTGCTTTAACTGCTGTCCATGATTGCTTAACGAACGCCATCGTGGCCTACGTGACCTCAGGGTCAGAGGTCAGGGAGTGGGTCTGAAGAGAAACCCTCGTGACAACCTGGAACTCCAAACAAACAAAACAAAACAATTATATATATATATATATATATATACTATATATATATATATATATATATATATATTATATGTAATTAGGGTGGGCTAACACATTGTGAAAGCATACGCGAACAGTGCTTTCCCATTGTCTCGGGTTGCTCACCTGCATTTGATTTTTCATTTATTTATATTTTAATTTACGGATGCTTTCCAATGGTCCTGTGATTTTTCCCGGTGTAGCAGCTTCGATGTCCGTCGCACACAAAAATTACTGTGCTGCCCCATTGTCTCAAGTCGCTCACCTGCATTTTTTTTCTTCGGCTTCTCTTTTTTCATTTATTCATATTTTCAATAATGGACGACGTCCGAAAATTCTGTGATTATTTCCCCCCCCCCCCCCCCCAGTGTTCCGGCTTCTGTGTTTCGGTCCAAAATTTCAAGCTTTGTACATCACCTGAAAGGTACCAATCTTTATATCAGTCAGTGAGTGAGTCATTGAGTAGTCAGTGGTTATAAAGAGCTTTAGATGTTGTATGTATATGTATGTATTTATATATATATTATATATATATATATATATATATATATGTATATATATATATAATTACATGTGCCCTTAACTCACATAGTCAACAATGAGTAACAATATTAGCAGAGTACCCGTCACAATAGGCTCATTGATGTTCTCACCTCAAATGAGTGTGTATTGGGAGAAAAAGGAATTTAGTGTAAATATTCAGTGTGCAGATACACAGAGGTGGAGCTGGTAACCTTGGCAACCTCGTTCCATTCCACCATGGTGAAGATTTCCAATCCATGCTTGTTGTACCTCTGAAGTACTGCTTGGGAGTGAGGGTGATATTATGAAAGCCTGGCTGGGAAACTAATGTTGGCATGTTTTGGGCCTACCGCCTGGTGGAAGATCACCGAAGTTCTTTCCATGCCAACCGACCACATTCAGGCACCTATCCCTCTCCACATTGCTTCTTCAGTCTCCAACTTGCTGCCTCTCTCTATGATCCCCGTAGCTTTGCTTTCGGCCATTTGCATTCACTATTTCTCACAGCATTTCATTCTGGTTTCCCTTTCGATGATCCATCGATCAGTCGTTTCAGTTTCACTTTTCTCCATCAGTTTCACTTTGGGATATCAGTTTCGATTCGTCATCGCAACCTGTGATGCAACACGAATGGTGCACGAAAAGCATCGTGAAAAATGGTTTTCGGGGGAATCATTTTCGAATTTTTTTAGATTTTTAGATTTTTAGATTTTTTTGAATAGATTCTTCACCATTGAGAGATATGGCTAAACTGATATATAGCAGGATATCTCAAAAAGTTTTTGGACAGATTCGGATGAAAATTGGTGGACAGGTTGGATACGTGGCATGGATGAATTGATTCGATTTTGGCGAAGATCCAAATCCGGATCCAGATACGAGAATTATTTAATTTTTTAAGTGCTTCTTCACCATTGAGAGATGGGGCCAAAACGATATAGTACTGTATAGCATAATATTTACCTCTGCCACCAAAGGTGAAGGAGGTTATGTTTTGTTTTCACCCCTTTCTGTCTGTTTGTCTGTCTGTTTGTATACAAGATATCTCAAAAAGTTGTGGTCGGATCTGGATGAAATTTTGTGGATAGGTTCGGTGTGTGACAAGGACGAACTGATTAGATTTTGGTGAAGATCCAAATCCGGATCCAGATACGAGAATTATTTCATTTTTTAATTGATTCTTCACCATTGACAGATGTGGCCAAAAACGATATATGGCATGGTATTTCAAAAATGTATTGGGCTCGGTAGGTTCTACTGGATCAGGCATTGCGTGGCGGAGGTATGTGCTCTACTGAGTGCCCTTCTACTTTTACTTATGTATTGTGTCACGTGTGATTGTGTTTTTGTTTTCTTTTTGTAATTAAGAACAAAAGCAGAGGGCAGGGACATCGTGGTATCCCTGTATTGTCAGGAGTGTGGAAATTACATGGGCTTGATGTTGAGAGGGAAACCACGGGGTAACATTCCCGGGTCAGATTGCGGAGAGTGTGTCGGAGTGGTGCTGAGGTGTCGTCCCCAGACAGCGGTCTTCCTTGGTTAACCCTGAGGCGGTTCCTTCGGGTGGGTGCCTGGAATTGTCTATCCTAAGAGAGGATGATCACCTGTCTCTGTTATCATCTGAGCTCAAGCGTTTGGACATTAGTATTGCAAGCACCTCTCTGAGGTTCGGACACCGGATTGTGGCGAGATCATGGTGGGTGGTTACACCTACTATATTTGTCTGGTCGCTTTGATGGTTACCATACTCAAGGAGTTGCTGCAGCTGTGTCCAATAAGCTGACTCCAATGATATTGAGGTAACACCGGTCAACGAGCGTATTATGAGACTAAGGATTCGTCACTCCTTAGGTGTCATTTCACTGGTCTCTGTTTATGCTCCGACTGAGGTGAGTGATCTCACCGTGAAGGATGCATTCTACGCCACGCTCGAATCTGTGGTTGATCAGTGCCCCGGGCGAGATACACTTCTAGTCTTGGGGATTTCAATGCATCGACTGAACTGATATGGATGGTTATGAGACATGTGTTGGTCTCCATGGGTCAGGAACTATGAATCAGAATAGCACTAAGTTCCTTGACTTTGCAAGAAGTCATGGACTTAGGGGGGCTGGTTCATGGTTTCAGCGCCCACAAGCTCATCGCTGGACTTGGTATTCCAACGCTGGTATGACAAAGGAGATTGACCATGTCCTCGTTGATGGTCGCTGGAGTATGATCCAGAACAGCAGGGTCGACCGGAGTGCTCAGTTCCTCAATACTGACCACCGCTTGTTATAGCAACTCTGAAGTTGCACCTTAAATCCAGGAGAATGGTACCATCCCAGCCTAGGCTGGATGTTGGCAAGCTCAAGAATGAAGATGGTAGCTGAGGAGTTTGCGAACAAGCTGAGTAGAGATTTGGTGGGTGGGTGCTTTGGGAGGTCCTGAAGAGTTGTGGAGTGCTTCAAGACCACCGTCCTCGATGTTGCCGGTGGATGTCTTGGAACTCACCATAGGCAAAGAAGAATTTGGTCTCTCAAGGGACACTGAATACCATTGACCAGAGTCGCAGTGCCAGGCTGAATGGCAGAGCTGAGCTGTTGAGGGAGCTGAGGCGTAAAACTGTACGTGCACTAAGGGTGGACAAGGAGGCCTATGTGCGAGGAATCTGTGAGGGGTGGAGCATCACCTGTGGTCAAGTGATTCTCGTCCCGCTTACAGGGGAATTCGCGCATTGCGTTCATCCAAGCCCATCCCTCGGTGTCCTGCAGTTAGAGCAGAGAGTGGTAGGCTCTTGACAGAGGAGTCCGAAGTGAAGGCCCGCTGGGCCGGTTACTTTGAGCGGTTGTACCAGGCTGATCCACCAGCTGTCGAGTTGGACGTCAGGGGTGTTACAATCCCTGTTGCTGACCCTCCAGTCAACTCTGGTCCACCTTCGCTTGTGGAAACACGGGCTGAGGTGAACCGGTTGAAATGGGGTAAAGCTCCTGGGATCTGTGGCATCCATGCTGAACTTCTCAAGGCTGGTGGAAATGCTGCACTCGTGTCGTTGCATGCAGTTCTGTGCTCTGCCTGGAACACAGGCATCATCCCAACTGACTGGAAGAGGGGCCTTGTTGTCCCTCTCTGGAAAGGGAAGGGTGATCGCCAAGACTGCAACAACCACCGAGGGGTGACGCTGCTCTCAGTGCCAGGCAAGGTCTTTGCTCAGATAATTATTGATAGGGTTCGCCACCATCTGCTTGAGCACCATCGTCCAGAGCAGTCAGGCTTTACACCAAAGAGGTCAACGATTGACCGTATCCTTGCTCTTCGTGTCCTCACCGAACGCAGACAAGAGTTTCGGCAGGGGCTGCTTGCAGCCTATGTTTATTTCTGTAAAGCATTCGATTCAGTGAATCAGGATGCCCTCTGGAGGATTCTTGGTCTTTGTGGGTGCCACCAAAACTGATCAATCTGATGTCTGAACTCTACTCTGGTACTGAGAGTGCTGTGAGGTGTAGTGGTACCATCTCTGACTAATTTCCAGTGTTTACTGGAGTTCGTCAGAGGTGTGTACTGGCCCCACACTTTTCAGCACTTGTATGGACTGGATTCTAGGAGGATGTCGGAGAGATCAAGCTGCAGTGCATCATTTGGGAATGTCAAGATCTCTGACCTTGATTTCGCAGATGATGCAGTCATCTTTGCGGAGACTTAGAATATCCTTTTGGGGCCCTCGAGGTGCTGAATGAGGAGTCGGAGCCGCTGGGATTATGGGTTTCCTGGGTCAAAACTAAGATCCAGGCTTTCAATGACAACTTGGAGATTGCTATCCTGTCTGTACCTGTTTGTGGTGAGGATGTTGAGGTCGTGGAGAGATTCACTTCCCTTGGCAGTGATATTCATGTCTCTGGCTGGCTGTGAGTCAGAGGTCAGCAGACGTCTGGGTCGGGCCTGGGGAGTCATGGATTCACTGGATAATGGAGTGTGGCGCTGCCGGTACATGTGCGGGAGGACGAAAGTCCGAGTCTTCAGGTCCTTCGTGCTTCCAGTCTTGCTCTATGGATGTGAGACTTGGACTCTGACCAAGGATCTGAGACGGAGACTTAATTCCTTTAGTACCAGGTCTCTTCGGAGAATCCTGTGTCTGGGTTTCCTTGTGTGTCCTTGTAAAAAAAAAAATGAAAATAAATGTCCTCTTGAATCTGCCAGTAATTTATTTCAAGGCAGGTGTGTTTTGCATATTTTTGTTTACCTGCATGGCTCAGAAATCTGATATCAACGGCAAACACATTTCACAACCAATTACAGAGCCCCAAAGGTGAGACATGGCTGCTTCCACATAACTGACTGTACTGGGGAATTCACCAAGATGCATTTGCTGATTAATTCTAGTGCGTTTTTCACATGACGATGTGAAGAGAAACATTCAACAAAAACCAAATGGAGTATTTCTCGTTTTTTGAGGTTTTTTTTTGTTTGTTGACTTGGAATTAAAAACAGCTACTTGTGAGAGATAATTCTTTGAAGTTTAATGTTGTTTTTATCAATCCATCACCTGTTCAGCATTTTATCTTCTTCCTACTTTTTCAAGATCATCCATATCGTACATTACTGGGACCGGGATTTGCAGTCATCCATGAATCACAGCATTCCACCAAGAACTTGGTCATACCATAATGCAGTGTTCTTTGTGACCACTCTTGTGACAACAGTTGGTAAGTGAAATTATACATGGTGTCATGCAGTATAATTATATTGAATTACTAGCTGGGGATGCTTGTACATTGTAAGAATAACAAGCGGTGCTTCGCCATTGTCTCGGATCGCTCACCTGCATTTGTTCTTTTTTCATGTATTTATTTTCAACAAGGAAATCTAACACAGGTGGAGGCCATTCACCCATCATGTCTGCACGAACACCATACTAATTTATCTACACAAGATCCAAGGAAGGAAATTCAAATTTTTATAAAACAATTAATAAATAATATTTTAAAGGTTTTTTTTTCCCCCCCCTTCTTCCCCTCAGTGGAGGGGGCATGGGCCTGGCCAAAAACACACAACATCAACCACACAAACCCCCTCGAAAAGACCCCCAACAGCACTCCGCACACATGCACACAATCACCCATCAATGCTCAAACTACCTGAAAGTCCTGTCAACATCCCTATACCCCTCTATCTCCATAACTTCCAGGTACCTATCTAATTCTAATTTAAACTTATCTGCTGTTCAGGCTGCCACTACCTTTCCTGGGAGGCCATTCCATGCATTAACTACTCTCAGAGTGAAAGTCTTAACTCTTAACCCTTATGACCATCTTAACTCTCCTCTTCTTTACTCTCAGGCTTTGGCCCCCTAGTCCTATCACTGTGTACTCTGTTGAATAATTCATCTACACTTATTTTATCTCTCCCTTTCTTTATCTTAAACATCTCTATCATATCTCCTCGTAACCGCCTCCTTTCTAGTGAATTTGTACATCACCTGAAAGGTACCAAGGTACCCTGTCTCCTTCAGCCGCTCCTCATAGCTGAGTCGAGTCTGGCCTGGAATCAATCTAGTAGCCTTGTGCTGAACCCTCTCTATGGTATCTATGTCCTTCTGGAATTGTGGTGACCAGAACTGCAAACAATATTCTCGATTTCATATGTTAAATTATTTTTTTCATTTATGGACGCTTTCCAATGGTTCTGTGATTTTTCTCAGTGTTCGCTTCGGTATCCATCGGTATGCAAAATTACCATGCTTCCCCATTGTCTCGGGCCGCTCACCTGCATTTTTTCATTTTTTTTTTCATTTATTTGTTTTCATTTTCGGATGTTTTCCCATGGTTCTGTGATTTTTATTCGTGTTTCGCTTTGATGTCCGCGGAACACAAAATTTCAGCTTTCTATGTCACCCGGAAGGTACCAATCTTTAATATCAGTCAGTAAGTCAGAGAGTGGTTAGAATGAGCTTCATATATTACAGGAATAAAATATAACGTTGAATTTTTATTCCGAAAACTTTTTCTGATGAATCTCTTTCCGATAACTTTCGGCACATCCCTCAGGTTTGTAAACCACATGCTTATTGCAGGTTTGGGAGTTAGAATCTGTATTTTCCCGTGTATTAACCGCGCTTTTTGAGAAAAAGTTAAAAGTTGGGGGTGCAGTTAATGCACGGGTATAGAAAAAAAAATCAGTATCAAAAACAATAAGTTTTTCACTGCTGAATTTCAATTATATTCCAATTTTCATACATATACCAGTAGATATATGTTCTCCAAATCGGGGAACTTTTAGAACTTTCATAATTATGTAAAAGTATGTCACTACAATTGATCTCGGTTGCACGTTTTTTTCCTGTTGAGCCATGCACGATAACCCCGACATGTAGGGCCACCATCGCTACTTTTGGGTTCTGGATGGTTGGCTTCACAGCCAGCTTGTCGTGGGCCGAGAGGTTCAGGCTCTTGTGATTGATTACACACCAGCCATTACGGCACTCTACAATCAACTAATTGGACTTTGATTTTACCCCCAAAAGGTTTCACAAAATTACAAAACAGACTTAAATGTTCTGATAATTTTCTGCTTAGTTTGGATTTCAAACTTTTAATTGTGTGCTACTTAAAGTTGATGTACAAAGGTATTTAGATGCAGATCAGAAAATAAAATGATCAATATATATACATATATACAGGGTGTACCAAAAGTCTGGATCCATAGGCATTTTTCCTAATATACAATTTGATTTTTTTTTTTCTTTCAGATCCAAAACGGCTTCAAAACTAACAATAGAAAATCGAATTGAACTCATTCTCATGTACGCAAAACAGGATTCTTCACATAGAGGAGTTGTTGCCGAATTCAATAGAAAGCATCCTGATAAGCATCCAATAACACATGCCACTGTTAAAGTGTTTAAACGTTTTTGGTTCAGAAATGTTCAACGTTCTTGTATTCAGCGTATAGACAAGTGTCGCGAAGTCCAAGGCTGTCAATTTGAGCATTTACTGTAATAAAACTTTTAAATACATTTTTGCCTATGGATCCAGACTTTTAGGCCACCCTGTATATATGATTTTTTTTTTGTTGTTGCTAAAGGGTGAAAAACAGGGATGTGGTTAATACACCGGAAAATACGGTAAACAAAAATTACAACCTGAAATTAAATTTCTCTTTTTCATTAAAAGATTTAGGATCGTAGACGAGCATCCTTCCAGTGTCCATACTCGTTGTCCATGTCCATAACAGACGCCATCAATCTGCCATACTGTTCATCTCCAGTAAGTCATCCCAATTCTCATGTCTCGTGCTTCACCCTTCACAACAGTCACAATGTCATGCTGCCATCTGCCATCTTGACTAATCTAGCCCTGAGCCATCTAGCGTCAGAAGCACGAAACTTCGCACCCAGTGGTGTGAAGAACTGATGTGTGTACTGTGCCATGTTTGCCTGAGAAGTGTGTACTGTGCCTTAGTAAAAGAACAGGAGGCATTACTTTTCAACACATCCTTGCAGAAAGGGCAATCAGAGTTTGCAGATCCTGAACAAGACGTGATTGGTGTGGTTCTGCGTGGTGTTGATGTGCTGGTATGTTTGTGTGGTGTGCAGATCATGTATTGATGACATAGGTTTATGTTCGTACTGCGGACAAACAGACCTTTTCGGTTTCATTGTGGAGCTTCACGCTGCATTTGTATGTATTTTGTAGACGTAGTCACATTCTAATTGTACATTCCGTATTTTTGGGCGTATAAGTCGATACCTTTTTTCCCCAGAAGTCCAGGCATCCACTGACACTCAGAATCGACTCATCTATGGTTTAAGAGATTGAATTGCATCAATGGAAAATTAAATGCAAGGTGTGATATTTTCTGAAATAAATTGTTGAATTACCTCCACAACCGAAATTGGATGGAGTTTATGTTTTCACCCCTGTTTGTGTGTCTTTTTGTCTGTATGCTTGTGATCAGGATATCTCGATACGTTGTGGATGGATTCGGACAAAACTTGATGGACAGGTTAGGTGTGTGATCGGGATCCAGATCCAGATCCGGATCCGGATTTGAGAATTTCTCAATGTCTTAAGTGATTCTTCACCTTTGAGAGATCAGGCCAAAAACGATACTTATTCTTCTTTGAGGGCCACCGTTATCCCACCTTTATTGTGGGGTCGGCTGGGGGAATCTTCATTAACCGGCTGGCCAGGCCTGACGTTCGACCAGTTAGGGCAGGAATTTGGAATTTGTTCAGGTTGCCGGCGATAGCTCACCTACTCTGCGAAGGACACCATGGGATCTTTAATGTCCACCAACTAATGCTAAAAGATGGGACACCCGCTTAACGTCCATCCGAGGGCCGGCACACACGTTGGTGAATCACCCTGCGTCGTCGTTATGGCTGTTCATGGTGAAGGTAAGTGAGCTTGAGTTGTGGTCCGATGGTTTGGTGATTTTTTATAAAGGAATCTTGATGGTGTGTGAAATGTTGCAACGTTGGGGTTCGAGTCTAGTGAAGTCTGAGGTGGAACGTCCGTTGGAAAATGGCCTGCAGTTTGAATGGGAAATGGCACGCATATGCAAATGACCTTCCCCTGTTACTATGGTCATTGGTGTGCAATGTGCCTGCATGAAGAAAGGAGAAGTTTGTGTGTGCAGCAAAGCAAAATAATGTAAAGAATGAAATATTGGTAAAGAATAGAAAGAAAAACACGACCTAACAGCTCTTACAACACGTATTGTCCCATCAACCCACTACACATAAGGGAAGGGCTATCTAAAACGAATACTAATGAAATAACTATCTGGGACCGCCATATGTTGTGTGACATTGCCTTGGGGGGGGGGGGGGGGGGGGTGCCGGTTCCGCATAACCACAACAATATAAACACCTCCAAATATTATACCGATAATTATTTTTTTTACTGGAGTTTCCTTTGCCTTACTGCGCAACAGTTACAAACCCCGGAATGTAAATGTCCACCCTGAGTTCAAGTGTGCACGGGACTACTCAAACATGATTGCTTCATGTTCTTCAGGATACGGAAACATTGCACCCGTCACAATTGCTGGCAAGTTAGCATGCTACGTGTTCGCATCCGTGGGCATCCCACTGAACGCGGTGATCGTCAGGTACATGTACAACTTCATGCTCAGATTCAAACCATTGTGCCGTACATGGTTGGAAAGAAAAGGTTTTTCGAAGGTGAGTTGAAATTGCCTTTTGTTTGTGTGTACATAGTCGAGGTTCATGGAAGAGCTGGCACACTGAATGGATCAAGAAGTAACAGGACAAAATGGACAGTAGGGGAGGGGGTTGTGGGGGAAATACCAATGGCAGAATTGAAGGCCAAGATGGAGGGAGACTTGGACAAACTAGAACGGCATTCGTAGAGCACATAGTCTCACTTTGCGCATTCATTCTGAACAAAAATGTCATCGTTAACTGAACACGCTACTATTATGGCTCACCGTTATCAGGGCCGGATTTAAACATGTGGTGGCCCCTGGGCAGCCTTCAGTAGTGGAGGCCCACCCTACCTGAGAATACTAAAAAGGTGACAAGACATATTTACAGTCATCCATAAAGTATATTTTTCAAGAACAAAGAATCTGAACTTCCATATAAAATAGAGAATGAGATAAGATGAATATCTTATATCTGTTCCACTAACTACCAACTACCATTCAGGCACTCACTCACAAATACATTATTCCGAACAATTTTTTTTCACGAAATATGTGGAGGCCCCCTGGTTGTGGAGGCCCCTGGGCAACTGCCCAGCTTGACCATGCCTAAATCCCGCCCTGCCTGTTATAATGTCCAACATGTACCCGCATCATCCATGCACCCTATTATGCCGCATCGTTTCTTGGCATGGCATGGGTTATGAACGTCATAAGTTTAATTCTTCACTCACATCGAGTCATAGATCAGATACGTGAAGTTTCAGATATTTCGGATAAGGATTTAAATTCAACCAATTATGGCTGGAATACCACTTCACCGATGATGTCATCGTTATCATCTTTTACACCCAATGGGGAGTTCATGATATACTGTATGCAAAGTTGAAATTTTTTTCTTTGAGCAGTTTCGGAGAAAATTATGTCCAAATTTTTCCTTTAATCTGAAATGGCTGTCATACCATATGACCTATGACGTCAGAGTTAGCAATAAAATATTCTCCATGCGAAGTCCCTTCTAAGTTTAAGGTTTTGCATCGATGGGACAGGCGGTTGCAGAGAAAACCAATTTTAAAGTGAAAATATATAGACGAGGACACACGGACACACAGATGGAGAGACAGATGGGGACATTGCAATAGTCTCCCATCCCCTTATGGGGCAAGACTAACAATGGGTGTGGGGACAAATGGGTGGGGGGGGGGGGCAGGAGAGGATGCATGGACTGGGCATGATGCATACAAAAGGAAACTCTCAAGAAGCAAAACTAGAAATTTGGGAGGGGGGTTAACGAGGGTAGAAAAGATCATGGTTTTGGATTGGGGATGATCTGATATGGTGGTGAACAGCTGTCTTGACCTGGAGGGAAGAATGAGATTGAAGAACAGCCTTCTTGAAAAAGGAAAAATAATCAAGAATCGGACAATCACATCATCACCACTGATATTATATTAAAACATCATTCACTCCTGGGCAGACTATTCCTCGGTTCGAGAGAAATATCTCTGTTTCAATCACATCCTGAGCTTGTGCGCATTATTCTTACGTCCCACCGTATCCCGGAAATATATTTGCTCGATCGATTCCATTTAACCTATCAAAAAGATTTTTCACATCTTCACGAAATCTTCTTTTCCCCATAAGGTAAACAGCGATTATCATTTTATTTTTTCAATGTCCTTTCTCATAACTAAAACCGATATCTCTGGAACCCTACGAAAGGTCTAATTGCTCTATGCTGAACCCTCTTTTATTTGGCTCTACCCTTTCTATCAGAAGGATGACCAAAACCGAACACAATATGACAGATATTGTCAAATGTTCATCACCGTTGTTTTACGGTATTCCCATTAACCTACACTTGCCAAATATGAAATTCCACCTTCAAACAAGTCCACACATCAACTTAGTCACAACTGAATGTGGGCTTGGGTTCAAATCCTGAGTTCAAATCCCACAATTGCCGTTGAATTAATACCAGGTGGGGTTGACTCTGCCTATCATCCTTCTGAGGTTAGCAAAATGAGTACCAGCTTGCTGGTATACTGTGTAGGAGTGGCGACCCATCCAGGATTGTGCCCTATAGCCAAGGAGACTGCTTAGGCAGCACCAACGCTCCGCACAGAGTATCGTCCTAATGGAATGGATGGATGGAATGGACAGACAATTAACAACAATTCAATGCATGATTTCCAAAAACAGAGCAGTCATCTTTCAAGATACAGCTCCAAGGGTAGTGAGTGGCAATTATTATCATCGATGCATGTGTTCCCTGACATCTCTCAGCATCTTTTTTCACAGATTTTTTGTGTAAGACCCACACTGACAGCAACGAGCAGGATCCCTGGAAGAGCTTGCTCCTTTTGGGGGATCAAAAACATCAATCGAGCCAACTATGGTGCCCTTTCTTTTCTTATCGGTCCACTGCGAGGGGTGAGAAAAGTGCATTGGTGTCTTCCCCTTACGTCCAGTACAAAGTGGAAAATCATTAAAAGAAGCATAAACTCACCGTTCAACTCCGTCTCCGGATATGCCTATGGGGACTACAGACTGTACGATGAGCCGCAGACGCATCCTGCCAATCTGTATCTATGTGGCAAATGATTCCTTGTCCCACGTCAGTCGCTTTTAAGCAAGAAACCCCGCTAACTCGAGCTGGTCCGTTTGCTATTCCTATCTGAACACACAGCTTGTGATGCTGAGATTCCAAGTTTAAACCCCGTGTACGTACTGACTTCGTTTCAACGTTCAAATAAATTGCTTGTCTCATCGTTTCCTCATTTTCCTGTAATTTAAGTGAAGTGCATTAAAGTTTTCTAATGTTGCCTTGCACCTTGCACTGACTGTATGTACAAGCTACAACATGAACCGAAGATTAATGGAAAATAAAATGCTTTTGAGGTTCAACTGGGAACAGGCAACACTGCTGGAGGATGGAACGTGTAGGCCATTATCTGCTGAAGCACCTTCTATGTTTGTAGTGGTCCTCTTCTTGGCATCTGCTGAAGTCATACAATCAATAGACGGTGCTTTCCAACACCACATCCATGACGCAGGTATCCAATAAAGGACAGTCATGCTGGCCCCTACATTGGCAGAAGTTCAATTCCAGGTGACGGTCCAGCCTCATGATTGTTCTACATTTGATTGATGTAGTCCGCCTTTTGGAATTTTGTGCATCGCATCTAGCCCTTGGTCCCATCGCATCTGACCAGACAATGTGCCTGCAGTTGCTCTCAAGCTTGGCGATTTGTTTTTTTTTTCTTCTCCTGCTGGGTACATAGCTACAAGCAGCTCCTCTGGTTGCCTTGGCATCGTGCGTAACAATGTTTTGAGGCCTCCATCGTCTGGACCTTCACAGTAGTTGTGCAAATGTTGAGACATTCTCCAATAAAGTCAACTTCATGAAATGCACACAAAATATACAAGATAGTCAGAGTAATTCTACAATTTGTGAAGGTCAGTATCGGTGTTCATCGGCGGACAGTTCAAACATCAGCTTTTATCAACTAGAGATTGACGAAGCCATGCCATCCACCATGGGAAGCATTTCAAGCGTTAGCCCTTCATCGCAGCAAAAATATACAAGAAAGTCAACTTGATGACGAGCAACACACAAGAAAATTGGATGATTCGATTTCGCATTTTTGTGTGCAAATCATGAGGTTGACGTTATTGATGGATGAACACTTTACGACAGTTTGTGTTTTCAGGAAATGGGAAAATAATTTGCTTGCGTGATTATGGTCCTGTCATGGGTGGTGGCATATGGCCCTGCTGGGGTACAAGTAGGAACTGGCCACGTGGTATTTTAGTCCTGGGAGACACGACTGGATTATCACAACTCGTACTACTACGACAGATGGTATGACTGCTTGTACTTCTATGGATTTATACTGGCGGAGCACTGTTTAAATAATGGATGAAATCAACATGACGTTGAATGAGGTATCTTAACCACCGCGGAGGTAGGGAGAACCTGACATTTTTGACTTTAACCCGTTAACACTTGACATATCAGCTCCTCCTTCCTTCCCACGGTGGTTGGCATTCCTCAATTGACGTCGTGTTCATTTCATCCATCGTTCGACCTGTCCACTGACACAAAGATACCAGTCTTCACCAGCAAGACTAAATCATTCTGCTTTCTGAACCCAAAAAAATAAAATAAAAGAAGAGGATCACTGCTCACTTCCACTCATTCATTCCTCTTTTTTTCCCCACCTGTGGAACCAACTTCCACATTCTCTTCAATATCATTCTTCCCTCCAGGTCTTCAAAACAGCTGTTCACCACCATCTTAGTTCACCCCCAATCCAAAACCATGATATTTTCGACCCTTGTTAACCCCCACCACAATCCATCCTCCTTCCAAATTTTCAGTTTTTACTTCCTGAGAGTTTCCTTCTCTATCCATCTTGTCCACCCCATGCATCCTTCCCTGCCCCCATTCCTCCCCACATGCACGGTTTGTCCAAGTCTCCCTCTATTTTATCCTTCAACTCCGCTGTTGGTATTTCCTCCCCTCTCAATGCTGTTCTGTTGCATCTCGATCCGTTCAGTGTTCTAACTCTTCCATGAGCCTAGACTCTGTATCATCACATGACTTTACTGCCCTGTAGTCCACCATCTTTCTTTGAGATGAAGCAAAAGTTTCCATCGACACCAAGCAAGATCAAATCCTACTGCCCAGGTCATGAATCTATAAATATGCTTTTTCAATGTGGGAAAGTACTTTCACAAAACAGTTGGAACACCTTGATACTGCGAACCTCAAAATCATTGCACTCTCACAACAGGAAGCACTAGACGGGGGATCCCAATAATTCATACAGAACCTGTCTGCTTCTGTGATCTTCTTTCTGGTGTTCAGGCCAAAGGCAGGGTCAGAGCTTCGAAAACATCCCTGTCAAAGGGCGGAGGAGCTACTTGTGATCCAACGGCCATTCATATCTGGTGTCCAACTGTGTCTACGGATATCCTTCTGTAGTGGGTAACCTTTCGTAGGAGGTTGGTGGCAGGATTTGCAATCCGGTCACCGTAAAAACATTTCACTCCGCAAAACACACTAAAAACGCAACCCCCCCCCCCCCCCCCCTGAAAACCCACTCTGTGAGAGCATCTCCTGTGCAGCTGCCCTTCACAGGGCAGCTCACCGGATGACGGGATTGGGGTAAAGTCTTCAGGACCTCCACTCTTTGATGATAGGAGGAAAAGCACGGGGTAACCTTACCGGGTTAGATTGCAGGTGTGTGTGTCAGGGTGGTGCTGAGGTGTCGTCCACCAGAGGGTTGGCTCCTTGGGTTAACCTTTGAGCACTCCTTTGGATGGGTACCTGGAATGTCCTATCCCTAAGAGAGGATGATCACTCGTCTTTGCTATCATCTGAGCTCCAGCGCTTAAACATCAGTATTGCAGCACTCTCCGAGGTTCAGAGACCAGAAAGTGGTGAGATCATGGCGGGTGGTTACACCTACTACTGGTCTGATCGTTCTGATGGTTACCATGCTCAAGGAGTTGCTGTAGCTGTGTCCAATAAGCTGACTACCATGATAATTGTGGTAACACCAAACAACGAGTGTATTATGAGACTGATTTGTCACTACTTGGTTGTCATTTCCCTGGTCTATGTATTTGCTTCAAATGAGGTGAGACATCTCACCGTGAAGGATGCATTCTATGCCACGCTTGAGTCTGTGGTTGATCAGTGCCTCAGGTGAGATACTCTTCTCGTCTTGGGGAATTTCAATGCATCGATTGGCGCTGATTAAGATGGTTATGAGACGTGTGTTTGTCCCCATGGGTCTGGAACTGTGAACCAGAATAGCACGAAGTTCCTTGACTTTGGAAGAAGTCATGGACTTAGGGTGGCTGGTTCATGATTTCAGCACCCACAGGCTCATCGTTGGACTTGGTATTCCAATGCTGGTGGTGTGGCAAAGGAGATTAACCATGTGCTCGTCACTGGTCGCTGGAGGATGGTTCAGAAATACAGGATCTACCGGAGTGCCGAGTTCCTCAATACTGGCCACAGGCTTGTTGTAGCATCTCTGAAGTTGCAGTTTAAATCCGGGAGGATGGTACCATCTCGGCTGGATGTTGACAAGCTCAAGGATGAGAGGAGTTTGCAAATAGGTTGAGTGGGGATTTGGGAGGTCTGGGTGTTTTGGGGAATCCTGAAGAGTTGTGGGGTGCCTTCACAACTGCCATCCTTGATATTGCCAGCGGATGTCTTGGAACTCACTGTCAGAAGAGGAACTTTGTCTTCCAAGGGACATTGGATACCATTGACCAGAGTTGCAAAGCCAGGCTTAATGGCAGAGCTGAGCTGTTCAGGGAGCTGAGGCGTAAAACTGTACATACGCTGAGCACCGTCGACTGGAGCAGTTGATCTTTACCCAAAGAGGTCAACAATTGACCATGTCCTTGCTCTCCAGGTCCTCACCGAATGCAGACGAGAGTTTCGGCAGGGGCTGTTCACAGCCAATGTTGAGTTCTGCAAAGCATTCAATTCAACGAATCGGGATGCCCTCTGGAGGATTCTCGGTCTTCTTGGAGTGCCATCAAAACTGACCAATCTGCTTTCTTAACTATACTCTGGCACTGAGAGTGCTGTGAGGTGTGGTGGTTCCATCTCCGACTTATTACCTCCACCACTGAAGGTGGAAGGAGATTATGTTTTCACCCCTTTCTGTCCGTTTGTTTGTGAACAAAATATCTCAAAAACTTGTGGACAGATTTCGACGAAAATTGGTGGATGAGTTTGGTACGTGACAAGAACAAGCTGATTAAAATTTAGTTCCGGTCCGAATCCAGATCCGGCCTTTCAGTGGGATACAAGACGTAAACTAATCAGCCTGGATGAGGTATGTGCTCTACTGAGTGCCCTTCTTATTTCCAGTTGTTGCTGGAGTTCGTCAGGGGTGTGTACTGGTCCCCACACTTTTCAACGCTTGTCTGAACTTGATTCTGGGGAGGATGTCAGAGAGATCAAGTTTCACTGCATCGTTTGGGAATGTCAAGATCTCTGACCTTGATTTCACAGATGATGCAGTCATCTTTGCGGAGATGCTGGATATCCTTATGGGGGCCCACAAGGCATTGAATGAGGAGTCGGAGCTGCTGGGATTACAGGTTTCATGGGTTAAAACTAACATCCAGGCTTTCAATGACATCGTGGATGCTGCTATCTTGTCTGTACCTGCTTGTGGTGAGGATGTTGAGGTCATGGAGAGATTCACTTGCCTTGGGAGTCAGAGGTTAATAGACGTTTGGGTCGGGCCTGGGAAGTTATGGGTTCACTGGATCATGGGGTGTGGCACTGCTGGTACCTGTGCGGGAGGACGAAAGTCCGAGTCTTCAGGTCCTTGGTGCTTCCAGTCTTGCTCTACAGATGTGAGACTTGGACTCTGACCAAGGATCTGAGAGGAACACTTAATTTCTTTGGAAGCAGGTCTCTTCGGAGAATCCTTGGCTATCGCTGGTCAGACTTTGTGTCCAACGAGTGCTTTCTGAGCAAGATTCAAATGAGATTTGTTACCTGCATAGTCTGTGAGCATCAGCTGCGGCTGTATGGACATGTGGCCCGATTTCCTGATGCTGATCCTGCTCACCAGATTCTCTGTGAGGGAGCCTTGTGAGTGGAGAAGGCCAACCACGTGCCTTGTGGTTGCAGTAGGTTGATCGGCATTTCAATGAGATGGGGATGGGCCAGGTATCTGCCTGGCGGATGGCCAGATAGAGTTCCCTGGAGGATGCAGCCACACACTGCTCCAGCACATGCTCCCATCCCTAACCTGGCTGATGCTTCTTCCTGCCTGCGAAACACCAGAATGACAGTTTATAGCTGGGCCAAGATTCAATCCCTGGCTAGAAAGCTCAGAGGTGAGTGTTCATACATCTAGGCTACCCTGCCTCTGTGATCCAGATGCTCATTTAGCCTTGAGACTGATGAAAAAATATCCACCGATGCTCCGATCACATGTCGTATGTATAAAGATATGTCTGTCCTTTGACCTCATAAACCATTGAGCCTTCACATTGACATTTAACAATCCTGACATTTGTGTGGAAGGCCACCTGGCAGTAACTATATTTGCTTTGCTGGTCTAATCAAGGAGAAAATTGGAGTTTGGCATGTTAGAACACACAGCGGCCTATTTTTCTTGAAAGGAACCATGAGGTCTTTGACATCTACAAGCTTTCAGGCTTGCCACCACTTAAACATCACTTCCACAGGGACAAAACCTTCTGAAACAACAAACTGCACACAAAGCAACAGAAGGATAATTTTTGTCAAATCCTATTATTCTGGGAATCAAAACCAGCCTCAACTTATCGATGAGTAGGTGAATATGCTACCACTGAGATACCCTGTAAAAATATGTTTCCGACTCATAATTAAGCCTCCCCCGATAGAATAGGGGGAGGTTTATACCTGTTGAAGCACTAAATGTAGAAACAAACGTGACCCATTTTTAATTGTACCCCAGAGTTTCTTAAACTCCAAGGAGTACTAAATCACCATTTAGTTTACTTCGAGTTAAAGTTTACATTTAGTTTACTTACTTCGAGTTTAGTTTACCATACCCCTCTTAGTTAAAGGTCAAGGTCAAATGGCAGTCTGAAACAAAAATGTTTGTTGTCATCACTCAATTTTGCCAATATTAGAGACCGCTTGGCCTTCCAAGATGTTCTTGCATCATAATAATGTACCTGCACTGACGTTGTACACCTGGTATTTGATTGATGGCCTTGGCCTACTTTTTTTTGGATTATGACGTAATTGACATTAAACGCCTTTTTGATTATAACTTGAATAACTTTCCTCCGATTTTCATGATGTCGAGTTTTATGGATAGGTTGTAGATGGGGACACATTTTCTTTATTTACACTCTATCTCGAAATGTTGAAGGTCAAGGTCATATGGCGGTCTGAAAAGAATTTGACCATCACTGGATCGCAGGCACCCGGGGTTACCCTTAGTGATCACTTTGTGATTGCAGATTTCTAGTTTTGGTCGAAGTTTCCACAAAACCCGATTTTAAAACATAATATTCAAATCCATATTCTCTAAAATTACAAGGAACCACCAACCCATAACTCTTCATAACAATTCCCTTCCACCCTTTCATTCATTTTACTTCTCAAAATTGCTTTTTTTCCAGT
This sequence comes from Eptatretus atami, assembly GCA_035128595.1. Taxonomy (NCBI): domain Eukaryota; kingdom Metazoa; phylum Chordata; class Myxini; order Myxiniformes; family Myxinidae; genus Eptatretus; species Eptatretus atami. Next base: position 66,339,263 of record CM068965.1, on the reverse strand, counting down.
TGCATCCAATTCAAACAGGTGGGTTTGTTCACCCAGTGTATGATGGTGATTCCTCAACCACAAGGTGTAGAGAAATCCACACTGCCTTTTTAACAGGATTATGAAGCCCCCACAAAAAAAAAGATCCTGAAGAGTTAATAGTCCACGTTTAAAGTTCGTTAATCCTTTAAGTATTTTATTTAATGCTTTTCTATTTGTAACCCCCCCCCCCCCCCCGTTGCAGAGCAAACACACATTGGATCATTGCTGTAGCATTCCTCTTGGGGACATTTGATATTCCTTGCATTACCAGCAATCATCATCCAGAAAATGGAGAAGTGGAACTATTCTGACAGCTGGTATTTCTCCTTCATCACATTCAGCACCATTGGTCTGGGAGATTGTGGCGGGGTGAGTTTGCTCATTTTATTTCTTGGAGTGCCAAAACAGCTGAATAGAACTGAAGAAGATAGATTTCAACAAACTGAAAATAATTTGGGTGAATAAGATTCTGAATAGTGTTTATACACTTGCTGTAACAAATGTCTGACCTTGTACAACGTTTCCAAACCCTCCAGAAACAAAGCGTATAGCCTTTGGTTCTGAAGGGTTTTTCTGCACGTTTTCTAGCCATGATGTACTTTTTACCCCTCAGCCCGAATTGGGCTGAAAAAGGGGTATTGTCGTCACTGTCGTCACAAAAAGGGGTATTGTTGTCCGGGCATCCATCCGTCCATCTGCCAACTTTTGGTTTCCGTCAATTTCGAGGAGAACGCCTTGTCCGATTAAATCCATTTTTGCAGGGTGTGTTGGGGTTGAGTAGAGGAAGGTTCCTTTGAAAATGGGCGCGCTGCGATTTCAATATGGCCACCATCTTGAAATTGGTTTGCATCAAGGGCTGAGGGGTTACCGCCGCTTTGCGGTTTTTTTGGTGCCATACTATGTATGGTTTGTACTTCAGTATGAGAAAAAGTTTTTTAAAATGAACAATTGAAGCATTCTTTAACTCGAGGAAGTGACAGGATGGCTCAGAAGTCATGCATTTGCCCTTGAGCTGTCCAGTCTATGTTGATCCCACAATTACTTTAAACTGTTAACCTGAACTTTCACAGTCAGGATCTTGCATCAGTGAGCTCACCATCCTT